>BSBN01001431.1:0-714434 GCA_027924645.1 Cunninghamia lanceolata | reverse complement strand
TCAATTTTCAGGGTGTTTTCCTTGCAAAAACCCCCAAATTTCCCTAAGGAAAATCTCCTGAAAAAACCTAGAAAATTCCAAGTTTTGCCTTAGTAGGAAAAAAGTCAAGTTCATGAACTCGCCAATTCGTTGACCGGCCGGTTCGCTGAGTAAGGAAGGGAAGAAAGGCTAAAAATGACTAAGGAAGAAAAAGAAACAAGTAAAGGACACAACTTTCCCTTTATCAGCGATTTTCAAATTTTGCGAACTTGCTAAACAGTTTGCATTTTCAAAGGTTCATCAATCAAGCGAATCACCAACTAAAGGGCCGGGCGGAAAGGCTTTCTTAAAAATTGGCTAAGGCAAAAAGGAAGTAGGTAGCTCTATCAGCGAATCGGCAAAAGTTTAAACTCACCAAAAGTTTAGAATTTCATAAATTCACCAATAAAGCAATTTGTCATCAAGGATGAAGAACAAGGAGGCCAAAAGCAAAGGTAAAGCTAGGCTTGTGAAATGAGAAAATTACCGACTGAAAGAAAAGCCAAAGGCAAGAGGTGGCTAAATTCGAAGAGAGATGATTTTGCCAATAAAGGCAAAATAAGAAGCTAAAAACTGACTAAGAAAAAAGAAAAGAAGAGGCCCTGTCGATGAATTGATAAAAAGCAAAACTTACTGAAAAGTTTGTAAAATCATGAAATTGCCGACTAAAGGCAAAAGTTGACCAAAGAAAAGAAGTAGAGAGAAAAGAGAGTCAGCCAAGGCAAGGTTCAAAAAAATAAAACTTTGCCAATAAAGAGGAAAATGTGAGGTAAGAGCTAGTTCAGAAAAGTGGATTTTTGTCAACAAAGGGCAAAAAAGGGAGAAACAAGCCAAAGTTCAAAAAGGTCAGATTTTGTCGATAAAAGAGAGAAATATAGAGAAGAGTCAGATAGTTTGCAAAATGGTGATTTTGCTAACTAAAGAGAAAAGATGAAAACAGAAATAGGCAAAGTTCAAGAAAGAGAGATTTGGTCGATAAGGCAAAATAAAAGTCAGAATTTTACGTAAAATGAAAATCAGTGTGAAGTTAGAGCTTGTGAGATAACGTAAGTTTTAAAATATTTGAAATTAAATAGTTTAAAGTGTTGTAAAAGCTTTACAAAGGACTTTTGGTGGGACTATATATTTGAAATATCTTCTTCAACTATTAACGCAGAATCAGATCTGTCCAGCTACTTCACCTCCAGATAATTTCATATTTATTACTTGCAGGTGGATGAATTGGTTGTTTGCATTCAAGATAATGAATATCTCCCAGCTACTTCATCCTCATGATATTTTATGCATTTATGCAGACAGACATTCCTTTTGGTAGAAATGTCTTCTGACAGGCCCATGGGGTGAATTTATTGTAATGAATAACTTAGGTCAATGTAATGGAATGATATAAATAAATGAAAATTCAATGTAATGAGGGTTGGATACAGGGACTTATTTTTTGTGTTCAAATAGAACCCTCCTCTATTGTAACTATGTCTTTTAATCAATACAATACTGTGTTTTTACCTCTTCATGTTGTTCTTTAACTTTGTGTAATCTAGAACTGGTTTGTTTGTGAATGATTATTTCTTTGCAATCCTTTTTTATTCTTTACCTTTGTTAAGGCCTGCAAGATTTGTGTGAGTATATTAGTTGTATTTCATTATTCTGTGCATTTTAGCTTTGTGGGTGTTCTAGATTCAAACCTGGTGAATCACCTTTAATTTTTAGTTTCTCCTTCTTCCCCTTCACACAGCAGTGATTAGATTAGGTTTAGTCTTAGTACACTCTGAATTTCACATTTAGAAAAGGAACCAGCCTTTCTCTAGACATTTGATTTCCTTTGCAGGGTCCCACACCTGGAAATCACTACAATGTTGCACTGGATTGTTGCGGCATAGGTGCTTCAACACACAATGCAAATCCAAGTGACAATAGGTTCTAGAACACCTGATGGAACTCTTTTTTACTCTGAATTAAGAATTAGGCTAAGAAATTGGTGTTCTCAGTATTCTGCAATTTAGAAGACATTTTCATGCACCTGGAAACTTTACTAGCTCCTGGTTTCTGATCAGTCCAACGTTATCAATTTGTTGAATTACCTGTTGCTAATAACTACCAATTTGTTGAATTACCTATTGCTACTTCAACGAGAAGAACTAGGTTATCTAGGTCTCTTGCAAGCAGGAATAACAGTGTTGTTCCTTCTCACCCAAGAGCTCAAGCTACACCTCCTCCTATTAGGTTTCAATACTCAAGAAAGGATTTGCATATACATAGAATAAATTTGAATACCCTAAATACGGCTATGCCAAGAAACCTGCCCTTTGTGACCTTCAATGGAGGCAACCCTTTAGACTTGGCTGCACATAATGATATACCAACCTCAGCCCTAAAGAGTATCTCATTCTTTATGGGTGATGGTTCAACTACACCTGCTAAACATATCAAAGACATATCAAATGTATGTTCAGTACACCATATTCAACATGAGGATGTGGTTGTTAGACTCATAGTTTCATCCTTTAAGTGGAGAGCTCTTCAATAGTTTAAGAGTTTAACCCTTGCTTCAATACACAATTGGGATGATCTAGGAGAAGCACTCTACAAGAAGTTTGGAGAGAGGGCAGACAACGTTTCTCTGCTAGAACAATTGATAACCATAAAGAGGGCTCCAAGTGAGGTACTGGTTGATTTCAATTTTAGATTTCAAAGGACATGGGAAATAATCCCTGCTCTCCTCAAATCATCTCCACAAGGTGCCTTTTTATTTTTTCTGAGAGCTTTAAATTCTGATATTGCTATTATGATGCAATTTATGGGTGCTCAAACCTTACCAGATGCATATGAGATGACTTTAAGAGCTGAAAATTTCTTGATACAGGCTGGGAAAATTGCTTCCAGACCTCATGTACCTATTTTCCCATAACTGCCTTCACAGTTTCAACAACCTACTATTTCCCCTATCCTAGAGCCTAAAGCCTCTACATCTACACTTTCACAAGAAGAGAACGACCTCAAACCCTAGTGACCAATTTGACTAACAAGGTCAATAGTATAGCTATTCAAACTTCCCCTAAACCCCATCAAAATTATAACCAGGGCAGTCTTCAAATTAGAATTGGAATCATGGTTATAATTCCAATAGAAATCAAAACTGGAACCAGGGTTACCAGCCAAATAGGTACCAAAATAATAACCCTGCTCAGCCCTTGCAAACAGTCAAACCTATCCAACAAATACCAGTTGTTAATCCAGTTAGGGCCTTGGTCCCTACTCAAAACAATCTAGACCAAGAGGCATATTGGTGTTATCCTTGTAATCAACCTCACAATCAGTCCACTTGTGCTTTGGAGCATAAGAGCGAGCCCTGATGGTGTAAAATTTTCACTCAGCAAGCATCATTGGTGGAAGGATCTAGCAACAACCCTAAGATACCAAATGAGGTTGCTTTGATTCCAACTTAATGCCTTGGACTCCTGAGGATTTCTACGTTGTTAATCAGCCTACGGACAATGTGATCATGCTTGTAAGCAGTGTTGCAGATAACACAAGATCCAAGAAGAGGCAGTTAGAAGATAACCCCATGCATACTATATTGCAAAAGGAACCTATGTCAAAGGCAAAAGGGCCCAGTGCTATGAATTCCACTCAGGGCAGCAGGCCTGTTCCTGTAAAAGAGGCTCCATCAGGCCCAAAAGTGCATGAACAAGCTACGGATTAGTCAAAGAGGGGAACATGGATTCCTTTCATGCACAAGGCAGCAACTTCTCCATTGAATATTGTAGAAGACAAATCTAAATGTGTCCATGTGGGAGGTACTATCAATCTCCTCTCAAAGGGATTTGTTACAAGATGCCTTAAGGCAATTCCCAACAGCTCAATCAGCCGTCCAAAAGGAAAAAGGCCCAATCAATCTTGTACAGCCAAGTGAAGATTAGGGGGTCCCAACAAAGAAGCCATCCCCATTCTACTTGTCTCTGATAATTGGGAAATTCCTGGTACATAGTTGCATGATTGATTCAAGGGATAGCATTTCAGTTATGCCAAAGAAGATAGCAAATACATTGGGCATCAAATATACCCTTGTTTCATCAAGTGTGTTGCAGCTAGATGGAACTTCTGTCAACACTATTGGGGTGATCAAAGGACTGGATTTAACCTTACATGCTTGTCCAAACTTGACTATTAGTCAAGATATTTCAGTCATTAATCTTCCTCCTTTCTTTGCTATCTGTTTGTCAAGAGATTTCACAACTAAGGTGGGTAGCTACCTCTCCTCTAACTAGTCTCACATGTTGTTGAGGACGAGATATGGCACAAGATTCACCATTAAGGCTGAACCAGTTTCAAATTATCATGTAGAAAATTATGATCATAGCATGGTGAACTCTCATTTTATGATCCAGGGTGAAGAATTGCATGATTCTGGGTCTCTTGAGACAGTATCTTCACCCCTTCCAACCTGAGATCTTTTCCTTGATGAATGGGCAAGTGACCACTTTGATTTTAATCCCTATGACACCACTGAAACAACTGGACTAGGCACCTACATGATTCATGAGGGGAATTCCTCTGTCCTCTTTATACTTAAACCAGATGATGATTTTGATGGCCCATGGAAAATGTTCTTTGATGGTACAAAGAGCATAAATGGAGCTGGTGCGGGGGTGTTACTCATCTCTTTGGTGGGTAAGAAACTACATTTTGCTCATAAACTACATTTTTCTTGCACCAATAATGTTGCAGAGTATGAGGCATTGGTCCATGGCTTGTTACTAGCAGAAAAGAGGAAAATCAGACATTTGGAGATTTTTAGAGATATTGAACTAGTGGTCAACTAGATTAGGTAAAAGTGTGCAACAAAAAATTAGCTTCTTAGATCTTATAGACACAGATTTGGGGCCCGTTTGAGAGTTTTGATGCTCTCAACCTACAGGTGATCCCAAGGAAATTAATTGTTGAGGCAGACCAATTGGCAATAGTTGGTGTTCAGTTTTCTCCTCCTACAGACTTCCTTCAAGGCCCTGATCAACATGTCAAGATAGTGGTCAAGCCCTCAGTCCCTGATAATGATGTGAACTAGTAGATTTTTTACAGTAATGAACAAATTGTAAACTTCACCCAAAATGAAGTTGAGTTCTCATTAACTGCACAGTCCAAGCTACAAGAGGGATATGGTGATCAGATTATGCAACTAAAAACAAATAAATTGCCAAAGGGATTAGTCACTCTTGAGGCAATTTTTAGCCATGATGATGAATTCAAAGGCAAAGAGAGGAACATCACGTGCAAAAGGAAGGATTATCAGAATGTTTCTATCACCTAGGACAAAGATTTATTGCTGGGAAAGGTATGTTGTGATGTTGAATAGCAAGATTTCATTCACCTTTCTTAGAAATACAGTGATGTTTTTGCATGGAGTTATGAAGATCTGAAGGGCTTCAACCCTAATGTTTCCCAACATGCCATAGATCTTAACCCAGGCACCAAACCCGTCTACCAAAAATAGTGGCCTATAAATCCCAAAATCAAGCCTCTGATGAGGAAGGAGCTTGCAAAGCTCTTTCAAGCCAAAATTATTTTCCCCATCAAGTATTCCACCTGGGTAGCTAACTTAGTACCAGTGAGGAAGAAAAATGGTGAGATAAGGTTGTGCGTGGTTTTTTGGGATCTGAATCGTGCCTCCTTGAAAGACCATTATCCTTTGTCGTCCATGGACCAAATCTTACAAACTGTTGCAGGGGCAAAAAGGTATTTAGTTTTTCTAGTTATAACCAAATATTTGTGAAAGCGGACACATTCAAGACAACATTCACCACTAAGTGGGGAACCATGGCGTATGCAAAAATGCCATTTGGGCTCTCTAATGCTGGCACCACTTTTCAGAGGGAAATGGACATTGCTTTCAAGGGATTTATTAACAAGTTCATACTAATCTATTTGGATGATATCACAGTCTTCTCTAAGAGAGGAGAAAATCATATGTTGCAGCTAGAGAAGGTTTTTAAAAGATGCAGGGAGTTTGGAGTGTCTCTGAACCCTAAAAAATATATTTTTGTTGTCTCTCAAGGCAAGCTTCTGGGCCATTTAGTGTCCAAAGATGGGATCTCCATAGATCCAAAAAGAAATTCAGCTCTTCTTTCTCTTCCTCTACCTTCCCATAAAAAAATTTACAATCATTTCTAAGGTAGATCAATTTTGTTTGGAAATTCATTCCTAACTATGTCAGTTTGGTCAAACCACTGACCCTCATGCTTAAAAAGGATGTTGTTTTTAGATGGACCAAGGAAGGGAAGGATGGCTTTGACAAGATAAAGGAAGAAATTGCCCAAGCTCCTACCCTCATGAATCCTAATTATGAGGACTTTGTCCTTTAGGCCCATGGAGAGAGCAGCATTACAGCAATCCTGATGTAGCAAAATGACCAAGGTATGGAACAACCCATGGCCTTTTTCAGTCAAACATTGAAGGACTATGAGGTTAGGTATAGTCCCATGGATAAACATTTGTTTTCCATTGTAAGAGTATTGAAAAAGTTTAGATATATGCTGGAAAATAACCATATCAAAGTATTAGTTTCTCATCCAAGTGTGAGAGACTATATAATGGGAATTGAAATCAGTGAAAAGAGAGCAAGTTGGGTCACTGAGATCCTAGAGTATGATGTTATTATCAAATCCACTAAGTTGATTAGAGGCAGAGGATTATGTGAACAGTTAGGTCAAACTACTATGGATGAAGTGAAATCATCCTATCACTTGAATGAGGAAAAATATATAGCTGACCCAATAGTTGTAAGTTCTTGGACAACAGACATGGCCAGGTTCCTATCCACTAGTGAGTATCCTTATGGATTGGATAAGGCTAAGAGAAGACATTTCAAGTTGCAGTCCATTCCTTATGCTTTGGTGGATGGGGTTCTCTTTAAGAGAAACTTGGATGGGGTCTTGCTGAGATGCATTGAAAAAAATTAGATTAGTAGATTGCTCAGTGAGTTCCATGCTAGTCCAACTAGAGGACACTTCTCTGCAAGAGCTACAGCAATGAAAATAATGAGGACAGGTTACTTTTGGCCCACGTTATTCAATGATACCCATGTATGGGTAAGAAAATGCAAAGAGTGTGCTCTCTTTTCTAGGAAGAAAAGATTGACATCCCTCCCACTTCATCCTATTCAAGCAGATCAGCCTTTCTCGTAGTGGGGCTTAGATTTCATTGGCATGATCAACCCTACATCCAGTGATGGCCATAAATGGGTTCTAACTACAACAAACTATTTCACCAGGTGGGTTGAAGCAGTCCCACTCAAAGAGGCTATAGAATCAACAGTCATGGATTTCTTGGAAGAAATCATGACAGGGTTTGGAGCTCCTCACACTATCATTTCTGATAATGCAAGAGATTTTACTAGTTTTAGGATAGATGATTGGGCATTGAAATATAATGTGTTCTTGAAGACTTCATCTAACTATTACCCCTAAGGTAATGGGTTAGTTGAATCTACTAACAAGAACCTGATCAGAATCCTGAAGAAGACCATAGAAACAAATCAGAGACAATGGTACAATAAGATCAAATTGGCTCTTTGGGCTAATAGGATCACCTATAAAAGAGCCATTGGTAATTCCCCTTTTTTTCTTGTATATGGAAAAGAGGCTAGATTGCCCTTATCTTTGGAGCTTCCTTCATTAGAATTGGCCCAGTAGTTGTAGTTAGAAGGTGAAGATGCTAGGTCTATAAGGATAGCTGAATTAACTGAATTAGATGAACTAAGGCAATTAGCCATGGCTACCTTGGAAGAACACCAAATGCAGACCAAGAAATACTTTGACAAGAAGGCCAAAGATTAGTTTTTCAAAGAAGGAGACCTTGTTCTAAAATGGGATGCCGACAGAGCCAAGCCTGGAGGCCACACTAAGTTTGATGCTATTTGGAGTGGCCCATATATCATCACCAGCTACAAGCAAGCCAATGCTTTCAATCTTTCAAAGTTGGATGGTGAATTTCTACCAATCTCAGACAATGGGATCCATCTTAAACCTTACTTCTAAGGTTGGTTTGAGATTTTGTAAATGCTATTTTATTTTATTTTTTCTTTAGTTTTCCTTTTCCCTAAGTGTTGTTGCACAAATTGCACTCTCATTAGGAGAATGCAAGACTCGTTTCCCTTTTGGTGTTGTTTTGAAGGCAAGGTTTTAGTTGTTTTTGGCCTACTACAGTCCCTATTGACTCTATGCCCAATGGATGCTTAAGGCCATTGGTTCTTTTGTTTAGTAGGCAAACATCCCTGAGAGGTCACCAAAATATTGACCTATTTTTTCCCTTCCTCGAGTAAAATAGTCCAAGCTTGAAAATATTGAAAATCTTGTTGAAATTCCTTAAGTGCCTAGTAATCTTCAATTTTTAGGGTGTTTTCCTTGCAAAAACCCCTAAAATTCCCTAAGGAAAATCCCCTAAAAAACCCAGAAAATTCCAAGTTTTGCCTTAGTTTTTTCTGCCTTAGTCGGCAAAAAATCAGGTTTGCGAACTCGCCGATTCACCGACCTGCTGGTTCACCAACTAAGGAAGGGAAGAAAGGATAAAAATGACTAAGGAAGAAAAATAAATAAGTAAAGGACACAAGTTTCCCTTTATCAGTGATTTTCAAATTTTGCAAACTCGACAAACAGTTCACATTTTTAAAGGTTCGCCGATCAAGCGAATCGCCGACTAAAGGGCCAGGTGAGAAGTCTTTCTTCAAAATTGGCTAAGGCAAAAAGGAAGCAGGTAGCTCTATTGGCAAATCGACAAAAGTTTGAACTCGCCAAAAGTTCAAAATTTCATAAATTCATCGATAAAGCGATTTGTCAGCAAGGATGAAGAACAAGGAGGCCAAAAGCAAAGGCAAAGCTAGGCTTGTGAAATGAGAAAATTGCTGACTAAACGAAAAGTCAAAGGCAAGAGGCAGTTAAGTTCGAAGAGAGATGATTTTGCCGATAAAGGCAAAATAAGAAGCCGAAAAGTTGACCAAAGAAAAGAAGTAGAGAGAAAAGAGAGTCGGCCAAGGCAAGGTTCAGAAAAATGAAACTTTGCCGATAAAGAGGAAAAGGTGAAGTAAGAGCTAGTTCAGAATAGTGGATTTTTGTTGACAAAGGGCTAAAAAGGGAGAAACAAGCCAAAGCTCGAAAAGGTCAGATTTTGCCGATAAAAGAGAGAAATATAGATAAGATTCAGATCGTTCACAAAATGGTGATTTTGCCAACTAAATTGAAAAGATGAAAATAGAAACAAGCAAACTTTGAGAAAGAGAGATTTTACCAATAAGGCAAAATAAAGGTCAGAATTTTAAGTAAAATGAAAACCAGTGAAGTTAGAGCTTGTGATTTAATGTAAGCTTTAAAATATTTAAAATTAAATATTTTAAAGTGTTGTAAAAGCTTTATAAAGGACTTTTGGCGGGACTATATATTTGAAATATCTTCTTCAACCATTAATGCATAATCAGATCTGCCCAGCTACTTCACCTCCAGATATTTTCATATTTATTGCTTACAGGTGAATGAATTGGTTTTTTGCATTCAAGATAGTGAATATCTCCCAGCTACTTCATCCTAGGATATTTTCTGCATTTATGCAAACATGCATTCCTTTTGGCAGAAATATCTTCTGACAGGCCCATGGGGCAAATTTATTGTAATGAATGACTTAGGTCAATGTAATGGAATGATATAAATAAATGAAAATTTAATGCAATGAGGGTTGGATACAGAGACTTTTTTTTGTACTTTCAAACAGAACCCTCCTCTGCTGTAACCATGTCTTTTAATCAATACAATACTGTATTTTTACCTCTTCATGTTGTTCTTTAACTCTGTGCAATCTAGAACTGGTTTGTTTGTGAATGTTTATATTCTTGCAATCCTTTTTTGTTCTTTACCTTTGTTAAGGCCTGCAACATTTGTGTGAGTTTATCAGTTGTATTTTATTATTATGTGCATTTTAGCTTTGTGGGTGTTCTATATTCAAACTTGGTGAACCACCTTTAATTTTTAATTTCTCCTTCTTCCCCCTTACACAGAAGTGATTAGATTAGGTTTAGTCTTAGCACACTTTGAATTTCACATTCAGAAAAGGAACCAGCCTTTCTCTACAGGTTTGATTTCCTTTGCAGGGTTCCACACCTGGAAATCACTCCAATGTTTCATTGGATTGTTGCAGCATAGGTGCTTCAACACAGGGTGCAAATCCAAGTGACAACAGTTTCTATTTCTAACCAACATCCCTATTAGTTAACCTAAAAATAGGAAGAGCAATTCTAAAGGATTGGATATAACAAATCTATTAACTTAAGCGTAAAAAGTGGAATGAAATGATTCAATTATACCTTTGGATTCCTTTGCTTTACCTTGTACCATATTCAAATAAATTTCCTTTCCTGGATATCCTATGTCCTTGAAAAATCACATTTTATGCACACTAGACCAAAGAATTATCCTTTTAGTGAAACATAAATCAATTGGATGTTTGAAATAAAATTAGGAAAGATCAAGACCTAAAGGTCAGACCTAATGCCTTGGGGGCTCATCCCAGATGACCTTGTCTATGTAGGTGCAGAGGCTTCAGAGTTCGGTAACTTGAACTTGCAACCACAAGGTTGACTTAAATACATAGATCCATGAAAGCAATAGTACTGTTTAAAAAACTAGATTCATAATAAGAATTCTAGGTACTCTTTTCTAAGTCAAGAAAGGACAGAAGTTGGTTTATATGAAGGAACCAGAGCGGTACAATCTAAACTTACTATTTAATAATTTCATACATATCTCGAGTGAGAAAGAATAATTTCACATGGCATGGTACATTAGGAGATCCATCATAATCAAAACAAATGCTCCTAATCTAAATCAAGTTTGAAGGAATATAAGGACTTCAAATATTTATATGAATTAAATAATTAAATTTAAACTCAAATCTGATTCTTTGGTCATCAAGAGAATAAGAGAGAATAAATATTTACTTAAGAACGGTGGCAAGATAACATTAATAACTCAAACTAGAAGCAAGTATAATACCATTCTTAAATCAATTACTTGAAATAAGTAAGAAATTATCGGAATGGACAAAATAAATATTAATAAACATAATCTAATCCTTCTACTTCTTCTCATGATAACATGCAATAAGAGAATGGTAAATCATATCAACCATTATTGATCAATACCATTAGTTTAAACAAAATTCATTAATTATGAATGTCTTACTTAACACAACATGGCTTTAAAAAAACAAATAAATTTGGTTATATATATATATAATCTTATACTAGCTTTAAATTCTCAAGTCAGAATTTACTAAATTAAATAATATATAAAATATAGTGCTTTAATTTTCTGAAGAAAAAAAAAAAAAAAGATAATACCCAACAGTCATAAAATGGGCATAACTTTCTCACTTCTAAACCAAATTTTAAAATTCAAATTTTTTTGAAAGATAAGATGTAGGGGAACAAAACCCAGAAAACAATTGAAGAAATTCCTCAAATTGTGAGAGCAATTTTTTTATGCAAACGACCTATGTAAATTGTGAGAGCAATTTACAACTACTTGATTTCAGTGAATATCTTGCATTAAAGTAAGTAGTCATAAACAAGAGAGAGTTAATACCTCCCCAAGAATAAGAGAATAGTATTAGTCACATCGATAAACGTAATATTATAGCATAAGGACTGCAACATCTTTTACAAAACATAGAGTTATCTCTATAATTATTTTTGTAGTTAACAGTCTATAAGGAAAGAGAAATAAATAAGATTGCATTACCAGATTGAGAGGATTGCAGTGAACAAAATGTTCCATGGTTGACACACTTATACAAAAGAAGGGAAGAAAAGAGGTCTCAAAGAAAGTCATGATTGTAGGATATCCATAAAAATGAATTTGAGAGAATTAGTATGAATCCATCAAGTTAATCAAGACTTACCAAGCTATCAAAAGAATAACAAATGACTTAAAAGAAAACAAGATGCAAGTAAAAATGTGACAAAAATTACATGTCCAAAGAATCCCAAAGATTTACCATGCTTGTGCAAATGCAAAACAGTCGGAGAGGAAGAACCACAACAAATTTCTCAAATCCCCTCTACCTTCTGCACACAATTTTTTTATTATTTTTCTCCAAAGAAACCAACCTTTTTTTCCCACAAAAGAAAAAAACAAGTTATAATACCAATTTCTTCATTAAAAACACTAATTTCTAATTACTAAAATTAAATTTACAAAAATTGAAATGACATTTAAACAATAATAATTAAAGCTAAATTATAACAATAAAGACTAATTATAAATTAAATAATAGTGTGGATTTCATGCCACAATAAAGTTACTCAAAGATAGAAAGTTTACATAAAATCCTTTCCTTAACTCAAAGAGTTTTAGGAACTTTTAAGCAATAGCAATATTTTTATATAACAAAAATAGTAATCAAACAATCACTAGCTAGCTATGAGATAGAAAGAACATAAAAGTGACGTTGAATTCTAAGTTTCATATAGAAACAATACAATTTTACTTATTTTACATATAAGGAAAGTTTGTTAAAATTAACCATTTCTAAAATTAATTCTTTCCCTTAACCTCACTTATTTTACATATAAGAAGAGTGTTAAAATCAACCATTTCTAAAATTAATTCTTTCCCTTAACCTCACTTACCTATCTTTTAGGCATGTGCAAGATAAGATTCCTTTTAAAAGTTATCCTCTATTTTTCTTAAAGAAATAAAATTTAACTATTATCTTTATCTAACCTTTCTTTTAGTATCAAAATAATTATTTATTCAAATATATATAATTTTAATTATAAATTAATTTAATTCTAATACTTACATATGTAAAAATAAGAAATAGTCTTTAATAAATTTAAGAACATAAGGTATCATTTAAAATTATTTAAATAATAAGTAGACTTTATGGACCTCAATATATGCACTCTAAAATTATAGCGCAAAATTAGAAACAAATAAAATTAACTAGAAAATATTACAATATCTATTTAATGAAAGATAGAAAATTCTCATAGAATCCTTGTCTTAACTCAAGAATAAAAACAAGTCCCTTTTTTTTTAAAAATAATTCTATATTAGGAACAGTTCTTAGATAGTAAAATCTTCAAGAAAAGATCAATTTCCAAAAGACTAGAAACTTTCACTTAGGAAAAAAGGAATGATTAGAGTTACAATTACAAATTAATATTAAAATCAATTAAACAATTATTGAAAGAATCTTTCCTAAAATGATATTCTTTAACTTAAATTAAAAAAACATTTATCTATAAATATCTATAAAAACAACTATATAAATTAATCATTATTAGAAGACCTATCTAATAAATTAAGTAACTAAATAATACATATGCACACAACTTATCCACTAAACTATAATTCTCTCTGAGATGACTTAATCAATTATCTACCTCACATGCCGAAAGTAGTAAAATAACTGACAACTATTAATAATCATCTAACTGATAATAATTTAAATTTAGAATTAACTTAAACAAATACTCAAACAACTAAGTCAATTTCAAAATGAAACCTATAATAATTAATTAATGAAATAATTAATTTGAAATGTTCCTAATAAGGTCTTGTCACAATATAAGAGTTACATGTATTATAATAGATGTCCTTACACTCCGTCAATGTCATATTCATTATTTTTGCAACTCCATTTTGTTGAGGGATGTATAGGGTTGTCTTATTTCTCTCTATCATGTGATCCATATAGAATCTATCAAAATTTATTAAACAAAACACTGCCATTATCAATCCTCAAAATTTTAAGCTTCCCACAAATCTAATTCTCTATACAAGCCTTAACTCTTTAACATGACTAAAGACTTCATATTTACTTTAAGGAAATATACCCATTTCCTTCTACTATAGTCATCATTGAAACATACATAATATACAGATTTAGAAATCGAAGGAACATTAATAGGACCAAATACATCAAAATAGATTAAGTCCAACACCCCAAAATATTTATGAAAACTAGAGTAAAACTAAACATAGTTCTTTTTTCCATGTACACAACGTTCACAAAAATCAAATTCAAGATTACAATCATTTAACCCCTCAACAAGGTTTTTATTTTTTGGTATCCTTAGAAATCGAAGGAACATTAATAGGACCAAATACATCAAAATGGATTAATTCCAACACCCCAAAATATTTATGAGAACTAGACTAAAACTAAACATAGTTCTATTTTCCATATACAGAATGCTCACAAAATCAAATTCAAGATTGTAATCATTTAACCCCTCAACAAGGTTTTTATTTTTTGGTATCCTTAGACCCTTCTCACCTATGTGACCCATCCTCTAGTGCCATAACATCATTTTCTTTACTAGTAGCTTAGTCTCCAAAGCATGAGCACCCTTAGGTATATAGAAAGAATGACCATCGAAAGTGGATGCAAAACTCCTATGTCGTTGGTTCTAATGGTGAAGGTGCAGATTCTAAATATCTCTTCACAATAGGAATAGAAAAGCTATCGCACTGAACTATGCATGTATCCAGGTGAAATAGAGTGTCAATGCAAACACCCTAAGTAATAACCATAGCCCCTCTCACTATATTGCACCCTTCACTCAAGAAAACAACCTACACACTTGCATCTAGTATGTTTATTTACAAAAAGTAGGCTCCATGCCAAACCAAGGATATGTAATACACCATTGATCCCCTTCACTCTTCCATTAATGAATCAAAAAGGACTCTTCCATGGCCAACAATCTTCAGATGAGAATTATCTCCAAGGCACACCTTCCCACCATCATATTCTTCATATTTTGTAAACCAACCCCAATGTGAGGTCATGTGGAAAGAGGGACTAGAGTATATTGACCATGCACCTTCTGATGCATGTTTAGCCAAGGTCATGATAAAGGCATCACCATCATCCTAGGAGGATTTATCAGACTCGCCGGTAAAATCTCTCTTTTTCTTCTCTTTCTCCTCCTTATAGTCTCTTTGAAAATGGTCAAGCTTGCCATAGTTCCAACATTTAGCCTTGGACTAACCAAGGGATTTGGATCTCCCATAGGATTTAGATCTAGACTTGTCTTTCTTCTTGTCCTTCTTTCCTTTCTATTTTTGTCTTCCATGAATAGATAGGGCCTCTTTAGAAGACTCAAAAGTCTTTCTTCACATCTCTTCAAAAAGAAATGATACCACCACCCCATCCATTTTTAACTTGGTGGTAGTTCTCTCATTAGCCATAACAAGGTGGTTCCATGAATCTAGATAAGAAGGTAGAAAAGTCATACATCAATCATCCTCCTCCATCTTCACTCCAATAGATTGCAACTAGGTCATGATAATATTAAAATCATTTAGATGTTCAGCCATAGAACTGCCAACCTCCATCCTAAGGTTACATAGCTTCTTTCTCAATAAAATATTATTTACCAAGGATTTAGCCTAATAAATCTCACCTTGCTTCTTCCAAATGTTCATTGTGGTAGTCTCTTCATGCACATTTAATAATACTGAATTAGCCAAATATAGTCTAATGAGACCCTTTACTTTTCTATACATTTTACCCTAGTCTTGTGACATAGTAGTAGGTTTGGATGTAGATATTATAGCTCATAGATCTCTATCTATGAACATATCCTCCATCTTGAGCTTCCAAAGATCAAAGTTTGTGCCTAAGAACTCAATTTCTATCTTTGATGTACTTTCCATTTTTCTTGCAACAAGATCCTTTTATGTGCAAGCTCCCACTCAATCCAAGATTAGTATGAAAAAAACCTTATCCCTAACACCTAGAATCTGAGGTGATCAAGCTATGACACCAAATGAAATGAAGTAACAATGTAAAATATGCTTCCTACACTAATCTATGATAGGATATATGTGCAAAAATTAAACTAATCACAGTTACAAGGAAATAAACACAAAAGCAATATACCATAACACAGTGACTTGCATGGGGAAAACCCTTTCGAGAGAAAAACTCTACACTCTAAATAAACTCAATGTATTATTTAGTAATCAAAGGTTACAATACACTTGTAGAGTCTAAGCCTTTACAGGAGTATCACCAACTAGAGATCTAGAGTAATTTTGGTATGATAACAATACCTTCAAAACTCACTACTAAACCTTCATCTCAAGCACCTAATAAATAGGAGACACAATACATGAAACCATCAATTGCTAATTAGTAAACCATGAACTAAAACCACCCAAAATTTAATGCCCAATCCCTAGTTAAAAATCCAACACCCAAATTCCAAGATGAGTCCACAAGCTAAAAATAGCATATTCCTTTCACCTACCATAGGTTCATCATAATCCACTCACCAACTTGGGCGCTCCATTTTGGCTTCATTATCTCCATCCAAAGATGTCTTATGATGTGTCATAACACATGTCATAATGGTCAACAAGTGTAACTCCCTCTTACACCTATTTTGTGTGTCCTAGTTGTTTTTACATTTCTAATTGGACCTAACTTTTGATTCGGGAGGCCAACTGAGCCTACTTTTTTTAAATTGTAGAGCTCAAAGAGGTCCACATCATAGGCATCTAGGAATGAATGTTGAACAACCTAGAATATTTATTTTGGCCAAAAATGACCTTTATAGACCAAAAATTAGGTTTTTCTATTCTATAGCATGAAAATCATACTATTTGTAATCTTAACATTAAGAGCAACATTGAGACATTTCTTAACAAGGTCTAACAAGTTTACACCAAAAGGTTGTTCCTCATTAACTAGCAACTAGACTTGTTAACAACATGTAGACTTATTGGGAGTCCTTAAAGGAAAAAAATGCCTTTGGTGACATTATGAACCCCAATGAGCTTAATAACATGGGGCTCCCAAGAGTGCTTAATCTAGGTGGTTAAGAATTGCTCTGAAGGGATACAACCAACATAATAGGCTATCAAACTATAATTTTGATGTCATTGACAAATAAAGTATATAACATATATTGAAAGAAAATATCTACTAAGGTATCAAATTTTTCAAATTGTTATAGACTTTGTTACTTAACGTATGGCTTATCTTGGGTACCATCCTCATCTTTCTTCACTTGCAAAAGGCAAGGCAAGAGCTACATTAATAGCCCTAATCTTCCCTAAGGGTGTAACTAAAGGCATAATTAATGTGGAAGCCTCTATATTATCATGTGTAAGCAATTTGGAAAAATGGAAAGGGTTGAACAAGAAACCTTAGGTCATACCTATAAGTGCTAAATAATGCATGAGCTAACATCTTGAGTCATATGATGATCAAACACCTATATTTTCCTACATAGTGTAAATGGTAATAATCAATCTCGATTCTGAGGACCATATTGTCCATAAAACCCTCTCAAAACTCCTCTAATTTGCCCCACAATATCTCATATTCTCTTGACTTTTGTTCCACTTTTTCCTAACTTTTAGTGATTTCAGTTTTGCAATTGTTGGCAAAGCCACCACTTTTCTAAAGTTAGCAGTTTCAAACTACCACTACAATTTTGAAAGCACCTTAGGGCTAAAAAATGGTAGTTTTCCATTATTTAAATGTGGTAGAATTTTAAATTCCAAATTCCACACCTCTTCACCTAGTGTCTTGAAAACAATTAATATTATGCATTAAAGATGCCTCATCTCAAGTGGAAATTAAAGGTGAGTTTAATAAAAAAAATTGTTGCAAAAGTCCATAAGATAGGGAAACCCTCTTGCTCCCTCCCTCTTTGTGATTTCTTCTGATGCCCTACATTTTATTCTAAGGTGTACTAATATGGGTCCTCCTATCAAGGGTCTAAATTTACCTTATGATAATGAGATATCAAACATCCAATTTGTCAATGACACTACTTTTTTTCCTACATTTAAAGAGAACGATTTTAACAATTTGCTGGAAAGGCTCAATATCTATTGGTTGGCTTCAGGTTCCAAGGTCTCCTCTAATACATCTACTATGCTTAGTTGTAATTCATTCCTACCTAAATTGTTCAAAAATCTTGTATGGGACTAGAGAGGTCCTAATAGAACAGTTAGAAATTTAGGCATCCCCTTTGTTGTTGAGCTTTCCCTCAAGGATATGTGGGATTGGGTGTACCATAGAATTTAATAAAAGAACAAGTGGAAAGGCCATTTTCTCTCCCTTGTCGGTAGAGCCCAACTTTGTCATAAATTTATCATAATTCAATATATATTATGCTTCAACTTGGCTTTTTGGCAATTCTTAGGTTCAGAAATTTTACAAGATGGTTAGATGTGTTTTGTAGTCTAATGGGAAGGGTAAGTAAAAGACACGCTATCAAGTGGAGTCAGTGTTTCCATCTAAAAATATAGGGGGCATGGGATTGAACAATCTCAAGATAGAATTATTACTCTTGTTAAATGGATTTTACATGTACTAGAGGGTTCAAAACCATGGAAAATCCTTATTAGAAACAATATATGTCTCGCTACCCCAAAAAAATAAAAAATTCTAGAAGGCCCTTCACCCTCATGACATTATGCTTAGGGATTTTTTAGTCAAACCTGGTGTTTCTTTTGTCTTCTGCAACATTTGGGGAGCCCACGAAGTCGGTGAAGCATTTGGTTGATGGGCATGATGGATTCCCTAGAGAGGAGGGAAACTTTGTTATATATTGGTCTACTTGGTGGTGCATTGCATATAACAATAAACTTTTAGCCATTAGTAGGAGTTGAAGGATGGGATTCTCAAGGTTGGAAGGTGTTTGGCGATATATTTAGAAATGGTAATTTGCTCGCATATAAAGACCTTCAAGATAAGTTATAGATTCCTACAACTTAGGAAAAACTTACTCCATCCTCAAGAAAATCTACATGATGTTAAGTTTTTTGTTCAGTTGAAACTCAACACAAAAGTGTTAAGCAATATAAAATGAGTGAATAGCACAACCTTGTTCAATACCAAGGATATTTATAATATGTTGAACAATATCCATGAGATCTTTGATATGCTTAACCATATGTGGAACCTTTCCCTATATGTCAAAGATTGACAATCCATTCTAAGTCACATCTAGTCTAGACGGCTTGAATATAAGAAAGCGTGTTTTAGGTGGCTCCTGATACTAAAAAATATTGTTATTGGTACTCTCCTTAATAATGTTAGTGTCAATCATTATGTTTTCCCTACCCGTAATGTTTGAATTGTTGAGCACTTGTTTTTTACTATAAATTTGCTAAGAATTATTGGTCTTTGATTTTGGGGGATAAATTGGGATGGGATAGTAAGAATAATATATCATGGTGTGAAATCATTTTTGGGTTTGTGAAATGCTTTGATAAAGAGATTAATCGGTTGTGGCGTAATTTCTCTACTAAAACCTTATGCCATATGTGGAAGGCTAGGAATAAATAGGTGTTCTAAGACAAAAGAAGGATCCTTACAAGCTCTTGTTGGGAGTTTACTCTCTTCTATTGTTTTACATGTTACCATGACTTTGAAGATTCTAAAAAGAAGTTAAGTTGTTGGAAAGTGGTAAGGTGATGTTACATAAGACTAATATTACTCAAGCAATGTGGTGGTTGGACATTGATAGAAATGGGAGATGATTGGAGGAAAATGACAAAGATGATGATCCCATGGAATGTGGTCCAGCCTTTGAGTTTCACAATATTTTTCTTAGTGCTAATATGGTTGGAAACATTTATATCATATATCAATCTCCTACCTAGTTGGTATACTTATTTCTATTGATGCTAATATTTAAGATCCTAATGTATATGTTCCTGATGGAGACACTTAAGTAGATAATTCTTAATGAGTCCTACTATGTTTGTGAACTTTTAAATGAACACCTTGGTGGTCTATATAAACTACTCTATATTATCTAGCTGATAATTAATTTTGCTACTATTTTTAAGTGATTTTGTAGTACTCTAGGTGTTGTCTATTATATAATCCCTGGCTAGTTATCTTTATCGTTGGTCTTAGTTTTGTACTTGGTGTATCCAGCAAATTGCTCTTTTAGCCTTTTAGGCTTATATTATGTAACACATTTTCTTTGTTGACTATTATAATATTAAAAAACTTAGAAATTGAAAGGACATCAGGCTACATTCAAGGTACTCATTTTCTTATCTAAAATTAAACAAACGCAATTGTAGTTGCATTTAGATTAGTTATTTGCTAAACAATCATTGTTGGGATTGCATTCATTCTTTTCTAAAATAGCAAAAACACATGTCAAGTTACATTTGAAATAATATTGAAGTTTTCATTTTGTCTTTGAACAAAATTTGTTTGTATTCTACATCAAGGCATATATTTTTTAAATCTTAAAAGAGGAAAGTTGTTTTTACATCTTAAAAATTGCTTCTCATTTAGTAATGAAAGAGAAGTAATTAGTTTGCTTTAGGTAGGCATATAGATATTATAGGAAAATCTAAAACCTATTGCACTCGTCTTAGGTGCTAAACCATTGCATCCAAAGCATAGAAAAACATCATGATTGTATGCATTTCACCATAAAAATATGAATTCAAAAGTTGCATTCTTGCATTGATAAAACAAAAAAGCAAAATTATTATTTAGTTCCATTTCATATTGCTTACATCTCATTAAATAGCATAAAAAGAACGAAAGCATAGTTTTCTTTTAGCATTTCATTTTCCTTTACTTGCAATGAAATTAGACTTTACTTTCATATTTTATTGTTTTGAATTAGTAGTTAACTTTCAAAACATTCCACATAGCAAAGCGAATTGTGCACACATGCACATTTATGAAAAACTCAATTATATTTTGCACATTGGGAGAAGTTGGTATACCACAAGCTAAGGTCATTAGTATTTGCTTATCCCATTCCACCACTCATTGTAAACTAGATTAACGCTCTAAATGAGCAATTCTAATGTGTGAAGATATAGTTTGTTGAGTGAAGGTTTAGGCAAGATTCGCCCAACCTTCCTCTTGATCCACAATACCAACCCTAACCATAAACTTGTGTTTGTTGGCCTTTCTTGTAGTTTGATATGAACAGAACTCATAAAGTCATGTTAGTTTCCGAGCATAAAATACCAAGACTAGACCATAAGTTTGCACAACTCAACCCAGAACTCTCTAACTTCTCTCATATCATTAGTTTTTTCTTGACAATTCATTTGTGCCTTGTGTCTTTAACTTCTAAAGCACATAAGCAAGCAACACAATTTAATCAAGCATCTTATCTCAACACACAAGATTCAGCCCCTAAGAAATCTCAAGGAAATTAATTCCATGTTCCACATTTACATTTATCTAAGTTGCTCCAACAAGATGATATTGTTATCATTTTAACTAAGACGTATACTCAACCCCAACTAAAGCCAATAGATTTATACCTTGATGGATGATTTTTCAATGTCTAATACCAACCTACACACCAATTAAACAAGTTGTTGACATGACCATAATATTCTATTCTAATAGACCTGATACAAACAAATAGTTCACTTCTAGACAAATTGGTGTTGCATTCAAATCCTTCGACTCTCTTCAACCTAATCCCATTCCGTGGAAAGTTGCTCTCTTAAGATATTTTATGCTTCTTCCAATTAAGATTATAAAAATATGGTGGTTGGATTTGATATCTTATTTCATCTTTGGAAGGATGTGAATTAATGTATTTTAATAACTCTACATATTAATAAATTTCGATGCTATATAACTATTTATTTAATTTCTGGTGGGTGCTCACATTTGGAATCTCAGGCCATCGATACATATCTAATCTATAGAAGATGACCTTTGTCCACCTTTATATGCCTATTCGAGCCAAAATCTCAATTCCACCTAACACTCCTAGTAACATAGAGGAGAATGTTGCTAGAGAGTAGCCATTGGATGGGATCTTCTCCTTAATTCTAGACCAAAGGAATTCTAAGGTGGGTGCTTTTGGTCCCCCTTTGTCAAGATCTTCTAATTTCATTTTTGACTTGTTATATTACTGCCGGTGTTGTGTTTTTCTAAACTCTTGTATATGCCCTTACTCTCATTGTGCAAGTTGGATATGGTGTAAACTAGGGTTAACTTTGATATTAGTGTCTTTCTTATCATTACTTGACATTTATTTTTTAAATTGAATGCCTCTAGGTATGAGATCTTTCCACCTCTTTTCGTTGTATTGATGAAAATTTTTAAAGTAATATAATTTGTTTGAAGGTTGTTTTCTTTAAAAAGGACAAGCAAGTGCATGTGTAATATAAACTAATATTTCTCCACTTAAAGGGTTAAGTGGCCCTGACAAAATTAGAGTTCCTATTGGTTTGAAGACTGTTGGTAATAAAAAGGAATATCAGTCTCCTCCCACGATAGGTTTTTACAAATTAAATTTTGATGCGGTTACGAGTGGCGACCCTAGTATAGCTAGTGGAAGCTTTTCTATCAAGGACTCGAGTGGAAACTTTATTTACGGAAGCTCTCTTTCTTGGTATTTGCACAAATAATGAAGTTAGATGGGACACTTTAATTGTTGGTTTCGGTGTTCCAACTTCTATTAATCAATCTAAATTGTTAGTAGAAGGTAATTATATGATAGTGATCAATGTGATTAACAACGGAAAAACCTTGAGCTAGAAAATGAATTGTTATGTAGAAGTACACGTTCCTAAGCAAAATTACAAACCAAGTAGGTTCGCACATTGCAATAGGTATTTGAATATAGTTGCAAATTGTTTGGCCAATGAAGTTATAAATCAAGATCCAATTACGATCATATATAGTCATGTTGATAGTTCTTGGAATAACTTAGAATCATTGCTAGCCTTTTAACCTCCATAATTTTTTAAGTGAATCTAAGGGTAGTAATTTGTCAAATGGTTTAAATCTTCCTCATAGGCATCAATTGGAAGTTGTAAGGTCAATAGTTGGGTATGCAGAATTATAATTTGGAATTATAGCAGCATTCAAATTGTTTGGCTTGTTGATTGAGCGATAGGTGCATTTATGATGATTAGTAAGGTTGTGGCGATGAGTGAAAGAGTTATTAAGTATGGCTTAGGCAATTTATGTCAAGCCATGGTAGGGTGGTGGAGTGAGTGCTTTCATCTGGTGGGCTTTCTTTTAGGGTTTGTCTCTAGTATCTTGCTAGGTATGGAGGATCAACCATAGGAGGGTCATGATGGTGTACAGGCTATGTAAGGCAAAATATCAGATAGAAGGTTGCAATGCATCTTTTCTTACCAAGATCCTATTGCCCTAGGCTTTGTTAAGGGTATTCTAGGGGAGCAAGCATTGTCAGTTGGGCATCGCTCCAAAGCAGCCATTTGTGGTGACTTCATCACCAACCTTGTGTTTTACCTTCTAGATGCGGCTATTTGGCTTTGATATTGCAATTTTTCCTTCTAGATCAATTTTCAAGTATGACATTGTAAAATGTCGGGTTGGAGGTAGGGAAGAAGTTGATGGCTACAAGTGTGGAGGGTGAAGGCTCTGCACCTACTCCCACCCTATGCATTGGTAACATGAATGAAATTATGGACTTGCAACACGAGGTAAGGGTTATGTGTGTCTTATGTGGTGACATAGGTAAAGTTTTGGCTAGATTGCATGTGCACCATCATCGACAGTAGCTAGAAGTTGGAAGTGAACTTATCATACTAGTTTTTTGTGGCCCTTTAATGCATAAGTCCAAACATCGAATGGAGATATGCTATGGAGTATGCTTACCTTCTTTATTGGGTACTCAAAGAGGCTAGTCTACTAATGATGTTAAGCCTTGGGTAGAAGACAAGGTGGATACTAGTCATATATCGTTAATTAAACATTTTTTTATTTGTACGTTGATTCTATGTCTAAGTTGGGTCTCTAATTTTTTATGTAAGTTGGGTCTCTAATTTTTTATGTCAATTGCATATGGTTGGTTCAATTTTTCTTAAGCTATGTTTTTGGCCTATGGCCCTTCTCTGGTTCACAATATCAAAGTATTTGTTAGTAATATACATTTGGTGGTTGCTACTAATGATTATGCACACTTTTTAAAATTACAACCCATTTAGGTTAAATTATAACCCTAATAGAGGCATATTTAAGATCTAGTTCAATTTGATTACGAGTAAATCCATTTGTTTGGATGTAAGAAGAAATAATCAAGGTCCCAATAGAGTTAAAAAGGTATAAAGACACACCATTAGATTCATTTAGGCTCAAGCTTGTGTCTTGGTACGACCATCTATCTAAATACAATAAATATAGCGATCCAATTTAAATTGATTGGGTCAAATTAGAATCAAAAGGGTTATAACAAACTAAGTCTAATGGGGCGTAACTAGAGTTTGATTGGTTAGACAACTCATGTTGTCAATCCAATTAAAAGCCCATTGACATTGACTGGATCCAACTAATTTATTAAGTCTGATCCAACACTTGGTCTAAGTACAAATAATTAAACTTGAGTGGATGCAAATATACATAATTGGTTTTGACTGGACAAATTAGATATAAATGGAGAAATCAATCCTACGTGTGCTCAATTTTGGATCCAAAGACACCAACATGTCAATTTGTAACTTGTTTATCTCCTATTAATATGAATTTGGGTCATAATAGGTCTACTTATAAATAATTATGATAGTACAAATCAATTGTGTCTAAATAGAATCAACTCGATCCAATTATTGCAAGATGTACTTAATAAGAGTGTATAATGGAATTACATGGTATAATTTATGTTTAATTAATTTTGTCAACAAACTTACATAGTATAACTTGTATCATTAAATGAATTACCCCCAATAGTAGCTCTAATACTTGACAAGCATATTGCATCAATTCTTTAACAAATTACTCCTCACAAGTAGCCCTAATGCTTAACTGTCTCTAATAAGGATGATGGCAGCTAAATACACCCAATTAGAACCCATAATGTTGTTGGAATCATTTGCCATTGCGCTAAAAGCTCAAGCTCGAGCTATCAACGCTCACTACAAACGCCAGACTTGAATGCCTCACTAACAAGGGGGGGCAGCTCACTGCCAACAATCCCCCCCTCAATGCAACCTGAGGGATTCGAACCCGTGACCCATGGCTCTGATACCAATTATAGGAGTCGAGGACAACACTGAGAGGGGAGGTGAATCAGTGTTGTATAAATTTTAACTTTTTGCAAATTTTTGTTTACAAGACAAAAGAGGAAGACATTGTTAAACACATATACATAAAACTACTGAAAAAAGAGGATATAAACAACACCTCATGAGTAAATCATACACAAACACAGAGAAGATCAATATGAATCATGACACAAGATTTGCACGAGTGGAAAAACCTCTAGGGGTAGAAAAACCACTCCAAAACTGCCTCACTGGCCTTATCAAAAACCTCACTGATTACAATGTTTAGAAGCACCAACTTCAAGGAGCACTAACCCCTAATACATACAAATAGGTCTTACTGACCATACAAGCCTCACTGGCTACAAGATGCCTCACTGGCTGAAATTTGCCTCACTGGCATAGGAAGGTCTCACTGACCACAAGCCTCACTGGCCTCACTAGAAAACACAATCACCATTATCAAAAACATCAAATTTTGTGTGCAAGACATGATTGCCATTCAATCTGATTTGCACCATTGTATACCTTGTGTTTCATCATATAGCCTTATACTTCCTATTTGATTTTCAAATCAAGACCATCTTCTTTTACACACTTCTACAAACAAGCTCCTCTAATGCAGAGTACAGCCCAGTTGAAGCGTATGAACCCGGTCCAAGACCCTTTGGAGCCTACAAGACAGCAAAATGAAAATATATCGGCAAGACCTTTGAATTGTCTCACCGAAATATACACACTCTTGCCTATCGGCAAGACAGTCCACCGTCGGGCAAGCCAAAATCTCTTTCACCGATCCGTTTAGTCATTCTGATGAGCGGCCTCTGAAAATACTCCATCGGCAAGATAAAACATAATGTCTCACCGATATGCCCTTATCGGGCTGACAATGACTATCGGCACATCACAATGTAACTCACTCCGATGCCCAGGTCACACCGATGAAGTCTTTGTTAGATTTGCCTATCGGCGAATTCTTTGAAACTCCTGCCGACGCCTTCACCTCACACCGATGAGCCGATTCAATCCGATGGTTCAACGGCTAGGTTCAACCTAATGGTTCAACGGCTAGGTTCAATCTGAAGGTTCAACGGCTAGGTTCAATCTGATGGTTCAACGGCTAGGTTCAATCTGAAGGTTCACACCCTGATATTTTGGATGCCAACTCCCTTGTCAGCCAGACCTAAATCATCGGCCTAACCTGAGATCCTTCCACCGATGCACCCTTCTCTTGCCAATATAACTATTATCGGCCAGACCCCTCTCCACTCTCACCGACACCACATCTCCATCGCCCAGACATAACCTTTCGGCGAAGATGTTATCTCTTCCGCTGATGACCTTAGTCAGGCCGATAGACCTAGCACCCGCTCCACTGTCGGCAAGACTTTTATCTATCGGCGCCACCCTTCTCCTTTTCGCCGATGGTAATTCTTACACCGATGCTTCCTTCGTCGGCGAGACTCCCATGTTCGTCACCCCGATCGGTGTGACCTCCTACTATCGGCCTGCGAACAATTTCTCAGCCCGATGCTGATACTCATGCCGATGCCTCCCAAACATCCATTTGTTAGACACCCGAATTGTTCAACGATGCACTTACAGTTCAACTGACGAATATACACACAATATTCCCTCTGTAGATGCAGTGTATACACATACTAAATGACGATTCTCCCTGAAGGGATTCCTGCAATTCCTAACCTTCCATACCTAAGATGAATAAACCAAGATGGGGAATTAATCTACAAGTCCATTCCACTGATTTCCCCAAAAATCTGCCAGTGGAATGGATTTATCCAGTTAATTTGACCACAGAAGCACAAAACTAAATTATATACAAACCCTACACAGAATGAATTTCTACACAGAGTATCTACACTGGATATCTACACAGTATTCAGAATATGGAAGGAAAAACAACAAATTACAGAACTTCTATTCTTTCTTGATGTTCAGAATTACATTCGACTATTCAGAGACCAAACCCAAAAACTATCACCGTCGCCTCTACAAAAGGTTTTCCCCTTTTTATCTTTCCCAATGCGAGGGACTGACATTCTCCTCTGTTTCTAGGATTTGATCTTTTCAAAATTATAGGTGGAAACCCTTAATCTATTACAAATGACATCTCTTTTGCATAAGACAGCAAAACTCTTAAAGCTAAGACACCTTGATTATCTTTCCCTTAATCCAAACTGTCAATAAATGTCAAGTTTGGAGTTTACCAACATGAAATGCTAATAGAGAATGTTACATTTTTGAAGATGCTATAAAGTAACATAAAATGTCAAAAACTATATTAGTCTTCTTCCTCTCCCTCTTGTGTATGTTGATCCAGTTGAAGGGGTGCCCCTGCACCATACTCCCTGGGAGAAGAGATCTCAAGCCCCTTTGAGATCAGAGTTTGGAGGTCTGTACCATGCTTTGAAATCTGGTCAGCAGTAATCCAAACTGCCTCTGAATTTGGTTGTCCTTGCCAGGCCACCAAATACTCCAAGTATTCTTTGTTTCTGGTCTTCTTGAGCACTCGTGAGTCTAAGATGTGGTTCAACTTTGGTGGATCATGCTTCGGAATGCCATCAGCTGCTGCCTGCAATGGTTCCTATTCTACATCTGCATTTGGTTTGTATGGAGTCAAATCACAGACATTGAAAATTGGGGACAATCCAAGATCAGGAGGAAGTTGGATCTCATATGCATTCTGTCCACACTTCTTTAAAATTTGACATGGTCCAATCTTCCTCTACATTAGCTTGGTATACTTACCTTTGGGGAGCCTCTCCTTCTTGAGATTTACCTAGACCAAATCTCCAATTTCAAACTGTAAATCTCTTTTCTTCTGGTCAGCATATGTTTTGTACTTCGTTGTAGCCTGTTGGAGTTGGTGCTTGACCTGATCATGTACTTCTTTAATCGCTGAAGCAAAAGCTTCACCATCTGCACTAATAGGTTCTCCTACAGGTAGATCTCTCAGCTCCAGAATACCCCTGGGATGAATTCCATACACTATCTGAAAAGGTGACTTTCCTATACTCCTATTGATGGTGTCATTGTAAGAAAATTCAGCTTGTGGGAGGATATTATCCCATTTCTCTCCATGATGTCTGGTTAAACACCTGAGTAGGTTACCCAATGAACGGTTAACAACTTCAGTCTGCCCATCTGTTTGAGGATGGTAGGCTGCTGAGAAAGACAAATTTGTTCCCAGCTTTTTCCAAAGAGTTTTCCAGAAGTGGCCAATAAACTTCACATCTCTGTCTGATACTATGTTCAATGGTAAACCATGTATTCTCACTATCTCTTTGAAAAACAAATCAGCGACATATGAAGCATCACAAGTGGTTTTACATGGCAAGAAATGTGCCATTTTACTAAATCTGTCTACTACCACAAAAACACTATCATATCCTTTCCTTGTCCTAGGCAAACCTAGTACAAAATCCATGCTTAAGCTCTCCCATGGCCTAGAAGGAATGGGTAATGGCTGATACAAACCTGCATTTGTGGATCTTCCTTTGGCTTTCTGACATATTACACATGCTTCCACAAATTTTCTCACATCTGACTGTAACTTAGGCCAATAGTAATGCCTTTTTACCAGATCAAGAGTTTTATCAAGACCAAAATGTCTTGACAGAGCCCCACAATGTTTTTCCTGAATAATATTTAGTCTCATAGAACATCTGGGAATACATAGTTGTCCACCTTTGAAAAGTAATCCATCTTGGATCAGAAATTCAGAAAACTCAACATGATATTTGTCTCCAAAAGAAGTACATACCTTATAGACCTCTCCAAAGTCTTCATCATCTGCATACATTGTCTTCAACAAATCAATCCCAACACTCTCCAATTGGATCTGATTTATGGTCAGAACTCTCCTGCTCAAAGCATCAGCTACTTTGTTCTTAACCCCTTTCTTGTGCTTGAGTGTGAAAGTGAAAGCTTGCAAAGTTTCCACCCATTTCATGTGTCTATGGTTCAGTTTCTCTTGACTGTTTAAGAAACTGAGGGCCTAATTATCTGTGAACACTATGAATTCTTTGGGCATCAAGTAATGCCTCCATTTCTTAAGTGACTGGACTAGAGCATACATCTCCAAATCATAGGATGAGTATCTCCTCTTGGCATCATTTAATTTCTCACTGAAGAATGTAGTAGGCCTACCTTCTTGGCTGAGTACTGCTCCAATGGCAATATGACTTGCATCACATTCTACTTGAAAAATCTTGCTGAAATCAGGAAATGCAAGAACTGGTTGTTCTGCCATCTTCTTCTTCAATGTTTCAAAAGAATTATCTGCCTCCTTTGTCCATGTAAACTTGCACTTCTGTCCTCCCTTTATAGTGTCAAGCATGGGTGCACAGATATGACTAAATCCCTTTATAAACTTCCTATAAAAGGTTGCAAATCCATGGAAACTTCTAACATCATTCATAGTTTTGGGTGTTGGCCAAGACAATATGGCACTTACCTTTTCTGGATCCATTCTCAGTTTGTTATGTGAGATAACAAATCCTAAGTAGATGATTTCTTCCTGCATAAACAGACACTTTGCTAAATTTATCATTAGCTGCTCTTCATGCAACCTTTTGAGAACCAAGTCTATATGGATGAGGTGTTCTTCCCTCAGATTGCTAAAAATCAGGATGTCATCTAGATATACTATGACAAATTTGTAGGAATACACACAACACTGAGAGGGGGGGTGAATCAGTGTTGTTAACAATTTTAACACCTTTTTTTTTTTTACTTTTGATTAATCTAATTTCACAATTTAGAATTCTTCAGAAGGAACAAAGTAAATATGCAGAGTATCAACACACAGATTTGACACAAGAAATTTCCCGAGTGGAAAACCCTCCTGGGGTATAAAAACCACTCAACTGCCTCACTGGCTTAACACAAAATTCAGATTACAATTGTCTCACTGACATTACAATTCTGCGTCACTAGCAAATTTTATCTCTCTGCATGTCTCACTGACATCATCAACATTCAATGAAAAATTATAACTCAGGGGATTTCCCTGTTTCAATAAAAACAAAACCTTATTTCTCCCTTTTAAGACAAACAAAATAAATTCTTTGCAATCAACCTTTAACTGTCTTCAACACCTACAGTCAATCAATTTTGATCTTCAATATATTTCATACCTCTGCAAAACAATTTCAAACTAATTCACCATTTTGAGCTTTCTCTCTCTGCAAACTGAACAATTTATCTTCTCTGAAAAATATAGTCTTTAATCACCTTCACTTTCTCTGACACCTTCACTTTCTCTGAACAAACATTACTCCATCATGATCATTGAAGAATTCCATTCATTTTGAATTAACATTCTTTCAAATTCTCAATATAAATCCCTGAAAAATGATTCTCCATTCCTGCAAAAATTATATAACAATTCCATTCTCCAAAAGAACTTCTTCAAAAATTCTCATCAATCCTCTCATCTGCATCTGCAACTCTTTTTATATCTGCCATTCAAAAAATCTCTATATGCAAAAAGAATTTCAATCAAAAACCAAAATCTTCAAAAACCGGTTCAACTTCAACATTACATTTCTTCTCAAACTTCTCATCTTCTCTCTTATCAAAATCAAAAAACATAAAACAAAAAAAATGAAACCCCTTCGTAGAATTCTGCCTTTTCATCTTCTTATCAATTAGAAACCTTCTAAAAACTTACTCTTTCCTTTACACAAAAAAAAAACTTCAGTGCTCCTTGAATTTCGGTTAGAAAGGCTAAGACAAACATGTTTTATTGCCTTTTTAACAACAGTGAACGTCAATTTTAAAGGGACAAACTAACCGTTCGGAGATAGTTTCTATTTAAAAACCAACCTTTCGATCTTCGGTGCCCGCCAACTGAGGATTCAAAGATAATCGTTGATTTTGTGTTTCCCGCGGACCATACAATGCATTGACTGGTTACCGGGCACCCTAGGCAATGGGGCCGGTAAGACCGACGACTTTCATACCCTTACATTACAACTTAAGGCCCGATGACCTTCTCGACCGGTCAGTTTGAGTTTATAACATAAAGTGCATAGAGTTATGACGGGCAATAAGGTAATGAAGAATAAGTGTTGAACACAAAGTTTATGACTTGTTAAGTGTTAAGGAAAAACATATTTACCACTTACATTTTTCTAAACCTCAACATATGTAAACACCTCAACACATATTTAAACCTCAACCTTGTAAACCAAACTTCAACTGATCTGCCACTGTCATCAAGTTAATATGATGCAAGTTAACTTTTATCAAATGACATATGCCCTTCTCCTGATTCAATATTGATGCAATGAGTGTCATCTTCTGAAATGACTAAGTCAGAACAAACTCACATAGAATCAACACTGATGTGTCACTGATGTCATTACCATGAAGGACCACTTGTAAGAGTTTTACAACTTGAAAACTGAGAAGGTACCAAACCATTGTGATTACAACAAGTCACATTCAAAAGTGTGTCATAATTGCATGAAGACCACTCATAATGCCAACCTTAGCCACTTTCACTGAAAGCATAACTTAAACTTTCCTATGAAGAATCCTTCTGAAATATAATGTGATCAACACATCTGTCAACTGCATCTTCTGAAATATAATGTGATCAACACATCTGTCAACTGCATCTTCTGAAATTTAATGTGATCAACACATCTGTCAACTGCATCTTCTGAAATACTGTGTAATGCAACATCCTGATTTCCTGATATTTTGACATCAATGAAAAGACAATATACTCAACTGTGAAATGTGCTACAAAATTTACCTATGAACTCTCTCAAGACCTCATTCATCAATCTCATAAAGGTACTAGGAGCGTTGGATAAACCAAAAGGCATGACCTTCCACTCATATAACCCCTCATTTGTCTTGAATGCAATTTTCCACTCATCACTAGGTCTAATCCTAATCTGATGATAACCACTCTTTAAATCTATTTTGGTGAAGTATTTAGCACCTCCTAAACAATCAAGTAAATCTTCTATCCTAGGGATTGGAAACCTGTACCTGATTGTTTTCTTGTTGATAGCCCTTGAATCAGTGCAAAGTCTCCAAGTGCCTTCCTTCTTTGGTGCTAGTACAGCCGGTACTGCACATGGGCTTAAACTTTTGCCAATTAGGCCTGTCTTCAACAACTCTTCAATTTGTCTTGCTACCTCTGTATTCTGATCTGGAGTGAGCTTATATGCTGCTTTGTTTGGAAGTGTAGATCCTGGGATCAGATCTATACAATGGCTGATTTCTCTTATAGGTGGTAAGGAACTTGGCATCCCATCAGAACTAATGCCTTTGTACTTGTCCAATAGCTCTTGGACAGCTGGGTCTATGAATTTTTGTCTCTTTTCTCCCTTGACTTCTTTCTGTTGTTCCTTGTTTACCTTTAGGCAAGGAATTAGAGCATATGTATCTGCTCCTTCTTCTCTTATCTCTTCCATGAATTGTCTTCCTTCTACCATCATCACTTTAACCTCTTTTCCTTTTGTCTCCACCTCCGTCTCCATTAATGGTATCAATTCTATCACCTTACCATTCTTGGTGATGGAATAGGTGTTCCTAACTCCATCATGGTATGCTTTTAAATCATACTGCCATGGTCTTCCAAATAGGAGATGGCAAGCATCCATCTTGGCAATGTCAAACAATAACCTATCCTTGTATGGGCCAATTTGAAATTCTACCCAAGCCTGTTCTTCTACAACTGTTTGTTGTCCTTGGGTAAGCCATGAAATTTTATAAGGGCAAGGATGTGGCAGTCTCCTAAGCTTAAGTTTTTCTACCATCTCAATGGATACAAAATTCTCAGTAGATCCAGAGTCAATCAGAACTTTGCATACCTTTCCTCCTGCCTTGCAAGTAGTTCTAAAGAGAGACTTCCTTTGTGGAGGCTCTTTTCCAGGCACTTTCATGGTGGTCATTGCTCTCCTAATCATCAAAGATTCTCCATTCTCAGGATACCCATAACTGCTAGGAGCATTCACACTTTGAATAGTGCTTGAGCTTGCTACACTCTGACAATCAGATTCTTGGATCAGATTGATCCTCTTTTCTCCTATTGAACTTGTTGCCTTTGCTGGACATCTGCTGGCTATATGGCCTTCTTGGTTGCAATTGTAACATCTGATAGGTCCTCTGCCCTGAGATCTTCCTCTAAAAGGTGGTCTTCTGCCCCTGAAGTTTCCCCTTGGATTGTAGCTTCCTCCTTGGTTCTGACTGTTATCTCCTCTGCTGGTCTCTTGGTTGGATTCACTCTAGTATCCAAATCCTCTGCCTCTAAAAGGACTTCTTCCTCCTCTCTGCTGTCTTCCCCTACCTCTATGATTCTGCTCATGCCTTCTCTTTAGTTTTTCTTCCACTTTGAGTGCTAACTGATAGCACTTTTGAACTGTATCTGGATTATGCAGATTTAAGTCTTCCTGGATGTTAAGTCTCAATCCATTGAGGTATCTTGCTACCTTCTCTTCCTCATCTTCCCTTACCTTTGTTTTTACACACAACTTCATGAATTCTTCTGTGTATGAGCTGACATCTAGCTCCTTCTGCTTCAAATTATGTTTTCTCTTATGTAATTGGATATTGTAATCCAATGGAACATAGGCCTCTTTCACCAATACCATCATTCTCTTCCATGTTGTAACTCTGTTCTTTCCCTCTTTCACCCTGTCATCTTGGATGAAATTCCACCAAGTCAGTGCAGCTCCTTTCATTTTGGACTGAGCCATCTTCACTCGTTGGTGTTCTGGTATCTCTTCTATCTCAAAGAAATTATTCAAGCAGTCTATCCACTCCATTACTGAATCAGGTTCCATTTTTCCTGCAAACACTGGCAGGTCTATTTTCACATCCATGGTCCTTCTTTCCATGGACTTGAGGGCATTGAGTAAGGGTCTCTGGTCTGCAAGAACCTCTAGCTCTTCTTGCTCTGGGGTCTCCTCTTCATCCCCATCTTCTCGTTCACCAGAGTTCTCTTCCCCTCTCTCCACTCTTTCCCTCAGCTTCTCTAGTTCTTCCTTCAATTCCTGATTCTGAGCTCTATCGGCTCTACTCTCTACTATTTGCTTCTTCACCAAGGCTGTCAATTCAGCACTGGTCATTTTTGCTGGAAGAGTGTCCGAGGCTTCTCCTTCCAACATTTTGCTTTCTCCTACTACTAGATGGAACAAATAACTTCAGAAATAAAATTTTCACACTAACCTTTCCCAGAGCTTTCTCTAGCTCTGATACCACTTAATGCAGAGTACAGCCCAGTTGAAGCGTATGAACCCAGTCCAAGACCCTTTGGAGCCTACAAGACAGCAAAATGAAAATATATCGGCAAGACCTTTGAATTGTCTCACCAAAATATACACACTCTTGCCTATCGGCAAGATAGTCCACCGTCGGGCAAGCCAAAATCTCTTTCACCGATCCGTTTAGTCATTCCGATGAGCGGCCTCCGAAAATACTCCATCGGCAAGATAAAACATAATGTCTCACCGATATGCCCTTATTGGGCTGACAATGACTATCGGCACATCACAATGTAACTCACTCCGATGCCCAGGTCACACCGATGAAGTCTTCATTAGATTTGCCTATCGGCGAATTCTTTGAAACTCCTGCCGACGCCTTCACCTCACACCGATGAGCTGGTTCAATCCGATGGTTCAACGGCTAGGTTCAACCTGATGGTTCAACGGCTAGGTTCAATCTGAAGGTTCAACGGCTAGGTTCAATCTGATGGTTCAACGGCTAGGTTCAATCTGAAGGTTCACACCCTAATATTTTGGATGCCAACTCCCTCGTCGGCCAGACCTGAATCATCGGCCTAACCTGAGATCCTTCCACCGATGCACCCTTCTCTCGCCGATATAACTATTATCGGCCAGACCCCTCTCCACTCTCACCGACGCCACATCTCCATCGCCCAGACATAACCTTTCGGCGAAGATGTTATCTCTTCCGCCGATGACCTTAGTCAAGCCGATAGACCTAACACCCACTCCACCGTCGGCAAGACTTTTATCTATCGGCGCCACCCTTCTCCTTTTCACCGATGGTAATTCTTACACCGATGCTTCCTTCGTCGGTGAGACTCCCATGTTCATCACCCCGATCGGTGTGACCTCCTACTGTCGACCCGCGAACAATTTCTCAGCCCGATGCTGATACTCATGTCGATGCCTCCCAAACATCCATTTGTTAGACACCCGAATTGTTCAACGATGCACTTATAGTTTAACTGACAAATATACACATAATATTCCCCCTGTAGATGCAGTGTATACACATACTAAATGACGATTCTCCCTGAAGGGATTCCTGCAATTCCTAACCTTCCATACCTAAGATGAATAAACCAAGATGGGGAATTAATCTACAAGTCCATTCCACTGATTTCCCCAAAAATCTACCAGTGGAATGGATTTATCCAGTTAATTCGATCACATAAGCACAAAACTAAATTATATACAAACCCTACACAGAATGAATTTCTACAGAGTATCTACACTGGATATCTACACAGTATTCAGAATCTGGAAGGAAAAACAACAAATTGCAGAACTTCTATTCTTTCTTGATGTTCAGAATTACATTCGACTATTCAGAGACCAAACCCAAAAACTATCACCGTCGCCTCTACAAAAGGTTTTCCCCTTTTTATCTTTCCCAATGCGAGGGACTGACATTCTCCTCTGTTTCTGGGATTTGATCTTTTCAAAATTATAGGTGGAAACCCTTAATCTATTACAAATGACATCTGTTTTGCATAAGACAGCAAAACTCTTAAAGCTAAGACACCTTGATTATCTTTCCCTTAATCCAAACTGTCAATAAATGTCAAGTTTGGAGTTTACCAACATGAAATGCTAATAGAGAATGTTACATTTTTGAAGATGCTATAAAGTAACATAAAATGTCAAAAACTATATTAGTCTTCTTCCTCTCCCTCTTGTGTATGTTGATCCAATTGAAGGGGTGCCCCTGCACCATCCTCTTACAAATCTATGTAAACAATTATCTCTGCAAATTGTCTATCAATCTTTCATCAATCACTACAACCAAAGCTTGATTCCTTACAATCAAAAACATTACAAACCTCTGCAAGTGTCTTTTACTCTGCAAATTAGTTCACTCAACCATTCATATGTATCATCAAATTATCTTCATCATTGATCTGCATAACATCCACACACATCTGCAAAACCAATATATATAAGAAAAACAAAAATGTCCTTTCACATCCTCATAATCAACTTTGCATATATTTCTTTTATCAATAAAGATCTTGCAAAAAATAATAATATTAAATTCCTCTACCATTCATATTCTTCTTTTCTTAGATCCATTTTCCTCTTCACATAATATATAAAAATCTCTTCATCTTCTCAACAAAATAAATCTTCTATTTCATTTTCATTCCTGCAATCACAAAGCACTTGTAACAAAAAAATTATAAACAAAAAAACCTTTGAAATTCCTCTCTACATATACATCTTCCTCATTTCAAACTAAATTTCTTCCTTGAAAAAAAATATTGTTCAATTTCTTCATCTTTCGAGCCCTCTTTCATTTTCATATTCATTGATCAAAAATCTTCTCTCTGCATTTGCATTTTAAAAAAATGACATCCATTAAATAAAATAATAATAATGTCCTTTGGCCTTTTTCTCCCTGCAAACAAAATAATCTGCTGCAATTTAATCTTCAATTTGCAAATTTATTCTCACCAAATTGCCCTGTTAATAAAATCATTTCTATCCTTCAAAAGTCTTCTGCATTTTGATAAGGAGAGAAGAAAAAAATCTTCAACACTAATGCCAAAATAATATCTCAAAAAAAATATCTCCTCACAAAAAAAATCTTCCAAAAAAAATCTCCTTAAAATATAGCTTTAAAAACTCAACAAACTCCCTTTAAAATCTTCTTAAAATCCTCCATTAAAAAGATGTTTTTTTTTTTAAAGCCAAAAAATAGGAAATCAAAAATGTCTAAATTTAAAAATAAACCCACTTTAGGCTTATTCATGTTCCCTTGAAAAACTTTGGAATCTTTTATGAAACATATTCAAATATATTTACTAACTTTTGGAGCTCATTTCTAAATAAAAACAAGACCATTAAATATTCGATGCCCTTTTTTTATGACTAAAGTCATGGTCTCATTTTTAAAAATCTTCGAATGCCTTTAACTTATAAACAATTGCTCCCCTACGATTATGCTATTCAATACCTTTTATAAAAAACAATTCAATGCATTTCTTAAATAACTTGCTCACCTTTTGAAATATGCATTGAATTCCAAAGTCATTCGATGGCTTTTTCTAACAAACAAACTCCCCCTTGAAAATCGATCTCTCCTTATAATATTAAATATGGGTCTTCGAATATAATAAATATTCATGCTCCCCTAAAGTCAATCGATGTTCATGATTTATTTAAGAGATGACCATAAGTGATATGACATGCTATAGTAGGTTAACACAAGATTAAAACATAAAGCGCATTCTTTAGTAAGAGGGTATACATAAGACATAGTGTTTATTGAGGATATGTTAAGGATTTGCAACTTCAATGCCCTTATTAACAATATGACACTTTCTACCCATATCTGCCTCATCTCTGCCAAACTCTGATCATATCTGCATTATTTCTGACCTGTGAATCTAATTAACATAATAATGAAGCAACCAAAGTATGAACATCATATCACTAACATCAAAATACGAAGGTCTCTTAAGTTATGATCAAAACAAAAATTCTGCAAGTCCATTCTCTGTATCTGCAAGTCAAAACATGAACTCAAGAAATGTTACCATGAAACCATGAGCATCAACAATGCTTGAACTTCCTGAAATGATTAACACAAACAAGTTAGCTTCAAACATCACTTAACCAACTCCTTCAAACACCACTGCATGAGATGACCCAACACAAACCAATATGAACCAAGTATGAACACCAAACTATGAAGATACCCTGATGACATCTCTTATCAATCACTGATCCTGATGACATGAACAACTCCTATCAATACCAACACCTTTTTGACATCAATGACAATCTACTTTCATCAACCTCCCCCTTTGTCATTGATGGCAAAACTGCATGATGCATTTTTTCTCTCTCCCCCTTTTTGACATCTAATGACAAAGCTATTGTCTCCCCCTGAGAAAAATGACTCACTGCTCATAAATATCATCATTGTTGCACCATCTTCTTTTGGTACTATGTCCAATCCACCTAAAAGCTCCAAAACTCATGCAAGACACACATGATCAAAATACATGAAGATTAATATCAACAACATTTGAATTACAATATCCTGACAACTTAATCTTTGTGAACACCAACAGGACAAGACATTCAACATCATCAATCTCTTTGTGCATTAAACCCTTTAACAACTAATCAACACCTTGCATCCACTAGACATGTCATTGATCATGAACACCTGATACCACTTCAAAACTAGAACCACACAATTTGTACATACCTCCTTGAAACATATTAATGATGAAAAACATCAAAGAAACATGTGAGATTATCACATCAAGAACACTTCCATATGAGCATACAGTCCATCAATTTTGCATACCAACAAACCAACTGCATTAACAAGTTCTTCTTACATCAACACATTACAAGAACATTTTGGATTGCAATGACAATTCAACCTTTGTAATCATCAACATGATCAAGGTCATTTGTCTAACAATTTGTGCATTGAACTCGTGAAACATCTTTTCAATATCTTGAAAACATAATGAGCCAATGATCCCCTGTATCACTGATATATACCAAAAAATCAACTTAGTTAGCAACATCATCATCAACTATTTCAAAGAATGGCAAGAATGATAGCTAGACAAGATCATCATATCAAATGATCTCCTTCCTAAAACTTCTCGAGGTTAATTGATAGAGCATTTGACACCTCCCCCTTACTTCATGCTATGTTTTATTCAACTTATGATGTAACTTATGCAAGATGCACAAGTTTAGGATTTGTCTTCTCATGACTTTGTTTCTGCGTCCACACTTTTACAGGTTCTTTCTTTCTCCAAACCTTTATACCTTTTTTTTCTTTTCAACTTTTTCAAATCATGTGATGCTTTCCTGCAACTGTGTGCTTTATGACCAAGAGAGTTGCAATTATAACAAATTATGTTACAATCATAATCAAATGACTGATAGTACCTTTTTGACATTCCTTGAGCATTTATGTTAAGCTTCCATGCAGGATCATACCTTCCATTCATTTTGCAATTTCTTTGTATGTGACCAATATTATTGTACTTGTAACAAACAATATCAGTATTCCTTCTTCAATCAATTGCTTTGTGTCCAAAATGATTACAAGTATAACAATAACCATTAAATGGATAGTTATACCTATACATGTATGCTTGTTTTGCTGGAGCAGTTCTTCTAAAATTTCTTCTTATTTGATTATACATTTTGCCTTCAGGAGCAACAGTATGATAATTCAAATCAATTTTCTTTCTGGGAGTCTCTCTGACTTTAGAACACTCTCCTTCTTCAAAACCAAGTCCAGTAGTGTCTCCATATAGTTTTTGTTTACCAAGCATCTCATGTAGCTTGCTTGTACTTTCTTCAAACTCCTTATACTTCTTAGATAAAGCCTTGAGATCATCATACTCTTTCCTCAGATTGATAATATGACCTTCTAATTTCATATTTCAATCCTTCTAACTTCAAGGTCATGTTTTGAAACATCTGCTATCCTCTTAGCTTCCTCAACCTCTATCTTCAGACTGATAATCAAATTGCCTGAGTTATCAATTTGTGTTCTTAAATTTGCAATCTGAAAACTTGCCTCTTGAAGATCAAAAAGTGCTTTGTCTTTGAAGTCTTTTTCTTGTTGTAGCTACAACATTAATTTCTGGTTCTCCTTCTTATAATTCTTGAGTTCACTCAGAGCATATATGAGCTCTCCTTCCATATCAATCTCACAATCATGTTCATCATATTCCTGATCATCATCACTTGTGATGTTAGCTTCTTCTGAAAGAGATTGGACCACAACTCCTTCAAGTGAATGTCTTCTATCACAGCTACTTTCTTCACACACTAGGCTATCCTCTTCTTTATCATCACCTTGATAAATTCTTCTTAATTCTTTCCAGACATCCTAAGCTGTTACACAGTGCATAACCTTACAAGAAATATCATTAGATAGAGTAGATAATATGGCTTTCTTTGCAACATGATTACATTCAAGAGCTTCTTTGTCATTTGTAGTAACACAATACCCATTCTCAACTGACATCAAAACATCATATCCTAAAGAGGATAAATAAATCTGCATTCTCATACACCAAACTAAAAAATCTAAACCATCAAAAAGAGGAACTCCCGAAAACTTTCTCTATTTTAATAACTAATTCAACTTGTGAAGCTTTTTTTATCAATTGATTGAACATCAACATCTAAATTTGATATGGATGATGTCTTTTGTGTCTTTTGACCAGAATGAAACTTGACATTTCTCATGTTATTATTTCTTCTACACTTACCCATTGAACTCCACACACAGGACCTACCCAAGCTGATTAAGCTTCAAAAGGGAACCTATGCTATGATACCAATTGTTGGAATCGTTTGCCGTTGCGCCAAAAGCTCGAGCTATCAACACTCACTACAAACCCCAGACTTTATCCGGAACCATGGGACGCTCACTGCCATGTTATGAATCCTGAAGTCAACGTTGAACGCCTCATTGACAAGGGGGCAGCTCACTGACAAGGGGGCAGCTCACTGCCAACAAATGCTTGACTACCCTTGAATTTGGATCCAAAATGCATGATTACCAATAATGATTCATTCTTGTTGACTTTGACTTGTAATGCCTAGTTTCCTTTAATTAGGATGCCAATACCAATTAACCATAATGAGTACATATAATGTTAGATTATCACTAACTGGGATCTCTAATGGCTCGTCCTTTTTGGTTAAGACCTTCGACACCTAATTAGGTGCCCTAATTAGGACCCAAAATTATTAGTATCCATTACATTTGCTTAGAACCATTCTTGCTTACTTACCCCAATAATACCCAAATACACAACCCCCTAACTAACCCTTAGCTATTGTTTCATTTCTTATGAGCTAGGGGAGCCAAAAGCTAAGGACTTCTCAACATTTTGATTTGTAGGGCAGCCAAATCCATGTCTTAGAAAGAAATTAGGCAACACTTTGTAGCATGGTGTCCAATCATCCATTCCTTTTTATTGTTCACAATATTTTATGGAACAAATTTGATATCCAAAAGATGCATTTGATATGCTAATATTCATGTAGTGTAATACTCTAGTAATTGTGTACAACTGATGGATTAGCTTAATGGAAACGTAGTAAATAAAATTTTATAAATGCATTGATAATTAAGATAGTGAACACAACAAATGATCACAAATCAAGCACGATGCAACACAAGCTAAAAAGGCAATCAAATGATTTATTCTTTGAAGCAATACACACAGCTTTGTAGGTTGTTTGTGATGTAAGAGTACTGCTAAGGCTTGGTTTACTCCCAAGCTTGGTCATGAGGTCAAAACTATGGAGTATACAAATTGAACAATATATAAAGTAAATGGTAAAAGAAATCCTCTTGTGGCATTCCATAAGGAAGGTCTCACATGCCAAACTAATGTCCAGCCTTAAAAAATACCTATTTACATCCACCTCAAGCCTCTCTAGTCAAAACTATCATAACTGCAAATGAAGGGTCATAGAAGAACAAGTTTTTGGCATATACCAAATGTAATCTTAGTGGGGTGGTCTTAGCCTTGGTTGGTTAGTATGATCTTTGGAACATCATATAAAAAGTGTACTTGGTTACTTCAACCACAACATACAAAGCAGCTTATTAGTCGTATGGTTTTTCTGTAGTAGAGCATTTACATCATGTATATGTGAATAAAACAAGCCAGAACAACACGATGGCATTTAATTTTTCCCCGTCCTTAGGATCAAACCTTCACTTCTATTCTTTGTGTGCCTATAGGTAATCCATAAAAATTGCTTTGTTGTCTCCATACCAATATTTTGCTTTACCTATAAACCTGTTGATACGAGTGGCAATCACTGCATTTACTGAACCGTTTAAACAGAAAATAGGGTTGCAACTTGAAAATAAGGGATTCTTTGTGTATTAAAATTAGATTACCCATTTTTAAACTATGCCTTATTTAAAAGTGCCACCAAAAAAAAGTTAGAATAATTGAATCATTGATTGAAGTTTTACAAGCCATTTCAAAGAACTTCAGATGGTCTTTGCAACATAATTCCTTATTAGATACAACCAAGGCTGACTGGGATTGATGGACCAAAAATAACCATTATAGCTGGCTGCCTTGGAGGCCAAATAATTTTATGCTTTTACTGTTATATGAGCTTTAAAGAATCACCAGTGTACAAAAGAATGCCCACACCAACTTGACCATAAGATGCCAAGCGAAAAATGAAAAGAGAAATGTGATGCCTTACAGCGCCTGAATTAAATACCTGTCAAAAAACCTGCAATGAAAGAACATTTGTAATTATTCGTATTTGAACCTTAGGTTTCATGTTACACAACCCAATTTAAAAAACACTACCAAAAGGAACTTTCATTACGCATAATAGTGAATCTTACCATGCATAAACAAAATTATGAAGTTCATAAAAAGCCTTCAAACTAGATCTTACAAATAGTGCAGTTTATGAAGTTAAACTAAGGACCCCACTATATATTTATGATCTCTCTTTTAAACTGCTCTCTCTAGTTATCAAGTTTACAAATACAAAATTACTCTGCCAGATGTTTTCACTAATAATTAATAAAACAAGTTATCAGCATTATCAGCCTTTCCCTTAAAAACAACACGACCTGCATTTCCATGTAGTCATTTATACCGTGTTAAATTTTAAACCTTGCCTACCAACTCCACGTCATTTATTTGCAGTCATTTGCTATCTTATCATTCAACCAGCCCTAACATATAGGCATTTAGTCTCCCTTTGTGCTACATTATTGTTGATTGATTGAATTAAGAAAACGTGCTCTCATGATTTTTAAGTAAATCTATTATACAATCCTTGCAACACCATAATCACAAGGGACTAAAATATTGCTTCTATATATTATTTTCACCATCTGCAAAAAAACTCAATCTGGCTGGTACATCTAATGCCTGGTCACACCTTACATTCTCACTTAGTAATGCAACATTTATTTTGATCGTAAACAACAGAATTTTTTATATGAATGATCTAACTGCTCTCCAATTTATTGTTAATTGATTTCAAGTTGGATTTGTGATCAAATTGTTTTCAAGGGTCTGATTGTAAGTTTATGCTGTCTTTTTTAAACCATTGTGATTTCATAGTACCTGCTAGTTCCATTTTGTCGTATCTCTAATTCTATTGAATACAGCATAAGAAACAACAATGTAGACTTGGCTTGTGCCTCTTGATAACACTCAAAGGTCAACCTGTATATACTATATTTAGATACTTGAAAAGTCCCATGAAAATGTGTTTAGGGAAACAAATAAATAAAATGAAGTATGGGTGTAGCAGTTACTCCAACTGCCACCACATTACGGCATTGATAGCTTTTCTTTACATGGAAGTCTTAGTACTTTCTACCCACCAATAACAATGATAGACCAACAAAGAGAAGTAATTATTTATAAATAAATATGCATGACTGACTGTGTTAAATGTATTGGTGATTCAGCCAAAAATTCATTGAGACCAATAAATAATAGAAAAGAATCTTATGACCAAAGGAGGTGCAAGTGCAGATCAGGTGGAGAAGCCAAGAGAATCAAGCATTTAAGGTTCAGAAATGCATCAAGATTAAGGGCTTCAAAAACTGAAACCTATATTAATTTCTCATCTTTCTCCTTTTATGTTTCAGTTTCCAATGTGTGATCATTTCAAAATCATGCATCAGTCACAGAATTCACGATAGTTTTATGTTAAATCCTGCAAGGGTATTGACGGCAATCATATCAATATTTGGTAACAGATTTAAATAAGTCCAATAGTATAAGTATTTCAGACAAAAGCCGAATCATAACCACTACAAATCCACCAGCAACTACTATTTTTTTTCTGACAATCTACAGAGGGTATTTATAGGGGCCCTCACCCATTAGAAAAAACAAACAAAACACATAAGAGCTAACAGAAAGGGCACATAGCCCCCCAAACATAGAAGAAACAATGCCATAAGAAATGCCGTCCACCACCCGAGGAAACCACCCACCACTAAAAGGAACAGGCAGCCAAAGAAACAGATTACTGGCAAAAAAAACAACTACCACCAACGCAGAGAAACTAAGGCAGAGATGAGATGCCCCAGCTGCCAACACCACTGCTAAAAACAGGAGAGAAGCCTACTTGGGGGACTAACACTTCCATAACATTTTTCCCTTTTGATGTCACGTTGCCATAGTTGGCAAGCTGAGGGAAATCTGCACCATGGATGACTTCCTTGTTTTGGACTAAGCGAAGCAAGATACCATCTTCCAGCAGCAGTAAGGTGAATGCACTAGTAACCTCGAGTGCACCCTTCGTGTAGGTAACCAGAAGGTGCTTCAGGACACAGTGCAACTGCAAATCCATGCAAAATGACTACAGGTCTAGAAAGAACAGATATACGATACATCCAGCACTTTGTTGAGCACATGAATGTCCTGCATTGTAGCATGCTCTTGCAACCCAGCCAGAGCTGAAGAAGAGAGCAATGCTGCTAGAACCGAAAAGAAAGGCTCAGAAACACCTACACAACTCTGCATCACACCATCAAATACTTTCGCCTCTAAGCATGGCAGAAATTCCACCCAAATGAAGGATTTGTTGCACACCCTACCTAAAATCCTAACAACATCAGGTACTAAGATACATTTAAATAAATTAAGGGATCCAGGGACAGTGTTAGCCTTGCATACACACCCCATCTTTTTGCTTGGCAAATGCGGACCCCCCTTTTTTTGTTTTTTTTTTTACTTTTTTCTTCTTTTCATCCTTTTTTGTCTTGTTTTGTATTCCCTATTCGCTTTTGTTTTTGTGTATTGGATCCATTTAGGATCTTTGTTTTCTGTTTTGTTTTGTTTTAGGGTCCTTTTCCCTTCTTTTCTTGCCTTTCCAGGTTTCCAAAGTTTTATTGCACCTCAGAACAAGTCCCGGGTTCCTTTGAAGCCCCACCCCCCACTTGTTTTACCAGAAGTTTGGGCTTCCGGGGTTTTCTTAGACATTAGAACTAAATTCCAAGTCCCCATGTTTTCCCACTTCTTGCAGTCTCTCTGTTTTTGTTTATTCTTTTCAGACATTCAGAAGCCCAAGGAACTTAGGAACTTACGGATTTGGTTCCAAGCAAGCTTTTAACGAGGTTCTAACTCGCCGAGTAAAAATAACAGCGAGTTTTTACTGCGAGAAAAATTGCCAAGAACTTGGTGATTTTTTGCCAGATACTCGGCAAGTCCATGGCAAAAACTCGGCCGCACATAACAAAAAACCCAGACGTGTAAAAAAAGGGGCATAAAACATAAAAACATCTCTGTTTTTTGCTCTGCAGGTCAGGAAAACCCTCCCCAACAGCAAACACACAATTTCCGGTGTTTTCTCATCGAGGAGAGAAGATCAAACGAGATTTTTTGGTAAATTTCAGAGGCAGATTTGAAGCACAGGTAGGTTTTCTGTTTTTCATTTATTTGTCTTTTAAAACATTTTTCTTCATTTTGGCTACAAAATGTTGCATCAAGGTTGAAAAAAATTCATCATATTGTAAAACAAAGAAGTTTTTTCGCATTTAAATTGCAAAAAATAAGATTCATCACAATTTTTTGTTGATTTTTTCTTATTTTTTTTTACTATTTTTCACTGTTTTTTCATATCCAACTTTTTTTTTTATTTTAATCATTTTTTTTAAGAAAATGTTTAGAATCTTTAGATTAGATTGAATTTTTAGTGATTTAAACTAATCTATATTGATTTAAACTAATTTCATGCTGATTTTTAATGATTTATGTATAATTTAGGTTTTTCTTTTATTAAAAAATTAATATGTTGTACTTTCATTTTGTATGTGTAGGTTAAATACTTCATATAATGGCAAATAGAAAAGCTTCTGCATCAAGTTCAGCCTCAGGCTCCACCCCATTGGTGCCTGTGCCACCGCCACCACCGTTTGTAGGCACTCATCCTGCAGGAGCTAGGGACCCTGCTTGGAAATATGCCTATCAAGGACCGCAACCTGGGTCAGTTTATTGCATTATATGCAAAAACTGTGGAGGCATAAATCGCATCAAATACCATCTTGCAAGCATTAGTCATAGTGATGCCAAGGCTTGTCGTGGGACCATCGAAGAGATAAAAAGAGAGATGAATGCCCTACTTTCAGCCGCAGAAGAGAAAAAATCGCAAAAGGATAGGCCAAAGGCAGCCATGGAAGCAGCCATAGCTGCTAGTCAAGGTGTTGAAGTTCATCCAGATGTAGATGAAGATACATGTCAGGGCATAGTGGGCTCTCTTCGTGTCCACACATCTGAAACAATTCCACCTCCATTTCATCTACTTCAAGTAGAGCACCAGCTACAGCGCCTACACCTACACCGCGCACACCACATAGTTTTTCTGTGCCCAAAAACACACCTAGAGCACAACCATCATTGGAAGCTACTGGGTGGAACAGGGAGGTGCATCAACATGCAAATATGGCATGTGCTGATTTTTGGTATTTCAACGACATTCCTTTCAATGTGGCGAGTAGTCCTTATTGGGAACATTTGGTAACTACATTGACAGTTGCGGGAAAAGGCTACAAGGCACCTTCTCACAAAGACTTGAGTGGGAGGTTAGTTAATTTAAATTTTATGTTAATTTATACTTATAGTAATTTATTAATTTATGTTGAATTTTAGGCTAAATTTTTGTTCTTTAATTTATAGAAATTTATGTTGAATTTAGGCTATTTTTTGTTTAAAAATTAAAATTGTGTACTTAATAGTTAATTTCACTTTGTACTTGTAGGTTGCTCATGAATGCAACTGAAAGGGCAAGTGTAGTGGTGGAAGAACGAAAAAAGGAATGGAAAAAATATGGCTGCACTATTCTTTCTGATGGATGGACGGATGGGAAAAACCGCACCATTATTAATTTTTTGATAGCTTCAAAAGGTGAGGTTTTTTTTCTTAAATCGGTGGATGCCTCCAACAAAGTAAAAAATGCAGAAACGTTATCTCTAATGTTGGAGGAAGTTGTCATGTTGGTGGGCATACAAAATGTGGTGCAAATCATTACTGATAATGCAGCAACATATGTGGCGGTTGGGAGATTGTTGCAAGACAAACATAGGACACTTTTTTCGTCACCTTGTGCAGCACATTGCCTCTTGACCTTCTTTTGGAGGACATAGGCAAACTTGATTGGGTGACACCGGTTGTAGATGATGCAAGGAGCATCACAAAATTTATCTACAATCACCCTTGGGTTCTTAATTTGATGAGAGATCACACCCAAAGGAAAGAGTTGGTGTGATCGGGTGTCACAAGGCTTGCAACGGTTTTCCTAACGTTGCAAAGCATTATTGGTTTGTTGAATGCTTTGTAACAAATGTTTGTGAGTCCACCATGGCTACAATCATCATATGCAAACAAAACCTTGAAGGAGAGAGGGTTGCAAGCATAGTCTTTGACAACCTTTTTGCACAAAGAGCTACAGAAATCGTGAAGGTAACCTCAAAACTTTGATTTTAAATTCAAATTGAATATTTTATTTCTTAATTTAGTCTTTCATTATAAATGTGTAACTTTAATCTTTTGTATTTGTAAATTGTAGGTGTCGGAGCCCTTGGTTAGAGCTCTCTGTTTGGTAGATGGGGATCAAAACCCATTGGGGTATATTTATGAGGACATAGATAGGGCCAAAGAGTCCATCAGAAATTATTACAAGGGGGACAGCATCAAATTTGATCCCCTATCGGAGATTATTGATAGGAGGTGGAACAATCAACTCCACCAACCCATCCATGCAGCGGGGTACTTCTTGAACCCTCATTTTTTCTATTCAGATACCTTCTCAGATTCTAATGGAGAGGTCATGGAGGGCCTAACGACATGCATTCAGAGGATGACATCCGAGGTTGAGGTGAGAGACCTCATTGTCCAGAAATTAGAAAGTTACAGGGAAGGAAGGGGTAGGCTCTTTTCTTCAGAGCTAGCTATCCGAGGAAGAACCACTCAGACACCAGGTATAAAATTTGAGTCTTTCACATGCATCTTACAAGTTACAAATTTCAAACTTACAACTATTGATAATTTGATAAAATATGTTTTGACTTTGCTTTCTAACTCTTCAATATTTTATTTTGTAGAGGCTTGGTGGAAAAATTGGGGTGCAAATACCCCAAATCTGCAAAGATTAGCCCTCCGCATTTTGTGCCAACCTTGTAGTGCAACCAGCTGTGAGTGCAATTGGAACTTGTTTGAGGCCATCCACACGAAGAAGAGGAACAAATTAGCTCAAAAACGCCCTAATGACCTTGTCTTTGTGCAATACAACCTTCAGCTGTGCACAAGAAGGGTAGAAGACAAATCAGATGATCCCATTGATTTGGATGAGATAGATCCTTACAATGATTGGACAAGGCGTGATGAGCAACCTCCATTGTTTACTAAAGATGAGATTCTTGATTTTGAGAGGCATGCACTGGAGGAGGTGGGTGCAAGAGGAGATCTAAGATTGGATGACATTGATGAGGCTGAGGAGGAGTCATTGCCATCTACTACCAGGATGGAGGTCAAGCCACTGCCTTCCATGCCAAGCAAGGAGCCACAACAGACTTCAAGGACTAGAACCTCTATCTCTCCCCTAGGTTTCGGTAGATTAGGGAAAAGGAAGATGTAAATTGTTGTATTTAGTTTTACTTTTACTATTTTTATTTTGTCAACTATCTATTGTATCAGCCTATCAAGCTATCAGCCATCAAGATTCCGCATGAGGATGCGATTTTGTACTCAATTTGCATTCAAATCAACTAATTTTAATAGAAAACGCTTTTGTACTCATTTATGGACTCATTGGATATATCTTGTCATTGAATTTTGCAAAAAACGTGTTTCTAATGAAATTTAAGCAATTTTTTTAAGTTGATGAGTTTTTGCCGAGTCGAGATTTTTGGGCCTGGCGAGTTTTTGCCAAGTCCGAGTTTTCCAACTATGGTTCCAAGGTTCCAAGTTTCCCCCAACTTCTCATTTCCCACCTAACCTAAATTCATTAATGACACATATGGGGTGGTTGACCCTTATAAAATCGATTTTTCCCACCCTCATACATCATTTTGCATTTGGACTTTCGTCATCTTGAGCTCTAAGCAATCACTAAAAGCAATCTTGTGCTCATTGCTTGGATTTAGGCAGGATTTTTTTTTTTAATTTGTTGGGTAGATTCGAGTCTCGAGGTGAGGATCATGGAACTTGTTTCTCTCGCATCTCTCAAATTCCTTCGACATTTTCCAAGTTTGTTCTTCGTTTCTTCTTGTGCTTTTTTTGTTATTGTTTATTTGTTTGGTTTTTGTTCTCTTTTCTTGGTCTCGTGTTGTTTTTTGTTTTGTCTTCTCAGATTTAGTTGTGTTTACATTTGGTTTTCATTTTTTTTCTCATTTTTGTTCTTCGTTTTAGGGTTTTGCTAGGGTTTAGTTGTCAATAAGTTGGGAATAGGATCCTTAGATCTTACTTACCTGCGTTTGTAGTTGGGATTTAGCTCATATGGGGTTCTCCTCTAGACCTAAACTTATTTAAATGATATGGGGTTCTCCTTCCTATCCCTGCAAGCCTGCAGCTTAATCTTTTGCCATTTACACCATTCATTTAGATCCTTGGAAGTTTCGAGATCTATCATTTCATTGGAACCTTGAAACTTAAATTCTAAATCTGTGGCTCCCATGTTCCAATTTTAACCGCTTTGCCAAAACTTCAGGCTCCCGGGTTATCCTGGCACCTTTGGACCTAGTTCCAAATTCCTATGTCCTCCCGAAACCTGAAAACCCACAATTCTTCAAAACATTTAAACTTTTACAAATTTAATGGATTTTAATGATGTATATACTATATATACTTATTATGGATTCTTGTCACTTTGTAGGTAAAGTTAAATGATTGATAAGTTTGACAAGCTGCAAGGAACCATGAAGTACGAATTTCAGGGTGTCACCAAGGCATCAAAGATTTCTTCTACAGTTCAAGCAATAACAGATACAAACATAGGTCATGTTAACCTGAAGAAGTTCCATCAAGATGTTTTTGAAATGCACCAACACCCGGGGAAAGAATTTTCGAACACTCGGGGTTCGCTCATGTAGCTAGATTCCCCTCTTCAATGCAAAGCCCTGAATTAATTTTGGCTTGTGTGCAAGCTTACCATGTTGCAGAAATAAAAGTGTATAATGCAAAGGGTACTACCATCTTAGATATTACACCAAGGATGATCAAGCAAACATTTAAACCTTCCTCATCAAGCAGAAGTGGTGAGACAAACAGAGGAACAATCCTTAATTGCCTTTGAAAACAATGAAGCTGATAACACAAGGTATCTGAACAGGCACTGGCTCCTCAAGGAGAGAAAATCCATTACCAAGATTCCTAAGAACTTGACAAGAGTTGATTTCCACTTTCAAATTGGTGACATGATTACTTCACTAAATAGGGAAATGGGGAAATTGGATGCAAGAATTTATAAACATTGGATGTTCCAGTTCATCAATGTTATCATCAAGAATGAGCAATCCTTTGATTGGGCACAACTAGTGAGTGATAGAATACATGCCCAAATGACATCTGTCATGAAAGATAAGAGATTCTCAATGACTTCTTACATAGTCTATCTGTTAGCCAAGCAAGCTTACTTGGTCTGGAAACAAAGGGAGCCATGGAAAAGGCAGTAAGACAAAGCAAAGCATGGGATTTCTATCCACAAATGCAACTCAAAGACGAATAGAAGCACTATATGTTTTCCTATTTTCAATCATTAGCAGACTCCCAGAAGATCTTAATGCCAGGCTATCTGTTGAAGCCAAGAAGCTGATTACAGGTTGGGAACATCGGTTCATCTAGTTCCCAAGGTCTACATACATCAGGATAGTTGGATTCACAAGGTTGCCATACCTTTTACCCAGGTATTGTAGGGATAAGGTTGTGCTACTAGAATTTTCAAGGCAAATTGCAGAAGTCCATAAGAAGATTACAAATAAGCACAAGGCTAGGGTTCAGTTCCCATTAGTTCTTGGTTTCTACATGTGCAACCATCAACACTGCAAGGGCATCAGATGAGGAATTGGCTGCGATAAATTTCAAAGTCTATCAAGTCAGACCCAATTATGATCCAACGGGAAGAAATGAAAAATTACTTGGATTTGGATACAACCATGAACATGCTTTGGAGGATTTCTGGGCAGATTGTCAAGATAACTGTGATGTCAGGAAAAGAAGCTATTGCAGATTAACCACAAACCAGATGAAGGTATTCAAAATTGAAGAAGATATTCCTTCCAAACTTTCAAATGATGGTAATGTTCTTAACCCTGTTTATGATATACAAAAGGTATATACTGACCCACTTCCAAATTTGAATTGGTCAATTAAGGAAAATTTCAAATTTGTCAATTGATGAAATAAGCAAGGGTGTCCTAGATTTCAGTACATCTTGGTTGAAATCAAAGGTTGCACATTTGGATAAGGGAAAAGAAAAGAAAGACATGAAAAGAAAGAAAGAAGGAGAAGCCTCTTAAGGGACTAATGTATACAAGAAGAGCAAGAAGGATACCAAGAAAGAAAAGACTAAGAACACATTAGATAATGTGACTCCAGAACTACTGTCAAAGGCCTTATTAAAGGCTAAAATTTTATATGATATAGCTAATGCAGGAGTGGTGGTAGTTGGCTTGGGGGTTACACCAATAATGCAAATTCTTCCCACTCATTTTTCTCTTGGGCAACTTCCAGCTACAGCATCAGCATCCCAAGAGCCAGATCTTCAAGAAGGTCAAAAGGAAGAAGGTAAACCTAGTTCTTCGTTAGAGAGAACTCCTTTTGTATATCCATTTTCCACCAAGCCACCTTCTCTACAATTTAAAAAGGAAACTGATAAGAAAACTTAAGAGGAAGCCATGAGGATAGCTAAAGAAGCATCTAAGCAGTTTCTCAAAGGTGAGAAGATTTTGTAGAGTCCTCTCCCACCACCAATTATTGAAATACAAAAAGACTTACTTCATTCTTCGACCACTTCCCCTATTCACAGGGATGATGAAGCAGAAAAGATACTTTTGCAATAAAATGTGAAAGTAACAATTGGAGAAGATCAACAAGGGCATATAAGAACAATCAAAAGTAGGAGGGGAAAAGGAAATGTCTGCAGAAGAAACTCATAAAGACAAAACCATGGAGAAGAGAAAGCAGAACTTCAGAAAGAAGAAAAACACGAGTCTCAAATAGAAATGACTGCAGAAGAAACTCTTAGAGAAGAGCATCATGAAGAGGAGAAAACAAAATCTGAGGTAGATAAAGCTAAGGGAACCCCTGAACAGGAAACTCAACAAAAAATATTAAAATCAGAGACTCTTGAACAAGATATACTACAGGGAAAGAGAAAATTCAAATAGATAAATCTAAAAAGACTTATGATAGAGGAGTTTCTCAGCAGGATGATCATCAAGAAGAAGGAATGTCAGATAAAGAAACTCTTCAGAAGGATGATCAACAACAAAAGAGATATCCAAGTAGATTGACCAAAGACCTAAAGAAGAGGCTATCCTCCCTACATGGCTGAAAATAAATTTAAAAAGAAGACAAAGGTAGTGGTAAAGCCACTAGACATTCAAACTATTACAGTCCAAGTGGAGAGAGGAACAAAAAACCTGAACCCTCTCCATCATAAGGATAAATGATTCTGGACATAGGATTGCAGAGATAGCAACTCCTACACTAGAGAAGGATGACAGAGAAATCACCCCTAGGGACTATCAAATATCAAGAGTAAATTTGGGTAAACAGACCAAGGAAAAAGAGATTGCTTCCTTGGGTTCTGCAGTAAAAACAGTGGTAACTAGGATGGAAAAAGATGAGCAAACGAAGGAGGAACTCAAAAAGCAATTGGAGCAAATGAAATTATTTATCAAAGAGTTTATTACTCCTCTATCCCAACAAGAGACCCTTCCTTCTGTTGAGTCATAAAAATGTGTACGCTAGCATTTTACACTTAGTTTAGCTCTTGGTTGGACCTATTTTGTTGCCTTTGTTAATCAGGACCTATTTTAACACCTTTTTTAACTTAAAACGATGGTAATCTCGATTTCGATGAATAAACCCAACATAATCAACTTAGGGTTGGACTAAGCCTTCTAATTTGGACACTTTCCGTTGTTTGTGGGCTAAAGGTCCAGGGAGCCCAAGCGCCGAGGTCCCACTTGCAATTTTTAGCCCCACTTTGTGGTGTCGTCTTAGGACACTTGTATAGTTTGTATTTGTCGACCTAATTAAGTTTCATTTGTCATAAGTGAGCGGGAATGCATATTTAAATGAGTGTTGTTCATTTTACACCTAGATGACACCTTGAAGATTAATGCAAATACTGCTCTCATATTGTGCTCTATGCTACTTGAAGTATTTTCTCCTTGTGGATGCTATTGCAGTTTGTTTGCAGGCTTTGAAGAGTTTGAAACTCTCTTTTATCACTCTCCTTTGGTGTAGGATCTTCATCAACTAAGGTCACATCTCTTACGTTTATCATCATTATCATTCATTATTCATCATATTGTTGCAGATCTGGCCTCTGCCCTCTTAGGGCATGCACTCTTGGATCTAATCATTGTTGTAGTGGAGGTGGAAACACCAACACGGGGTTTGACTGAAGCAAACCCTTAAACACAGCACAACCTTTTCCTCTCTTTGTGTGTGCAGGTCAGAGGAACAGGTTTCGGAGGCTGATTTCCTGGAAGAAGGCAGAGCAGACATGTGCAGATATGGTGATATCTGAGTTTCTGTGAAACCCTAGAAAAGGCCTAGGGTGCCCAAGCGCCCTGGTCCTAGGCATTTTTGCTACGGAATCCAAGTTCTGAATTCCTCTATGACCTCTGTTGTACTTACTAATTACTGAGATTCATTTCCGACAGTCAATTATGGTTTGTTCTTCATCGTTTAGGGTTTAATCATAGTCTTAGCTTGCTTGTTTGACTTTGGTTAAACTTGGTTGGTCCATCTATATACAACAAAAAGGCAGAACCCCTGTAGTTTGGCTCTCCTTCTTGGGTAGAAGCCAAGCTCGGTTTGTGTCCTAATGTTGTGGAAGAGGGTTTTGACCTAGTTTAACTCTTTAGGCTAGAGCCACTCTTTTCCACTAAACACCTCCTAATACTCCAATTTTGATAACCAAGCAAGAAGCAGATTCCTTGCAAAATAAGCAAAAGAGATCAGATGTTATAGATAAAAGGATCAGGGAATTTTTAAAACAAGCCAATAAGGTCTTAGACCAGGGGTGTCAACTGCATGAACAGACCACAATATTAGAAAAAGAAGATTCATTCATTAGTGCTAGGGTTGAAAATTGAAGAAAATGTTTATGAGCAAAATCTCCCGAAGTTGCAAGCCATGAATAAAATGAGTTCAAGGGAATTGAAAGCTGAAGGAATTCTCTAGGATGAAGATCATGATTTTTTGAAGAATTGTATTAATATAATTGCCTTCAGGGTAGACTTAATAGCTAAATATAAGGTGAAAATACTTAAGGCACAAAAGGGGGTATGTCAAGCAATGAGTAATTTTGAAGATTTTGTAGCTCATGTCATAAGCCATGAATTGGTGCATTCAGGAGAGCAAAGGCTTGACACCGCAGACATTATCAAGGAAAGCCTTAGAAGGAAAATGGAAGAGGAACTAAACCAGGCTGCAGAGTTTGATAATTCCACTTTAGACAAATGCCTGGAAACAAAGGCCAACTTCAGGGTAATTGAAAAGGATATGACTGATATGAGAAAACAAATAGAATGTGGGGAAGGATTTTGAAAATTACAAGTTCAGGTTGAATTGGCTAGATGGGCCAGATGAAATCAGATTGAATAAGTGTCTGGCAGCCTTCACAGAGTACAAACACAAACAAAAAGAAAAAGATGCATTTGATGTTCAAACTTAGGGATAAAAGGCATTATTTTTATAAACTGTTTTTAAAGTTTTTTTATTCTTTAGACTAAATCCGAGGTATCATAAATGAAAATTTTGAATGTAAGTGGGCTCGATTGGAGTTATAAAGTGGTCCCCATTTTTTAGTGCGTAAAGGACTTTGAATGAAATCTACTTGGATATTTGCACGAGTGCTATCTAAAATAGGAGTTATCTTCTAGTTCTTTCTAGGTGTTGAAAATAAAATCTCTAGTTGCATGAGGAGATATAAATAGGAGAATTGCATGGAATGCTTTGGGGCAGTCAAGTGCCAGTTAGAACGGCACTAGGATTTCCCTTGGTCCTATAAAAGGCAAGTGCCTGGGTGCCTGGCATGTAATAAGGATCCCGGATCCATCTTTCTAGAATTGTATAGGTTTTAGTCTTAAAATTTCTTTAAAAGTTAGTAGTTAGTCAGAGGGAAACTTCTGGAGAAGAGAACCAGGTTTCAGTGTAGCATCCTTGCTGAAATTGTAGTAGTCCTTTCAAATCAATAAAAATGGTTCCAGCTTCTTCAATTTTTCTGCTCGAGTGGTGGAGTGCCCAAATTTCTCTTTGTGTGTTGATTATTTGTTGAAAATATTATTGGATGTTCATTGATAAATCTTTCATATACGAGTTTTGGATACAATAAATAAAATTTGCATATGGAATACAATAGTTTTATGTATTTATTTATGTTTCTCATTAAATTTCCCTTAGGATCTTGCATCTATGGTGTGAATGAAAGAGTTCTGAACTGATCATAGCATTGCAGGTTAACAAGAATTCTCAAATTTTCATCATAAGAATTGAAATTGGAAGTGCAAAGCTAACTTATCTTATTTCTTGCAAACCTTAAATTCTTTTATTCTTTCTTTATAAATTGTTAGAATGGGATTAAACTAGAAATCATCTAGCATTAAGCCTAATAGAACTACAATCTTGAGAAGGTGAAAATTGGCTGAATTCGCCCAAATTGATTTAAACTAATAGAACCAGTAGAGGCCCCTTGAACACACAGACCATATTAACCACTTAGCTCATTTAGCACAATGTGACCCAATTCCCGAGACCTTGGAGGTAGATGATTCCCAGATCAGTTGTTTTTTCAAGAGAGGTAAAGTGATTCTCACTCTACCTGTGTTGCATGTGTCAATTTGGCCATCAACAGATTGAACAATCGAAGACCACCTTCAGATGCTGGTCCAAAACAGCTCTATGGATAAAGGGGTCTCAAGGTTTTAAACCCTTCTTCCCACAAACCATAATAGCTATGGCCCAAAATAAACCATTGCAGAAGGTCATAAGGCCCACAAGAAACCACCCAAGAAAAATGGAGGACGAGGCAATAAAGCACAAAACATAGAGCATCACTTTCCGACACCCAACCAAAAGGGAGATGAGGGAGGTGAGAGCCGGCTACAAAGGAAAACCCCATGCACCAACTCACCTTTGTCGTCAAATCCACTACCATGTAACAAATGTTGCACAAGACAATCCTTTGCTTCAGAAAAGTCTAAGTTACCGAATCGGAATCGGAATCGGAATCGGAATCGGGTAAGTGAATCCGGTACGCCGGTACAGCAAATTTTGTTGGGGGGGTTGGGTATGTTTTGGGTACGTCTATTCAAAAACATATAAAATATATATATATATATATAAAAAAAGATACATATAAATTAAAATATTATTAAGATACTGATATAATAATATTATGATTATTAAATATTAATTTATTAGTATAAATTTCTGATTAAAAATTAAAATATAGTTACATGTTTAATATTTATTATTTATTGCCGATGATGGCATGGTTCGGTGGTTAAGTCGCTCAGGATGTAGTGGCGGCCACTAGAGTTCAAACCCCCGCTGGGCCAACGAGCTCGCAAGGCTTTACGCCTTCGCTAGGCCAATGAGCTCGCGGGTTTGAAGTGTTCTTCCTAGGGGATGAGGTCCCCCAGTTGTGGCCTCACCGGTTCATTGCTCCGGGCAAAAGCATTCGCGTGGAGTCGGAAGGCGTGTCGCACCAGCGTCGCCGGTCACGTTAAAAAGTTTACCAGGCACATTTTTAAAAAAAAAAAATATTTATTATTTATTAATTTTATTTATATACATACTAAATTAAAATTTAAAACTATTATATAGTATAAACTATAAAAATATTAATTATTAATTCAATAAACAATATATATATCAACTAGCATATATCAATAAATTAATAAACAATAAACTTAATAATTTTTTTTATAATATTAACTCAAATGTTATAAAAGGGGTTTGAGTTCTTTGGATGGTTATACAATATACTTCATAATTTATAATGTTTTTAGGTTTTCGTTTTTTGTTTTTCCATCTCACTCAGGTGTATGCGCTATAGATTCCATGCTCAATAGTTGCAAATTTATTTCAATATTCGTTGCTAGACAAGAACAGAGAAGAGCACCGCCGTATGTGCATGGCGTTGATGAGCTTCTTTGCTCCCGATTCGCTTAAGAAATTGGTAGGAAGAGTGGATTCCGCTATTCGCCGACATGTAGACGAGTATTGGGATGGAAGAGAGACGGTCCGAGCTGTTCATCTCCTGATATTCATGGCCTGAAATCCCATTAGCGAATCCGCCGCCGATTCCACGCCGACCCTGATTCCGGTACAACTCATACCCAGAAACGGCCAATTTTTTAGGCTGATTCAATAACGTAGATAAAAGTCAATATAATGACCGAGCATGGGAAGCAAGCCAACAACAAATGATGAAAGTGTAAGGTCGAAAATTGTATACTTCACGATCTTCACCTTATGCTTCTACACTCGTTTTGGTATTCATTCCTTAGACATGTTTAGGTCACATTTAGCTCGTTTCCTCAACATGAAACCCATCTCTCATGAGTTATGAATGGGTGAATAGCCATCATTTTTGGTCACTAACCCACTCGTGAAAGTTGGAATCCTCATTCCTCAAGCACAGCAACACCCCCAAGTACTCATGTCCAAACACTAGCACCCCACAAGTGCTGGTGTCGAAAGTCAAGTTTCAACCTTAGCTCCCCAAATCTCCAAAAACCTTAATTCTTGCCCTAGTAAGTTCTCTAATGGTTACTTGATCTAAAACACTCTATTTATGTACTTGATACTATCTCTCTTGCTCATTCTCTCTTACACTCTCCCAAAAAGCTCTCCGGTGTTGGTACTAAGTTTTCAGAATTCCCTTATCCCCCTAAATGCCTCCATGGCTGAAAACCTGCAAATCTCTCTCTCTAATTTCCCTCCTTGCCATACTTTCTTCATCACTAGGTTTTTCTCCCTCATCTCCCACACAAATCCTCCATTGTTGCAAAGATTAGCTTTTACCAAAATACATTATTGTTTCAAATCTTAAAACCTCCCTTCAATTAGCCACATGGCTCACTAGATTTTTCCGTCTCCTTATCACCACCATTGCACAAGCACACAGCACTCTAGCATTAGCCATCCTCTAGGGTTATTTGGTAGTTGCAAAACCTTGCACACACCACAACCCACACACTCAAGGATACACACATTCCCAATCTTTTATGCACTACTGTGGAGACTAAAATATGCCAAATAGGGGGACTGACTAAGGTAGTTTCCCCAAAGCACCAACCAACTTTTTCTCCCCACCAAAGTTCTGCCACAATTTTCTCAATACTAGAGACAAACATCAAGAATCTACAGACACAAGGCCTTGGAAAAATTAAGCGAGCAAGCCCTAAAAGTTACAGAGCATTTGGAGTTGAAGTCACAAGCATATGAGGAGGACATAAGCATCTGAGGAGGACACGAGTGCCTGCAACCCAAACACGAGCACCAAATACATGGACAATAGTGCCAAACCCCTAGACACAAGCACCCCCAAAATCAAAGTTGTCAAAACCTCACCAAAATCACCAAAGATGATCCTACAATGTTCTTGAGTCCATTTCCAGCACCAGTTTCTAGTGCAAACATGATTTCTATCCATTTTTCTCAATTTCTCTTTGTAGCATAGATCATTATAATTTCCATTCCCAGATCTTGTGTTTTAACTTTTAAAGTATTAGATCAGATCTGAATATTTCTAATTTTTCAAAATACTATCTGAAATCCGATTTGTTTAATATAGTAATCACATTAGAAAGCAAAATTACACTTAAAATAATCTGAGGAGACAAAAAATTTATCTTTCCAAAAGCAAGGGGGGCAAAACATTTACCAAGATTGTAAGACTAGGGGCCCACCAAACACAAATGACCCCAAGAGCTGATAACAAAAAAAGCTCACAGAGGAAGATCTAACTCGAGAAAAAATCTCAAACCATCCCAAGCATCAACATGGTCAGCCACAAGGCAAAAGAAAGGAGAGAGGTCAACCCCTACATTAGCTAACAAATCTGCCACCTCAGTACACTCACAATTGCAGTGGGAGAATAAAACATCATTGAAACTTTACAAAGAGCTAGAGCTTTTTCCAAATATGTCTTTGCCTTCCAATTCGAACAATCCAGTTTCAATAGCCCTGAATGACCATCAAAGAATCCCCTTCCCCTAGCAACTTCTTACACCCAATTCTTTCGCCTGATGAAGACTTTCCACTACAGTTGACCATCCAGCGTCATTGTTGGTGCATACACCCAGAAAAAAGTGAACCACCTTTAACAAATCTGCCATGGCCATCCCTCAAAATAACTCCCACTTAGAGGCACCAGATAAGTTTAGCTTTAAGAATTGACTAGGAGGTTTGCACCAATGAGCATGCTCTCTAACTAACATCTTATCCCCTAATCCTTTAACAGAGGCCACCAGCAAATACTGTTAATTCCTACTAGGATGATACAATTTCACATGGAGAGGCCAAAACGTTCCAAAATTTGAATGCTCAAGTATGACAAAATTAATGGCTTCAAAAATCTAAAAATATTATCAATTTCCCTCTAATTTGTATTTCTTTTTTTATGTTTCATTTTCCAAATTTGTTCAAAATCTTGTATGGGTCATAGAATCCATCATGGAATTTATGCTCGATCCTGCAAGGACATTGATGGCAACCATATCCATATTTGGCTATGGATTTTGAGAAGTCCAATAACATCATTTACTACAGACAATTTTTCAACAATCACTGCCACAAATCCCCAGGCATATACCACGTTGCATCCTGTTTTATAGCAGATTTCCACGGGTAAGAGTTTAGAACATCTATCTGTAACTGTGGTGTATCCTCTTTTATTTCCTTACAGGGCATTGTCATCTCTAGCTTGCCTCATTAATGGGAACCAAGCAGCAATCTAAATTTTATAAGAACCTCTTGAACTAGGACATATCCTAATACCAGGTAACTTTTGTGCCCGACACAGGAATTCCTGCATGGGCAGGTTAACACTATTAGAGATATTTAATACGTACATTTATAATAAAGTTGCTTTAATTCTTAAAATAGGTTATAGTCTATTTTAATATTAGTTTGTTTATTTTTAGAATAAGTTCTCATGCATTCGACACGGACATGCATTATTGTATCTTCAGGTCAAACTCTATAAAGAGGTCAATCGCTATGTAATCGAAGTATTCAATCTAATAGAATAATTGTGCGTTCTATTTTCGTTTTTCTGAAACATGGTATCAGACCCGTACACATTCATGGGCGACTAGTATTTTTTCCCGGAAATCGCTTTATATCTCATCTGAAATCGCGATTTAGGGCCATTGTGGGTGTTTTTGGAGTCAAAGGTTCCTTTTTAGCAGAAATCGGAGGTCACGCAGGTCAAAATCATGAGCAGGTTTCTTCTACAAGTCACATATTTCCAGAAAAGTAAAACGTGATTTTTAGTTGGTTTTTGATAAAATTGTGGTTATTACCTGAAGTTTTGACGGATTTATTCACCAAATCACACCTCTTTGGGCGGTTTTTTTTTTTTTGCAAAAACACGGCTGGAAAAGGGCATTTTATTCCAACTCGTGGCCATTTTCTGTTATTAAAAAAAACACGGGTTCAACAATTTATTGTTTTGATGGCGCCTAGGGTTTCTGAGTTTTTTCACACCTGTTTTTTGCTGAAATAAACCCGTGGCTAGGGCAGTTTCTATACCTGCAAATAAAACCCAACGGCTAGGGTTTCTGATGAAAGTTTTTTCAGTATTTTGCAGTCTTTTAATCTCCAACTAGGGCACAGACTTCAAGGCAGTTTGTTGAAAGATTGTCTAAGGCTGTTTGTGAGTTTGCAAGTTCATTGGGTGAGCTTGTTTATTTTCTGGAAATGGAATTTCCATTGGATAAATATTCTGGTTTCAACTTCCACACCTGGAAAGTTAAAATCAAGATGCAATTAATGCACAAAAATCTGTGGGGAATCGTAAACAGAAATGAGAAACTTCCTACAGATGCTAGTAAGGTACTGGAAAGGCAAAGCGGAGACGATAAAGCCAAAGCAATTATTGGTATTGCTCTTTCCGATTCAAAGTTACATAACATGGATCTCGCAAAATCATCTAAGGAAATCTAGAAAGATTTGAACATGTTGTTTGGAGCAAAAGCAGTTAATGCTAAGTTTTCTTTAAAGCTTCAGCTTTTCAAGTTCAAGATGACTGATGGAGTCACTATGTCAAGCCATGTAAACAATGTGAGATCTCTTCTTCGACAACTAGCAAAAGTCAATGATACAATAGATGATGAGGATGCTAAAGCCATCTTATTAAACAGCTTGCCTTCAAAATTCAGCAGTGTCATCGTTACTCTTAGTCAACTTTCTACTAAAACTCTGGAATATATGATTTCAGCTCTCATAGCTGAAGAAAAGAAGACTATTGCAAGAGATACAGAAGATGGACCTCAAACTGAGGTAGTACTCAAATCGTAGAAGATTAGATAAGGACAAAAGGGGGATGGAATGCTATTATTGCAAGAAAATGGGTCACACAGCCTGGAACTGTAGAAATCGGGCTACTGATTTTCTCAAGGGAAAGATCAGAGAAGCTAATGTAGCCATTGTTGAAGATTCTCCAAATATTGACGATGGTGGAGAAGGTGGAGAAGTTGTTTTTTATGCATTCTAAAGAAGCCTAGTTCTTTGAAAGGAGGAAGGAATCCAATGTAGTTGAAGCTCACTATTAATAGTTGTCCAGTTAGCTTGAAAGTTTGTGGATCTGGGGAGTCATACCCTTACGTGGGTCATGAGACAACATGATAGAGCTCTGTGAGTGTAGCTCAGCATGGATTGTTGTCCAATGATTCAAGGGATTCGTGATTTGGGAGTTCGGGGATGTGGTAATCCAGGAACTCAGGAATTCAGCTCGAAAGCTATGCCTTTACGAGGGTTATGAGGCAGCTTGATGGAGGTCTACCTAGTTGAAGAACTGTTTTCAGAGAAAAGCTTCTCAAGAATTCATAATTCTGAGCATTTTTAGTTTGTTTATGTTAGATTGTTTTGTTTTAAGTACGGTAAGTCTTAAGAGGGGGTATTAGAGATATTTAATACTTACATTTATAATAAAGTTGCTTTAATTCTTAAAATAGATTAGTCTATTTTAATATTAGTTTGTTTATTTTAGAATAAGTTTTCATGCATTCGACATGCATTATTGTATCTTCACGTCAAACTCTATAAAGAGGTCAATTGCTATGTAATCAAAGTATTCAATCTAATAGAATAATTGTGTATTCTATATTCGTTTTTCTGAAACAAACACAACCTATGCCAAGATGAAAAGCATGAGAATACATGAAAAAATAAATAATAATGAGAGGATTGAACCAAGAAAGTTACTACCAATATATGTCTATATTACACATCTCAAAAATACATAGATTCAATTAATGTGAAAAGCAAAAGCTCACCAAAGCAAGGTTTGTTGTTACAGCACTGCTGCCATCATCCAAAGATGTAACACAATCCAGTAAACTATGAGGCCTAATCTTGCTGAAGGCTGCCTCATTAGTACTCGCCCACCTGACACCCTGATTCCAAATGTAATTTTGATACTTCCACATTAAGTGTGCATCTTGAATATCAAAAAGCAATCATATTGCTGAAAGATGCAAGGAAGACATATGTTTCAGAATACATACCAAATCCCATCTATCCGATCTGCTATGGGTCTCGTAACCTTTGGAATAAGCCTGGATGATACAAGTGACTTGAAAGCATGGCCTTCGGTATGGTCAAAAACAAACATATCAGCTTGTTAGTCACTGCCTTATGGAACTCATCCTTTACCAGTCAAGTACATAAATATATATCAACCAAGAAACACTGATTCAACTGCAACTCACCTTTGTCATCATCTTCAAAGTCTGAAATTGACTGACCAGATTCAACATCCATATTAAGTGCAAGGTGATCATTAGAAGACTTGCGTACACTCCGAACATGAGGCACAACCATGGCCAAAGGAATAGAACGCTTGCTTATTTGTGCCTGAAATGACAATGAAATCATTTGTACAATTATTTTGGAATAACAGAAATAAGCAATGCAGCAAATGAATAAAAACAAATTTACCTGGGCATGGAAATTGAGATTTGAGGAAAGCATATTCAATTCAATTTTCAAGTATAAAAATTCTTGAAGAGAAAGGATGTTCAATGTGCAACAGGACTGGACCTATAAGAACTTGCACTCCCAACGGCATTCCATTATTAGAAAGTCAGAAATTATACTGACCGTCACACAAGACCATGTACAGGTAGTAGTCAATTGCAAAGGGAATCCAGAAATTCTAGTAACACTCACACAAGACCATGTACAGGTAGTAGTCAATTGCAAAGGAAATCCAAAAGTGTACTGTTATCCACCATAGCTTTTATCATTTATGAGGCCCTACAAGCCAATGAATAACAGTATATACTATCTCAAAACTATGACCACTATGCTGTGGAAAAGAGTAAGACCAGGTTCAATAGAATATTTTGAAAATAAAATTAGATTAGGAGCATGGCCACTCTGAATTGGGAGTAGGTACATTACCCGGATAAACAGGAGAGGTGCACTTAAGTGGTCAGCCATTTCTTAGAAAATCAACAATCATCATATACTCCTCAAGAGTAAAATGCAGTTAGCAAAAATCTGTCTTAACCTTTAAAGTAGTAAATGAGATTAACCTCCACATGTCTAAGAGCAAAGAACATTGCCAAGTCAAGTATTTTCTAGAATGTATCTAGTATGGAAGATAAAAAGGAACATACAATTACTAAGAAGGCAACCAAAATATTGTCCACAAAGATACAAGGTGAAGAAAGCCATATGAATTCCAAAAGTGACATCCTTTGGGTGGTGTAAAGTCAATGTTAAATATTTCTCTCGTCTGCCACATTGATGAAAGCCAGTAAGGTTTGTGTAAACATTGACTTAGTGCCCCTTGAATTGTTGACCTGTGGCATCCTTGAGAACAGAAAAAGTCAGTGTGAAATCCCTAAGTTGGCTAGGTTGGTGAAAGTCACTTGGTTTAATTACTGACATGTATTTTAAGGGATATCCAAATATGATGGTGAGACATAATGTGCAACTGGAAATGGATATGGGTGCAAATTTTATCAAGGGATTTTTCACAGAGTTGACTATTGCAACCTCTGTTCTTTAGAAAGGCAATGTAAAGCAGTTCTTCAAAGAAACCACTCTCCTTGAGAGTATTAAGATAATATTTAGTTATTCCTTTTAGATAATGGTCAATCTTAGCTTTATCTTAGCTTTTATTCTAAGTTTAGTCTATTCCTATCTTTTCTGCTTTCTTCGTTGTTGTCTTTCTGCTTTAGTCTTTTTTTAGACCTTGTAGTCTCTATATATTGAGCTTTCGCTCTCTTTGTCAATAATTTCATTCAATAATAATAATTTTGTAACATGGTATCAGAGCCAAAATGGGCTCTTCGCATTCCATACGTCCTATGGATCGTATGGCGCCATACGGGCGGCCGTACTCGTGTGCTCTCTGATCTCGTTTTCTACCTTCTGCTTTGTCAAGCGCTTTGATCTTCGGTGGTCTTTTTCCTATTTTCCATCGCTGGTAAAATCGCAGTTTCAATGTTCTGCAAGAGTTTTCTAGAGGTTTCATTTTGTAATCAGCGACTTGTGTGGTGTTTATTCTTTCTGGTCGCACTTCTGTCTAGTCGCAAAATTACTTCTTCCAGATCACATACTTTTCTAGAACTCACGTTTTTCACATTCCAAAAATTGTGTTTTCTATGCAGGTTGCGATTTTTTTGGCACTTGTATTCTGAGGTCAGCTTCACGTCTGTGTTAAACCTCCTGATGCTAGCGGCGCCAAGTCTCAAAGTTGTGTTTTCCTAGGGTTTGAAGTCGCGATTCTAGTTTATGGGTATTTGTTTATTCATCGCAAACGTGAATGGTTTGAGGGCTTCGGCAGAGCTTCCAAATCATGATTTCCTCTGTCGCGATTCGACTATTGTGGGTTCTGTAACATTTGGCGGCCTTTTTAAACGCGTTTTCCAACGGCGTTTTTATGGGTCGTGATTTTCTTCTCCAGCAGTGGCGTTTTGTGTGAGTTCCTCATATGAGGTTTTCTACCGCTAACAAATCTAGTGTGTTCTTGCCAGCAATTCTGTTGTGTTATTTCTCTCCTTTGTTCTAAAGTTTCGGCGGTCTTTTATCAAAAGCTTCTGTTCATGGGTACGATCCTCATCCCGTTCGTGGTCTTTTGATTTCTACAAGTATTTGATTCAGTCATTTCCATTTGCTGCGGGTTCTTAATCTCTGGTTTCTGAAAACCTTGGACGTCTTTTACTGCTGGATTTGGTTTGTGATTTTTGGCGGTATTCTATACCTCCGTCAATAGCCAACAAGCACTTATCTTATTCTGTGGTCCGCGTTTGATATCATCACCGTTCTGTATTCTGGTCACCATTGTGTGATTCGGTGGTGTCCATTTGGGTATTCATTGATCGTTGTTTATCTGTTGACGAGTTGCTTTTTCTGGGTCCCTTCTAAAAGTTGCGAACTTCTGATTTTTTGGAATATGCTTTGGACTTCGTGATCTCTCAGGTGATGTGGAGTTGTCTTTGTATCTGGTCGTCACTATGGTCTCTTGCCCCCAGTTGACATGAAATTTTTTGTTTTGTCTCGAAATCTGTGCTCATGCATTCCGTACTCTCGAGATCTAGCTTTTGAAATCCATGTTCGGATTTATCTCGAGATTTGTGCCTCAATATCTGTGTTTCAGACTTATTTTGTGTTTTCGAAATATGTTCTTCGTAACCCGTGCAAGGGTTCTGTTCAGCATCTGTGCCGTCTATCTACTTCGGTATTCGTGCCCTCTGCTTATAATTCATTTTTTCGTGCCTTGAAAAACGTGAAGTATGGCATCTTTTTGGACAGCAGTCAAAAGTTCAATGGCAGTAAGCTTTTAATCATCAGTGTGCTCTGTAGGATCTCATCAAAGTTGCATTCCTGTTCCATAGCCCTTTGATTGGGGTTTTGTTTTCTTGATCGGCAGCTTCCTTGTTTGGCAAATGTTTTTGCCTAGTCGTTGTTTTTGGAGAATTTTCTGCTTTTTTGCCGTGGTTCACAACTTTGAGGGCTTCTTTGATCCGCGCTTACAGTGCTTAGCCCCTTCTCGTCACCAGCGGGACCAGCGGTCAGCATTTGTGTTTGGCAGTCAGCCATTCTGCTTCTTCAGATCCCTTGGGATCTGTGTTTCGACACCTATGGTCAGGTTCTGTTTTTCGTTTTCTGTTTATGCCATCCATCTGTCTCGGAAGGCAGTCAGTTTTAGGGGGCATCTTGGTTTAGTTAGTGGATTGACCATTAAGGGGGGGTATTAAGATAATATTTAGTTATTCCTTTTAGATAATGGTCAATCTTAGCTTTTTCTTACCTTTTATTCTAAGTTTAGTCTATTCCTATCTTTTCTGCTTTCTTCGTTGTTGTCTTTCTGCTATAGTCTTTTTTTAGACCTTGTAGTCTCTATATATTGAGCTTTCGCTCTCTTTGTATATAATTTCATTCAATAATAATAATATTGTAACAGAGAAGTTGTACGAGAACTTGAAGCTTTTAGGAAAGATTTAGGCTTTTAGCTGAGCATTAATGTTGACACTTTCTATAGGTTCAAAAGCACAGATGCTTTGCTTTCCATTCAATTGCACTGAGTGGAACTCAAAAGGCCATATCTATGTAACTCTCAAACGTGATTTATGTCATATAAGATTTGTGGTTTACAATGACAAGAGAGAAATAAAGTTAAAAGAGCAATGACCAAAAAACTTACATTCTAATTAAGCTTGCAAAAAAACTCTGTTTATATGAAGTGGTGGGGTTCAAGAACTCTATAAAAGAAAATAATTTACGAAACAAGAACTTAATGTGTGACGAGTTGTGCTACGCAACTTTGGAGCTGAGACTGGTAGTTAACCCTACAAATCCTCCTTTGACTTGAGAGAACATATGGTAGAGACAATTACCTCCTAACTACTAAAAGGATGGAAGCTTTGAGGAAAATTCCACAGACACAGATTTCTTAAGAGACAAGTCCATGACTTTCTAGGTGAAAAACTAAATTACTTGATTGTCTTCTTAAGCTACTTACGCTATGAAGGGCAGCAAATGTCTCTTTGACAATGGACATCCTCTTGAATTTTATAAACACGTGTGGGATACTACTGGCATGGACCTGTTTAGAATGTGTGATAAGACGTTAGTCACACAATCCTTGGGGTCACAAACAAAAGTAAGAACCATCCAACTCATTCTTTAAGGCTCGAATAGAGATATGATACAAGGCTTGCATCCCATCACCTTGTTGAATATTGCATATAAAGTCATTACTCTATATAGAAGACTAGAAGGGATTGCTAACATGGACAAACAGGTTTTGCCAAAGGTATATTTATCTTGGATAGCATTGATTTGAACAGTGCTTGTCATAGAATTGGGTGAGCTTTTATACTTGACATGGTAGATTACCAAAAATGGGGCAAGATGAGAAGGAATGAAAGAACTTCTGTGACAAGATATTAAAAAGTCCTTTGAACAAGATCATTGTATTTTCAGCTCTGGTTAACTGTGCATTTACAGGTCCCCTTAAGTCAAAAGAGTGCCATGCATTCTCTTTCTATTCTCTTTCTAATACACAGTAATGTTACATACAATTACATGTGTCTTGGATTTGTCACCTACCCAACTAACTACCACATAACTAACATTTGTTTTATTTCTATACTAACAATTATTTATTATATTTAATTATCTAGCATATATTTATTATACTAAGATGTAAATATTCTAACATCCCCACCCATATTACATCAAAACCAAGCAGAACCACATATTCATTAGAAGCTTCTCTTTGAAAACAATTCTTTAAACTAGGTAGAACTCCATCAAGCTGCCTCATAACCCTCGTAAAGATGTAGCTCCCTAGCTGAATTCCCAAGTTCCCAGAGTCCACCTCCTCAAACTCCCGAATTACGAATCTCCCAAATTATTGGACAACCATCTATGTTGAGCTACATCCACAATGCTCCATCAAGTTGTCTCATTACCCTCATAAGGGTATAATTTCCAAGATTCACAAACTCCCAAATTATTTGGGCAGCCATCCATTATAAGCTTCATCTACACTAGATCCCTACCTGTCTTCATATCCATAGTTACAAAACTATCAAGCGCCCCCCCCCCCCCCCCCCTTGCTCTACTAAGTGTCACAAGTGAAGAACTAGTGCTTCTCATGCAAGGTACCATCTCTGAGCGACAAGGTAGCTTGAGATGGAGAAATTCCTCCAACCTCTAGTATCTACCAGCCTCCTCTTTGACCTCATTACATTCTAACTGCCAAATACAACATCAAAACCTCTGAAAGTCTTGTAAGTGTCACGTAGATGACCTTGAAAGCAGAGGTGACGAGAAATGTTTTCGTTTGTAAGGTGTTGGGTTCAACCGAAGATGCACCTTTACAATAAAACCATTTATGCATAACAAAGGCTCCTTGTTGCTAAAACAATGATTTAAGTACCTTTTCAGATTGCCTTCCAGCCAATTCTACTATCCCATCCTTTTGTAAGTAATCCAATACCTTTTGTTTAAAAAACAAATTCAACACTCCTATAAGCAATTTGAACTATGAAATGAAATAAAAACAATTTTTCCATGTTTTGAACTTCTTGCCTGGAGCAAAAATGACTTGGATCTAAGTTTTTCGACAAATGACCATGCTACTCACTTGAGATAAAATATTGGAATGCTAATTTTTCTTGGGCTCCCAGCACGGCCTTTCTTTTATCTTCTGTCCATCACTTTAAATAAATCTCTCCATAAACTTTGATTTTACATGACTTTGAGAGATGGGAAAATTTAAAAAAACCTAAAAATAAATGTTCACTCATGAAAAACCCATACATATCTTCATCGGCTTTCTAGAGCAGAGAAGCAACTTGCTAGGCGCAGCTTTTATTGAATCTCACACACTGGTTCTTAAATAATTGTTCAGTCTCAAGCGCACCCTAATATTGTAGATTTGGCAGCATTGGCACATACACAGCCAGTAATGATAATGGAAATAATAGAGAATGTATACAACTGTGCTGCTAAACTTTCCCTTCCACCACTCAACCACTTTACACCATACAATATCTGCAACAAATCTTTTCTTGTGGCCTTCAAACAACATGCAAGTTCACATAGGATGCCAACCTTTGAACTTCAAATCTTCGTTCTTCACAGATACAAACCGTTAATTGGTGTGATACCATATGGAAAATGGTAGAGCTAATAAAACTGAAAACTTTGCAGATTACATCATTGCACACATAAATATAAATATTCAATTGTATTGATTTCACTGGGGTTATTCTACATTGATATGCATTGGCTTACACAGCCTGTGGTTTCACATACAAAGCTTCTCCACCCAACTAACACCACATAACTAACATTTGTTTTATTTCTAAACTATCAATTATTTATTTTATTTCATTATCAAACCTATATTTATTATACTAAGATGTCATATTCCAACAGTCCCAATGTGTGATTGTGCACATAAAGGATATAGACTGAGTACTCATTATTTCCTCCCTAGTGAGTATAAATTTTTCCCAAGTTTAACGATTTCTAAGTTCCCATACATTGTGCGTCCTCTGGATCAAACTGCATCATATTAACATTGTCCAACATTTCAGACCTCACTATTGGACCCATCACCAGCTAGTAGTTCAATTCTTATTTATATAGTCATGCAACAATGTGAGGGGTGGGAAGCCTGCTAGGCCAAAGGCTAAGATTAAAAAGAAATTATTAAATAGTCTATTGACAAAGAGGATGGTAGGGGTGAGAGGGATTGGGCTTAGGATAGATTGATTAATTAATTGACTAGTTACTTAATTGATTCATTATTTAATTAATCAAAAACTTATTTAAGTTAATCTAAATTTGGTATAAGTCTGTAGATTAAAGCTTTCTAGGTTTAACTAAGCTTCCAACCACATCCCTATTGAGATTTCTAGGTCGTTTCTCTTTCTCTATGGCTCCCCTAATTCTTTTGTCCTTCAAACAACTCTCCAAAGCCAGAATATGCATACCTCCTATATGGACTCAGTGTTTGTTGTGTTTTTCATGTTTGGCTCGCACAAATTGTTTCACCCTGCATCACTGGAGACCTGGCGCACATTCCTTGAATCTTGTTTGAAAAGAATATACTATCATGTGCATAAGGAATCTCATAAACAATCTTTTCTTAGCATCCTGATGGTATTTGGCACTTCTAAAGCCATTTCTGAGGAATCTATAGGATTTGAAACAAGTCCCATAACTCAGAATACTGGCAAGGCTTTTGGTAGTACCTTGAATGTAAAGTAAGAAGACTCTCAATTGTCTCAATGTTAGTCCTTTCTTTATTTGCCAATCTTGGTAACCATTTTTTGGTAGCAATTTTTTAAGATATTTTCTTCATTCCTAAAATGTTCAAGGTTAGACATTCTAAGAGCTCTAGTAAATAGAGTGTCCATCACGCCAGCATTTTGAGACAAATGGTGGTTAGAATCAACTGTCCTTTTTTTTGCAATCTTATTAGGGGAGGTAAGTAATCTCTTTATCAGTTATCAAGATGTCTAAAAAGGGGAGATAATGACTTCCTTCAACTTCCATAGTGAATCGAATATGCTCAGAATGTGCATTAAGGTGTGCCAAAACGTTCTAATGCCTATCTGTCATAAGCCCATTTCACATTAGCGTCGTCCACATAATGATACCACCATTTTGGTTCAGTTGGGAGGATTCTATCACAGCCTTTTTGAATTTTTCCATGAATAAATTTGCTGCAATAGCTGAGGGAGGCAAGCCCATGGCTAACCCTTTGATTTTCTCATAATTCTCTCCTAAGAAACTCAAATGTGTGGAGCTTAATCAAAACCCCGCTACCTTAGTAGTTTCGCTGTCTGTAAAGTCTCTAATAAATTTAACTGCCTCATCAAGAGGGATCTTTGCAAAGAGTGAGACCACTTCAAAACTGACCATATATCTTTCTCTTCCAGTTTGAGGCCTGTAAGAATATTGACAAAAGCAGCAGATTCCTTGATAAAAGGTGATGTATTTCCCACAAATGGTTATAACTCCTTAGCTAGGTAACTTGCTAGGTTGTAGGTGGATACGTCAATTGCGTACACAATATGCCTAAAGGGGAGTTGGGTTTGTGTATCTTATGTACTCCATAAATCCTAGGCATGGTAGGGTCTCTCGGTATCAGTTCTTGTTTGATTTCCTTTCTTAACAACAATTTATTAATCAGCTGTCACATCACTTGTAATCTTTTTAAGGGACCTCTTTGTATTTGTCTTAGTTACTGTTGCTACTCAAATGATCCCTTATCTTCTCAATATAGACGGTATTTCTGCTTTGTGCACAATTAAGTCCTTATTATCAGAGTTTCTTCAGGGCTTATTATTCTTATGTAGTGATGTTGCTTCTAAGTGGTTTGGTCCTGAGTAGAACCACGAAGCAATCTATCTTGTCCAATCTCCACAGCTATGTGGTCTGGTAAACATTATGTTGCACTCATGTGTTAACCATCAATTTCTTGTATGAAATGCTAAGGGGGCAATGGCATATCCAAGACCACCAAGAAGTAAATTGAGGGAGGGTGCATCAAGCATGATAGAGAAAAGGTTGACCAGATGTTCTGTACCATTCCAACCAAAACCATTGTAATCCATTACACCAGCCCAATCTTCAATGGTTGCTTTCGAGGTATCAATGCTACATAAGTCTACTAAGGAACATTTATTGACTTCAGCCTCTTCTATCATGTTGTTGACATAAAAAGTAATGCTATTAATACTACAAATACTGGTGCCACTATTATTCCATGGCAGAAGTTAACAAGCAAGACAAGTTAGAACATACTCCTCCGAAATTGAATTCAATATCAAAAAGTGAAGATCCTTATTTCCTTCGATATGTGATACCATTGGTGGAAAACAACACTTTTATTTGTTCAAAACTGAAGAGTTCTCTTCAACTAGCCATAATCAATTGTATCTTTCATATGCGCAGAGTACCTTAGAACAGATTATGATCCCTTCTATCAATTAACGCCTAAGTCTCAAGACCCGTGGCAAAGCAATGTACCTTTCACGGCTGAAACAAAGTGGCGTGATTTGTACTTGGCACACACAACAAGGTGAAGAATCGAGAGTCGACAGAGCCCTCTACAAAAACCCTCAAAGACAATATGGGGCACCTCACTTAGTGAATGGCTAAGACTCAAACATCATGACGGGCATGACCACACACCTTATCTTTTTAGGCTGAAACAAAGTTGCATGAATTGAATTCACCAAAGACACAGCAAGATGAAAAGCCAAGAATTAACATGGGCCTCTACAAAAATTTAGCAAACTGAAAACAAAACATATATTATATTTTTAAATTGACAAAAATATTAGATGGGTATTTTCAAACACTTGACAGTTTTAAGGAGTATTTTGACCATGTCCTGGGTTTTTCCCATGTTATTTAACTAAAACTCTTTTGGCCTAGGGAGAATTTGACTGGCATGTAATTGCCAGTCTAAAACTAGTCGTGTAAATATGTTTTGAAATTGATCAAGGGTAGATTCCCACTCAAAAAGTTTTGTCTTGTGGATCAATAAAGGTAAACTAAGACCAGACTTGTGCTGCTGACAAAAGAACAGAAAGAATGAATAACAATACCAAAAACAAGGATAAAATTAGAAAATCACCATTTCTTCAATTTCTGACACTTCTTGACCAGCAATAGCTCCCATCCCAGAACCTCTTTCTCTTTCAAGCCTTTCAACTTCAATTTGCTTATCACGAATATCAGTCTCCAGAAGATCTACCTTGCTTGATAATTCATTCATCCTATTTTGTGCATCCTGTAACAAAGCCTCTTTGTTTTTTGAATCTCTGCAGAAACTATCTAAGTCGGTCATAATACCAGCAATCCGATTTTCTAATGCAACCATAAGTGCATGTGTTCTGCTTGCTTCTCTCTCTTCAAGAAGCCCATCATACACTCCACATTTTGCCACCAACCTTTCCAACCATGCTTCAAGCTCTTGTAACTGGGCCTCTTTTCTTTTCATATTTTCCTGTGAAAATAATACATCATCTGTGCACCTTGTAACTTCTTGCCTTAATCGTGAAATCTCAGCATCACGGCTTTCCAACTGTAACTGCAAACTTTCAACCTCTGCTAGCAGCCCTTCTGAAATCTTACGCAAGTCTTCTAGTCTGTTGACTGTTGCAGAAAGCTTGGCTACAGCCTTGCCACGAGAAGACTCCATATTCTCCAATGAATCCTGTTTTTTCTGGATGACGGTCTCCAGTTCCTTTACTTTACTTGATAAACTCTCCATTTGCACGTCTGCTTCATCAAGTGCTTGCATAAGGACTTCCACTTCTATATTTTGGACACAAGCAGCCAAATCAGCAGTGCATTCCAATTACAAATACCTACAAGATTGATAAAACCTTCTTAAACAAACAAAAGCAAATAAATAAAGATTCACCTTGACTCTTTGTCAGTGTAGCATCATGCAGGGATCTAATCTCCTCTTGCATTTTATCAATAGAAGTTTCCCGTGCCCTATATTCCTCTACTCTAAGCTCCAAAGAACAGTAATCATTCTGTAAAGTTTCAACATGTTTCTCCAACTGACGAACTCTTTCTTTGTTCATATCCCTTTCACGTGCAAGATTATTTGCAACAGATTCTATATTCTTTAATTGAATTTGTAGCTCCCCACAAGCCCTTGACTTTTCAGCTTCCCTTGCTTCTGCTTCTTGCTGCAACTGTTGTATTTTAGTGCTTAGTTCATTCAACTGGCATTTGAATTTCTCAGTTTGAATATTTACACAGTCTTTAGCGGCCAACATCAATTTTTCAGCTATCTCCACACTATCTGTATCTGTAAAACCAACTTGATTTATGGTTTGTGTAATCTTAGAAAATCCCAGTGCTGACCTGTTGTTGCCAAAGGGCACACTTAACCACCCTTCATAATTTGGCCTATCTGCATCCTTAACCTCAACTCTAACATTTTGAAATTCCACCATCACATTATTGAAAGCATCAAAAAGGATGCCAATATTCTTGTGCAATGTAATGATCTCACGATCCTTTTCTTTAGTAAGATCCTCAAGGCTGTTAACATTCATATTCAAGGTTTTAACTGATTCTGCAAGATTTGCAACTTCCTGCACTGCAAACTGCATCATTTGTAACATGCCTGTAGCTTTCTGGTTAAATGTGGCAGACTGTCCTTCAAATCTCTTTTTGAGAATCTCAACACAATCAATACACCCTTCCAGTTCGTGCCCCAGAGAGCTTAACTGATCATCAGTTGTCTGTTTTTCACTTGTGACAAGATGTTCTCTTAACTGGTGTACATGCTCTTCAGGATAAAAACCTAAAGTAGACTCACTTGGCAAATAATTTCCCTGGATCCACAGAACAATTAAAAATCAACATAAATACCAATACTGGAAGATCAATATACCAGTGTTTGAATATTATTTCACTGTCATATTATCTTACAAACTTTTGTTATTAAAGAAGCTGCAAAACTTAGATCAGAAAAAGGCAGTGATCACAATCAGAAGTTATGAAAAAATACATCCACATATAGAGGAAGTGCTTAGACATAGACATTTATTCTTGCTTTGTGATATCTGATACATATCACAGATTTCATCTCATTAAGCGAATGGAATCACCTGTTTGCCTATTGAAATAGATATTTCATACGTAAATTTGGTCTTAATCTATTCATATCATATTTGCATATGCCTATATTATTTGACACAAGCTATTTACATTAAATGCATGTTCAATTTATCCATTCAGACATGAGAAATTCATAGGATTTTGTGTATCAAGCTTGCATGCATAAATTAGAGAAATAGCACTCATTATGATTACCATTTAAAGCCTAAAACTTAGGCCTATTAATATATCCAATAACTGTCCTTGCTTTCCTTATAAGACATATACATGTTACATTATAATTTATAATTTATAAACTAAATGGTACCATTTTAGGCTCTTACATTTTATTGGATTAATGTCTAATAGTCCATTTCTGTTTAAGGGCAGGATGTTGAGTACCAAAGATTTGCAGATATATTCATATTCCCATACACAATAATCTTACAAATAAGAAAAGCAATGTATTCCAACTAAAATGACATATGGTGGAAAGCGGTACCAGAATCCAAATGAAACAAAGAACAAACCCACCAAATCATTGGATGTCCAATTTCAAAAATGACGAAAAGAATCACAAAGAACATGCAGCAGGAAAAACAATTTTCACAGAATTTCAATTATAGATGTGGAATGTAGAAAACATTATTTGGTATAGAAAGATATTTTAATTAGAAGGGATTTGATAATACAGAACTATTATTGGATGAAGAGACCTCTTAAATTGAGTGCCACTGCAATAACTTTCTATAAATTAATCCCCATTGAAGGGGAAATCAATAAAGGGAAATTGAGAATGTTAGCCTCGGGAATAAATCCACCAGAAGGCTTTATAAAGCTCAATTTTGATGGAGCATCTAGAGAAAATCTAGGGCAGGTGAGTGTTGATGCCTTAGTTCATGATGTATTGGGGCAGTTCCTGGGATTTAGATCGAACAATGAAGCTGAGATGGAGACCTTGCTTGAGGGAGTGAAGCTTATGGTTTTCGCAAGGTGCAGAAAGCTGATTATAGAAATAGATTCTAAGGTGATTATAATATTATTCCTATCAGACGCATGCAAATTGAGTGAAATATTTGAGCAAGTGAAATTTATAAACAAGGGGGTGTAAAAACCTAAACTAAGGGCACAAATAATAAACCCAGAAATACTCCACCAATAAATATTTTTGTATTTTTTTTTATATTTACTTCAAACAGCACACATGCAAATTAAAATTTGCCAGTCTGATTCAAATTATTAGACAAACCCTACATGCAAATCTGATAACACCTCTGATGACCCTTATGGCACTCTGAAATTCAATCTGCTCCTTGAGGGTTTCCGTCCCAAAGATAATCCGATTGCCACACTTGAAGGTTTCCGTCTCCAAATGCCACAAGCTGCTGTACACAAACATCACCCTGAGAATAAAATTGGGTTTTTTCTTCTTAATCCGAGATGTCTTTCTCTTTTCCGCTAACGCTTCTTATATTCCATGCTTTCCTTTTTCCATTCCTCAATCATCAGCAATCCTGATCAGTTAACTGACAAGTCTGAAATAACTAAATCTGATCCATTCCTCAATCATAAAAAATCCAGTTAATTGACAACTCAGAGATAACTAAATCTGACCTAGATAACTGGCAGTTCCAGCAAGAAATGCCCACTCCAACTCGACCACCTTATGCCATTAGTTAACTTATTCCTAACTTAAGTAACTACAACCTATCTATCTGCTATTCTTATGCTGCCAGACACTCACTCAATGCTACAGATTACAGGAGTGAACCCCACATTCCATTAATGTCACAAAGGAGACATTACAAGAGCTCTCTCCCTGAATTTGCTTGCCTTCAATCAAGACAAGGCTGGATGATCTAACATGTCAACCGACTCCCAATCTTAAGTTGTCCAATACACGATGCAAGCAATCAAAGATCATAGCCAGTACTTCAAATGCATCATTCATCAGTGTACTAAGAGCAATTCTCCAAGAAGTAGGTGCAACAACTTCTTGGGTTGCTACCACAGTTACTAAGCTTAAAGCGACTAAAATATTGTGGAGTGCACAACAAACACAAGGATCGTCCGCAGGACATGCTAGGAGTTTGACCGTGCAAGAAACTCACCAACTTCATTCTGCAAACCCTTACCAAAAGTTTCCACTTCCATCACTACTTTTAGAAGCAAACCACTTGCAGTTTTGTACAATGCCAACAATGATAGGGTATCCACCTTCAGTTTTAGTAGTTTCGCATAAATTCAGAGAACCGTGCTTGGCATTATAGGCATCAAGACGTTGGTAAACTGTTTGGTAAAGCTCTCTCATCTTAAGCAACCCCAGATTTTTCAATAAACATCACACTTTGCTTTAAACCTATTCTTGCCTATGCTACAACAGTTAGTCTATCATTTATGTTGGAGATACGCATGGATAAAGAATTATGTAGAAGTGAATCTAGCATTTTTATCACACTATTCTCAGTAACTTTGACTATTTTCATGTTTTGAAGATACTTTAGGGATGTACGTATATGTGCCACGTTCTGGGATTTGAACAACCCTCTGTGTACCTCTCTGCCCTTGTGCCTTTTGCCCAAATGAAGAGAATTTGCCATGTTTCCTCACCTATGAGGAATTATCTACACCACTCCTAGAATAAGAATGCAGATCAAAGTCCTGCAATCTATGCCTATCTTGATTCATCATACTCGTAGGCATTCTTTCAAGGAATATACCCTCTCTTGAAATTTGTTGTCCATCTGCATCCTTGTGAATCTGCTCTTGTCATCCATCCATGAACCTTTATCAGCGTGATCAAAGATCTTCACTGCCTAGTGATTTTGTTGCCCAAAGGAACCAAGTTAACATTTATCTTTTCCAACACTTATACGATTCTATTGACGTCTAGAATAACTCTTCAAATCATCTAACCAAAAATCTCTCGTTTGGAAATGTAGATGCTTCTCAAGGATAACTACCAAACGAAAATATTTTCTTCCCTAGTGGCACAAAGTTGGCATCCACAAACATTTCCTCCTCATAACTATAGCTATCCACTCATTCACAATATTTGTAGTCTCCTATATATTCAGATAAGGCTTAATAATATTTGAATTAGAATCTTTCAGCATACACCATCATCTTTCTTCTTATATTTGCTTTTTACTTATTTCTGCAAGGCATTTTTGTTTTGCCTCTTCAATTTTTCTTTGTAATTCAAATGCTTCCTCAAACTTTCTTTCTGCATCTTCAAATTCAAATTGCCAGTTTAGTTCATCTTCTTCTTGTCTGTTCAACTCTTCTTCTCTAACCCATTTTTGGCCTCCAAATTAATCTTGCTCATCTTCAACAACAATAGGGTTCAGTGAGAATTGGGTATTCAACTTTTGCATCCAAGCTCAAGCTAAAGCTTTCTCGGATCCAACAAATAAGGGGTACGGGAAGCTCCCCAATCTGCATTGCAAATCTTTGTGAGGTCAATTCGAGGAGGGTCTCATTCAATTCCTGGTTTTCGTTTTTGACTTCAATGTACAAACATTTATGACAGAGATTTCTACTCAAAACGCAATGCTCTTTGCCCCATATTCAGCATGGAGAGCATCCAAGTCCCCCTCCTACTAGTCATCCATACCCTCTTCATGTGGCATGGCTTCTCTCTACAAGAAAGTGACTCTCATAGTCTGATACCAGTGACTGATTTCAATAAGGTGTTCTTGTTTGCCGTTGAAGATACGGATTCTCCTTGTGCACCATTTCCTGAAAGCATAGTGGCATAGTTTGGTCCGTGCATTTGCATTCTCCAAGTGAAGAGATTGATGAGTTGTTTTTGCCCATCCTTCAAGGATCTAATCATGTTAAAAAATTCTAGCCCTTTATCTTCGTGTGACATCTTTCTATTTCCTTCATTCCCTTAGTTGATATCTAGTTTCTCTATCCTCACTGACATACAATAACTTTTTTTAATGCCTCTCTCAGCCTGGTCAAGTCTTGGCTCTAACACCATTATAAAAACCTCAACTAAATGCACAAGTAATAAAACCAAAAATACTCCAGCAATAAATATCTTTGTATTCTTTTTATATTTACTTCAAAAAAAACACATGCAAATTAAAATTTACCAGTCTGATACAAATGATTAGACACACCGTACATGCAAATCTGATAACACCTCTAATAACCCTAATGACCCTCTGAAACTCAATTTGCTTCTTGAGGGTTTCTGTCCCCAAGATAGTCTAATTGCCATGCTTGAAGGTTTTCATCTCCAAATGCCACAAGTTGTTGTACACAACCATCACATTCCTAAGAACAAAATTATCTTTTTCTTTTTAATCTGACATGTCCTCTTTTTCCCCAATGCTTCTTATAATCCATGCTTTTCCTTTTTCCATTCCTCACTCATCAACAATCCCAATCAATTAACTAACAAGTCTGAAATAAATAAATCTGATCCATTCCTCACTCATAGGCAATCCAATTACCTAGCAAGTCTAAGATAACTAAATTTTACCCAGATAATTAGCAGTTCCAGCAAAGGAATGCCCACTCCAACTCAACTGCATTATTCGGTCTTTGTTGCATTTCATTTGAAGACCAAGAATATGTCTAGTCGGCTAACGGTTTTGAACTTGAATCTTGATCAACAACCCAGGTTCATCACCTTTTGAGATCAACAGTTGCGGTAAATATATGGATCACAAAAGTGCACCCCCTTTGACGTACCAATCTACAACAACAACCCACATGGAAACACAGAGCTATTTGATTACACAGCCCATAAGCCACTACATGCCACCTATAATTGAAAGTTGAGATTTGTTTTCTCTCAATATCTATGGCTTCGATAAATCTATGGATCAGCCAAAGTGCACACCACTTGATCCACTAATCTACAGATATCAGCCAGATTATAACACATAGCACCAAAGTCTATGGTCTACCTGAAGCCTAGTAAATCTTCAAACTTGCAAAGAAACACTGCTAACTAAACATGGCAGGCCCACCATATCATTGTCATTGGATTCCATATGGTATCATTCCATTTGTTCTCATAAGAAAATGCCACATAATCAGCCCTCAACCACTAGGAAACACTTACACCATGCCACATGTCCCTCTTGCGTTCTCTTTTGATCTGCCACTTTACTCATTAAACACTGATTATGATCAACAGTCGATATGCATGTCTTTAAGATCAACGACTTTGGAAAATCTGTAAATGCCAAAAATGCACACCCCTTAGATTTACCGATATGTTGCAATTGACCAGACCATGCCACATCCAACCTCTTTTTAGAGAATCTACAGTCTAGGTCTGCATATGAAACAAACTGCTAACTTCGCAGGAACCAATCAAAACATGCCATATATATTCCATTATTGACACTTGACTGCATTACTTAATCCTTTAAAGCTTAGTCTCAAATAATAATCCAGATTCTTAGCAATTAATATCAAAGGTTGCAGCAGATCTATAGATTATCGAAAGTGCAAACCTTTTGATCCACCGATACACCACAGCAAATTACGCCATGTGGCGTTCTAAGTCTAACATCCACTTTATCTTATTGCTTGATATGTCTCACCTTACTTTCAATTGACAGCTCAGATTTGTTTCCCACTATGATCAATAGTTGCAATAAGTTGCAATAGATTGCCAAAGTGTTGGGTAGTTTGATCTACCGATATACCACAATCAATCAAGTTGTGCCACATCTCCATTTGCTGCTTCTCCAAGAAAATCAATGCTTATGGGGGATCTAAAGAACACTAAAAGGACCCACATTACCATCTCCCAATCTATGGAAGTCAACCAAATGCAGCCACGTAGCCTCCACTACCCAAAAGGAAACCGTTACACCTTGCCACTGGCACTTTCTGACATGGATCGGCTGCATTAATGGCCCAATAAGAATCATACATGTCACCATTCCATTGGAGAAAAATTCCACGTTCGATATACCATGCCCATGACGTGTACAATTTCGGTAGATTGGGAGATGAGTATTTTACCAGCCAAGCCAGTCTACAGATCTTTAAGAATTCGTAACCAACCACCCAACAGAAACAAACGAATCACTTAAAGGGAAAGTGACTGCCATTAGCAAGTCAACAATCAAACAACATAACACAGGCATGAGCTAGGGTAAAATTTTGACCTTCAACTGAATCTTTACGAATTAGGCCACCATGATGTATAACAAGGAAATTGACCATGGCAACAAATACAAGATACATACAAGTTCAAGGGACAAATCAACTAACCACGATGCAAAGGCCAACATAAGCACTATTTAGAGATCAGTGGTCAACGCCTACAATTGAAACTTCAAGTTTTGAAGTTGAAGCATCAAAATAAATCCCAATTGCAGATTAAGTGCAACTATCACAATCCACAAGCATAAAATTTAAAAATAATGATGATGATTGTAAAGGAACAGAAGCATCTAAACACGAAAACAAGAGGCGTAAAAAGGAATATGTAACAAAGTTAAGGTTTTAAGGACACAAAGGTTTGATGTGATCATAGCAACAGATCTAATGTACACAATAGGTTCTACCATCCATTTATGTGACACTACTAAAGCATTGATTTCTACAGTGAATTGATGAGCTAAGGCGTACTATTATTCTTTGCCATATAATTGGACAAGTGGATGGAGTCATCATTCCAGAGGCAATCCGATCTGGCTTGAATTCTGGTTTTGTTCTTGAATATAAGTCTCCTCTAATTAGTGATAGAAAAAGGAATTTATAACTTTAGGAATATTTGTTGCAAATGAAAGATCTGCCATCACCATTTACGATTATTGGGGACCAATCAATTCAGGCAGGGCAAAATTGTAACAAGCCCAACACATCTCACAATGAGGGCAGAAATGTAAGAAAAGCATGACATTGACATCCACCTAAGAAAGAAAAAAATGATATTAGAGACAATATCCATGCAAATAAAGGATAAAGATCAATTTTGTTTGACTTAAGTTAGTTGCATTGTTAAGAGACAAGGTTTAGTTGATTTTAGAGATTTAGAACAAATAAACCCATGCAAACACTATAGAAAGATTTATTGTGGGAATATTTAGATTACTTTTTGAGCAAAGATTAGTTATTTTCAGATTGCTTTATGAGGAAGGAAAGGGTATTTATTTTAGATTTGATTTGTTGTGAAGCAAAGCATAATAATTTTTTAGATAAGGTTCCCCTGCCTATAAATATGGTGTGGGAACATTTAGATTGCTTTTCAAGCAAAGATTAGTTATTTTCAGATTGCTTTGAGAAAGGAAAGGGTAGTTATTTTAGATTGATTTGTGGTGAAGCAAAGGGTAATTATTTTTTAGCGAAGGTTCCCCTGCCTATAAATATGGCAAGACATATTGTACTAAAGAGATGAATATTTTGAATGAATCTATCTATGCGATTTGCAGGATTCAGCATTGGTTGTCTTCAAAATTGGGAGTGGCTCACCTACAAGCTTGGGCTGTTCTGTTTATTGGTTGTAATCAGAAGAGAATTTTACTACTTATTTCAACAAAAGAGTTTCCCTTAATTCTATTTCCCTTCACATCTCCAAAATTTGCATTTTGGAATTTTATAGGCAGATTTCTTTTCCAGTATTTTACAAATTCAATTCAGCTTTATCTACACATATGACATAGAGCCATGCAAATTTGACAATTCTCAAAGACCATAAAGTTATAAACTAGTATGGGAAAAATGAAGATGCAAAACAGGTTCCATTTCTAATCCAAATAGAAACCTTGAATAAAATTAGTAACAAACAATGCATACATTAAACACAAGGAAAGAACTCAATCAATTAATCATTAAATAAACAGATGTATAGCAAGCTTCAGCTCAGTGAGCATAGAAAAGGAAAGGCACAAACAGATTTACTATTACCTCCCATTAAATCCCCCAGCCTCTTAAAATACCTCTGGAGGTAAGATTGAGAACAACCCTTGGTGCTATGTCAAGCACTTATGGAAAAGGTTTCTATATAAAAACATAAGAAGCACAAGTAGAAACAGAACTAAGGCACATGTAATTCTGCTAAGGCCAAGAAAGAAACAATGCAAAATACAAACTCTCAAAGACAACAAAGAATTTCTACATTAGATTAAATCAATTATTTCATACAGCTGCATGAAACATTAGATTAAATCAATTATTACAGACAAATGAAGCAAGTGATAAGATATTACCTCTTCATGCAGGTCTGTTAACAGTCCAGTCACCTTTGAACCTTTTAAACTTGCAAGCTGACTCAAGATCTTTTGCAAAGTATCCTCCAATTTTTTCAGAAGTTCCAGCTTTTTGAAAAAATCATTAGCCATCAAGGGAAGTACATAATCATGTTCTTTCCTCAAATGTTCAAGTTCAGTACGTAAATTTAGCAGGGCAGAATTCTGATTGTCAGATCTACCTAATCCCTCATTCAAGTCTTCGGCATGAGCAGCTAATGCATTCTCAAGGCGAAGTATGGCATCATCCTTTGAAGCTTCAGCTTCATTCTTTTCTGTCTTCAACATGGAGATTTCACTTTGTGCTGTTGTTAATTCATCCTCTAGACCCTCCATTCTTTCATTGACTTCATCCAACTCTGCAGCCAGTAATTCTGCTGCTTTTCTCATTCTCTGAACTTCTTGTTCAGCAGATAGTACCTTAAGTTCTAATTCTCGAGATGACTTAACAAGCAATTCGATCTCCTTCACTGGATCCCTAAATTCAGTTTCCTGAGTAGCATCTAATGCAGTCATCATTCTTTGCAGCAGTATTTTGCTTTCATGCAAAGACTGTTCTAATTCTGTGTTATAGTTCCTCAAAGAAATTGCTTCTGATTCTAGTAACTTAAAATTGTCAGGTCTACTTGAAAGATCTCTAATTTGGAATTCATGCTCATTAATCTTGGATTCACGCACCTGAAGCTCATTTTTCAACTGTTCAAGTTCTGCTAATTTTTCATCCATGGTCTGCTTCAAGCTATCACGTTGTTGAACTACACCCTTGCCCTTTTTCACTGCAATACTCAGTTTATCCTTGGTAGATGACAGTTTCTGCTCTGACTGCTCAAGCTGTATTTGCAGTGCATCTCTTTGGTTCCTCAAAGCCTCTGTTTCTCCTGAAAGTAGTCTGCATTTTTCTAGGAGATTATCTCGCTCACTCTTATATAATGCCCCTGTTGATGTAGCTTCTTCTAGCTTCCTATCCATTTCCATTAATTCTTGTTCTTTTGCATCCAACGCCTCCTGAAGACTCAAGACCTCTGCTGCATTGGATGCCAGAACAACCGTGTGTGAAGGCTCCTCCTGATTAGTTTCCTTATGCATCTCTACTAATTCAGAGAAAGCCTTGAACTTATGTATGAGATTCATCAGACATCCTTCCAAATATTCACTGCTGGAACTGTGAGGAAGATCATTAATATCTTCACCCTGCAATGCTTCTTCAATCATAACTATTAATCTGTTCAGCATACCTTCTGTGTCAGCTTTGGCAGTTTTCAAGTTAGATTCTTGCTCAGCAACCATAGCCTGTAAATCAGCAAGATTGTTGTATAATTTTTCTTTTTCAGATGTATCCTTAGCTGCTTGCTCCATCAGGCATTCATGTTTGCATGTAAGCTCCTCAAAGGTTTTCAAAAGAAGTTCTTTCTCCTGTTTTACTGTTGAGAGGTGTGTCTCAAGCATAAACGCATTCCTCTGTGAATCATCAAGCTCAATGGCAAGCGAATCAGCAGCACTTTGAACACTTCCAATCTGAAGTTGGGCATTAGCTAAATCCTGTTGAGCCTCATTCAGGGCTCTGCCAAGCCACTCAATTCGATCCTCTGGTTCCATTGATCTTACTGTAAGTGGCATCTGGGCATCGTCCAACACCTCTTCCCACCGCTGAATAACTTGATTCCTTTCCAATAGAGATTGCTCCAACATATCAGATTGTTCGGCCAGATTTAAGTACTTGTGCTGGAGTTCCTCATGTCTCCTCCTTAAGTCTTCAATCACTTCATTTTGACTTGAGTTGAAAGTGTCTAACTGTGAATTTGATGATTGCAAACTCATGTCGCCTCTATCATCCCTTTCAGACATTTCCTGATCCAAACTTCTAAAAAGAGGAGCATTTTCAACGGAACATGATCTTGCCAGCCACTCTATTTTTTCAGTGATTTCCTTGTAGTGAAATTCCTCTGGCAAATTCAGCTCGTCCAGAATTTCTTCTATTTTCTGAAGAACGGAATCCTTCTGTAGAAATGATTCCCGAAGAGCAGTTGCCGAATTTCGGATATATGCTAATTCTGATTCTAATGCCTCAACACGTTCACCAGCCTCTCCATATGATTTAAGCTTTGTCTCAGTCTCCTGCAATGCAGCATTTTTAAACTGCAATTCTTGCCAACACCTTTCCAGTTCATCCGACTTCCCAGCCAAAGATTGTTTCAGTGCATCACGTTGCTGAACCAAGCCTTTACCTTTAGATACAGCCATGCTAAGCTTCTCTCTCACAGATGATAATTTCTGCTCTGTCTGCTCAAGATCCAGTAGTCGCTTATTCCTATCCAAGTTCACCAACTTAAGATCCTCTTCTGTTTTATGAAGTAACTCTTTCAGAGATTTTATCTCTTCTTCCTGTTGAGATTTTGCTGAATTAGTTTCATTGATTTTCTCCTGTAGCCGAGCCAGTTCCATCTCCTTGCAACTGAAAGCTTCTTTCAATGCAACATCCAAAGGCATTTTCATTTTATCCCTCAAATCACTATCGGATTGTGGGACCAACTCCGCCAGGCATCTCTGCAATAGATTGTGTTGTTCAAGAGAAGTCTTGTACTTTTCGATAAGCAAAAACAGATGAGATTCCAGATGATAAATTTGTTGCATGTTTGGATCAGTTACTATGACTTCATCTTGAATGAGCTCATCAACAACAGAAACAAACTTTTCCGATATTGAATTCAAATGCCCATTCAATTGATTGTGCACCTCTGAAATAGTTTTCAATGCTTCTTCCTGTTCTGTCAATGCTCTTTGAACAGCAACCAACTCACAAGACAATGATTCTTTCTCTGCAGAAAGGTGAGATACCTGAGAGACCATATTCGCACATCTCTCTTCAATTGCTGCACACTTAACACAATTCTCATTTTCAGTACACTTTTTAGACAACTCTACACATCTGGCCTCGAGTTCTTGAATATGTTGATTCTTAACAAATAAAGCAGACTCAAGCTCACTAGCTGCTGTTTCAAACTGTAACCTTTCTTCCAGTTTTTCATGCAACTGTCCGACTAATTTATCCAAATTATTGGCCATGATATCAAATGGGAGGGCAGAATGTGCATCATCTTCAGATTCTATGGCCTCGATTTGTTGCAGATAACCAGGCATCTGTTTATTCTCCATATTCAACCTTTCTTGTGGTTCAATCAGCTTTCCAAGCCTCTTGTGAATATTGTGAAGTTCTCTAACAAGTGACTCTCTTTCTTGCTGAATAATTTCAAATTTCTGCGTGAGGTCTTCAAATGATCTTTGTATCTGCAAACTCTCCTGACAACTGAATTCAAGTTTTGCCTCCAAATTTCTCAATTCGTTGATTTTTTCTATGGCGGCATTTACAATGGTAGCAAGGCGGAAGTCAACACTTGGGGGGCATGATTCATCACAAGTAGGGTTTATCGAAGCAACTTGGATGGATTCTTCTAGACTTTGTGCAGCATGAAGCATTGCAAACACATAGGAACTTCTTTCTGCCTCTAATGAAGAAGTCTGCTCGACAAAATCTTTTTGCATTATTTCTAACTGATTCTGGAATGCCACTGACTCCTCATTGGCATGCTTCTCCAGATCATGTAGATGAATATTCAAATTCTCAATTTGAGAAGCATCTTTCAATGCTTGTGCCATGAGTTGTGTATTCTTCTCTATCAAAGTTGCCAGAATCTCATCCTGCTCAAGCCTTTTTTCCTTCATCACATTGACATCAACCTCTAGCTGTCTCAAAGCAGCTTCCAAATATCCTTTATGTTGCTGTTCTTCCATAACCTGCTGCTGAATGCTATCTGTGTCCTTTTCAACTTGATTCAGAGTGGTTCTTAAATGTACTAAATTATCCTCTACTTCCCTGAGGTGTTGCAATACAAAACTTGCATCCTGCTTAAGATTAGAATTGTTGATATGCTCTGTCTTTTCAGAGAATTGCTGAAAATTATCTTCAGTTTCTGTCATAGGCTCTGCTTCCAGTATCACATCATCATATTGTGACTTGGCCTCAAAAGCACGGATCAGTTTTGAAATACCAGCAGGCGCCCTGCGGCTCCCCTTGTTTAAGTTAGTTTGATCGTGAATCATTTCCTGGACTGCTTTCTGAAGCTTTTCTGAAGTCAATGCAGCCTCAAACAGGCATGCCTTCAGAACTGATACCTTATCAGCATGATCTGAATATTGCTCCGTGACTTGTTGGTCCATGTCCCCAATTTTATTGTCCAATGCAGTTTTCTCCACTTCACTTAAAACATCCAATTCTTTTTTATGCATCCTACATGAATCAAGATCTGTGGCAAGCTTTTCCTTCTCTTTTTCTACTTCCAGTAATTGATAATGTAGATTCTCCTTAGCTTCTGCAGAAGCATGGAGCTGAATTTTCAGTATGTGAATCTCAGCGTCTGATTTTTCCCTGTGAGTTTCCAAATCCTGAACCTGTTGTAAAGCCAATTCATATTCATGTTGTAAAACTGAATTCTCCTGTCGTAATCGCTCCAGCTCGTGATTTGTACTATGTAAACCTTGCATCAAATTAGAACGTTCATCTTGCAATTGTTCTTCCAGCCTGCTTATCTCGCCTGCAGATTGCACTCTGATAGCTTCCATTGCCTGTAGTTGCTGCTGTATTGATCCATAAGCATTCTTCATTTGTTGCCATTCACTTGCCACTTCTCTAGTATGTTGACTTATTTGTTTTGCCACTTGCAGCAAACTCCCATTTTCCTTCTCAAGTTCTGTTCCCCATTCATGAATTCTCTCCAGATCAATTAGCTGCTCATTGTCCCTTGTAAACTCCTGAGAAGCATTAGTGGACAGAATATTAACAGGAACATGACTTTCCCCTTCCAAATTTGTCTCTCCTTTAGGTTGTTTTATAGCTATGAGCTCTTTGTGAGCCTGTGTCAACTCTTCATATAAATTGAATAAGTGCCGCTCTTTTTGTTTCATGTTGGATGTGAATTGGATTTTATCTTGCTTCAACTGCTCTACTTGTTTCTCGCACACATGCAGTTCAACTAAAAGCTTTCTATTTTCTTCAACAAGATGATTTTTTTCATCTTCAAGCTTTTCTTGCAAACCAGCTTTAAAGCTGACTTGCTTGAGTTCATCTTTTGTCAAACAAAGATCCCGAACTAATTCTTCTTTCTCATAATTTATTTTTTCCACATATCCACTGAACCCATCCAGTTCAGCCATTAGTCTAAATTTATCTTCAATTATTTGATGCAACTGGTTTTTAAGCTGACATGTCTGAGCCCTAAGTTGCTCTGTCTGCTCTCTAGTGAAAACAACCTCATCTTTTGACATTGGTTTTTCCAGTAGCTCATAGCTTGCATCCAACTCATACTGTTCTTCAGTGTTTACCGGACATTCTTTCCCTTTATGTTCCATATCAATCAATGCTCTCATTTCAAATATGTTCTGAGACACTTTCTGGCAATTATTTTCATACTCCATCCGTAAGTTGGCCTGTTCATCTAGCTTCAGCAAAAGCTCATCTTTTTCATCAACAGCCAACTGCAACTGGTATCTCAGACTTTCCAATTTATTAAGATATTCTTCTTTCCTCAACTTGGCCGCCTCTACAAATTTCTCAATCTCACTAACAAGGGACAGTTCATTATAATCAGAATTTTCAGTCTGTTCTGTCTCTTTAATATTTGCTGATTCTGCTTGACTTACCATTTGGTGTACTTCTCTTAATTGAGACAAAGCAACAAATTTTTCTGATTCTAGTGCCTGTAACTTTTGCTGCAAAGTCACAAGTTCAAGTTCAGTTTGATTTCTGCACTCCGTCAAAGCACTCTGGGAAGCCTGAAGTTCATCCAGTGCTAGTAATATTTCCTTTGCAACGTTTTCCTTCTCAATATCTGCTCTCTCTGTATCTCCATGAAGTTCTCCTCTATCTTCGTGAAGCCTCTGCTGAGCAATTTCCAGCTTATTTGAAAAAAATGCCTTTCCTTCAGTTTCGGATTGAAATTGGATCCTGAATTCTCCCAAGGCAGAAGCAATTTCTGACTTCTCCCTCTCCATGTCACCAAGTGTCTGCTTTAATTGCTTCATTTCTGTAATCAGCTTTGCATTTTCCTCAGCTAATCCTTTATTGGCACTTTGCTCTTCTCTAAGAAAACATTCATGCTCCTGGGCCACATGCAATATTTGTGTAGTGGCTTCAAATTTTGTTTTAAGAGTAAAGTTCTCATCCCTTATGCCTGAAAGCATCTCCTCCAAATGCAATCTCTCTTGCATGAGTTGTTCCTTTTCAAGCTCATTGGACCTAATTTTCTCTGTAAGTTGAATATTCTCTTCGTGTGCTTGCATAAGAGCCTCCTTACAAGCAGCAATTTCAGACAAAAGGCCATCATCTTCAGGAAGACCTGACTTGATCTCCAGCCCAAAACTTTCTATGTTAGTATTCTTTTTTTCCCCAGTTGATGGATGGCCTGGAGAAGAAACATCAAATGCTCTTTCATGTTCTAAAACCTTGTGTTTCTCACCTTCCGACAGATGCAAAAGCTTCACTTCAGATAGTTTTTTATCACCAGTCGGTGAAATCACTAGAGATTCACCAGTGTCAACCTGGGTTACTTGCAGCAAACCATCATCTCTCTTTCCTTGTCGATACACCTCTGGAGAGACAATATCCTGCACCGGCCCTACCGAACAGAAAATGAGAATATAATTATACACCCAAATTCATCACAACTTCTAACACACTTACAAGAAAATAGAAAGCAAATAAGTCAAGCACAAACACATTTTCCTTACAGAAAAAATTATATGGAATCTATAGCTGTAAATGGTGCTCATCTTACATGAGTGGCTAGCCTTCCTGGATGTATATTTTCATTGACATGACTGCTTTCCTCCTTAATGACACTGGCATCTTGGCCTTCTCCAAAAGTGTCTTCCACTGAAGATCTATAATTTGTCTCCTGCAGACCATCAGCAGTGGAATTTCCCATTTCATCATTAAATTCCATTTCAGCAGCTTTAGAAGGGTTTTGTTCAAGTTCACTACAACTAGCTGATGTACTTTCTGCATTTACAATGAGGCCCCCATCAGACATGTTGCTATGAAGCACAACTGCTTCCATGCTTGAATTTCCCTGTCCGTCATCAATTTGGAGCTTTTCTTTTTGAACTTCTTCAGCTAAACAAACCAAATCAATTGATTCCACGCTTGAAAAACCCTTACCCGTGGAAAGACCATCTCTAGCCAACCCCATACTCTCTTCGTCCCTTGACACTTGTACCCTGTCCGAAGCTGGTTCCAGTGTATTGGAATTCTGGGTATATTCATATTGTGTTGAAGGAACACTAGCCACCAGCTCCAAATCAGGCTTCCGATCAGGATCTGCATCATTTTGCACGGATCTTGAATGCTCCATATGAATTATAGATTTATCGGGTGTTTTTGCATGGCTTCCTTTAGACTGTTTCTTCTCCCTGAATTCCTGAAGCTGCAACTACCTAAATACTTCAGAACCCAACTATGTGAATAACAGCAAAGAAAAATCCATTTACATAAAAAGCAAACGGGCATCTACACATGCGAAAGACAATGAACAACAAAACTCAAAAAGAAAGCATCTTGCTGTATATCAAAGATTCCGGAAAATTGAAAAAGGAATTTGATGAACTCCAAAATGAATTAGATCTTGTAGCAGAAACATTAGTCACTGGATGAAAACATAAACCAATGTATTAGTAATATAATGTTTTGAGAATCCTCTGCGTTTTATTATTGATTGATGCTATGCAATGGTTCATTTTTGCTAATTTCAATTCCACCATTTGATCTTGTGATGAATGCTAAATGGAACACTCAAGCTCATAAGAGATGAACCACTACTCGAGAAAGATGAATCAATGAAGATTGACTCGACATTAATAACATCAGCTGATTCCCCAAAAATGATATTGCATAATCATACAATGCAGAAACCCCAAATGCATATAAAAGAACTGAATTAGAAGATTGTCTCAGTATTAAAAAATCGTAAAAGGGAAAAAAAACCTACCCTTTTTCTACCAGCAGCTAGCAAATTATCTTTGGCCTTGTTCTTATCCATAGCTTTGGTATGCTGCTTCAGCCACCCACTTCACAGATAAAATAAGGCGCCAGATCATTGAACGGGCCTTCTGCTCACACAACCACCAACTAATCAATCTTGAGAGCTCATCTTATAACAGTCGTACAATCAAAACCGACACTGAACCCTCAGATCACAAAGAAATTTTATTAGATGCACCATAAAAATTTACCTTGCAATATTTTGGCCCGACAGAGGGCTTCAAAATACAATTTTTAGGTGAAATTTTCCCTAAATCCTTGACCTTGGGATATTCATAGAGAAGGGCAATGTTAACAGGAACTAAAACACAAAACGATCGGGAATGAATTCGGATCGGATCTTAGGAAAGAAAGTTATGCGATGTGAGAAGACATAAGACCGATACTTACCCGATACGACAGAGGCGTTTAATTAAACTGCCACGGCCTTCAGATCGTGCTGTGTTTTTTACTCCTTCCGATTTCTTTGCACTGAATTTCGCTGAACTTTGTATTTATTTATTTTTCAAGGTGGGATTTTTATTTTGAAGAAGAGATTGGGTGGCGTCTGCACTGGCAAAGTTCGATCTCAGGTTGCAGTGACTAATAATCAAAGCAATGAAAGAAGTTAGGGAAATTGGAATGAAAAGTGTGAAATGAATAAATAATCAAAGCAATGAACTACGTGAAAATTAAAAGAGAAAAAAGAAGGGGGGGTTTTTTATATAAATAGCAAATGATTAAAACGAGGATACACCCCATTTCTTTTTTTATATCTTTGGCACAGGCAAAGGCATTGACTAGCCATTGTACCATTATTATTGGTGTATTTTTTTTAATAGAAATAATTGGATTAGATAGATATGGGTCACTAATTTTGTTTGGAGAGTTTTATGTCAAACCGAGATTTGATACAGAGCACAAGTTTAAGAAGATATCTTTTTGGGTGAGAGCTTGTACACTCAAAACACGATTCGGTGGCCTGGGGTGGTCGAGTCAGCTTTGGCGCACACATGGACCCCTCCCCTTGCCACGGGGCAAACCTCCATGTCACTCTCACTCTTGTGGAAGTAGCCAGTTGAGAGGAGGCGAGACATGGGGGCGGTCTAACTGGCTTGAGAGTTGGACTTCACGGAGAGTGGTCGGCCGATCCTGGGGCCTTTCTTGTGCCGGTCTTGGGGCCTTTCTTGTGCATTAATTCTAATCCGGTGTTCTGTAACCGTTGTTGTTAAAATAACTATATGACCCAAAGGGTCACTAGTCACCATTCTTCTATTTGGGTTTCTAAGGATCCAACATTGTGTAGGTTGATGATTGTTTTCGTTGACACTTCTTTCAATTTGGCGTTGTTGTTTGAACTGTTGGATAATGACCTGTGTTTGGAATGTCCTTAACCTTTGTTGTTATTGTTGAATTGTTTGTTGATCTTGTTGTGGTCTAGGGTGGATCTCCTCTATCTTGTTGAGGATTGCCTTCACCCACCCGCCTCTAAGTTCAAGGCACATTCGTGAGCCCAAACCAATAGAGATAATTAAAGCTAACCTCAATTTGACCTTGGGTTTCGACTTAGGATTTGTTTGACCTAAGATTTGACTTTGTGTTGACCTTGTGTTGGCATCTAGGGTTTTGCCTAATGTTGACCAAAGTTGACCTTCTGTTGGAATCAAGGGTTTGTGAATGCTCTATGATGCTAATATTTTTGTTCTTTTCAATTTTTGGATGCATGCAAGCCTATATGAGTGCAAAACAATACTTTTGTGTTTTTTTAATTTAAATTATATTTAATTATTCTCATCATCCCTCCTCATGATCTAAAAATTATTTAATTAACTAAGACCTTCTTAAATTAAATAAATCAATCAAATTTATTTAATTTCCTTCACACTTCTTGAAATAAATAATAAAATCTTATTTTTTTCTCCAGCATTTTTGGATGCTAAATAATAATAATCAAATAATTATTATTTAAATTCCTTAATCCATGGCTTTTTGTCTCATTTAATCTCCACCCTTGATCAAAAAATCCTACAACTTAATCTCTACCCTTCAAATTGACTTTGAATTAACATATGTCAATTCCTAAATTTTTTGGAAGTTAACATGTGCCAATTCCTTGATTTTTGGGAGTTAACATATAACAATCCCTTGATTTTTCGATGTAACTCCTTGATTAACTCATGATCATGTTGTCTCATCCATTCTCAACCATTGATCTTAATTCAAATTCTTTTGATCTCAACCCTCCATTCTTTTCAAGGAAAAACATATAAGCACACCTCCTCTAAGCTATTTTGAAACACTTCTCATTATCTGAGCCTTATGTTGTCATTTTGATTCTTGAATTATCAAGCATTCTACCATTATCAAGCAATAGCAAACTATCACGGCTATGCGAATCTGAGAGCATTTGGATCATGATTTTATAAACAATAAAGCTATTTCGTATTGTATTAGTTGTTCATAGTTCTATTTACATTCATAGTTTTTATCTCTTGTTCTATTGTGTAGCTTAGATTTCTAGCTATCTCTTTGTATTCCATTGGTTTGAATCAATTGTCGTTATCTACATTTCTATAGCTTACATTTTGGTGCCCACCATGGGGCCCACGCCCCTATTCTAATCTCTTTTCGAAGCTTACAGATGTTTCATTGTTTGTGGTTTTGTTGATTTTCTCTATTACCATTCCAATTTGCGATCACTATTTTGTTTGAAACCACTCATTGCCATTGGTTTCTCCAAACCTTACGGCAGACATTCCCATTATCGTTGACTCAAGTGTTTAAGACTCATAAGAGAGGATGCCATTATTTGCAAGGTTTCACAATTTGCAGATCCCATTCTTCATGCTTTAGTCATTTTTTTATCAAAGGCTTCAGTCTTGAATCGGCCATGCAAGCCCAAGTCGGCCAGAAATTATGCTACTGTTAATTTATTTTATGTTAATATTGTTGTTTTGAATTATATTTTCTGCTACTGTTAAACTTGTGTTTCAATATTACTGTTTAACCTATGTGTCGTTGGTTTCGAAGGCTCCAAAGGTTGTTTGCATGTGGTCACTGGTCACTATTTGAGGTTGAGATCCGTAGACGATTTCACTGTCGACTCTTGTTTAGTTGCTGAGGTCACGGTTTATTCCTCAAATTAATCAACATTTTCTTCAAGCATACCTGGATCCAACTTCTCATTTTCAACCGGTTCTTTCAAGGCTTCGCAAATTGCTTGTCTTGTACCTTTGGCATATTATTTGTCCAATGTAGAGGCATTCAAAAACCCCTAAAACCCATTTAACTGCTCTCGTGGTTCAAAGTCCACTAGGTCTGATCCTATGATTGCTTAGCATAGTCCTACCCATGTAGGGCTTGAAGTCTGCTTTGGTAGTTCATTGGAAGGTAGTAATTGAAGAGCAGCGAGTCCCAGAAACCAAAAATAAGTTGTTGTCTTGCTTGATGACCCCTACCACCAGGCAGAGGCACTCAAAACCCCTGTGATCCATCACAAACAAGCTTGATCTCAGGCTCTTATCAGACCCCATGGCTCCATTTAGTGGCCATCACACTCCTATCTTGATTTTGATTTCCCTTTGAACTATCTTGTATCTTCAATTCAGGGAAGGATCACAACGCTTCTAGTGATGGTTTGTTTAGATAATTTAGCTTTGGTGTTTTAAGTGTTTGCAAAACAGAGCGATTGGCTATGTGCTCAACGATGAAATCCTCTAGTTCATTTCATTTAATTAGATCTACACTTCTCCTTTTGCGGCGTTTAATATTCAATATGAATTTTGGATAATCCACGTTCATTTATCAAATCTGCGCTTCTCCTTTTGCAATTTTTTTTTTGTTTTAATCTAATATTTTGTTGTTGAAGGATCATATTTGTGCTTTGTTCATTGTCTAATAGTTTGAAAAACAAGTTCACTGGTTAAGCTGGAAAGCTCCAAAGTAGGCCTCCAACCTCGAGCATTTGAATTGGGATCAAGTAAAATGGCAAGGAAAATAGAATAAAAAATTGGACCCCTAACGTTATTTTTTATTTTCTGTAACTTTCCAAATCTTATTCTAATCCCCTAACATCATTTTAGCTTTATTATTTTTGCTAGAATGTTTGTGTTTTGTTTTGCTTTGTTGTCTTTATCTGTGTGTAGGGAAAACACTTGCCTGAATAGATCTGCATCAAAAAGGATCTACTTGTAGGAAGCTAAGGAGTAAAAACATAAGGTGCACTCATTCCAACCCTTGTATCCTTTAGTTAAATAGGTTGCTTGCATCACATTTAATTTTGGGGTTTTAAAGAACAAGTGTTTGGTGAAGAAGCTATTGGTCATCCAAGAGTGGTGTGTATGCTCTCCTCTTGTGTGCTTAGCACGATCCCGAGGATCAAAAAGACCTTCCTCTTCACATTCTTTCACATTTGATTTTGGGTCTTTAAAAAGAACTAGTGTTTGAAGTGTTTGGTAAAGTTCATGAACTGTTCAGGATTGGTGTTTATGCTCTCCTCTTGTGTGCCTGCATGATCTGGGGGATCAAAAATGCCTTCTTACATTCACAACTTTGCATTTTTATTGTTATCACACTTTTCTTAAAAGTTAAAAGAACTACTTGTTTTGGTAAATAAACACGTGTTTGATCTCCTCTTGCGTAACTACACAATTTTGAGAATCAAAAACATTGTTTGTTTTACCCTTTGTAACCTCTTAGGAAGGCCTGCTTAGAGAGGTGATCACTCTAGGGATGACCTTAACTCCAATGTTCCAGTGGAGTATAAATAGCGGGGGGTGAATCTAAAGACACCTCTTTTGGATCTAGTATATTGTCACTATATCTAAGCCCCCAAGAACTTTATACCTTGGGGAAGTGAAAGAGGAGGGAGGGTTACCCTCTCCTCTCGGTTATTGTGAGGATATTCTTATCCATCTATGGATTTGGGCCTCAAGTACCCTCGAGGTATATAGAGGACGCTTCCATTAGTGAGCTTGTTCTATCCTAGTTAAGCCACCCAACATATCTACCCTCTTATCTCTAGGATTGTTGTGTATGTTGTTTTTGTAAGATAAATATCAAAATTGGAACTATAAGAAGTGTTTTTAAGTGTATGCTTTTGATTGTTTGCTTTTAGCATCTATATTTCATTGCAATAATTGAAGTACAAACCAAGTTTGTCAAAAACTAAATTAGTCTCAATCAAAACCTTTTCAAAACTCATTTAAATTCTTTGTTCTGGGGTGGGTTTTTGTTTGTTGGTTTTTATCAGCTTTAACCAAAACCAAAAATTAACTAATCAACTTTAATCAGATTAAAAGAAAAGCAATTTTATGTGTAAATCCAGGGATTTGCATAGGAAACATTCTAAAAAGTTTCAGATTGTTGTTCTTATCTTTATCATATATCTAATTTTTTAACATATCAAGATCTAGGTAAATAGCAAAATCATTTTGAACCTATACTTATATATCAAGAGCATATCAAAGAGAACATTGTATCTCTCCATCCAGTTGCATATCAGTTTGCTTGGGCTCAAAATTCTAGTGCAAGGAAACACTACCATATCGTGATCAAAATATCATTATCTTGATCAAAATATCATTATCATGATCATATCTTATATCATTGGAGATCTAGCATATCTTCAACTTCCTTGGTTTAGATTAAGCCTAGGGGTCACAAATTTGATCTTTGAGACATATCCAAACTCGATATCAATTTAATGATAGTATATGGTGAATACAAGAGCACGTTCTAAACAAGAAGAAATGGATCCTAGAAGAATATCCATCAATGTCTCAAGAACCTCTTATGTTTCAATTGCAAACACTACTTCTGAAGAATACGATATGCCATCTATGCTATCAAACTTGCCCTTGGAAGAAGTCCTTATGGAAGACCTAGATGGCATGCCTACTTCTAAGGAAATAGAAGATTTTGTAGTTGATCCAAGCTGCTCTAAACTCATTGAAATATTGATGGGTAGACACCCTAATTACTATATCGAAATGTTGTTAAAACTAGGGGCTAGAATTCCCTCTCAAGAAGAATTAAGACCCCTTGGGGATGGGGATCCTTTCATTAGGAAAATATATACCACCATGGACCTCTTAACCCCTACCCTTTCTAGAGGTATCCCAAGAATGGAATCCATGCCTATACCTCAACCTTCAAATTCCATATTTATCCCAAGTTAGCCTACCATTCCCAACTTATCCATGCCTATACCCCAACCTTTGAATTCCATGTTTACCCAAAACTCACCCACCATTCATGGTTTGTCCATGCCTCAGCAAACTCATGTTCCTAGCTCAAACATCATTCAAACTAACTCGCCTTTGATTTCAACACACTATGGTGCCCAAAATCCTTTTTTCAATACCTGCACCAATATCCCTTAAACCCAAGTTCAAACCTCATCCTTTATTCCCCAAGGGCTAAATTTAATGTCTAATAATAACCCTTTAAATCAAAAATTAGTTTCTAATCTTAATCCCCAAATTGATGAAGTAATGATAATGAAGCAACGATTTCAAGGGTTGCAAAAACAAATGTTGGACCTTCAAATGGGAACTACCGAGAAGAGTTATACTTTAGAGGACATTTGTCCCTACCCATTTGATAGATCCCCTAATATGATTCCTCTCCCTAAGAACTTTGAAATCCCCAAATTTGATAAATATAAGGTTAGAGGTGATCCTAGAGAACATGTGAGAGACTTCTATTTAGCTTGCATGGAAGTATCCTATAATGACACTTATCTCATGCGCCTATTCCCTAGAAGTCTAGGGGGGCAATCAATTGAGTGGTTTTCTCACTTGCCTCAGGGGATCAAGAGTTTTCAAGAATTGGTTGAGAAATTTATCCAACATTTCTCCTTTAACATTGAACATGAAATATCAATGACTGATTTGTATAATACCAAGCAAAAGAATGGTGAATCTTTTGCTTCATTTTTACAAAGGTGGAGGAATTTGGCAACTAAAATTCCCTAGTCAATCCCTGAAAAACAATTGATCAACATCTTTACCCAAAACCTAAATCAAGAAATGAGCTTTCATGTTCAATTTCAAGGTCCTAATACCTTCCATGAACTCATAAAGAAGGGTATGACCATAGAAAGAGCATTGATAGCAAAAGGTCTTGTCAAAATATATAATGAAGATAAAGGAAAATCCTCTAACAATAATAATCACAATGATCAATGTAAATTATGGATTAAAAATAGGAATGTTGTACATGATGGAGTGGTTGATTCAAGGGCTATTCAAATGGCCCCATCTTTATCAAATACAACATTGTCAACCAACCCTCAAGGTAATGAACATCCTCACATATCACTATTTTCTTCGAAAAGGAAGTTCACACCCCTAGGGGAACCTATTGAGGTGGCCTTGCAGAAGTTGGTCAAATCTAAATTAATTAATTTACCTAAACCTAGAAATGTTGAACCCCAAGTAAAACGGCCTTGGTACAATGACAATGAATTTTGTGACTTTCATAGGACCAAGGGTCATAGAACTTCTAGTTGTATTAGGCCCAAACACCTAATCCAAGACCTCATCTATCGTGGTGATGTAACGGTTGAAAATAACTCTCATACCACTAATGCGGATTTAAATTTTTTAACGATCCTATGCCTAACCATAGAAAAGGACATGCCCCTAACCAAGGTAATTCTTCTAGAGATGCCAACTACACCAACATAGGCTTTAATTATGCAATAGCCCATTTAAGACAAGCAAACAACCATATCTCTACATTAACCATAAAAAATCCAACAATTGATTGTAATGTAACCACCCAGAGAAGTAGGGTCACTATTCAGGGACCTTCTATTTCATCTAGACCTTCATCCAATTATAACCTTGAAGATCATTTGAATAAAACCCCAGCTCAAATCTCTATCCTTGAACTTCTAAAAATACCCCCAACCCATCATGCAATCCTTGATAAAATTCTCCAAGAATCAAGCGTGTCTTCCAACATAGATGCCAATGAGTTTCAAGCCATGGTCGGTAATATTGCCTCTACACATCACCTTGTGTTTTCTAAAGAGGACCTTCCACCTCTTAGCCCCAAACATAACGAGGCTTTGTACTTGGAGGTTCTTATTCATAAGCATAAAGTCAAAAGAGCCATGATTGATGGGGGAGCTGGCTTAAACATTTGTACTCTAAGTTTGGTCAAACAGTTGGGGTATTTCGATGGAGTGATAGATCCCTTAAAGAAAATAACCATTAAGGCTTATGACGATGCTAAGAGAGAGTCAAAAGAAACTGTTGAATTGCCTATCCAATTGGGCCCTACATTAATAACAACAGTGTGTTAAGTTTTGGACCTTGGTCTACTCTATAACATCCTTCTTGGTCACCCATGGATCCATGCCATGCAAGCCGTCCATTCCACTTTCTACCAATGCATAAAATTCCCCCATGATGGAAATTAAATTACCATCTATGGAGATCCTCAACCCTTTCAATATTGTCAAAATTTAGTTAAAAAATACCAAGAGACTCGTCATATCCCTATTAACCATGAAGCCTCTCCATCACCATCTTATGTAGACCCATCCACATTAGCCTCATCATCATCCACTCCTTCCACTTTGAATCCATCACCACCTGAGATCAAGGTCCAAATCCATGATAATGGTTGTGGATAATATACAATGCAATGTTCCTTTTGTGTAGGCCAACTCCCTCTTATGCCTAAGTCTTATGGTCAACCTAAGGAAGGGATATTTAAGGTCATTGCCAATCAATGGTTCCCCAAGTTCGCCATTGGGGTAAGTTGGAACGAGAAAACATTCAAGATGACGTATCATCATGGCTCTTGACGAGCCTAGTTATTAGCCTATTTTCTTATAGTTTTATACAAGTTGAAAGACATTCCCAAACATTATTTTAAGCATATTTCTATGTTATGTTATCCCTTGTGATCATTATGCAGACTTGAACTTGGTTAATTAAGTATATGGAGATATGATTATAACATGATGAAATTGTATGTTATCTGTGGGAATGTATGGATTATTGAATGTTTGTGTTGATTATGGTTGTTAGTATTCTGTACATGTTTATGGACTAACCTTGCAGCTAAAAGAAGAATGATTGTAACCCACAACAATTGCAAGGTGCAGCCCGCAACCACAACATTTCCAGGCACAGAGTAGGGGAGATTCTAGACTCAACTAAGTGTAGCAACCATGGCATGAGGACACTTGATGGAGATATCACACATCGTGATAGTAACCAATATAGATGATTGGGAGCTTGAGGGATTTTGTTGCAACTAGAAGACCAATGGGACTAATTCAATCAGTCCACATTCCCCTGTTTCAGTAGAGAATTCTAATTTTGTTAGGACACTTATTTCCTTCTTTTCCCTATCATTGTTGTTAGTATTCATTACACTCTAGTTCATGCGAAGTGGTGTTTTATGTTTACAGTTAAGAGACGTATTTCAATAACTCCCCCGTGTCTATATTATGGTTCGGTGGTTGAGGTAGAAGTTAGTTAGTTAAGTTCAGTTTCGAATAGTTTTTGCTCTGTCGTAGATATAGCTATCTGAATCTTTTTATATTATGCAGACAATGTTATTTTGATTATAAGATTATGAATACTATAGTTCAGTAAGATTTTATGTGATTTGAAAAGATTGTGCAATGTATGTTAGAATCATTATGATTGTGTTGATTTAAAAGAGCTACATTTGAGTTTAAGCAATGAGGTAGTCACCTAAGCAAGGGCCACTCAGGGTAACTATCCTTCGCTTTATTTCTTGCATGTTATTATTGATGTAGCAATTATTTCATGAATGCAAGATCAATTAGATTCTTAAGTTGTTTTAGTTCATTTTGACTTGTGATACTCCGGAGGGTAGGATAAGTTATCACTATCAAGCTATTTCTTAGAATTCATTCCTTTATGTCATCGTTACAATCTTACATTACAATTACTTGTAGCATTCGTAGTGGTATTACTATCTTTTGCCATTAAGTAGTTTTGATTTGTGATATTGAACTAGACAAGTTAGAATAGTTGGTTTTTGAAAGCATGTACAATGCAAGTGCAATCACAAGTTTACTAGCCCTAGTTGATAATTCAATGAAGGTCTTTTCAGGGAAAATAGTGGACTGTTTAGTAGGTTATTCCTTTGAATTGTGTGATCACCACCAAGTTTACTAGACATAGTAAAGACACTACATTTTTGGCGTCATGGCTGGGGATGGCACTATTTTCAGAGACCAATTCCTTTTATCTCCAAGTTTTCCTAGTTCCACATTTTGCTTTCAGAAGATAAGACACTTAGGTTTTACCTCACCAATTACTAGAAAACTTCACTAACATTATGCATGATCCGTTACTACACAAAGTTACACCTATTGTATGCAGAGGCAGAGAGATGCTTTGGGAAGGTTTCTTCCATCAACTCAACAAACTATGGTAGATATTGGTGACTACATTGATCAGAGCGAGGGTATTATTGAAGAAGAATCTTCCCTCTCATCAACATCTACTGACAACATAGAAAGAACCTTCCTAACTATGGCTGATGCAGTGGATGATCCACCTGAGCATGTGACCTTTGAGTTTCCAATTACCAACCAAGAGAGGGTTGTTGCTCTGAAGAATATACCTCCTTCAACATGGCTAGTCTTCTATGGCTTGGTGACTAAAGATCTAGATGCATTCTTGTTCGAGTTTGATGTCTTGTGTAGAAGTTATGACTACACCACTGATCCTCATAGGCTCAAGCTATTCCCTCCTACTTTGAAGGATGCTGCTATAAGATGGTTTATGGGAGTAGGCAAGGATGCTATTCCATATTGGGACACAATGAAGACAAAGTTCTTGGAGAAATACCAAGATTATTGTAGAGGAATTGATAGAAGAAGAGATGACATCTTTAGGATGACTCAAAAAGAGGATGAACCATTGGAGGATTATGTAGAAAGGTTTCAGTTCTGCCTAAAGAAAAATCCACAGAATAAACTCTCAAATGAATCTTTGAAGCTTGTATTCTTAAGAGGAGTCAATGATGATTGCATGGATGCCCTTAATCTTATTGGGGTGGGAGATATATCTTAATTACCCTTTGAAGATGTCTGCAAGGTTTGCAGAAACTACTCCAAGAATTTCACCGGGAGGACAAGGGGAGAGAGAACATCTACCATTGGCAAAGCATCTAATTCAATCTCAAGAGTGGAACTAAGTAACCTATTGACCAACATGAAGGAAGATATTATCAGTCACCTAGCCACTCAACTGGATACTCTACATTTGAAGAAGCAGGAGGAAGCTAATGCAATACTCACTGAATATTGTACCAATTGCAAACAATGGAAAGCTAATTGCAATTGCAGAAGGGTGACAAGTATTACAGAAGATAAGTTAGAGAAACCACACTTTCAACCAATTGAAGGTGAAGATGGCCAACTATACTATGTTGCACAAAGGAAACCATGGAAACAAAGACAAGGTATTCGACAAGATCATCTAACTTTCAATACATCATTTCCAGTAGGTCATCATAATTCCTTTGGTTGGAACCCTAAGCCTTGGCCAAATACCCAAAACCAATGGCAAAACCCTCAACAATGGCAAAACTGGAATCAACGACAATGAAATGTATGGCCCCAATAAAACTTCCAAGGACCTAACTACAACCCTCAATGGCCAATAGAACAAAACCAATGGCAACCACAATGGAAAAAGGGACGACAATGGCAAAACCAAAACATGAATTACTCACAACCCTTGCTACCCCCTCGGCCACAACGACAAGCCATAATACCAAATCCACCCAGTCCTACAACTCAGCCACCAAGAGCACCACAACTGCCTGCCCAACCTACACCTAACCCCAATAACAAGCCTGTTCAACAGGCATATACTAATGAGGCTATTCAATACCCCACTTATGGGGTAGAGGTGAGTGATGTCCACCTTAGGTCAGGGAAAAGATTAGTTGGGCCTTCATCTCCCCAAATCGCTGAGGTGGTGGATGAACAACCCATAGCTGAGACATTAGACAATTCACCTTTGGAACCTAAATCAAATCAGGTAAATAAGACTATCTCAAATCTAGAACCTCCTTTCACTAAATGTCCAGCCATTCCAAAACATCAAACCCAAGCAGAGACAGACTTATTGGGTCAACTTAAGAATGTCAATATTAAGATAACCCTTATCCAAGCTATCAAGGACATCCCAATCTACACCAAGATAGTGAGAGACCTTTGTCTTAAGAAACCAGGGAGGAAGAAGAGGGACCCTCAGAGAGTCCATGTTCTAGGGAACCTTGTTGATATCATGTTAGGGAACATAACTGTCCTTAAATACACAGACCCTAGCAATCCAGTAGTGGATGTTAAGATTAATGGAACTCTCATCAAAAACACCTTGATTGACTTAGTGGCAGCCATCAATGTCATGACTAAAGAAATAATGCAACTATTTCAACTACCTAACCTAAGGCCTACACCAATTGTTTTATAGTTGGCAGATAGATCAACAGTAAAACTTGAGGGGATTATTGAAGACATAGTCATAGCATTAGATTCATGGGAGTACCCTGTAGATTTCATAGTCTTACAACCAAAGGTCAATCTTGCAGGTTAGCCACTTATCTTAGGCAAACCATAGTTAGCAACAACAGATGCATTCATACGTTGTAGGTTTGGAACATGATAATTTCTAACGAGACTATAACTCAGAAATTGGTCCTTTATCCACCAGCTTAACCTCATGACAATATGGAGCAAATCATATGGCCTACCTTAGAAGAAGGAGACCATTATTCCCTGCAAACTCTCATGACTATTGAACGTAGTCCTTTGTTAGCAACCCAACACAAGGATGACTTAATTGACCACATTATACATGACCATTGTGGCAGGGACCCGCAGCAACAAGACTGTCTGTCATGTTTGCAAGATCCATTGCAGAATATCATACCTGCACATTCCTCAGATGAATTATCCCAGCTTTTCCACTCTCTACTACCTCAGGAATGTGTTCCCAACATTAGTGGATGTGACCTTTCATCTGTCCAACCAACTTCTAAAACATTGGAAATCATGCCAGGCAAAATGTTGAATATTAACAATGCTTTAACTAAAGAACAACAAGCTTCTCTGAACACTGTGCTCCAGGCACATGCATCAACCTTTGCATGGGATTACAATGACATGAAAGGAATTGACCCAGACTTGTGCATGCATAGGATCTACATAAATGATGGGTTTAAGCCAATAAGGCAGTCACAAAGGAGAATGAATCCTGCCTTACAAGACATAGTTAAAACTGAGCTACAAAAACTCCTTGATGCTGGTTTTATTTATCCTATTTCTAACAGTGATTGGGTGTCACCTTTAGTTATTGTCCCTGAGAAAGGAGGCAAATGGAGGGTGTGTATAGATTACAAGGAACTTAACACAGCCAGTAGAAAAGATCATTTCCCATTGCCTTTCATTAACTAAGTACTTGATTCCCTAGCAGGTAAAAAGTACTCCTTCTTAGATGGCTTTAGTGGCTATAATCAGATAAAAATAGCTCCAGAGGATCAAGATAAGACCACATTTACATGCCCCTGGGGTACATATGCTTATTTTGTCCTTCCTTTGGATTATGCAATGCCCCAACCACTTTCCAAAGGGCAGTATTAAGTATCTTTTCAGACTATGCCCATGATTCTATGGAGATTTATATGGATGATTTCACCACCTATGGAGACACATTTGAGACAACACTCAGAAATCTAGAGAAGGTCCTGAAAAGATGTCAAGAACATAATTTGTCATTAAGTCATAAAAAAGCTTTATGATGGTGACTCAAGGAGTTGTTCTAGGACACTTTATATCCAGTGATGGTATTCAGGTGGATCCTAATAAAATTGAGATAATTTCTACACTTCCTGTACCACATAAACCAAAAGATGTCAGAAGCTTTCTTGGCCATGCAGGCTATTATAGGAGGTTTATACAGGACTTCAGCAAACTGGCAGCACCTTTGTTTACTCTACTTACAAAAGACATGGAATTTGACTAGACCACAGAATGTCAGCACTCTTTTGACACACTTAAGACAGCTTTGACAAAAGCACCTATCTTGAGAGGACCAAATTGGACATTGCCTTTCCATATACACACTGATGCTTCTAATTTTTCTATAGGAGTTGTATTGGGACATAAAGAAGGTAATAAGGAGTATGTTATCTATTATATCAATAAAAACTTACAAGGAGCAGAGCTCAATTACACTATCACAGAAAAAGAGATGTTGGTTGTTGTCTATGCTATCAACAAGTTTAGACATTATATAACTGGTTACTAGGTCTTTATCCATATAGATCATACTGCAATCAGATACTTAATGAACAAACCTATAGTTGGGGGTAGACTGGTCAGATGGTTGCTCTTACTACAGGAGTTTGATATAACAATAGTGGATGAGCCAGGTAAAGCTAATGTGGTGGTAGATTTTCTGTCCAGATTGCCTACACAAATGGAAGGTATTCTGGATGACTCTTTTCCAGATGAGCATTTGTTTGCTCTTAATATACATACACCATGGTTTGCTGATATTGCTAACTATTTGGTAGTAGGGCAGATACCATCACATTTCTCCCCAAGAGAAAGGAGACAATTAGTGCATAAAAGCTTTCCATATTCTTGGATTATTGGTTATTTATTCTACACTGGTCCAGACCATATTATGAGGAGATGCATAAGAGAATATGAGGTCTTTGACATCCTAAAAGCTTGTCATGATGAGCCCTGTGGAGGTCACTTTGCAGCAAAAAGGACAGCATTCAAGATCTTAACAATAGACTATTATTGGCCAACTCTTCGTAAGGATGCAATTAAGTACACAAGGAATTCTGACAAATGTCAAAGGATGGGTAGACCAACAAGATCATACGAGATACCTTTGCAACCAAAGATAGCACTAGCACCATTTGACAAATGGGGGCTAGATTTCATTGGGCCAACTTCACCAGCTTCTAACAATAAGGAGTACATTTTAGTCTCCATTGATTATCTAACAAAGTTGGTTAAAGTCAAGGCCTTCCAATTTGCCAGAGATGGGAATGTAGCAAAATTCTTGTATGAAGAAATTTTCACTAGGTATGGAGCACCAAGAGAAATTGTCACTTACCAAGGTCCCTAGTTCACTTCTGAACTCATTTCAACACTGGTTAAAGAATATAAAGTTAGGCATAGGAAATCAACACCTTATCACCCCTAGACCAATGGGAAAGTGGAAGTTACAAATAGAGAAATTGAGAATATTCTGACCAAGAAAGTGAACATTCACAGGAAGGACTGGGCAACCAAACTACTAGAGGCAGTATGGGCATACAGAACCACATGGAAAACAACAACTGGTTTCACACCTTATGAGTTAGTGTATGGTAAAACAATAGTTTTACCCATAGAATTTGAATACAAGACACTAAGGACTGCACTAGAACTTGACATGGATTTGATAACAGCACATCAAGAAAGACTTCATATTCTCAATGGGCTAGATGAGATCATAATGGCAGCTATGCACCACATAGAGATAGTTCAAAAGCAGAGAGCCAAATGGCATGATCAGTTCATCAAGAATAAAGAGTTCCATGTGGGTGACTGGGCTTTGTTATATGATTCAAAGTACCAGGATCATAAAGGCAAATTGCAATCAAGACGGTTAGGACCTTATGAAATACACCAGGTCTTTCCCAATAGAGTTTTTAAACTACAAACCATAGATGAGGTCGTATTTTCACTCTTGGTTAATGGTCATCGATTAAAACTCTACACCAAGCCATCAAACAGATATGATTTTCTAAACCAATGCTATATTCCTAGCCATGAGCCATATACTACTATATCTTCACCTAGTAGTAACATGGAAGAAGACCCTGCCGGTTACCAAAGTGATTCAGCAGGTGAGCTACTTAGCCCACCTCTTGAAGTCACTCAGGTATAATTTCTTTCCTTTCTTCACGTGCACACACAACATCGATGCCACCATCTTAATGAAGTCTGATTCAATAAGTCGTAGGGACCTGTAGAAGGCAACCCACTCCACATTGCCATAATACGCATTGGGACCTCTTGGAAAGGAACATGCAACAACTATATGTCTGCTCACATGCAACAATTGTCAGTCAACTCATTCAAATGTTGCGCCATGCACTCCACTTTTCAAGCACATGCAACCGTCGTTTGTCATCTCACCGCATGCAAGCTACATCAGCTAGTTCACCAGAATGTCATTCCACCATTTCTCATAATAATAAGTTTTGTCCAATCGAACTTATGTTGTAGATGCATTTTCCAACGCTCTGCTCACACGAAGTCTAGTTCATTTCATTCCAACAGGTACAAATATTAACTTTCCATTATTTAACATAGATATTTCAATGTTTCTATACGTGCTCACATTTAACAATACAAATTTATCATTTGTAATTTTTTATCCATATACTATCATCCTTCTCTTCATTGTACACAGCCTTGCCTTGAACTGAAGTCACTTCAAGATTTTAGTTGGGGGGAGGGATAGTCTTGTCGTGTTTAAAATAATGATTGTTCAAAAAAATGATTGTTTGCCATTGTCACTTACACAATACACAGATAATACAACCTCTTTTTCTTTTGCATTCTTATGTTTACGACCTTTTGTCTGCTATGCTAAATTTCCCTGCTAAATTTCCCAATTTCCCATAGTTCTGAGTCGATTCAAGTTGGTTTGTTAGTTCAGGTTGGTATAATATAGCAAGGGAATATACAGGGGGTTATTGGAAGCACAGGGTTATTGAAAATAGCAAGTAGATATAACAGAGGGTTTGTAGAGGGGTTGTGGAGAATTTGAATTTGAAGTTTAGTTTGGCAATATGGGAGGAGACATCATTAGATGGGAACCTACAGTGCATGATGTGGTACTAGGAGACCAATTAACCTTGCCAATCCTTACACAGGCAGGATGGATTGTCTATTTTCTGAAGTTCACAGATTTTTTTTGTGCCTGGTAAACTTTTTTTCACATGACCAGTGACGCTGGCACAACACACCCTCCAGTACCATGGGGACAGGGGGAGACTGGACCTCATGACTGTCTTTACTACAACGGAATTACTTAGCCAATTGAGCCAAGACCCCCGCCCTAAAGCTCACAGAATTTAATGAAGGTATGACGAGGTAATTTACAGCCTCACTCTACCATGATGAAGCCACTATAAAAGGTCTGACAGTGGATGCTTCGGAAGCAGAAATTGCTAAGGTATCTGGTTTACCTAGAAATGGTGAAGAGTTCCCCATCAAAACAGATGCAATAGCTATAAGAGATGAATTCAGTGAGACAGGGGAGCGGTTGGAATCCACATCACAAGGTACTAAAAGACTATCACTTCTAGAATTATGGGCTACTTGTGCCATGCATATTATCAAATACCTTACTTGTGATGGTAGGCAGTCCATGTTATAGACTATGCATTTTAAATTGTTAAACCATCTTCATCATAATAAAGTAGTTAATGTGCCAAATTTCCTATATAATTTCTTAAAGAGAATGGGATATGAGATCAGGTCGTGACCATCTCATTGCCAATAGAGGGAAAACAAATCCCAGGGTAAGGCAATGGGAGGACTCTATAATAGTGGGCTCCTGGTAACCACACTTCGAATGGAAATGGGCCATTTGAAGTGTATTCATATGACCGGGATCGGCTCGTAGCTCTAAATGAATTTCGATAGGAGATATCCCCCATGGGACCTACTTTTGAGATGGAACGACCCCCAAGTACATATTTCCGAATCAATTACAGAAGGAAGCAAGGAAGGAAGGGAAATATGGCTAAGGGAAGGAAGGAAGGAAGGAAGGGAAATATCAAAGGAAATCAAATAAATCAACATTATCCCATGATTATTTGGTCACTCTGTTAGTGAAGAGAAGTCTTAGGATGCAATATCCACACGTGCCCTGGAAAAGATTCTTGAAATGTAGAAACATCAACGACATCCTTAATGAGCCAGCAACACTAGAAAATGTAGAGTCGCATGCTGCATCCTTGAGAGAAAACCTTGTTTCACCTCCTGCTTCACCAACCCACAGCATTGAAGAAATGGGAGAGCAAGATGTGCCAATTTTGCCAAATGTAGTATCTGACCAATCTATACTGGAAGAAGAGAATCAAACCCCAGAAGAAGAGGCCAATCAGACCCCATCCTCTAGTAAGACACCTAGCACCAAAATACCAAGAACTAGGAGGAAGAAGGGTGGTTCTTCTTCTGAGCCTACAAAGAGGTCAAAAGAGAAATCCACACCATTAAGGCATTCACATCGCTTTAAGAAGAAAGGTGTTATGAGGGGTGTTGTTGAGAAGCTTGGAAAAGAGAAAGAGGATATGGTAGCAGTAGAAAGTGATTATGAACAAGAGGATAATGTGACTGAGAATGTACAAGTCCCTATCAAAAGGAAATGGTATGTGTCTAGTACCTCTGAATCTGAATCAGGGGACATTTTCATTACTAAGAAAACTAGGAAGAAAACCCTGGACAGCCCTGATAATGAGGAATACGAGTGTATAGGGGGTGGTGATGAACAACCTTCAATGGATGAGGAATTATTGATTGAAGACAGGAATATAAGAAGAGAAATGCAGGAAGCATTTGATAGAATAAAACAGCTAGAAGAATTGGTCAAAACCTATGAGCAAAGGGACAGAGAGAGAGAAGCAAAGATACAAGAGTTGGAAGAAAAAGTTAACACTTATGATCAGGGGTCAAAACTAGACATCCTTACAAAGTTAGCCATAGTAGTTGCAGGAAATAAGGAATTAGTGGCTAAAGAGAAAAGACTCCCTGTTGTAAAACCCCAACTTGTCATACAGTTGTGTCCCTAGGATATCAGCTATCGAAGGTTACTCGAGATTTCTTTGAACAAAAAGAAGAGTGGTAAAGAGAAAAAGAAACCATGATTACAGACCACACTAAGGCACTAGAAAGGAAGGTTATTGAGTTGCGGAAGCTGGCATTTAGAATGGAGGAAATAGCAGACAAAGATGCTTAGATTGTCAAATGTAGACCCCCAACTAGGACCTATGCCTTGTTTCTATAGGAAAAATTTATGAGTTACCAGTTCAGTAGATTGATCAGTAATAAACCAGTTGACATGAGTGGGAAAATGGCCTTCCTCAAATTTTTTGCTATCGCCACACCTGAAGAACAAGACCAACTATGTGAGTTTTACCTACATAATTATGTTGTATCTGAAGATACTGAGTGGAATCCATTAATTTATGTAGGGGATTTACAGGTAAGAGCACTGGCCTCTTACTTTAGGAATGAGAAATTGAGAGGGGGTATCATGCAAGCTTACACAGAAAGAGAAAAATTCATTTCCCTTCCAATTAGAAAAGAATCTGAAATCCCTAAGTTAATCATTGTAGAATGGAAATAGCTCTTAGAACACAAGGGTGTGGGGAGGAAGATTATGAATTTAAGGCTACAGGATTATGACAGGATTCAAGATTTGACAGTTGGGCTCATCCATCACTCTCATCAACATGTACAGGACAGGTGGAACAATTTGACTCTAGAGTTACAAAAGAAAGAACCCCATTCTATCCATAGCTTCATGGATATGTTTGAAAGGGTCAGGAAATACATGGACATTGCCAAGGGACAAGCACTGAGTTGGATACCACTTACTTTCCAATCCCCTATGCTTCTATATCTAGTGCCACATTGGAATGGGAGGAAGAGTGTAGAGTGTGAGAAAGCAGAGGTCTCTAGGATGAATAGGTTGGCACACAGTAATGGGTTTTATTTGGAGCAAACCCAAGGAGTAGGTACTATTGCAGATTTTAGGGAGATAACCATGTATTACAACCTACAACCTTAGTTGATTTGCTTGAGGTCAAGAAAATGGATAGTTGAGGGGGTGTGATGAACCTAGTTATTAGCCCATTTTATTATAGTTTTATGCAAGTTAAAAGACATTCCCAGACATTATTTTAAGCATATTTCTATGTTATGTTATCCCTTGTGATCATTATGCAGACTTGAACTTGGTTAATTAAGTATATGGATATATGATTATAACATGATGAAATTGTATGTTATCTATGGGAATGTATGGATTATTGAATGTTTTTGTTGATTATGGTTATTAGTATTTTGTACGTGTTTATGGACTAACCCTGCAACTAAAAGAAGGATTGTAACCTGCAGCAACTGCAAGGTGCAACCCGTAGCCACAATATTTTTAGGCACAGAGCAGGGGAGATTCCAGACTCAACTAAGTGCAGTAACCACGGCATGAGGACACTTGATGGAGACAATCACACATCATGATAGTAACCAATTAAGATGACTGGGAGCTTGAGGGATTCTGTTGCAACTAGAAGACCAATGGGACTGATTCAACCAGTCCACGTTCCCCTATTTCAGCAGAGAGTTCTAATTTTTTTAGGACACTTCTTTCCTTCTTTTTCCAGTCATTGTTGTTAGTATTCATTACACTCTAGTTCGTGTGGAGGGGTGTTTTATGTTTATAGTTAAGAGACCTATCTCAATAACTCCCCCATGCCTATATTTATGGTTAGGTGGTTGAGGTAGAAGTTAGTTAGTTAAGTTCAGTTTTGAATAGTTTTTGCTTTGTCGCATATATAGCTATCTGAATCTTTTCTATATTATGTAGACAATGTTATTTTGATTAGAAGACTATGAGTACTACAATTCAGCAAGATTTATGTGATTTGAAAAGATTGTGCAATGTATGTTAGAATCAATATGATCGTGTTGATTTAAAACAACTATATTTGAGTTTAAGCAGTGAGGCAGTCACTTGAGAAAGGGCCACTCAGGATAACTGTCCTTCACTTTATTTCTTGCATGTTATTATCGTTGTAGCAATTATTTCATGAATGCAAGATCAATTAGATTCTTAAGTCATTTTAGTTCATTTGACTTGTGATACTTTGGAGGATAGGATAAGTTATTAGTATCAAGCTATTTCTTAGAATTCATTCCTTTATAGCCATTGTTACAGTCTTACATTACAATTACATGTAGCAACAATAGCGATATTACTGTGTTTTGCCATTAAGTAGTTTTGATTTATGATATTGAACTAGATAAGTTAGAATAGTTGGTTTTTGAAAGCACATATAGTGCCAATGCCATCACAAGTTTACTAGCCCTGGTTGATAATTCAATGAAGGTCTTTTCAGGGAAAATAGTGGACTGTTCAGTAGGTTATTCCTTTGAATTGTGTGATCACCACCAAGTTTACTAGACATAGTAAAGATACTACAACTCTATAGAGAAAAAGAAGAAATCCAAGCTCCTAAAGTGAACCTTGAGAACTATCCAAAAGGTCTCCATATCATAAAGAACATGGGTTATAAAGGAGAAGGTGGTCTTGGACGTCAAGGTCAAGGTATCATTGAGCCTATCTCTCTAGTTCCTAAAGGTAATCATGAAGGGTTAGGGTATAGGTCTCCAATAAATGTGCCCTTAAAATCCACATACACTCTTGATGAAGTTGGTGAACCTTCCCTTTTGTCTAAAAACCTTAATGTATACATTCAAGAAGACTCTTCCTTTGGTCTAACAAAAATTTTCCAAGACATGTCCATTTGCACCATAACCACCATGACATCCACTTCTCAAACCAGTGGTGTTGACCTCGTGTATCTTTAACTTATTGATTGGGACCAACAAGGACCACCCTCTTTGGACCTGTTTCAAAATGATAAAGCCATTGCAAAATTTATGGGTCTTAGGGATGGAATTCCCTCAGGTGATCACAAAGTAGGTTTTTCCATAGAATTAGATGCAAAGGCTTATTTTGGGGAAGATGTTAAAAGTACAATCTATAATACAAAATGCTATGACAAGGAAGAAGAGAATATAGGACTTCCAAATATGGCTCAATATCCAGAAAGATCTCCTATCTTAGTGGAAGATGCTCAAGAAGTTAATCTAGGTACCCAAGAGGATCCCAAGGTTACCTTCTTTGCAACATCTTTAACCCCTCAAGAAAAGCAAGAATTTACAGCTTTCTTTAAAGGAAGGAAGATCAATTTTGCATGGTCCTATTTTGATATGCCAGGTCTTGATCCTACCTTAGTGGTGCATCATTTAACAGTTATCCCTAATGCTAAACTAGTCAAACAAAAGCTCCGTAGATGCATCCCCAAATAGCTCTCTTAGTTAAGGCAGAACTTCAAAAACTATTGGATGTGGGATTCATTACGACCATTGATTATCCTGAGTGGGTGATCTCCAACTTGGTTCTGGGCACCAAGGCCGATGGGGGCATTAGAGTTTGTATAGATTTTAGAGATTTAAATAAGGCATGTCCAAAGGATGATTTTCCCCTTCCTAATATAGATATCATTGTGGACCTAACAACTGGCCATGAAATGCTCTCTTTAATGGATAGTTTTTCTGGTTATAATCAAATCAAAATAGCTGTTGAAGATCAACATAAGACTGCCTTCACATGTCCATGGGGAACTTATTGTTGGAATGTTATGCCCTTTGGCCTTAAAAATGTAGGGGTCACATGTTAAAGAGCTATGACCACCATTTTTCATGATCTTTTTCATACCATTATGGAGGACTATGTTGACAACCTTTTGGGAAATTCAATAACAAGGGAAGGCCACTTAAGGGTCCTAGAACAATTATTTGACAAATTAGAAGCATATCAAGTCGGATTGAATCCTAAGAAATGTATCTTGGGGTCACATCAAGAAAGTTGCTTGGATATATTGTATCACGAAGGGGAAATGAGGTAGATCCTGCTAAACTCAAAGTCATTGTAGACATGAAACCCCCATCTAACAATAAAAAATTAAGGAGCTTACAAGGTAAATTGCAGTCCATATGATGGTTCATAGCTTAATTAGTGGATATATGTCATCCTTTTACTCATTTGTTGCATAAAAATGTGGTCTTCCAATGGGATGATAAATGTCAACAAGCTTTCCAACAATTAAAGGAGTATCTTATGTCACCTCTGGTTTTAATGCCACATATCCAAGGTAGACCCTTGTTATTGTATATCTCTACCACCTTAGTAACTTAGGCTAGGGGCACTCCTTGCTCAACATGATGATCATGGAAAGGAAAGAGCTATATATTATGTCAGCAAAACTTTAGTGGGTTATGAATTAAATTACATCTTCATAGAGAGCTTGCTTAGTAGTTGTTTTTGCTTCTCAAAAACTCTAGCACTACATGCTAAACCAACAAACTAAGCTCATATCAAAAGTGGCTCCTCTCAAGTATCTTTTGTCTAAGGCAGCCCTAACAGGTAGAATGGCTAAATGGGTCATGATGTTAAGTGAATTCGATATTGAGTATGTGGATATGAAGGCCATCAAGGGTCAAGTCATAGCAGATCAATTGGTAGATTTCCCATTGCAAGTGGATTACCCCCTTGTATCAGACTTTCCTGATGAATCAGTCTTTGCTATGGAATCTTCATCTTTGTGGAAATTATATTTTGATGGGTCCTATACCAATCATGGATCGGGGGTAGGAATTCTTTTTGTCACCCCTTAAGGCGATTGCATACCTAAGTTGTATCGCTTAGCTTTTCCATGCACAAACAACATACCTAAATATGAAGCTTTAATATCATGTCTAAAAACAACTATTTCATCAAATATTAAGGAACTTCAAGTTCTAGGGGACTCCCAATTAGTCATTAGACAAGTGAATGAAGAATACCACACAAAAGATGAAAATCTAATGCCCTATAATAAAATGGTAGACACATTAAGGGAGCATTTCAAAAGGATCTCATTTGAACAAATAACAAGGTTAAACAATAGGGCCGCAAATGCAATGGCCACTATTGGATCTCTTTTGGACATGCCTCATAGTGATCAGCACTATGAGTTTCTAGTTGAGCAGCTTTTCATACCAGCCTATGAGATGTCAAAATAGAAATGGTGGGTGTCCTTGTTGGTCCTAACTCCCCTTGGTACCAAGGTGTCTACACTTACCTCCGTAATAACACTCTTCCACCCAATCTCTCTAGCTCTAAAAAGAGAAACTTTATTCTCCAATCCACTCGCTTTACCATCTTTGGTGATACCTTATATAAACAAAGCCTAGATGGTATTCTCCTTAGATGTTTAAACCTTGAATAATCCAAAACCACTTTACAAAAAGTGCATGAGGGAATTTATGGGGCACATTCTAGTGGGTCATCCCTAGCTAAGAAGTTGTTGAGAATAGGATATTATTGGCCAACTTTGGAACAAGATGCTCAAGAATTTGTCAAGAGATGCAAACAGTGTCATCAACATGGGGATTTAATACATGCACCGACTCAAGAGTTACAACCTATCACTACTCCTTGGCCTTTTTCTCAATGGGGCCTTGACCTTGTGGGCAAAATTCACCCTCCTTCCTCCAATGGCCATACCTTTATCATAACCGCCACCGAATATTTCAAAAAATGGGTAGAAGCCATTCCCTTGGCCAATATTACCGGTAAACAAATCTCCAAATTTATCCTTAATTATATTATTTGTCGATACAGTATCCCATCTGCCATTATTACCCATAATGGTAGGCCCTTCAAAAATCAAGATGTCTGCGAACTTTACCACATTCCATATCCAACATCATTTTTATATCCCTTACTACCCCCAAGGTAATGGTCAAGTTGAGGCTTCAAATAAAACTATCTTAAAGATCCTTAAGAAAACAGTCAATGACGCTGGCCATGATTGGCACTTGTTGCATAATCCAACTTTACGGGCCTACCGAACTAGCATTTGTACCCCTACCAGAACCACTCCCTATTCGCTTGTTTATGGAACTGAAGCCATTTTGCCCATTGAGGTTGAGCTCTCATCTTTGAGAGTGTCATTAAAGCATGTAATTGATAAAGAAGAGTATTGGGTATCTAGATTGCATGAGCTTGAGGTCCTAGAAGAGAAGCGTTTGCATGCTTTGAATCATTTGCAATCCTATCAGAATTGGTTACGAAGAAGTTATAACAAGAAAATCAGAGTTAGAAGATTTGAGCTTGGTGACGTGGTACTTAAGGAAAATCAAAAGAATCAGAAAGAAAGAGTGAATAAAGGAAAATTTGAGCCTAATTGGCTTAGACCTTTTGTGGTTATAGTAGCTTATGGATCAAGGGCATATCAATTGGTAACTCCTGAAGGGGAATCTTTGGACGAACCCATTAATGTCATGTACCTTAAGAAATTCTATGCTTAATCCTCTAGAACATAAAAGGTTGATGTGCGGTATTCCTACCTCGTGTCTTGTACCTTTGGCATCTATGTTTCCCCCATCCGTTGGGTGTATTATTGTCTTTTTTAAATTACATTATTAGGAGCATGTATTAGTATATGGTTACGCATATGGATCCTTGAAACAAATCTAAAAAAAATCTAAAAAGCCAATATTCTAACTTTTCCCCACAAACAAACTAATAAGCAAGAAGCCTTGACCTTAAAAAATCCTTGTTAATTAAGTTAATCTCCTAACTTTGTCTAAAAATCCAAATATTTCACAATCAAAATCATGATGCCTTCATAGGATATATCTTTCCTATATCAGGCTATCATCTTTTTCTAAATCTTGAGCTTAATAAATTGGCAAAGGACATTGTGATGTTTTAACTTATTTTATTAGGTGACTTTTTGGGGCCATTTGTGTTTTCTTTCTTTTTGGTATATATATATATATCTTTTGTCCCTTATGGGTAGTTTAGCATAGGAGTGTCTTGGTCGGTGCATATAAATTTGTATCTTTTTTTTTCTGTGACATGTGTGTTTGGTGGTCAAAATGTGGCTAAAAAATGTTGTCTATGTGCATTGAATCATTTGATTGTCATTTGTTTTTTTTAACCTTTTTTCTTTTATCCATCTATTTTATCATGATTATCTTCTTTTGTCATTATTATGAATCTTTATCATTTATCATTATTTATCATCATTTTTCCCATTTTATATCCTTTATCTTATCTCATATTTTGTGTCTTTTAGTGTTTTACCTTTTATCATTTTGTCATTTGTATCTTTTATCTTATCTTATACTTTAGATGATCTTATCTCTGTATCTTATTTTGTTTTATGTCTTCAATCTTTCATTGTTTTATGTCACATTCTGAGGAAGCTTGAAGATCTCTACACGATGATGTGTATGAAGGAGAGTGACGAATGAGGGCATGAGTGCATGTATGCATGTGTGTGTAACTGCTCTATGATGAAAAATAAAACATAACCAATAATATCCTAGATAGATCTATTCCATTCTATGAAGGAAATATAATGAGTGCAAAACCATCCATATCTATATACCATGTCCATATCCAAATAATATCACATTACATAACATACAATCATAGAAACCATAAACATCACATATCCATTTTATCCCAATTTTTATTTTATATGCTTTTCCTTGAAATTAATGTGTCTTCTTTTTGAGAGTTTGCCTTGTGTTCTCCAAGCCAACCTCCCGATGGGGCATCATCGAGGCATGCTGCCAATTTTTTTCTTCAGTGTTCTTTGATACAATGCCACATTGGCGTGACAATATATCAAAGAGGGGAAAAATGTAGACACCTAAAATTAACATGAAGTATTATTTGTACTTTCATGTAGACCACACTTGCATATTTCTTCTAGTTTCCCTTATTAATTAAATAATTAAATAGTATTAATTTGTGCATGCTTTTGACCGAAGCTATGAACCAGTGAGGCCACAACACGAGGGGGCTCATCCCCGAGCATTACTACCTAGCATGAATGCCTACAACACGGGGGGCCTCAACCCTTTTGGCTTGAAAGCCTGCATCAACGTTGACTCCACCTCTCCTCTATTCTCCTTCTTTCCTCTTTCTTACACCTCCTCATCTTCTACCTCCCTCTGATCTTTCTTACCTCCTCCGCTCCTCTGATCACCCACCTTACCCCTATTTATTCCTTCACTTTATTCCTCCTTCCCTCTTCCTCCTTTATTCCTTCACCTTATTCCTCCTTTGTTCTTCCTCTCCTCCTCCGCTCCTCCCTCCTTACTCCTCCTTTCTCTCCTCCTCCTTACTCCTCCTTTCTCTCCTCCTCCTTACTCCTCCTCCATCCTCCTCCTTAGTTCTTCCCCTCCTCCTTCACTCCTATGTTGCCACCACTATCATTGCTATAGCCACCATATCCTCCCCCTATGCGACTTCCACCACCTTAGCCACGTTCTGACTGCTCATGGCTCTTTCCACCTGCCACTAACCCTAACACCCACCACTACGCTGTTAGCCACCTCCAAACATAGCCACCACAGGGTACGCCAACACCTTCCGCCACCGCATCAACCTTCCTTCATCCACCAACCCCACACTGCTTTGTGGTATTCAAACCTGAGGCAATGCATCTACTGCCTTTGCAACTTAACCGTTGCACTACAGGGTCAACCCCAATAATTAAATAATATTAATTATTTAATTAATCTAACTATTCTTCCAAAAAATAATTAAATTAAATTTAATTATTTATCCCTCTTTCCTAATAATTAAATAAATTATATTTAATTATTCTCACCATCCCTCCTCATGATTAAATAATCTAAAATTATTTAATTAACTAACACTTGCTTAAATTAAATAAATAAATCAAATTTATTTAATTTCCTTCACACTTCTTCTTGAAATAAATAATAAAATATTATTTATTTCTCCAACATTTTTGGATGCTAAATAATAATAATCAAATAATTATTATTTAAATTCCTTAATCCATGGCTTTTTGTCTCGTTTAATCTCCACCCTTGATAAAAAAATCCTACAACTTAATCTCTACCCTTCAAATTGACTTTGAGTTAACATATGTCAATTCCTTGATTTTTTGGAAGTTAACATGTGTCAATTCCTTGATTTTTGGGAGTTAACATATAGCAATCCCTTGATTTTTAGATTTAACTCCTTGATTAACTTGTGATCATGTTGTCTCATCCATTCTCAAACGTTGATCTTAATTCAAATTCTTTTGATCTCAACACTCCATTCTTTTCAAGGAAAAACATATAAGCACACCTCCTCTAAGCTATTTTGAAACACTTCTCATTATCTTAGCCTTATGTTGTCATTTTGATTCTCAAATTATCAAGCACTCTACCATTATCAAGCAATAGCAAGCTATCACGGTTATGCGAATCTGAGAGCATTTAGATCATGATTTTATAAACAATAGAGCTATTTAGTATTGTATTGGTTGTTGATAATTGTATTTACATTATAATTTTTTATCTCTTGCTCTATTGTGTAGCTTAGATTTGTAGCTATCTCTTTGTATTTCATTGGTTTGAGTCATTTGTTGTTATCTACATTTCTATAGCTTACACTAGTAATTAAAATATGGATGCAATCTGAAATGAAATTACCTAATGCAATTGATCTATGTTTTTGTTTTGTTTTTCTAAATATGTTGAACAATTACTCTAGGAAAAAGGAATTGCTTTGAAATGAATCTAATCTATGAACTTTTGAAATTAAACTACTCTAACAATTCAAGATCTACTTAGCCTATCCAGGAAATGGCAACATGCATAACTTACTATTTTCAAGAGCAAATTGTGATTTTCTAATTACTATGAAATAAAAGCATGAAGGAACCTCGAATAAGAGACACGTGAGCCTATGGGCAACCTCTTATCCTCTTGCAGCAACAGAGAAATCCTCTTGGCAATAATAAGAAAGGGATGCAAAAAGAAGCTTTTGGAAACTTGAATCAGAGCTCAATGTGAACTTTGTGATCACTGTGGCTTGTGATGTGGGCAGTGTGTCGATGCTATATGAACTTTTAGCAAAGATTGATGAGACAACAATAAAAACAAAAACGCTCAAACATCCTGTATGAGCATATGGATGCTAGTTGGAGAGCAAAAACCTGCAAGAACTGTGTGCACAAATGAAATTGTCTCCCTTTGTGCTCGAGGGAGGGGGGTATTTATAGGTTTGAAGAGGTTAAAAGAGGTGGAGAGGATGAAGAGTTAACTTAGAAGACACAAGAGTGATCTGGGCTAATTAGGGGGTGAACAAGCCATTATAGCTTATCACTCAAGAAGAAATGGAGTTAAAAGAATGCATGGGTTGACAACTAAAGATAAAAATGAGTTAAATATGCATGGTTGAATGCATGAAATAGTTAACTCCAAGTTTAGGACAAAATTCCATGCAAATGGAAGCAAAAACGAGTCAAAATGGAGCTATTTTTGGCCAAAATCTCGAGTTGATTTGCCGCTAGGAAAGACAACAAGGTCACCACCTGGTCACCCCTTTCACCAGTCAGGGTCACCCAAGGGCAATCCATGGGCGACCGTTAGAGGAGGGGTGCTGGGTGAAAGTGCAGGATGGGAGATGAACCAAGAAGGGAAAATGAGGTGAATTACCTCTGGAAACCGGTCAAACAGGGATCAAAACCAAATCTCCACTTGCAAAAGATAGATCTCCCGGGGGAGATCTAGAAATAATAGGGGGAGATTTGTACTGGTTGATTGAAACTGAAAATCAAAATTTGGAGATGGCTTGGGAGGTCCTCTAGAGGGATCCTAGGGGTGGGAATAGATGAAAAACACTAGGGGAAGGTTAAAACATAACAAATAGATGAATACAAGGCTTAGGGATGAAGTCCCAAGCATAGGAAACGCAAATCAACAAGTATCGAAAAGTGTCAAAAGCAAGGAAAGGGGTAGCACGACAAAGGAGAAAAATAAAAGGAAGAAACCACATACTACTAAGAGAATCACTGTTGAGAGGACATTATTCCACGCTTACATGTACGTGACAAGGATTGCGAGTCATCATCGGGGTCCTTGTGGAGGTTGTGCGTGATTTTAGTGCTTACAGATTTGCCCCTTCAGGGATGGTAGTCTACGTGAAAGGTAGGTACCATTCCCAAACTAGGCCTTACTTGTTGTCAATTTTTCCACAATAGTACCTATAATAACTAGTATTAGTTCAACATATGAATATATCAAAATAAGTAATGAAAACTAAAATGACAAATATACCATAGATCATGTTAATTCACCTAGTTGTTTTCGTTTGTCAAACAGACCTGTAGGGATGAAATCATGCAAAATGAGAGCACAAGAGATGCATTAAACTCAAGTTGATTCGTAGTTGGGAAAGATGACAGGGTCGCCACCTAGTCGGCCCTTTCACCAGTCAGGGTCACCCGGGGGCAATCCATGGGCGACCGTCAGAGGAGGGGTCCTAGGTGTAAGTGCAGGATGGGAGATGAACCAGGAGGGGAAAAGGAGGTGAATTATCTCTGGAAACTGGTCAAATAGGGGTCAAAAACCAAATCTCCACTTGTAAAAGATAGATCTCCTGGGGGAGATCTAGAAATAATAGGGGGAGATTTGTACTAGTTGACTGAAACTAAAAATTGAAATTTAGAGATGGCTTGGGAGGTCCTCTAGAGGGATCCTAGGGGTGGGAAGAGATGAAAAACAATAGGGGAAGGTTAAAACACAAAAAATAGATGAATACAAGGCTTAGGGATGAAGTCCCAAGCATAGGAAACACAAATCGACAAGTGTCAAAAAATGTCAAAAGCGAGGAAAGGGGTAGCACGAGAAAGGGGAAAAAATAAAAGGAAGAAACCACATGCTACCAAGAGAATCACTGCTGAGAGGACATTATTCCACGCTTACATGTACGTGACAAGGATTGTGAGTCATCATCGGGGTCCTCATGGAGGTTGTGCCTGATTTTAGTGCTTACATATTTACCCCCTTGGTGATGGTAGTCTACATGAAAGATAGGTACCGTTCCCAAACTAGGCCTTACTTGTCAATTTTTCCACAATAGTACCTACAATAACTAGTATTAGTTAGACATCTGAATATATCAAAATAAGTAATGAAAACTAAAATGATGAATATACCATAGATCATGTGAATTCGCCTAGTTGTTTTCCTTTGTCGAAGAGACCTGTAGGGATGAAATCATGCAAAATGAGAGCACAAGAGATGCATTAAAGCAAGAACTAATCTAAAATGCATAATGCAAACTAACCTAAGAGAGGAAAAGAGTGAAGAAATTAGTGAGATTGGAGTGAAACGTTGATGGAATTAATCGCACAAGCAGTCGTTGGGAAGGTATCGCCGAGTAGATCACAAAGATGGTCACTTCTTCTTCTACTACTGAGAGTTAGGTGCACAATCAAATGAAAACCATTCTCTAAACCCTAGTTTGCATTTTGTGAAAAATCTCATGAAATTGTCATTTTTTTATTGATTTTCTCTGTTGCATTGTGTCTGTTTTGTTGTTTAGAGTAGAATTGGTTTTTCGTTTGTCGAAATCAATCAAAAATTATGGTTTTTAGAGCATTTTTTTAGCATGTGGGTAGGCAAATAGGGTCACCCCTTTTGCCAGTCCAAGTCACCTGAAGGAGATCTGGATGAACAACAAGGTCGTCTGATGGAGATCTACCTGTGTAATAGGGTCGCCCGAGGGAGATCTTGTTGAACATTTGGGTCGGTCGAGGCAGATCCAATCTGGTGAAAGGGGAGACCCTAACATATTGTTTCTGATTGAAATTTGATGTTTTCTCATGTTTACTTCACTCTGTTTCAGTCTAATTTGAACACTGAATTTGTCAATTTATTGCAATTTTGAAGGTTTATATGTTTTTTCATAAAAAAATTATAGATTATATGATTTTTACGAATTTTCTGAGTTGATGGGATCTAATCAAAAGTTCTTTTCTGATTGATAGGATATGCGCATTCGTTGGAATGCCAATCATGAGGAGTTATGGCTCTTTGAGATGTACGATTCACTATCTTCTAATGATCTTGCTATCTTGAAGGGGGTAGGTTTGGTGAGGATTTGTCATGTACCAGTTGTTCATCCTGTTTCACACATTTGTTGTGACATTTTGACCTATTGGGATGTCAATATGAACACCTTCAAGTTTCCCCAGGTTTCAGGGTAGTGGACCATTACCTTATATGATGTCTATCACATTCTTGGAGTTCCTGTGAGAGGGCATCCACTTGTTTTACCTGCTAGCGAGTTCTCTGAGGACAACGCATCTTGGGCTCAGATTATGGGGGTGAGTCGTTCTAAGGACCAGATTGGTGTTCATCTTACTACTATACCACAACTTCGCATTCCTCTCTTAATAAAGTTCTTGATTGGATTGATTGCTTCGAAGTTGTCTAGAGATAACGCCTTGGCCTGTCTTCGTTGACGTTGGGCACCAATTATCCAGGGCATTGAACAAGGTACCATTTTTGCATGGGGTCCTAACATTCTTACGATGGTTTACAAAGACTTCTACCATATTGCTCGGTGTGGGCTCTTGCATTTATCCACTCCTCTCTGATCATGACCTAGATCTTCAAGCACATTAGGCCATATCAGAAGGAGATTCCTCTTCGTGATTGTAGACTTCTGAGAGTTGCTAGATGGGCTCGTGTGGGCCATTTTGATACTTTCTTATGTGTTGTGGCCACTCTTACCAATGCAGATATGATTGTTGACCCTTATGTGAACATGGAGGGTGCATGGTCTCATGACAGGTAGACTTGAGATTACTACCGCAACATTTCAGAGGTTTCAGACCATAATGGTCTCATTGAGGCTCACCGCATTGAGCGAGTTCTTCATTAGCTAGGTGATGATTTCCCTAAGGACTTGCCCCTAGTTCCTGCATGCTACTAATCTGTCCAAGAGATGGACGAGGTTGGACAGAGGCTCATAGTTTGGACTCCTTTGACTCCCAGGGTTTTGATTACCAAAACCTCTAGGACCCTGAGAGGTGGACAAAGGGGAGGGAGAGGAGCTCCTTCCCATGGACTTATTATCATGGACGATTCATACTCTACCGATGAGGACTACATCCTTGATGGAGATGATTTGTCAGATGATGGGTCAACATGAGATGCTCAGTGGGCTGATTCTAATGAGGGGGAGATACAAGAGGCTTCTTCTTCAAGGCCTAGACCTCCTCATTCTGATGAGGCGATGCAATGCTTTGATCCTTCTTGGCAGCCTGGCGATCCTCGTAAGTCTGCTTTTGTTTTCAAATTTCATATTGTCTTTCTTTGCTTAAAATTATGAATCATCATTCCTTTTATCTTTGTCTTTTAGGTAGTGTCGAGGAGTGTAGGACTTTTATCCATGAGGTTTCTATTGATTTGATCAGTCCCTTCACTGGCTTACCACGAGAGAGGCTTTTAGTCAATCTTGGTGTGCCTCCTAGAGCTAGCTGACACACTGACATTTTTGCTCTTGGCTACCATGGGTGTAAGGAGAATTCTTTGTTGAGGTCAGAGGCTCTCATTCTTAGGGGTGAGAATGTCATTCTTTGCAAAATGGCTTGCCTTGGGATTTGACATCCAAAATCTAGCACAATAGGTCCTTCCCATTCTCGAACTTAAAGCAAGGGTCCTCATTCCCATAAATCTCATGGAGATACTAGTACCATTCAGAGGCAGAGAAGGAGTCCTGATGGTTCGGTTGGAGGGGGTCATCCCTGAGGCTTTTATCTTTTTTTTTTAAACCATGTACCCTTGCATGGGGAGCCTTACTTTCCTTTGAGAGCATTTTGTCCTAGCTCTTGTACTCTTGTAAAACTCAAACCTTTGAATTATCTATGAAAAACTCCCTTTATGGTTGTTTGCTTATTGTATGACTACTCATCTCTTGTGCACTTTGGAAGTTTTTTAGAACTTTTTGATTATGTTTAGACCTTCAACTCTAAGAATGCAAATATAATAATGATGACATGTTTTTAGCTCTTTTTCAGAATATATATGAATGTGGGGGATGATATGCAGATGCAAGAACACAAGCGATGCTAAAATAAAACTCCTACTTCTATGGAATGCCATGAGTTAAATGACATTGAATTTTATTCCTTTGAGTCTCTTTTTCTGATTTTGGTATGAATGCATTGTTGAACAAACAATATGACTACTCTTTAATATGATTTTCAATCCAGGGGATTGCAGGTTGTCGTGGTATAGGAGACCTATTCAATTGTATGAGATAGCGATTTAGAACTCAAGTGGGGAGCGGGAAGGAGATGAATTGCTTCTGAATTTCAGGCTTTACTAAAGGCTAAACATTGATCCTTATCTAGATAAGACAATTTGACAAGCTTTCAACTTAGACAAGCAACAAATTTTATTAGTGTTCGCTAGACTTAGATCATAGATGGAAAGCAAGATAGACCCAAGGTAAAGGACAAAATGGGAAAGAATAAGGGTCCCTAGATAGAAAATGATCCTCAAGACTATTAGACTCTTGGCTTTGCTCAACTAGTGCATGTGTGTGCTTTGTACCTTTCTCTTTTATTTTCTCTAATAGAATGTCACCCTTAAAGATTCGAGCTTAGATTTATCTCCACCCAAGGGTACAAACACTCAACAATCATCTCTTTAACACTCTTTTTTTGTAACTCTCTCTCTCTCTTTTTGTTTTTTCTCTTTTTTGTATTTTTGGAATGCCTCGCTTGATTTTCTCATTTTTTTAGATTTTTGACTTTTATGAAAATGAATGTTTTTGGACTTTGGATATACAATAATTTGATCTCTCAATTCTCACCTTTCTCATCACTCTTATTTTAATCACTCATATTTTAGATTGCTTCCTTCAAAGTTTTGATCCTCCTGACGTTTTTGGCCAGGAAAAATAAGGGGTTGAGAACCACCAAAAGTTTTATAATCTAGTTGGACTTCCTCTCTACTAGGGAAGAGTTGGGAAGGTCTACTTGCAAGATTCCTTTGAACAAGTTGTAGGTTTGAATACCAACTTCACTTAGACTTAACAACATGAATCATTAAGAATGGGATCAATGTAGAGCTAAGAGATAGGCTTTGATTAGAATCACTAGGAATGAAGAGGGAGAATGGGGATTGTGAAAATAGGGAATCTCAAAACCTAAAAGGATCACCTATACCTAGGCAAACTTAGACTCCTTATTGAAGTTAAAATGATATAAGAGCGAGTTGTTCACTAAAATGCAAGATGGACAAAATGATACTGAAATGCAATAAACAAAATTCTTTTTAATATTTTTGATTTTTTTTTTGTATTTTTAGAATATTTGATTTTTTTGTGTTATTATGTTTTATGATTTTTAGACATAGTATTTATTAAGGTGAAAAACATTGACTGTTTCACCAAATTCCTCACCTTCCATTGTGCACAAGAGGTGGGCACCATTACTGACATCTTCTTTAACCATATAGGGACCTTTCCAGGCCTCAGTGAATTTTCTCTTTCGTCTCCTTTTATTGTTTTCATGATACCTCTTCTTAAGATGAGTTCTCCTATTCTGTAGGGTCATTTGGCTCCAACCCTTCTATTGGTCTATAGGAATCTTCTAATGGCGTGAGTAGTTCATATGACTCACTTTCTTCTAGTGTCTCAAGGATACGTGACTCGCTTAGTAGTGTCAATGGAGTGTAACTTTCAGTTATGCCTTCCTCGGGATCTAAGAAGGTCTAAGGGTCTGCATTTCTCAAATCTAGTGTAGTTGTTTCAAACATTGGTCCTTCAGTTCTATGAGGTTTTTCCCCTATGCAAGGAAAGAGTTTATAAGTCAGTTGCACATAGATCATAAGGATTTCTAAAGGGAACTGGAGAGGTCCATCCTTTTTCTATCCACTCCATGATTTTCATTGTTGTTTCCTTGGGGATTATATCTTTCTATTTCTATGGTGCCTCGTTTTCTAAGGCTTTCATTTTTGCATTATTTACTATCTTTTCTGGAATTTCTATCCTCTTGATACATATCGACTGTGGAGTAGGACTAGGAACAAAAATCTTATTCGTGGGAAGTTCGTAGTCTATGGGGATGCCTATCTTTTTGTTTGTTGTATTGGATTTTATCATGTTGAAAGGCTCTGGATCCCCTTTCGCAACATACACCTTCCCAAGATGTAGAAATCAAACTTCCTGGAACAAGGTAGATGGCACAACTTTCATTTTGTGTATCCAAGGTCTTCCGAGAAGCAAATTATATCCCTTATCTTTATCAATGACATAAAATGTGGTTAGGACTGTCTTTGGTCCTAAAGTCACTGGGAGTATGATCTTTCCTATCGTGACAACCTTCAAATTGTCGTATCCACTTAACATCTCTCTAGATGTAGTGATGTTGGTGTGCCCATAACCCATTCTTTCTAAGAGAGAAAATAGAACTATGTTCACTGCTACCCTGTCGCCGATTAACGCTCTCTTGATGCATGTGTCATAAATCCACACTTGCAAGTATAGTGTGGGATATCCTTTATTTATTAGTTTTGCCTTAGAAGGCTTCTTCCTTAAATCAAAGAAGAACCCTGGGTCTGTAAGTTAGAAGTTTGGTGGGTTTACGTCAAAATCCACATGATTGATTTGTTCAGTAGGCAGAGGTGTGATTTGATCTAGGTATTTTAATTCTATCGCTTTTAACAGTGTTGAGCGATGTGAGGGAGAGTTCTTGAGGAGATTAATGAATGAAATATGTGCATATGTTTTCTTTAAATCCTCGATGGGTTCATAGGGTCCAATCAAGGCTAATATTAGTTCCACCACCGAGATCGTGCTTTCGTGTATTTCTTCTTGCTCCTTTTCAAGCTCTCCTTCTTCCTCATCATGTAATATTTCAACCAATCCCAACATCTTGGCTTCTCCTTTTTGCCTAACTAAGGTGGGATATTTGCGTTGGTACCTTGGACTATGTTGTTTTGATTAGTCATCTCCGTGTCTTTGTGTGCAAGAAATGGGTCCTGATAGATTCTCATGTATACGTTTTGCGGAGCTATTATGTTTGCCTTGGCCCCTTTGGTGTGACCTCTTGCAGATTTAGGAACATCTTTATGAATAGCTGTTGTTTGTCTTCTAGCAACCTCGCTATGAACCTGTTGTGTTCTCTACAAGACTCCATGTTGTACCCACTAGTCCTATGAAAATAATAGAATTGATTATACTCATAGGGGGGCTTTCGTATCTTCCATTGTTCCCATTACCGTTTTGATTCGAAGATTGATAGTTGTCCCTAGGTAGTATGCGTTATTTCTAGGGCGATCAATTGCTTTAACATTTGTAGGATAGTAATCTCTTCCATTGTAATCATTCCTCACTTTCCTAACTGGGGGTTGATCTATTACCCATCTGTCATTGTGTTCCTATTATTTTTGAGGATCTTAATGATAGGTGCATTGTTTCCATTATCCTCATTTATCAATTTTATGTTTGACTCATAAGTCCTTCTACCACTATCAATGGTTGCTTGGTCAATCCACAAGGCACTTTCCAAGGCTTCTTCACAGGACTTGTAAGGCAATTTTTGGACTTCTTCTCTCATATCCTTGTTCAAGGCATGCAAGAAGAGATCGCACAACTTGCAATGATCCATGTTTAGAGTGCTTGTCAAAGAATAGAGAACCTATCTCCATCGAGTGATGAAATGGGCTACTAATTCATTTGGTTCTTGTTTCATGGTCAAGAATTATCGGATCCCTATCTCCATGAGTTTGTTCATGTCGAAAGCCATGATAAACTCTCTAATTAATTGTCTAAATGAGTGTATCAAGACCTCTGGCAAGCGATAAGACCAATTCAGGGCTATTCCTTCCAGTGTCTTCGAGAATATTTTGTGACAACCCCGTCGCAAGGGAGGAGCTCTCTTATTGTGGTTGTATAAGCCTTAATGTGTGAGTTAGGGTCTCCTTCTCCTTTGAATTTTGGGAGATCTAGTAATGGTTGAGGTAATGGAAAACTCCTTACAGCCATGTCAAGTGGCTCCTTTAAATACTCCAAGTACGTGCCTAAAAAGGCATTTTGTGATTGTGGAGTTGACAACATTAGCCCCATGGGTGGGCTTTGATAACCTAATGCTATTGTTTGATTCACTTGATTTCTCTACATTGCTTGATTGTTTTGAATAGGAGGGTTCCCATTTGGGAACGTGTCATTACTCCCATTTCACAAGTAGTAGTTGAGGTAAGGGGGATTTTGAGATGCCCCCTGGTCCTGTTTAATCCTGATATGTTCGTGCAATTTTTGTCTTCTTTCTGGGACATGTTGTTCTGCCTCCAGAGTTTTGATTCTTTATACTAGCATTTGCAATGAGGTTTGTAGGTGTAGGAACTCTAGGCACTTCTTTGTTTATAGGGTTTTCATTGCGAATGTTGTCATGATTTTGCATTTTTTCTTGTATAGCATTTTCTCATTGCTCCTCTCGTAGAGCAACTTTTAAGGCCTCTTGAGCATCTTTTGCTTCTTGTAAGTTCCTTTCGAGCCTTCTTCATCGTCAAGATGAGTGCTTGAGGGGTGACAGGTTGTCATAAGGTCCTAACACTTTAGTTACAAATATGTCAATTATGTCGACCGGGTAGTGTCCAAAGGTTGTATGCAATAGGGGATATTTTGGCCATCTCTCTTAGTAAGATTTTCTAATTTTTTGAAAGGTTGAAAACATAAATTGATGGCACTAGCTTTGCCAATCCACACAAATTAAAACCGAAATCAAACCCAAAGAACAATACAGAAAAAGAAAAAAATGACAGGAGCTTCCATTAGAGTGACAGGAAGAATAAAATAAAAGAGATTCTTATTGCTGAATATAATTGTTTGTTACAAATCACTATTGGCCTTATATAAATGGCCTCTAAAGAGCAAAATCAAAATAACAATCCCCCAAACAAAGATCTCCGGTCTCCAATAACCTAGAGATGACCTCTCTCAGATATTCGGCCAACTCCCACCAGCCTTCCTGCCTCACATTTTTTTTTCTTTTTCTTTCAGCTCCCCCGATTCTGCCCCAAACTGCCACAATATAACCAACGTCTGCCACCATAAAGTCTGCCCACACACATTCTGCAATAGCCGCCACATAGGATAACTGTCTCCCATTATGCACAGAAAACTGTCGCCCAAAGAGGAATAAGAAGGCCAGCGATCCAGACCACTATCTCCACCAAGATTATAATGAAGTCTCCATAGTGATCGGAAATAGAAAAAAAATGAAGAGCTATCGCTGGCAAGAAACGGACAAGTAGACGAAATAAATTTGATGTTTCTAAATGTAGTCAAGCTACCCATAATAAAGATAATATCGCCAACTAGGAGACATCCACAATAGCACAATTTGTGGCATTAAAGATTTGTAACTGAAGATAAAAAAAGGAAGCTACGACCTTAGAAAAGGAATAGCAAGTTTAGAATATGTGGTAGAAAATAATGAGGACATCAATCATGACAGAGGGCACACACCAAAATTGCAGCAAATAACCTGCTTTATTCACCAACAAGCCAAAAAATGTTAAAAAAAATAAAGCCAAAAATCATGAGTTAAGATGCTCCTGCATCATAAATTAAACTAGAAAGCATGAAATTGTTTAAGCTAGAAAGCATTCAAAATCCTATTCTATAAAGCGTGTAAACTATCTAAGAATTCAACACTTACAGTTTAACTATGAAAATGAAACAAAGGCGACTAACTGCTATCGACTAACTACTAACTGAAAGTACACTTAACATCAATAGCTAACAACAATTTTAAGAATAGAGTGGATGCTCTGGAAATTCCAAATAAACAAAACTCAGAGATCAGTAACTTAAAAACACAACCCGTAGGAACACACAATAGAACTAAACATGGAATAACATTTATCTAAACATAACATGCACATAATAGAAATAACAACATTAATGATAAAAAAATACTTATATACTCTATGAGATCCCTTGAGTGGCCAGCTCTTGGGCATTCCAACTATTAGTTCAAATCACATGTAGTACTTTTGTAGCTTCAAAGAAAATCCATTCATAGCACTTCCTTTACTTAGAACAAATTATTTAGAACAATATCGGCGATATTCATCCATTCATATCATTAAAATGTAACAACACAGAGAACATAACTGAATAATATTCAGAATATATCATAACAACATATCCTTGTTTTTAGTAGCTACACCTATATATACTGCACTACTACAAAATCCTAATATGTAGATGGCAAGAAAATACCATTGAAAAAGTCTTAAACAGGATTACAACTAACTGATGTTCATGACATAAAACATAATAAAGGCTCTGAGTGGAGTCGTAAAGTCTCAAATAGTCTTAAAAGAAAATAACAGAATGCTTCAAAAGAAGTCTTCCACTATGCACGCCTAAATTTTAGGCGCCCCAACTTCTGGCGCTTTGACTTCAAGCGGTTGAAGTCCACTCTTTTCATAGGCCATGCATAAGTCCTGCACAATTACTCAAAGTCTATACCATTATATCAACATTAGTTATCTAATTCCAATCAATTTGAAAAATAAAGATTTATACACCATATTATAAAAAGTAGACAATTATTGCTTCTAAAAATAAACAAATTGGCATGGCTGAGGTGGTTGGCAAGAACAAAAAGGGGTATTTAGCTCATCATAAGAATGAGGTTGTTTATACCTCATCATCCTCCCCTTCCTAAGCCTAAGCAGGTCCTCCTGCTCTCTGATGAGTCCTCTGCATCCCTTTTCCTATTCAGTTCATCATATTTGAAGCTGAGATCATACATGTCTTCTGCCTCTTCATCCAAATGATCAGCGTGTTTAAGAAAACCTTTATTGAATTTAACCCTCATCTGCCAATTATATATTTCTCTAAGATTTTGCTCTGCAGTGACCAAAACTACAGGGGGTGGCTGAAGGAGCAATGGAGGTCTGTATCGCATCCCTATCCACTTGGTCTTGAGCTGCTGTAATATTTTTGTTAATGCCTTGGCCCTTCTATAGGACCACCTTAGGTTGGCGGGGGAGATCATCTCCCTCCATTTGAGATACATAGGTAGGGGAGTGTACCACTCCTCATAGGCACTCCATGCCCTTTCCGTTAACCGTGGCCCGTGAACTTTGAAATTTTCAAAGGAAATCCGGATACTGTCATTATATTTGTTCTTCATAGCTTTATAGGTCTTAATCCTTTGAAACTGAGCCTTTAAGGCAAAGAGATTTTGGTTAGGATATCTCATTTGGAGTCCTATAGTTCTCTCTACTTGCAAATACTCCCTGGTTCTCTCTTGCCAATGGATTTGATTCTGCATATTAGACATGAAGGCTCTAAGTTGTACCTCCCCAACAAAAAGGTTGATAAAGAAATCACTGTATTTTTCCAAAAACATATTATGTATGAAAAATTCACACAATAGATTTTGTTGAACAGGGGTTGCCTCTTTGAATCCGTCTAGGAACTGTTTATCATCTGGGTCATGGGGTAAATTGCAGGAGATTCTCAAAAGCTTCCATCTTAACTACTGTTCATTTAGAAACATGGAATATAATCAAGATGACTTTCTATAGGCTAGTAACAATTCTCCAATCTGACATGCATCAATTTTATCCTGGTAGAGTTTATTATAGGATTCTTTCAATAACACTATTGCATGCTTAAGTTTGGCATTTTCTGCCCCTTCTTGCCTCAAGAAATAACATCTCTCCATCCACTCAATCAACATTGGAGGAATGTGAATTTGAAACCATTCCATCTTAGTTGGCTCAGTATGCACTTCTTTTGATTCCATTATTGGTTTCACATTAATTTCTTGCAAATCCTGCTCTAGCTCAACAGTTCTGCTCAAAGCCATATTGAGTTCAAGTGTTTGTTTTTCTGCAAAGGCTTTAAGAGATTACACCAGATTATCGGTTAAACTATTAATCTGTTTATCTTTTTCAGATAAACTAGCCAAATACTCTTTATCTTTCCCATCAATTTGTTGCACTTGAGACTGCAACTCTCCAATAGTTTTATCCTTCTGTCCTAATTGAGCCCCTAAAGCTGTGATTTCTTGATCCTTTTTCTTTAAAAGTCCAGTTTGTGTGCTTATTTCTTCTTGTTGCTTATTTATTTGTTCCTCATTTTGTTGCAGTCTATCTTTTAAATGAACAATTTATGCCTTCAAATCTTCTAATTCTATTTTTATGTGATCATATTTTTCAATTTCTGCATCAGTGGAAGGAGGAAAAATAGAGGTTTCTACATTACTGCCAATCGCATGTTCTACATTATTTACTTCCAGTGGACTTTGTTCTGTGTCATCAGCAACCAAGAGAGACAATTGTTCACTTAGAGGGAATGTATTAATTTCTTGCGTTTCCAAGGGCTGCTATGAAGGGGAAAGTGGTTCAACAGACCCATCCTCAACAAGTATATAGTTTGGCAATTGTGCTCCTATTTCTCCTTGTCTTGTCTCAGATGGGACATCTTCATTTTTAGGCTCGGGGAGCTTATTGCTATCCAAAGTTTGCTTTTCATTTAATTGGGTTATTTTTTCACACGATTGGGCCACATTCTCATATGATTGGGCTACAATTTCATTAAAGTGTCTATCTTGTCTTTTCTTTTTAGGAACATGCAGCTGATCACAAGCCGTAGCACAACTAAATTCAGTAGCCAATCATTTGCTTCTCCTTAAAGGAGGGGATCTTTGCAATTTCGCCTTTGTCCTCTTTTCCTTTTTGTGGGGACGAGTATTCTCATCTTCAGAATTCGCTAAATCCACACTTTCTTGCTTCTTTGGGGTCTCTGGTACATTCTGTGGTTTAGGTTTCTCCTCAGGGTCTGAAAGGTTTGGTGGATTTTCAGGCGCTTCACCGTCAGGAGCTTTTCTGGCATCTTGAGGCACAAGGGAAGGTTCTTTCAAATTTTGAGCTGCCAATTTGGATGACTCACCTTCCTCAAAATGTCTTGAGGGTTCAGGGTTTTTAAATTTCTGAAGAAATTTTTGCCATTTTTCTTTTGTTTTTCTTTTCTTCAAGAACTGATGTTTGCAAATTAGGTGAATGAGACCATGATGTTTCAATGGGCCTAAACCAGTTTTAAACCTCTCAATCATGTTAACAATGGAATCACTGAGGAAAATGGGGAGGTTAACCCTTAATTCAGGGTTTTCAGTGCCATGGCACAGGTGAGTGAGTAACCAAAAGGGGGCACCGACAATGGTGGCACATTGCCCCTCACATGTAAAATATTTGATGCTCCAGGCAACCATCATTCTCCACGGCTCTTCAATAGACATTCTCTGAAACCCCTTATTTTGCCCACGGGTATTCACAACTAGCCGAGGATGAGGTTCTCCCTCCCTTATGAAGAGTTCTATCATTCTTTGATAAGAAATGTTTGTAGTTTCTATTAAATTCACACCTTCATTTTTAATTCCAAAGAAGCTAGAAATGATTTGAGGGCTTACCTTAAACTTCTTGCCACGCACTATCGTCTGTCCATCCGAGAAGTTTTCTGTAACTTCCTTGACCAGCTGTGTGTTATGCCCCTCAAATTTATTCATGAACTCAAGCCAACCTATCCTCTGAAATAGCTCATAAACGCTACTCAGCACCAACAATTTATCTGGGGAAGTTGGTTCTAACTTGTGCTTAGCCCCACCCATTCAGTCTCTTACTTGCAATTATGCTAAGTGTCTACTGAATTCATGGCACTCTAATGGTGAAAAACTATTTCAACGAGACTGCTATGCATATTAAAGGAAATGCAATGTTATGAACACTTGTACTTTAACAATATTGATGGTACACTGATTAATTCAAGCATTTGGCTTTGCTGCATTTGACTCATTATTTTGCATGGGATAGAGTGCATGAGCCACCACCTCTCTAGTGAAGGTACAGTCCGCACAATTTACTAAATTTGGAAAGGAAGGTGGAACATGCCTATTCATTTATTTTTATCACAATAATATACCTACTTAAAATAAAAGATGTACATACCTCATGTCTCGTCATTGATTTGAAAGTCACTTTCCTTATGCTAACGGAATAGCATCATGGGTGGCAGTGTAATTAAATTTAGATGGGATGGTGAAGGATTGTAATGAATTTATTATGAATAAAGATGGGATGGCTAATAAGGGTTCTAATTATTATGATAAAAAGTGGTCATAATATTATTTATTTATTATAGTACGAGATGGCAGTATCGGGTGTGAATTTCAGAAGTGGCAGAAAATAATTAGTGACGATCATGGGTATGTTGTTGGGATTGTCGGAGCATTTGCAAAGAAAGGGAAATCACAAAATTTTGGAGCATCATTAAAAGATGCGGTCGGGACAAAAGAACAAAATTCCTGAGCATCATTGAAAGATGTAGCCAGAATGAAGGAACAAAGTTTCGGAGCATCGTTGAAAGATGCAGTAGGAATGAAAGAACAAAGTTCTGGAACATCGTTGAAAGATGCAGCTGAAATGAAGGAACAAGGTTCTGGAGCATCGCTGAAAGATGTAGTCAGAATGCAGGAACAAAGTTTCAGAGCATTGCTGAAAGATGCAGCTGAAATGAAGGAACAAAGTTACAGAGCATTGCTAAAAGATGCAGCTGAAATGCAGGAATAAAGTTCTAGAGCGTCGCTGAAAGATGCAACTAGAATGCAGGAACAAAGTTTTGGAGCATTGCTGAAAGATGCAGCCAAAATGAAGGAACAAAGTTCTAGAGCATCACTGAAAGATGCAGCCAGAATGTAGGAGCAATGGAACAGAATGATGCACTTTGGACTTAACACATTTCAGTGCATCGCTGAAAGATGTGCTGGAATTCAGGAACAAACAAGGGAATGGAACCAATCGAACGAACAAGTTTCGAAGCATCGTTTCAAGATGTGCTAGAATTTGTATTCTATTAAAAATTAAGTCCTACAAAATAGAGATAAAATTTAGACAAGTCCAAAAGAACAATAATACAATAAAAATGCTCTGAAGTGATTATAAGTACATACACATGGAAGATTGATTTTTTTACTCCTAGCTAAAAATTATACGGGCTCTGCCGTAGCAAAGTCAATGCATTGGGTTTCTCCTTACATTTCTACCATTCTCATAAATTCTTCTTTGTTGATAGGTTTATGGTAGATTCGTAATCGATGACCGTTGACTAAGAGGGTTCGAGTATCACCATCAATGGGTTTGAGTTGCACTGCTCCGTTTGGAAATACCTCAAAAATTTCATATGGACCCAGCCAATGAGTCCTTAGTTTTCCATTTTGATCTTTATATCAGGAATCAAATAACACTGCCCAATCTCCATTGTGGAACTCTCTTTCTTTTATGTGTTTATCATGCCAGGCCTTTCGTTTTTGTTGAACTAGCTCAGTTTGGTAGATAACTTCTAAGCAGAGTTCATCTAATTCACTAAGTTGCAAGACTCTTTCTACATGAGCTCGGTCGAGGTCTAAACCTAACTCCATTGTTGTTTTAAGAGTTTGAAGTTCAAATTCAATGGGTAGAAGAGGTTTCTTCCCAAAGACTAACTCATAAGGAGTAAGACCAGTGGTTGATTTCCAAGTTGTATTATAGGCCCAAACGACTTCAAGCAATTTTCTGGCCCAGCCTCTTGTTCCTGATGAAACTATTTTTGTCAAGATATTTTTGAGTTCGCTGTTAGTGACTTCTACTTGACCATTTGCTTGAGGGTGATGTTGATAACTGAGAGGGGGGGGGTGAATCAGTTATCCTAATTATTTCCCTTATTGAACTTTCCTTTTAATTGATGCAGCATAGAATCAAACACAAAAACATTAACCATGAAATAAGAAACACATGACACAGTATTTTTGACGTGGAAACCCTGTTAAGGGAGAAAACCACGGGGTGATTAACCCAAAATTATTCTCTGTTAGAAGAATAGGAAATTACAAAAATGGCACTTGCCAATTAGGGCTCACTGCCCGAGCACACTGCTCACAAGAGGCCCACTGCCTACAAGAAGACACACTGTCTACAAAGTGATGAGAATCACAGTCTTGAACTGATTGGAAGCATCTGCATATGCTGGAGTTCAGTTCCGGTTAGGCTCAGTACACTGATCTGCTGCACTTCATCTTTCCTCTGTTCTTTATTCTGCTATCTTTCACATACCGGATCCTTTTTGCTACCTCTGCTCTTATCTGGACTTATTCGCATATGTCTCCACACCATCACGCCCTTCACAACTAAATCCATCCTCTATATATATCCGCACAAGTAATTTCATCACCTTTCTAGTCGGCATCCGGAACAGTCTAGTTTCTTACAAACTCTTGTTCTGTCGGCTGAATCCTTCCTCACCAAGCAATGCGGATCAAGCATATACTTGTAGATATCATTAATCATGTCGGCCAAACATGATTCATGCCTTCACAACCTCTATCATCAATAATAACACATCCGGAAAGTAGTCTGATACTCTGTCAGTCAGTTCTTCCTCTGTTTTCACTGTCTCTCAGGAATCCGGTACTCAACTATTCATATCTTTTTCCTTGTCCATCACCGGAGGCTAAATCCTTGGAATATACCACTCAAGGTAGTCCTCTTGACTTCCCCAAATCCGCACTGCACCAAGACACTTCCTCTGAGAGATCCGGACCAATCTGTCGAACCTTGCCACATGCTCTGTTCTTGTTCACCGGACCACAACATTCTTTATTCTGACTTCCGGTAGAGGCACATCATGACTTGCGGATATGTGGGATGACCTTTGTTGCCATCAATGACAACAACCATGAATCCATATAGTGTCTCTTGCCAACAATCTCCCCCTTTGGCATTGATGGCAACACTTAGTGAAAAATGACTAAGTGTTTTCACTATGCTCCCCCTTTGCTGATGCTCTGTCTTTATATACAATTTCCAGAACTCCCCCTTAGTTGGATTCCTCATTTTTCACTGCTCCTCACTCCCCCTTTGACATCAATGGCAAAGGGTAGGGTCCGCATATCAAAATTTTCAAAAATTTCTTATACTTAGCCGCATATTTACATACTCACATATATTGAAGAATGTCTGCAAAGGATGTCTGCAATTGGATCATTTCTGTAGCCCAACTTTGCTTCATTCTATCCAAAATTGAAATGTGACCACTTAGCAAAAATGCAAAAGCTTCTGCCCGCTTGAGATCTGTCGGATCTTTTGTTTGGGCGGTGGTCTGAGCATCACTGATGGCCTCATGCATAGTTTCCAACTTAGGGATTATAATCCTTCTAAGTTCTCCCATCCGGTTGGTGATGTTCTTCCTTTCCTTCTCAAGATTCTTTATTTCATTCAAGACTGCAATAGTCTGACATTCTTGATTTATTATAGAGGAAGAGAGAGGATCAAAACTTTGAGATAAGCTTTGTAGCTTATCCTGTTCCTCTTTTATTTTCTTGTCAAATGCTACTGTTGCTTTTGACCAGGATATACAAAATTTATAGATGTCACCGCCATCCTTAAGAGCATTCTCTAAGCTCTTTATTCCAATGCTTACAATCTTCCTATCTTTAGAGATTAATTCTAATATCTCTGAAAATCTCTTATCCAAAAATTCCTTCCGGACCTTTTCTTCAGCTGATTTTTCTAGAGAATCAAAATGTGTATCAACACTGCTGACTAAGGTTTTTAGATTACCGGAAGTGGAGGCTGTCGGATCTATTTGGATTGATGGCATAATCTTTACAAGTACTCCGGAAGCAGCCTCTATCAACTCACAGTCTTCCATATGAGACTTCAGGAGCTTTTCATTTGCCTTGGCATTTGCAAATGAGGCTATCTTCATTGTTTGTACCGGAGAGAGAGAGTCAAAATCAAATGGGCCTTTTAGAAGCTCCGGTTCATCAATCTCTAGAGTTTCTTTGCTCAAAAATTGTTGAACAGTTTGTGCAGTGTCTCTTGCCGGAGACAGATGTTTCTTTTCTTCTGCAGTCTTAGAACTGTCAACCTCTTTGTCTTTCACCACTGCTTCCTTCTCCTGTAATTGCTCTTCTTCTTTGGATCCAGAGACTGTAGGGGAAACCGGAGGAGAGATATTTGTCTGTTCAGGGCTCACTTCTTCCGGAACAGAAGATTCCAAATCAGCAGCTGTTTCTGCACCTAAGTCCTCTACAACAGGAAGATTGAACCTTTTGAAGGCCTTCCGGAGGATCTCTTCTGTTTCTTGGGCCACTTTGTCAGTCTCACCAAGCATGAGTTGATTCATCCTGGCTTTGCTTCTGAACTCATCTTTGCAGTCCTTGAAGATAATGTTCATTGTCTTGGGATCAATTTGAGGATATAGCTGAATAGCTATCTGCTCCCGGATCTCAAGATCTTTAGCATGAGCATTATTCTTTCTTACTTCCAATTCCTTTTCTAGGCTTTTAGGAATAAGAGATATTATTTCAATGAAAGCCTTATTATATATGTTAAGATATTTTACTGTGGCCTCCTGCAGAGTCTTTTGGTCGGCCTCACTGAAGTCATCATATGATTCAGTCATTGGTTGAAGGTTTCCATCCACCGTGACCGACTTGATTATGCTCTCTAGAGACAGAGTGGGCTTTTCAACAGATCCTTCTGCCATTTCATCCTTGTCTTGGCCTGTGGAGGGCTTACCGGATCCTTTCTTCTTCTGTTTCTTTATTTCTTTAACTCCCTCATCTGACTCTGTTTCCTCTTCATCCTTTTGGCTTGCATAAGCCCTTGTGGCTTTTGTCTTGGATCTCTTACCGGATGCCTGGACTTCCGGTTTTGAAGTTTTGGTTGTGGGAGGTGCAGGTCTCTTTGATGATCTGGTCCGGGTGGGAGCTTCAACCGGAGCACTTTCTTTACTTTTCTCTTCTTCCTCAGCCTTCCTCCTCTTTTCCCGGCTGGCATCAAGTGCCTCCTTTGAGATGCCTAGGCCTTGAGCAATGTGCTCTACTTCTTTTCTCACCTTTCTTTTGATCTCAGGTTCCCTGAGTTCTACATGTATTTTTACACTCAGCTCCTCAAAGGTTCCAAACCTTTCTGCCTTAGGATCTTTGGGCTGACTTAGCATGTGTTGAACATGCAGCTCCACTATCTGTTCATCTACTTCATACCCCATGGGCATGATCCAGACAGTCCTTGGCTCCACTGCCTCCATTAGGCACTGATCAGTGTCAACCATAAAACACACTGAGTCTTTGTATTTTTCAACAAGAGACTGGGGAATTCTCTCTCTTGCTTGCATCATGCTCTGAAAGTTTTTGAAGTATCCCCATAGAGCTGTATTTCTCGCCTTTGCATCCCCAAGTCCATGCAAGTAGTCTCTTATCTGGACTGCAACAGGTTTGTCATTCTGCCATACCCATCCACTTGTTCTGGGTAGCTCATTCATGAAGTAGAAGAATAGACATACAATAAGAGTACCATACTTAAAGGAATTCTTCTTATCCTTCTTGATTTTCTGTATATTTTCCATTAATTGGCTTAGCAGTAGTTCGCAGAGATCATACTCTGCATTCTTTCTTAGCATCTCATAGGCAGTGTATACTGCAGTTCCGGATACAGAATTCTCCCTGCTGGAGTGATAGATCTTGTATCCTATTATCATTGATGCATATTTGATATCCGGATCTGAAATATCTTCAATGGTCATTGCCCTCTTATCAAATTTTGATCCGGTGGCCTCAGTTACAATGTTGTTCTTGACAGATTTGAGGATAGGTACCCCTCCGGAAGAGTATAGACCAGTTACTGCTCTAATTGCCTCTTTTGTGATCTTGCAGGGTCTATCTAGCCATAGAAAGTTGTCATGCATCCTGCTCAGTACATACCGGACCCATTCATCTTCTTCAAAGCATGGGAAATGAATAAATTGCTCAAATTTTTTCTTCTGGATATCCTTATACTCTGGTTTAAGCTCAAAGGCATTGTCTATCAGTTGCTTGTGATAGAGGTCTCTTAATTTGAATTCCCCAAATTCCTCAATGCTTGCATGTATGTAAACCCTAATGTCTTCGGTGTGTAAAACTCCGTGAGGAACACTAGAGAAGGCTCCTAGTGGGTCTACCTCCAATGATTTGTAGGGATGTTTCTTGAATGAGGGGCGAGGTCTATCAGAGATCTTAACTATGTTTGGAGTAGCCATTCTTCAAAGATTTGCAGTGAGGTAATGAAAAACGGAGAATACCTTATGCGCCTTCGGTTTGCACGGAGTGGTTGGATTGATTTCTTTGTGCAATAACTTCGGCAGGAGATCCTTGGTGTGCTTGATGAACCTTGTTGCAGAGCTCCACTTTTCGCTTCTTCTCGAGTGCAGAATGAGCAAATGACCTTTGAGAAATCCCTTAAATTGCTCCGCGAACCCTAATATCTGTCTGCAATAAATGCTTCACCTACATCATTCCGGTTTGCCTTGTCTGGATAGCTTGGAGTATCCCGGATTAGTCCTGATCTGTGGATATCATCCGGATCTTTCAATCATGAATAAATCGAGGTAACATATTACAAGATCATCTCAAACACTCTATCCAATCCGCAGAACAAGATAGTGCATTTTCGGATCTTTCCGGACCTTTTTGTAATCCTTTATCATACCGGAGCATCTCCCTGAACAGGTCTTATTTGATCGATCACAGCTTCTTCATAACTCCATGCGGACCTCTGAAAACTTGACTGAAGTATCTCAAGACTCATATCTACGAACCCTTTGATCCGCATCTTGTGCCACATCCGGCACCACTTGTTTGGCTGGGGGAACAAGATTTTCTTTGAGTCTCCCCCTGAGCCTGAGCTCACCTTTTAATTTCCGGAAGAAATATCAGCACCAGAGTCTGGTGCGGATCCAACCTCTACATTCTCTGAACTTTTCTTCACCCAAATCTTGCTCATCTGATTCCTAACCTCATCCGCATTCATCTTTTGTTTACCCTTGTCTTGATTCTGATTATACACCGGACCTCTTTTGTCCTGATTCTTGTTTCTGCAGATTTTAGCATTATGACCGGACCTATTGCAGATTTGGCAAATAACATTTCTTTGCATATTTGACTGATATCCTCTTGATCTGCATTGATTAGCCATATGACCTACTCTATTGCATGTGAAGCATCTACCTTTGAATGATTTGTTTACTTGCATAATTCTGCATTCATGGGATTTGTGTCCATACCTTTTGCAGTTGAAGCACTGTCCGGAGAAGGATGAATTAATCTGATTCATTCTCATTCTGCACTGATTAGCTTTGTGACCAAAGTGGTTGCAACTATGGCAGTATCCATTGAAGGATGGATATCTTTGAGCATTTGGCTGTCTTACCGGAGGTCTTCTAGGCCTGCTCCTTGGATTTTCTGATCCAAGATTCTTCTGACCGGATCCGGAGCTTTCTCCTTTCTCATATCCCAAACCATACTTGTCATCTGTCCTCTTTTGACTTCCAAGAAGAACTTCAAGTTGAGCAGAACTTATCTTGAATTTTTCTTTATATTCATTTGCTGTTTGAAGGTCTCTTTTGAGAGAGGCAATTTGATCCTCAAGTTTTCCTTCATTATCTTTGGCATCTTCAAGATCAGATTCAAGATGTCTGATAATCCTGTCCATCTGGTGGCATTCTTCTGATTTTTCTTTAAGAGATTGTCTTAGATTGTCTTCAGCCTTTCTTTTTTCTTCAATCTCTTGAGTAAACTTTATAGTTCCTGATTCCATTTCATGTCTTAACATAATGACTTCTTTTGATAACTTTTCACATAACTTGGTTTGCTCAGTCAATTCTTCATTTGTATTGCTTTCTTCATTTTGTCTTGCCAACTGTTGAAGCAGCTCCTTTCTCTTTTTCATAGAGAGACTTAATTTGTCTTTTAATTCTCTCATGAATTCATCAGCCTGTTTGAGTCTTTCCTTTAATTCACTGACTTCAGAATTTGACTGTTCAAGATCCTCAAGAGCAGTCTTGAGTTGCTCCCTTAAACCATATGCATCCATTTGAAATCCCAGATCTTCCTCAAGCTGTTAGGCTCTATTAGGAGGAACTTAGCTCTGATACCAATTGTTGATAACTGAGAGGGGGGGGTGAATCAGTTATCCTAATTATTTCCCTTATTGAACTTTCCTTTTAATTGATGCAGCATAGAATCAAACACAAAAACATTAACCATGAAATAAGAAACACATGACACAGTATTTTTGACGTGGAAACCCTGTTAAGGGAGAAAACCACGGGGTGATTAACCCAAAATTATTCTCTGTTAGAAGAATAGGAAATTACAAAAATGGCACTTGCCAATTAGGGCTCACTGCCCGAGCACACTGCTCACAAGAGGCCCACTGCCTACAAGAAGACACACTGTCTACAAAGTGATGAGAATCACAGTCTTGAACTGATTGGAAGCATCTGCATATGCTGGAGTTCAGTTCCGGTTAGGCTCAGTACACTGATCTGCTGCACTTCATCTTTCCTCTGTTCTTTATTCTGCTATCTTTCACATACCAGATCCTTTTTGCTACCTCTGCTCTTATCTGGACTTATTCGCATATATCTCCACACCATCACGCCCTTCACAACTAAATCCATCCTCTATATATATCCGCACAAGTAATTTCATCACCTTTCTAGTCGGCATCCGGAACAGTCTAGTTTCTTACAAACTCTTGTTCTGTCGGCTGAATCCTTCCTCACCAAGCAATGCGGATCAAGCATATACTTGTAGATATCATTAATCATGTCGGCCAAACATGATTCATGCCTTCACAACCTCTATCATCAATAGTAACACATCCGGAAAGTAGTCTGATACTCTGTCAGTCAGTTCTTCCTCTGTTTTCACTGTCTCTCAGGAATCCGGTACTCAACTATTCATATCTTTTTCCTTGTCCATCACCGGAGGCTAAATCCTTGGAATATACCACTCAAGGTAGTCCTCTTGACTTCCCCAAATCCGCACTGCACCAAGACACTTCCTCTGAGAGATCCGGACCAATCTGTCGAACCTTGCCACATGCTCTGTTCTTGTTCACCGGACCACAACATTCTTTATTCTGACTTCCGGTAGAGGCACATCATGACTTGCGGATATGTGGGATGACCTTTGTTGCCATCAATGACAACAACCATGAATCCATATAGTGTCTCTTGCCAACAGGTGATAGGGTGACAACTTTTTATGGCTTACCTGGAAATGATCAGTAAAGGCTAGCAAAACTTTTGACATAAACTGAGGTCCTTGATCTGTGACAATTGATCTAGGGGCTCCAAATCTGAGAAAAATCCTGTTATACAGGAAGTCAGCAACTTATTCTTCCCTAGCAACTCTCAAAGCTTGGACTTTTGTCCATTTAGTTAGATAGTTAGTATAGACCAAAATGTATTCTTTGCCTTGTGAAGGAGGGTCGATGGGACCAATAAAATCCAATCCCCACTTTCAAATGGTTCAAAAACTACTTGTAGTTGTAGAGGCATTTCATTGGATGATGTGGGTCTTCCTACCCATTGGCATTCATCGCAACAGCGAACATAGTTTTTCATGTCTTTATGCATTGAGGGCCAGTAATATCCCATACCTAGGATTTGATGGGACGTTCTCTTGGCGAAGTAATGACCTCCAAAGGGGTCATAATGGCAGGCTCTAAGGATGTTGTATGTTTCATCTGATCTGACACAACGTCGTAAAACCAGATCAGGGCCACATCGAAATAGCATTCCATTAATCCATTTGAACCGAGCACTTTCCTAAATAAGGTGTTTCTTTTGTTTTGGCATAAAGTTTGGCGGAAGCTCAGAAGTAGCTAGATAGTTGGCGATGTCTACAAACTAGGGGGTTTTAATGGAGATGGCAAATAAATTTTCAGCTGGGAATTCATCTTGTACACTAGCACAATCTCCATTGTCTTGTTTGATCCGGGATAAGAAATATGTGACTACGTTGAACCTCCCAGGTTTGTCAATGATGGTTACAATGTATTCTTGGAGAAGCAATAACCACCTGATTATTCTTCCATTTACTGCAAGTTTGTTCATTAGATACTTGATAGCTGAATGGTCTGTGAACACAGTTACTTTGTACCCTATGATATAATGTCAAAATTTATTGATTGCATGCACCACAGCTAAGAATTCTTTCTCCGTAGTAGTATAGTTTCATTCAGTGGGAGTCAAATTCTTACTAATGAAATAGATGACATATTTCCTCCATTCTCATCTTCCTGACCTAAAACTGCTCTAATGGCATCATTGAAAGCATCTGCATAAATATGGAACAGAAGGTTCCAGTTAGGTCCACGTAGGACAGGAGCAAAGATGAGTTTCTCCTTAATGATTTCAAATGATGTTTGGCATTCTGCTGTCCAGATAAAATCTATCCTTTTGGAGAAGGAAGAACATGGGGGTTGCAATTTTGCTGAAGTTTTCTATGAATCTTTGGTAGTATCTAGCATGTCCTAAGAAACTTCTGACGTCAGTTTGGTTCTTAGGAGTCTCTAGTTGTTGTATCACCTCAATTTTCTTAGGATCCACCTTTATCCCTTCATCTGAGATGTGTTGTCCCAACACTATTCCTTGTTCTACCATTATTAGACATTTTTTGTGACTCAGGGATAGTTGATGGTCCTCACATCATTTCAATACCTTGTCCAAATTTTTAAGACCTTCATAAAAAATGGAACCATACACTGTGAAGTCATCCATATAGGTGTTGGGAATTAAGGTGTCTCAAAATTGGTAATTCCTTGTATTTTTACATTGTATTTATTTATTAATTGCCTATTGTATTAATTGGATGCAAATCATATATTGTCATATTGTGGGAGTTGGCACGGTGATGTGTCATCCTACACAGCATATGTCCACATGTATTTTTGTCCTCACATGAGGAGATAGGCATCCCACTTAGTGGTAGGAATATTTTACCATGTGTTGGCATCTTGGATGTTGTGTAAGGGAATATTGATTGTAATGGTCATGACAGATTCCTATGACGAAGTTATGACATGTAAGAGTCGAAAATAGGAGATTCTATGACAGGTGAAGACATGTGTTGAAGAGCATCTTTGAAAAAGGCATCTTTGGGTGCCCCAAGGTGGACTATGCCATGTTGTAAGAGAATATGCTATTTATAGCCTATGTCTGATAGATTCTCTGACGGTTGTAAGAGTCGTAAGAGCATCTGTCATAGCCCATTTTGGAAATAGGCAACCTCCTTGGGATGGGGTGACTTGACAGTGTTAGGAGCATCCTACAGAGTTGAACAAGTATCCATAAGCGTGGGTTTTGGGCCATGTTGGATGCCCATTCCTATGTGGAGCCATATTTGCCTTATATTTGTTATATAAATAGGTGCTTTTGAGAGGAAATGTATTACAAGTTTGACAGGTACTGTTATGCTGTTGGTTTGTCTCTAGATACGAGTGTCGAAGACTCCTGAGAGCTTGCATTGCAAGTGTATTGTAAACCATTTCAATTTTGATAATACATTGTGCAGGTTTTGGAGTGTGGGGTTTTTCACCCGATAAGGGTTTTCCCCACATATATCTTGTGTCTCTCTTCTTGTGTCTCACTTTCTTGTTTATGTGTTTGCTGCAATGTCTCTGTTAGTGGTTTAACATTGTTGTAATAGTAAGGATAAAATTGAATTTGCACTCTCCTCCCCTTATTAGATTAGTGTAGGAAGTGATTTTCGTACACCTAGCTTCCTTTCAATAGAATTCCACACAGTCATTTACCAACTCAACAAATATGGCCAGAACAGCTCTTTGAAATGTTGTAGGAGCGTTGCATAACCCAAAGGAAAGGATGTGATATGTGAATGTCCCCCAGGGGCAAGTAAAATTTGTTTTGTGCTGGTCTTCTACTGCTACTTGTATTTGGTTATATCCACTAAATCCGTCCAAGAATGAGAAATACTTCCTTCCAACTGAATTATCCAAGACTTGGTCTATGAAAGGTAAAGGGAAGTAATCTCTATAGGTAGCTTTGTTGATCTCTCTATAATTGATACACACTTTGCACTTCCCATTTTTCTATGGAACAACTACCAAAGGTGAAACCCATTTGCTGTCAGAGATGGGATAGATGAATCCTACTTGCTGGATTTTCTCAATCTCTATTTTAACAATATCTTTGAGAGCAGGGTTGAGTCTTCGTTGAGGTTGATGAACATGTCTAACATCTTCAGTATAGATGTGATGGGTACAAACACTCGGGTGTATTCCTCTCATGTCTGTATAATCCCAAGCAAAAGCTTTGGATCTATTTACAAAAACATCAAACAATTTGAGCTCATCTGACTTTGTCAACCAACTGTTGATATTTAAAGTTTTTCCTGGTAGTAACATGATAGTTTTGGTTCCAGGGTAGTTGGAGGTGACGGTATGAACTTCTCTCATTAAGGTGTTGAGAGGGTAGCTGTGCGGTATAGTTCTATGAAGTCTGGCAATATCTTCGAAGAAGTGATCTATTTTTAGAATGATATTAGCTAGAGGACAAGGTAATGTCGTGAAGTTGGTGTAATCATGTTTGGTGTCATCAGTGTGGATCAGATGTCCTAATACCTCTTCCACTTCTAAAATTTCTTCATCGCCTATGGAGGGGAAAAGTTTAAGTTTCTGGTTATCATTTTTGTAGTCATATGTTTGACATAGGACTTTGAACTCGAAGAGGAATTGGTTAGGATCTTTAGAGGATAATCCTCTGAAAGTCGATAAAATGGAGGGTGAAATGTTTTTCATGGGTGGATTGTCATCTTCATTGAGAGCAATAGGATAAGTAAATGTCCATGCCACTCTTCTTAGGTTGTCACCATCTCCTTGGTTTGCTCTCCCATCTCCGTTGTTTGCTCTTCATCCATTGAAAGGGTAATTGTTGTTATTATTAGCCATAATGTAAAAAGGAATGTTCTCCTCTTTAGAGATTGGGTTTGTTGGCTGAACGATCTCCTCTTCAAAGGTCGGGTCTGATGGTTGAACTTCTGGGATATTTTGGGAGGTCTTAGGTTGATCCTGCTCTATCAATTCATAACTAAGTTCTTCAGCTGAGACTTCTACCTCCCTACTTATGGTTGGAACTACTATTGGGGGATTCTTGGTATGAATCTTCCGTGCAGACCTCATTTCCTAACCATGCAGAAAAAGAAGTTTGAGAATTATATTTTTTTCCTAAAAGAGGTATCCAAGCAGTCTCCTATTAACACTTAGAAAAGAATCATTCTCCCCAACAACAACGCCAAAAAGTGATAGGTTGTCGTAAGGTCCTAACACTTTAGTTACAAATATGTCAATTATGTTGACCGGGGTAGTGTCCAAAGGCTATATGCAATAGGGGATATTTTGGTCATCTCTCTTCGTAAGATTTTCTAATTTTTTAAAATGGTTGAAAACAAAAATTAAACTAGAAAGCATGAAATTGTTTAAGCTAGAAAGCATTCAAATTCCTATTCTATAAAGCATGTAAACTATCTAAGAATTCAACACTTGCAGTTTAACTATGAAATTGAAACAAAGGCAACTAACTGCTATCAACTAACTACTAACTGAAAGTACACTTAACATCAATAGCTAACAACAGTTTTAAGAACATAGTGGATGCTCCAAAAATTACAAATAAACAAAACTCAGAGATCAGTAACCTAAAAACACAACCTGTAGGAACACATAACAAAACTAAACACAGAATAACATTTGTCTAAAAATAACATGCACATAATAGAAATAACAACATTAACGATAAAAAATACTTCTACGAGATCCCTCGAGTGGCTAGCTCTTGGGGCGTTCCTACTATTAGTTCAAATCACATGTAGTACTTTTGTAGCTTTAAAGTAAATCCATTCATAGCACTTCCATTACTCAGAACAATATCAGCAATATTCATTCATTCATATCATAAAAGTGTAAAAGCACATAGAACATAACTGAATAGTATTCAGAATATATCATGCAACATATCCTTGTTTTTAGGAGCTACACCTATATATACTGCACTACTACAAAATCCTAATCTGCAGATGGCAGGAAAATACCATTGAAAAAGTCTTAAACAAAATTACAACTAACTGATGTTCATGACATAAAACATAATAAAGGCTCTGAGTGGAGTCGTAAAGTCTCAAATAGTCTTAATAGAAAATAATAGAATGCTTTAAAATAAGTCTTCCACTATGCACGCCTACATTTCTGACACCCCAACTTTCGGTGCTCTGACTTCAACCGCTTGAAGTCCACTCCTTTCATAGGCCATGCATAAGTCTTGCACGATTACTCAAATTCTATACCATTATATCAACATTAGTTAGCTTATTCCAATCAATTTGAGAAATAAAGATTTATACACCATTTTATAAAAAAGTAGACAATTATTGCTTCTAAAAATAAACAAATTAGCATGGCTGAGGTGGTTAGCAAGAACAAAAAGAGGTATTTAGCTCATCATAAGAATGAGGTTGTTTATACCTTATCGAGGGGCTTGTGGAGGGTTGATCCATGCGGTGGACTTCTGACCTCATTTGTATTCTTTTCGCTTTGTGAGGTGTGTTTGGTATGACATGATTATTCTCCCATGTCAGATTGTTGAATGACAGAGAACGTCTGGGTTTTCTTCTGTCTTATTCATAATATGAATCTTCATAGTTGTAGTAGTTTGAAATCGATGCATTTGGATCAGGTGGCACCTACCTATTGAAAAAGGGAGTTTTTGGTTTCCTTGAGGGAATATTCCCTAAGTTCAGGTCTAGTTCTGTCATATTTGGGGGTGTCATAAACACCACAAAATAAATGGAACGAGTGAAGGTGGAAGAGGCGAATATGGTCGTGGAAATGAAAGTGAAAATGATTGAATTCTTGAAGTTGAAATGCAAAATCACTCGTCCTAGAAGGATTTATAATTTCACGTCGGGTTCACCAAAATATGTGGTGAAGCTGACGATGCACGTGACAATGATGATGAAAATTAGATCCAAGCAATGGAAACACAAAAGGCATAACCAAGAGGCTTTAGCCTTTCACGTCGGGTTCACCAAAATATGTACACTCAAAAACACGTCTCGGTGGCCTGAGGCGGTTGAGTTAGCTTTGGCGCGCACATGGACCCCTCTTTTTGCCAAGGGCGAACCTCCACGTCACTCTCACTCTCGTGGAAGTAGCCAGTCGAGAGGAGGGAGACATGGGGGCGGTCTGACTCGTTTGAGAGATGGACTTCACAGAGAGTGATTGGCCAGTCTTGAGGCCTTTCTTCTGCGTTGATTCTAATCCAGTGTTCTGTGATCGTTGTTGTTAAAATAACTATATGACTCAAAGGGTCACTAGTCACCGTTCTTCTGTTTGGATTTCTAAGGTTCCAAGGTTGTGTAGGTTGATGATTGTTTTCATTGATACTTCTTTCAATTTGGCATTGTTGTTTGAACTGTTGGATAATGACCCGTGTTTGGAATGTCCTTAACCTCTGTTGTTTTTTTTGAATTGTTTGTTGATCTTATTGTGGTCTAGGGTGAATCTCCTCTATCTTGTTGAGGATTGCCTTCACCCACTCGCCTTTAAGTCTAGGGCACATTCATGAGCCCAAACCAAGAGAGAGATAGTTAAAGCTAACCTCGATTTGACCTAGGCTTTTGACTTAGGGTTTGTTTGACCTTGTGTTGGCATCTAGGGTTTTGCCTAATGTTGACCAAAGTTGACCTTATGTTGGAATCAAGGGTTTGTGAATGCTCTATGATGCTAATGTTTTTGTTCTTTTCAATTTTTGGATACATGCAAGCCTATATGAGTGCAAACAATACTTTTGTGCTTTTTTTCTATTTATGGAAATGAAAGTGTTTTTTCCTATTCTAGTAATTAAAATATGGATGCAATCTAATATGAAGTTGCCTAATGGAATTGATGCATGTTTTTGTTTTGTTTTTCTAAATATGTGGAACAATTACTCTAGGAAAGAGGAATTGCTTTGAAATGAATCTAATCTATGAAATTTTGAAAGTAAACTACTCTAACAATGCAATATCTACTTAGCATATCAAGGAAATGGTAACATGCATTTACTATTTCCAAGAGCAAATTGTGATTTTATAATTACTATGAAATAAAAGCATGAAGGAACCTGGAATAAGAGACGCGTGAGCCTCCACTACCCTCATAAATCCTTGTATGGGCAATCTCTTATCCTCTTGTAGCAGTGGGGATATCCTCTTGGCAATAATAAGAAAGGGATGCAGAAATGAGCTTTTGGAAACTTGAATGAAATCTCAATGTGAGCTTTGTGAGCACTGTGGCTTGTGATGTGGGCAGTGTATCGATGATATATAAGCTTTTACAAAGCTTGATGAGACAACAATAAAAAATAAAAGGCTCGAACGTCCTGTATGAGCATATAGATGCTAGTTGAAGAGCAAAAACCTGCAAGAACTGTGTGCACAAATGAAATTGCCCCCCTTTGTGCTTGAGGTAGGGGATATTTATAGGTTTGAAGAGGCTAGAAAAGGTGGAGAGGATGAAGAGTTAACTCCCTTTGATTGAAGAGTTAACTTAGAAGACACAAGAGTGATCTGAGCTAATTAGGGAGTGAACAAGCCATTATAGCTTATCACTCAAGAAGAAATGGAGTTAAAAGAATGCATGGGTTGACAACTAAAGATAAAAAGGAGATAAATATGCATGGTTGAATGCATGAAATAGTTAACTCCAAGTTTAGGACAAAATTCCATGCAATCAGAAGCAAAAACGAGTCAAAATGGAGCTACTTTTGGCCAAAAACTCGAATTGATTTGTGGCTAGGAAAGACAGTAGGGTCGCCACCTGGTCACCCCTTCACCAGTCAGGGTCACCCGTGGGCAACCCTTAGAGGAGGGATCCTAGGTGAACGTATAGGATGGGAGATGAACTAGGAGGGGAAAAGGAGGTGAATTACCTCTGGAAACTGGTCAAACAGGGGTCAAAAACCAAATCTCCACTTGCAAAAGATGGATCTCTTGGGGGAGATTTGGAAATAATAGGGGGAGATTTGTACTAGTTGATTGGAATTGAAAACCAAAATTTAGAGATGGCTTGGGAGGTCCTCTAGAGGGCTCCTAAGGGTGGGAATAGATGAAAAACACTAGGGAAAGGTTAAAACACAACAAATGGATGAATACAAGGCTTAGGGATGAAGTTGTAAGCACAAAAAACACAAATCGACAAGTGTCGAAAAGTGTCGAAAGCGAGGAAAGGGATAACACTAAAAAGGGGAAACAACAAAAGGAAGAAGAAACCACATGTTACCAAGATAATTACTATTGAGAGGGCATTATTTCACACTTAAATGTATGTGACAAGGATTGCGAGTCATCATCAGGGTCATCATGGAGGCTGTGTGTGATTTTGGTGCTTACAGAGCCAAGGACTGAGTTGTATGAAACAATCTAATACATGAGCACAAGTCTAAGATGATACCTCATTGCGTGAGAGCTAAGGACAGAGAGGTATTCATTCCATCAAAGTCACCTAGGGCATAATCGTCACCTCATTCATTATGGTGTTGAAGAGCTTACACTCAACAAGACTTGTGTTAGGGTTAGGGCAGATTAGAGCAGTAAACACTAACAATTATATGCAGGTTAAATAACCCAAATATAACAATGAAGAATAAAACAAAAGAGATCAACACAAAAATTTAACATGGTTCACCCAAAATGGGCTACATCCACAGAAACTCATCCATCCAATGATTTTATTATCTAGTGCAAAACATATTAGAATCTCACGAATTCCATACCTACAACATACATCCCAGCCACTTATAACAAGATTTTTGGAAGCTTCTAAAATTAGGGTTTTACAATGTCATTTTTCTTTTGTTGGTTAACAAAAATTAACAACCGAGTTTGAACAAGCAAAAAAGGAGGGAATTTTTTTTGAGGGCTGCACCCCCAAACCCCTGCTTCTCAGGGGTTGTCGCCCCCGAACCCTGACAAGAATACGTTACAAGTGTATAGTACTTGCATGATCAATCGCCACATACCAATAATCTCCCACTTGGAGACTGATTCTGGACGACACCGCTGCACTTGTAACTCCCACTGGATTACAGGCCTTGCTGGTTTCTTATATCCACCATTATCAGTCATGAAGGCCAACAGAAACTGATGAGGAAATCAATTTCTCTCATGTAACCACCTTTGTGAACATATCTGCAGAATTCTCACTTGTGTGAATTTTCTCCATCTTCAACTGTCCATCCTCCAAAACTGACCAGATGAAGTGGTATCTGAGCTGTATGTGCTTAGTTTTTGAATGCAGAGCTAAATTCTTAGCAAGATGAATGACACTCTGGCTATCAGTGTACAAAGGGCTATCTTCTTGTCATTGCCCCAATTCCTCTAGAAAATGTTGTAACCAAATCATCTCCTTGCTAGCTTCTATAGTAGCAACATACTCAGCTTCAATGGTTGAAAGTGCAACAACCTTTTGCAGCCTTGAAATCCAACTAACTACAGTACCTCCTATAGTAAAAACATACCTTGTAGTACTCTTCCTACTATCAATATCACCCGCTAGATTAGAGTCAACATATCCTTTTAGAGTAGAATTTGTTCCTCCAAAACATAGTTTCTTTGAAGTAGTACCTCTCAAATATCAAAGAATCCATTTTACCACATTCCAATATTCCATTCCCAGATTGCTCATATACCTGCTCACAACTCCCACTGCATGTGCAATATCTGGCCTTGTGCATACCATTGCATACATCAAGCTGCCAATTGTTGATGCATATGGTATCTTAGACATTTTGTCTTCCTCCTCTTATGTCTTTGGACACATCTCCTTAGTCAACTTAAAAGGACTAGGCAAAGGTGTACTAACTGCTTTTTCATTTTGCATGTTAAACCTTTTTAGTACCTTCTCTACATACTCACTTTGAGATAAAAATATTTTTTTGGTTGTCCTGTCCCGTGTGATCCTCATACCAAGGATTTGTTTTGCTGCACCCAAATCCTTCATAGAAAATGAATTTGCTAATTTCTGCTTAAGTTCATTAATATGCTGCATGTTAGACTCGGCAACAAGCATGTCATCAACATAAAGCAATGGGATAATATAGGTTCCATTACCCAATTTTTTAAAATAAACATAATAATTAGAATGACATTTTTTGTAACCTTGTTCAACCATAAAACTATCAAATTTCAAATACCATTGCTGAGGTGCTTGTTGCAGGCCATACAAACTCTTATTTAACCTACACACAAATTCCTCCTTACCCTTGACCTCATATCCCTGTGTTTTCTGCATGTATATTTCCTCTTCCAAATCCCCATGGAGAAATGTTGTTTTCACATCTAGCTATTCAAGATGCAAGTCTCCCGCAACCACAAGACTTAGAATAGTTCTAATAGAAGTCATCTTTACAACCGGAGAAAATATTTCATCAAAATCTATACCTTTTTTTTGTGCAAAACCTTTTACCACTAGCCTGGCCTTATATCTTTTCTTGCTTCCATCTTCCTTCAACCTGTAGACCCATTTATTTGGCAATGCTCTTTTACATGCAGGCAATTGAATTAAGTCCCAATTCTGATTTTGTAGCAAGGAATCCATTTCCTCTTTCATGCCTAGCTCCCATTGCTTTTTGGTATCTACATGCATTGCTTCTTCATAACCTTCGGGTTCACCTAAATCTATTAATAATATAGAATTTAATGAAGGAGAAAATCTTTCTAGAGGTCTAGTTATCCTTGTAGAATGTCTAACACTTGCAGGAGTCTGTGGGATAACTTGTTGCTGAGCATCAGTACCACTGGTATTTTATTTTCTGGAATCTCATCCAGCACCACATATTCTTTTTTGGCCTATTCATGCTTCTTTTCCTACAACTAATCCTTATACATGACCTTCTCATTGAATATAACATCTCTGCTCCTAATAATTTTTTGATTTTCATAATCCTATAACTGATAACCAAACTTGGCCTCAAGCTTGGTTCTATTTTAGAAATGAATAGTTTACCTTTTTATTCGTCCATGCCTCCTCTGGAATGCTACCATCCAAAGGATTTTAAGGTCCCCTGTTTATTAAATAAACAATAGTATGTACAACATTTACCCAAAAGTGTAAGGGCAGTCCAACATGCAATCTCATTCTCCTTGCACGCTCCATAATGGTCCTATTCATCCTCTCAGACACACCATTTTCTTGTGGGGTTCTAAGAACCGTTTTCTACCTACGGATTCCATTATATGAATAGTAATTCTCAAATTCTCTACTGCAATACTCACCTCCATTATCAGATCTGAGACACTTCAATTTTTTTCCTGTCTCATTCTCAACCAAAGCTTTCCACCTTTTAAAAGTTTCAAATACTTCTAATTTTTGTTTTAGGAAATACACCCACTAGCATCATCAATAAATGTAACATAATAACAAGAGCCACCAAGAGAAGATACCTGAGCCGGTCCCCATAGATCTGAATGCACAAGCTCTAATTTCTCACTCTTCTTCTCTTTCCCAACTTTGAGAAATCAGACTCTTTTCTGTTTTCCATAAACACAATTTTCACAGAAATCCAAGTCAATCTGCTTCAGACCTGGTAGCAACTTTCTGGAGTGAAGGATCTTCATCCCTTTCTCACTCATGTGCCCAAGTCTATGGTGCCACAATTCTGTTTCTGTCCCTGTAGCAAGTGCTATAACTGTCTCAGTAGCATCTATTTCTGTAGCAGCTAAGGTAGAATAAGTATTACCAGTACACAAATACAATGTGCCTACCTTTTCACCTTTAGCTACTACTAATGCACCTTTAGTGACCTTCCAAATTTTGTCTGAAAAGGTAACTATACAGCCTTCACTACCCAATTGTCCTGAAGAGATTAAATTCCTTCTCAAAATTGGAACATGCCTTACCTCCTGTAGCAACCATTCATTTCCATTCTACAACTTGATTTTTATATTTCCTTTTCCAACAATTTGACAGGGTTCATCATCACCCAAATATACCTGTCCAAAATCACATTGAACATAATCTACAAAATATTTCCTATGGGGCGTGGCATGAAATGAAGCCCCTAAATCTATTACCCATGAATCATTAGCATTATCTAAACACAAAATTAAAGCATCCTGTAATTTATTACTTGCAACATTAGCTTCCTTACTGTCATCATATTGTCTGTCTCCTTGTTTGCCCTTTCGAGACCAACAATCCTTATTCAAGTGTCATGGCTTTCCATAGTGCTAGCAATCCATTCTTCCTCTGGATTTAGATCTGCCTTTCTTCATCTTCCCTTGTGACTTCCCACGATTTGTTGGGCTTTTTCCTCTTTCATTTGTTTTTCCCCTATTCTCTATAGTCAAAGCATTACCCGATGTTGAACTCTCACCTGTGTTTTCCGTCACATTTCCTCGCTAAGGATTACACCAACAACATCATCAAATTTCAAAGTATTTGAACCAGAGACAGAGTTACTTACAACCATTACCAAGCTATTCCAACTTTCTGGCAAAGAACATAAAACCAAGAGAGCCCTCACCTCTTCATCAAATTTCACTTTTATAGAAGTTAACTGATTGGTAATCATATTAAACTCATTTAAATGATTTGACACAGATCCACCTTCAATCATTTTCAGATTAAACAAATGCTTCATGAGAAATACCTTATTAGAGGATGAGGGTTTTACAAACAATTTAGCCAAAGCTCTCATCAGTTCATTTGTTGTCTTCACTTTTGTTATATTGAACGCCATAGATGGTGCCAGGCACAACCGAATGGTTTCAAGTGCCTTTCTGTCCAGAAGTTCCCAATCCTCTTCAGTGATTGCTGCTGGTTTCTTGGCTTTTCCTTCCAATAGCCTCCATAAATCCTTCTGATAGAGATAATCCTCCATCTGCATCTTCCATAACCGATAGTTTTGCCCATTAAATTTATCTACCTTCAATTTACCTTCGTCTGCCATTGCTCCCACTCAACCGTGAGACTCCCACTCAACCATGAGACCTTCCTGTAGACGATTATCAAACATAACCCGCTCTGATACCAGTTGTTAGGGTTAGGGCAGATCAGAGTAATAAACTCTAACAATTATATGTAGATTAAATAACACAAATATAACAATGAAGAATAACACAAAAGAGATCAACACAGAAATTTAACGTGGTTCACCCAAAATGGGCTACATCCACAGAAACTCAGCCATCCAATGATTTTATTATCTATTGCAAAACATAATACAATATCACAAATTCCATACCCGCAACATACATCCCAGCCGCTTATAAAAACTTTTTGGAAGCTTCTAGAATTAGGGTTTTACAATGTCATTTTTCTTTTGTCGGTTAACAAAAATTAACAACTGACTCCGAATAGGCAAAAAAGGAGGGAAAAAAATCCGGGGGCTACGCCCTTGAACCCCTGCTTCTCTGGGGCTGCCCTCGAACCTCAACAAGTATACGTTACGAGTGTACAGTACTTGTATGATCAGTCGCCACATACCAACAACCTAATCCCTGGTGGGTTCAATCAGAACCATTCAACTTCACTAGCAAGACATGGGACCTATTGACATGTGTCACTAGTTTTTAAAATGTATTATTCTTAAAAATTAAAAGAAATCATAAAATTGTATTTTTTTGTGTCATACTCATTGTTAGAATTCATAGAGTTGTATATTTTTTAGGTGGTATACATATTGTTAGGTGTGTCATCACTTCTTGAGTGCATTTGAAAGTTTGAAGCTTGTTTATTATTGCAATCCATTATTATACAATTAGAATGTATTGTGTTACAGTATTTGTCTTGTTACATTAATTAACTTACCTAATCGTTAAAATCTTATTTTCTCTCTTCAACCTTCAACAACCAAGCACAAAAATCCTACACATTTATATTTAGATTTAACATTCTAACATGCATAAAACAATGGTAAATAGAGAGTTTTTGATATGGGGAAATCTTTATTGAGGGATTTGTCATGGGGGGCTAATCTAAATTTTTGGAAAATAATTATACAAACTACACCAAGTTGGCTAGAAATTTTTGACATGCCCCTCCATAAATGCAACATCTTTTTTCTACGAGCCTTGAAGCTCCCTAGGGAGGTGATGAGAATCAAAGAGATGAGATTTTTATATCCTTATTGGCCAAGCAATACACATTTATATTTTTAGAGCCATTACATGCTTTGCTTGGCCAAAAGAGTCTTAAACATTTGTGAGTATCAACCATTTGATAACACTCTTAGGTGTCGTTTATAAGAAAGAAACAACTTTGAATGTATTTTAATTTATTAACATTGATGATTGTAAGCAAAAATACCCAAGAGTGTCACAATAAGTATTAACCATACGAATTTGGATAAATTTATAATCATATTTTAATTCATGTATCTTTCCAATAATAACATAGCTTTTTCATGATAAATTATACAATATGACATTAAAATGCATTATTCTTAGAAATTAAAAGGAATTGTAGACTTCTCTATTTCTTGTGCTATGCACATTAGTTACTTAGCACCATTACTTATTGAATGTTTAATGTTTGTTTATTGTCACAATCTACTTTTACACAACTCATCACTTTAAAGATTAGAAAAATACCCATGTAAGAATATGAAATGCTACTATTTACTTCTCCTCCTCTCATGATCACATAATCGCTTCGGTGTCATTTTTTTAAGAATTGTGATAGCAATACATGTATGCCTTTGGAGATGAGTTGATTATCATTATTAAATTGTGGTTCTAATTTCTAGAGTTCTATATTTACAATTTTGGCATGCTAAAGCCTTTCTCCGATGAGGAGATCCATTCTTACAAAAAGTGAAAGGTGGATTAGAAACAAAGTTGATTATGTGTTGTACTTTAATAGATATACATTCTAGGCATAGGTTACAAAAATTTCTTAGCTTGTTTTTGACTAAGCGTACTCTAGAGATGTGGTTTTATTGAACTCTATAATGTCATTATGTTTAGGACAACTACAATAACTAGTCCTTTAAACTTTTTTGTTAGATTCAACAATCAAGCATCAAACCTAATTGAGTTACCTTATCAAGCATTATTCTAATATCTACAAAAGGGAAGGAGATACAAGTATGCCAACCATAAGTGAATTTAAGCATTATGTGTCCATTGGACATGGCCTCATAATTATGCCAAATATGGGACCATAAAGTCCTATCACTATGTCTTTAACAATATGGGTGTAAGGGACGCACTTTAGTGTTTAGTGTTTCAAAGAATGCAATTATTATATAATATGGACTACATGGATATGGGGACAATGCATTGAATATGTTTAATGAAATGCAAGGGACATGCATGCAACATTACTATGATTTTTTAATATAAAAGACCCATCACACTAGTTACCTAGTTCATAATTCATAACCTAATGGCACTCACTGACCAATTTCAAATTGGCACTAGTCATCTTCCATTTTATTTGCGCACTAGTTGTCTCTCGTACTCCAATCAAATGACAAAACAAGAACTAAAAAGGATATAAAGTTTCCAATCTTGCAAAGAGTTCATAATCTATACACCATAGATTTTGGGGTCCATTGTGACTACCTTGTTCACACCTTTATCTATAAAATTAAGGATGAAATCAAAAGATACTATTTAGAAAGAAATCTTCTCAACCAAACAATTTTGTCCCATTCAATTATCAAAATTATATCCATTTTCATTAAAATATGTATATATGTGTGTAATATAAATACATGTATATATCATTGTATTTCCCATATATACTCCATTCTTATATAATGGTAAAATACATAGAAGTAATATGGTGGTAGGGATGTAGCTTGAGAACCTTAAATATGTAGCGTTTCATTAACTTTTTAACTCCGTAACTTCTAAAAAGTTCAAAAAAGATCTATCTATGAGAGATTTACCATTATGAGGTTCAACTCAAAACCGTGTATTTTAGGGCATTGATAATTGTTAAATGGAACTCCAAGTAACCATTTGAGTAGCTTCTACGTATAACACTCTTCCTCATCATGCAAGTTTTAGAGTATTACCCACTGTGGAGCACAGTCATCACAAAACCCTATTTGTCTATATAAGAGCACACATCATGGTAATCTTAGGAAAAAAGATATTATTTTAACGTGCTCCAGTACAATAGTAGCTAGTTCTTAACAACTTTTGGGTGCATGAAAAACACATGTTGTGTGTGCCTAAGTCTCGTGTCTAATATCAAATTACAACTCATAATCCAAATTACATGTTATAAATGAAAGTAAAATGTTATAAAATTGATACTGAGTAGAGAAAAGCAAATTCAAACACAACAATTATTAGAAGATAACCACAAAAACCACCTATTCACATGCATGATCTTTGATTGTTCAACTTCAAATATATATTTTTGAAACCCCTAGCTTCCTAGAAAAATACTGTAAAATTTATTATCAAAATCTATGGCTTGGATGATTGCAAGGACCAAAACACAAAGTATGCATGGACATACAAATGAATACCACTATAGCTACATATGAACAAAATTATCTAAGAACGCGTGATTATCTCACCATGATTTTACCATTACATTGATGCCTATTATAAATGAAACAACTTCTCATTCCTCTATTTCAAAAATGAAGACCATACAATGCAAAGAAATAATTAAACCATGCACAACATTTTAAATTAAGTTGAACAATAGTGATTAGGACCAAAAAGAGCATAAATAGAAATGAATGAATAGTCAGATGATGCTGGCAACTGATGACACTTAAGATATTATCATTCATTGCAAAGTGGTCACTTGGCCCATATTTGGTCCATACAGTACAATGTTAACAATAAATTTATATCTGTGACTAAAATTCATTGAACAAAATGCTCAAAATGGGGGCTAGTAATAACGCATATTTATGATATGAATATTTTAAAGACTTACCTACGTGTAAACTAGAGTACTGATAAAAATGCAATCCATAAGTGATTCATATCATCACTACATGGGAGATTGATCTAAACTTATAATCCCGGTAGATTAAAGAGTCAGAAACCATGTTGCCACACATCTACTAGGATGCACATAAAAATAAAAATAATAAGACTATCATATGTTCCTCTTTGAAAAAATTATGCAAATGAATAGATGTTATATTCAACCATGACTAATACAAAATCAACGTGCTTCTTATTAGATTTGAAAGAAAATGGCCAATTAATTTCTTTTCATAATTGATGCCAATATTACGGGTTAAATAAAGACAGTAGATTGTCCAAATTTCTTTTCTAATTTATTTTGAGACACCAATGCTAACTTTTCATTTTCAATTCAAGCATCATGATAATATTCTAGATAAAATGTTAAAACTACATATACTTGACAAAAGTGTGAATAGATTTGGCAACTACTATTAGAATTTTAAAATATGCAAGATAAAATGTGGAACCTACCTTCTACTCCCTCTTCTTCTATATCTTCCAAAATAAAAATGGGAATAGTGGAATCAATGCACTTAGTTTTCTTCTTTTTTTCTTGATTCATCTTAACCTTCATATTCTTCTTTTAGGAAGTCCAACAACCACAACAACATTATTTTGGCTAGCAACTGCAACTCAACCTTGTAGGTTCCTTCTTTAGCTTAGAAGCATCAAAGTTTCAAACCCATAAAGTGTTTTTCTCCTAAAGACACATCTTGTACTGACATATATGGGCCGCTGAATGCCATCCAAACCTTTGATATTGATTTGTAGATAGAAACAAAAGATTGCCTAGCTAGGTTAATATGAAACAATAGCTTCATCTAGAATGTTATATACTTAATGCAACAATGAAAAATATATAGGTTGAAGGTGTGTAGATAGAAATATTGAGGTGTCACTTACATCAAATAAAACTATGTTTCATTTGGCATATCGATCATTCAGATCAATACCATCAAACCTTCAAGGGAATTGCACATAATAAGCTTTCTTTCCAACAATAGGTTCCATCATGAAACACATGGACTCATGTAATGCTTTGTTCTTGTTTATGTAATGATCACAATCCAAATTCAATAGATGGGGAGCATTTGTAAGAACAACTGACACTCAAACCTAAAATAGTAACAAATTGTTGAAGATATCAAATTGAATGCTTAGAAAAAGAAACACATTAACAAACTGTGCCCCAAATCCAATCTTTGAGACATTTTGTTAAACAATCCATGTGCCTTGTATGCTTACACATTTTCATACATGTATAAAATGGTACATGCAACAACAACACAAGACAAAATCCTACTTTTGATTGTGCTTTTATGGAAGTTCATCCCTTTTTCTAAAGCACCCATTTTGGCACAGGGAAATATGTTAGCAAAGGTTGTGGAACCTATCTTTACACTTTCCAATTTCATTTTCTTAAAAAGAATTGTAAACCCATTTTGTGTATATCCTACAATCATTGCAGTCCCTAAAACCATGTCCTTTTGAGGTATTTTGTCAAATAGTTCACATGCTTTATGTATGCTTCCAAATTTTGCATACATGTCTACAAAGGCATTTGCAGCTACTATGTCAAACAAAAATCTCCCTTGTGTTATGATTTGATGGATGTCCATACCTTATTCTAAGGCTCCCATTTTTCAAACAAGCTTGCAGGATGGTGGTAAATGTTTTGGAGACTAACTCTATACCTCTCAATTGTATTTGCTTAAAATTTCCAATGCCTTTTCAAATAAACCATTTTATGTATATAAAACAATCATCATATTCCATGAAACCATAATTCTTTGGGGTATTTCATTGAAAATCCTTAAAGCCTCGTCAAGAGCACTATTATGTGCTTATCCCACAATCACAAAATTCCACAAGACCACACCTTTTTTTGGCATTACAACACATAATTCACGTGCCTCTTATATTTTCCCATGCTTCACATATATTTCTACCAAGGCATTTAAAAATACATTTGATAAAACCCGCTTTCCATAATGCTTTGATGGATGTCCAGACCCTGTTCTAAAGCTCCCATTTGGCACAGGCTAGGAGGATTGCTATGCCCTTGATCCTATAGTGTGTACAGGGTTATGAGTAGTTGGCTTGTGGATACCTTAACTCTTAATTATGATATATAATAATTATTATAGTCAATTATAGGCTATTAGGTTAGCCTGGGTGGTAGCCAAGGCATAATTACGTATATATAGGAGCTAGTGGTAAGTTTGTGATCATCATATTGCGAATTGTGTTCTTCATTTGGAGACTTTTGGAGGTTGCCCCCTCAAAGTGGCGTATTATTATCAAGTATTTGCAGCATTTTTCCTATTACACACTTCTTTTGTGCAACTTGTTTCATTACAAGTGGTATCAGAGCATGATCTTGGCACAGTGAAGGCAAAAACAAGGCATTTTTTTATTGTGGAGGTCAATTTGGGAAGCGCATATCTCTCTTATTTTGGTGAAACTTTTCAAGATTTTTTGTGGGGTTTTCAAGGGCATATTCAAGATACTCCATGATAGATTTGAGAAAATTTGGATCAAATTTGAAGAAGTTATTGTGAAATTAGGGTTTCCACTAATTTCACTCTCAAGGCTAGAAATTAACAAATTTCTTGGAGATTTTTTAAGGGAAGTGAGATCTATGCCCTGTTAAGTTACAATAAAAATTTTAGATTGATTGGATTTGTTTTGGGTGATTTATTGCAAAATTATTTTTTTCCTATCATGACAAGGCCTTCAACAAGGGGCAAAAAGAATTTTGCTACACCTGGAAAATCTCTAGGTAATAATGATATGGGAAGTGAGGAGATAGTATCTATAAAACAAATAAGGGAGGAAACAAATAAAATTAAGGATGATATACATCAAACATTGGATTCCCTAACAGGTGAGATGTCTACCATCCATAGTTCATTGGCTCATATCACTGCTTATATCAAGAATCAACCAAGCTCACAAGTGGATGTGGCAAGCAACCAAGTTGGATCAAATAGAACTCCTCTAATCTAGATCCAAATGCTAATCCTCATATGGGATTTAGGAACTTGCTACCAAAGGTGGATATGCGCAAGTTTGATGGCAAGGATCCACTAACTTGGATAAATCAAATGGAGAATTTTTTGATGTGCATCAAATTCCTATGGGGAAAAAGGTAAAAATAGCTTCTTTATACCTAGAACCAAAGCAATTCATTTGGTATAGATGGCTTTGTTCTCAACGACAGAAAAAGGGTCTCCTGGACTCATGGGTTGTCTTTACAGAAGAGCTACAGTCACAATAAAGTAATAGTGTGGTGGATAACTACTTTAGCCAACTTGTTAAACTTCAACAAATAGGATTAGTCAAGGAATACATTCAGAAATTTCATAACCTGTCCCTGAGAGTTGATACAATTTCAAAGAACTTGAATGGCTTATTTTTAGGTGGTCTCAAGGATCACATCCAACATGAGGTACACATGTTTAGCACTAATTCCATATCCAAGTCATTTGTTTTAGCATGTAAGGTAGAAGAAAAGTTTTTCCCTAAAAGGCATGGATTTAATGGAATAAGAGAGAAGAGCAGTTCAGCACAACCATTCCCTCAACCCACTAGACTAACTCCTCAACAAACTGAAGAAAGGGTTATGTTTTAACTATGAAAAAAAATATAGTAAGGGACATAAATGTGCAGAAAAGAAATTGTTATACATTGAAGGGCCAAGTGAGGAAGAAGATGATGAAGAAGAAATATTAGATTTTTTGGGTGATGCACCAAGTGAGGAATTAGGAGATCCTCAACCAATCATTTCTTGTCATGCACTTTTAGGTTTTAGCACCCCACAAACTCTCAAGGTAGTGGGTTTCTTAAAGAAAGAAAAAGTAACAGTGTTGATAGACTCAGGTAGGACTAATAACTTCATCAACAAAAAATTGGCTACTCCTCTAAATTGTTTTATATTTCCAGCTCTAGAATTTTAGGTGTTGATTGCATATGGTGGCATTGTTAGTTGTTCAGGTAAATGCCATAGCATTAAGTTATCCATGGGATATTATCATCTTGATTGCCCAATGTGTGCTATCTCCATGGGTGCAATAGATATTATTTTGGGAGTTCAGTGGCTTACTACTTTGGGAACAATTGAGTTGAACTTCTAGGAACTATTCATGTGCTTTCAATCAAAGAGAAGAACAATAGAACTAAAGGGTTGTGTGCCAAGTCTCCATAGATGGTAAGTTCTTACTAAATGTAGAAGATGCTTAAGAAGGGGGCAGATGGGTTTGTGGCCCAATTGTTTTCATTAGAAACATATCACTCAAAGGCTTCTACACCACTAGATCTACAAGCAGTTGTAGATAAGCATTCAGCTATTTTTGGGGAGATACCAAAAGGATTGCCTCCTAAAAGAGATCATGATCATGCCATTCAACTAGTACCAGGAAGCCAACCAACCAACATCAGGCGCTAAAGATATCCATATGTGCAAAAAAGTGAGATTGAGAAGATAGTTCAAGAAATGTTAGAGGTAGGTACTATCAGGCATAGTCAAAGTGCTTACACATCTCAACAAGGGAGCTCAACAAGTTCACCATAAAATATAAGTTTCCTATTCTAGTAATTGATGATTTGTTAGATGACCTTCATGGTGTTGTTTATTTTACAAAACTTGATCTACATTCTGGTTATCATTAAATCAGAATTAGAGATGAGGATATACATAAGGTAACTTTTCAAACCCATGAGGGCCACTATGAATTTTTGGTAATGCCTTTTGGTCACACAAATGCACCATCAACATTTCAAAGTTTGATGAACTCTATCTTCAGGCCATTTCAGAGGAAATTTGTTTAGGTATTTTTTGATGACATCTTAATGTATAGTAAAACATGGGAGTAACACTTGCAATAAGTAAATCAAGTGTTGGACATTTTGGAGCAGCATCAGTTGTATCCTAAGCCATCCAAGTGTATCTTTGGTGTCAAAAAAGTGGAGTACCTAGGTCACATTGTGTGACATGAGGGAGTCAAGGTGGACCCTCATAAGATTCAGGCAATTATAGAGTGGAAAATTCCTAAGATCCTTAAAAACTTACGAGGTTTCTTAGGGCTTATAGGTTATTATCGCCAATTTGTAAAGAATTATGGTTTCATAGCATGTCCTCTCACATCTTTGTTGAAGAAGGATTCTTTCTAATGGAATGAGGTAGCTATAAGGGCATTTGAGAAACTAAAAGAAGCCATGTGCACAACTCCACTCTGAGCTACCCTAAATTTTTCTAAAACATTCAATATCGAATGTCATGACATAGCATAGGCACAATACTCATGCAAGAAGGAAGACCCATAGAATTTGAGTCACCAACTCAAAGGTAAGAATTTATTGAAGCTAGTTTATGAGAAGGAAATGTTGGCTATCTTGCATGCAGTCAAATGATGGAGACCTTATCTAATGGGAAGACACTTTAAGGTCAATACAGATCATTATAGTCTCAAATATTTATTGGAATAGAGGTTATCATCATAAGAACAACAAAAATGGGTCACAAAGATGTTGGGATATAACTTTGAGATCATCTATAAGAAAGGCAAGGAGAATGTTGTGGTTGATGCTCTATCGAGGTGAGATGAACCCACAAAGTCACTTTTGTATCCTATTTCCATATTACAAGTAGATTCCAGGGGTAAATGAGGCAAGAGAAGAGTGGGAGGACACAGATACTCAAACTCTCATTGAGAAACTCCAACAGGATTCAAGTGTGTCTGACAAATTTGCATGGAAAGGAAATGTTTTATGGTACAAGGTGTATCCCAAATGGGATATCATGGAACAAAACTAATTTTTCTTCTCAAACCCTAATTTTCTAAACTTGTACTTCTCAAATCAGACTTAAACATATGCTTATAACATTCCATGAATCATACTAAATCATCATATATTTATTGTCAATATGAAAGCCAATAACACATTTGAATTCTACCATGAAATGCATAATAAATCCACTTCAAAACCACAACCACTATGAATGAAAATGAATAAACAAGTCTACTGCAAGAAATCTGAATATTATGTCTTCATTTACATTCATAGATTAGGGCAATCATGAAAAAATAAGCCCAACATAATTTTGCCCTAAATATGAGTGTTGCACATACCAAAACAATGTAATTTGACCTTATAAAATGATAGGAGAAGGGTCCCAATGTTGCTACTCCAATTAGGGTATCAAACCCTAGACTTCAAGGCTCAAATGCAAATAAGAAACCCTCCTCAAGTGGTGTGCTCAGGTCTGCTCTGCTACTGCAATATTTTATGCTCTATTCAAACCCTAAATCAACAATGTATTCTTCTCCAACAACCTCCAACTATAGGTGCTCTCCTCCAATGAAGGGTGCTCCAATGCTAGGGCAATCTTCTTCTCAAATAATGGACAATCCATGCAAAAGAAGTGCCTAGAAATGATCTCCAAATCAGATTATAATTATTTTCCAAATAATGAAGTGCAAGTGAACTCCCATCACAGAATCCTCCACAAGAAAGAGGTAGGGTTTCGTCCAACTCCTCCTAAGACTTGAGATTTTTGCCCCAAGTCTCCTTATGAGATAAACTCCCAAAGTCAATTGAATGAATGAGTCAATGATGATCTCCAAATGCCAAATTGACCTTGTATTTATACCCAACTTATCTTCCTTCATTAGGGCCAACCTAGGTAAAGTGATATTGATTTTTGAATGCACTTTTTCCCTCCAAGAGGATCGACCATCCTCAAGACTCATGAGTGCCATAATAAATCCAAATTAAAGATATGAATTTATTATAATGTATTCTTTTGTCATGTTATCTCCAAGCGCCAAGGTAAGATGTTAGCTATTATTCATTTCTTCCTCACAAGTCATCCCAAATTAAGGTGCAAGGATAATCTACTCAAAGTTGGTGCATGCATAGGATCCATGCCTCATCATCAATGTGGCATCAAACATAGGATAATTATAACTTCATCTCTTAGCATAAACATGAAAAGTTTCTGCACGTCTGATGACAAATCTCCATGTGTGACTCTCCTATGGCGACCATTCCAAAAATGGGGACATTACAGTCCTTCCTTCCTAGAATTGCTTGTCCTTAAGCAATGGCAAGTGTGTATCTTGTGAGATAGTGTTAAGTGACATGTATCTCCATCTATCCACATGCCCGATGGCCGTACAAATCCTCCACTGGTGGTTGCATCCTCCAAGAAGAGTGTGAAGAATGCAATGCAAAGTGAACTCCAATAGATGAAACCATACCCTCTTGAGCCCAACCAAACACCATCCTCCAGATTCTGAAATTAGTCTCGCAACCATGAGTGCAACATCTTCCAAAGCTCCCAAGGTGCCACTCCTCGGGAATGAAGCCTCGAAGAACAAGTGATGAAGAGGATGATCTCTGAAAGACAACCACAAGTCTCCAAGCTTCCACTACTCCACTCTGATATAATCATCGATAATGCTCCATGAGTTGTGATGCAACCCATCAACATTCCAATGAAATGATGTACCAAACATACCTCCACCTAGATCCCAACCATCTTATCACCACACCCTGTAATCATGAAGAGAGGAAAGCATCTCAAAGTGCTAACAACATCAAACCATCCTCTATCTCTAGTCGACCTCCCCTAGATGTGCAAAACTCCCATCATAGGTGCAAGAAAATGTATATCATCTCCTCCTAGGTTGCTAGTGTAGATTAGAATAGCAACCTCCCAATTGGAAATCAAACCTATGTGGTTGCCAATTTAATACCTCTAATGACATAAGATGATAGGGTATCATCTGTACGCCATCCTCCAATGTTGAAGAGATGATCCAAGCCTCTCCAAAATACCTAATCAACTGCTGTCATCCAAGTACTCCCTATGGAATCCATGTGTAATAATGTAGAACAACCATCTCTCATCCATGCTCAAAGTAGTAATTCTAGAATTAGGGTTGGGACACCAATATCTTCATGCTCATCTCCTAACCCATAGCTCAGCTGTAATACAATCATTAGTAACCCAAAATCAAGCATCCTCATAACAATACTTCCATACCTCATGTTATAGCTTAGTTGAAACTATGTTCCTTCAAGTGGATGCCAAACAAAAACAAGTATCTCCATGACATGAGTCTCAAATCCCTTAAATAGGGCAGCCTCATACTCCATCCAAGAGTCATCAACGTGTTGGGAATCATAACAAGCAAACAACTCAAGTACTCCATGAACTAAGGCTGAAAAACCAATGCCATCATGCTCACCACCAAGTCCAATGCCATAGTCTAGCATCAAGGAAGCAACAAGATGATGGGGCTACAACATATCACTGCCCAACTCCTCGTCTTCTCCAAGGATGTCTAATGAACCATCAAAAGTTGAACCACTTATGACTCCCTCATCATGTGAAGACAAGGTACTAATGGTTGATCCACTAAGTGTGTGCTCCAACACTCCATCTATGCCTATGACTTGAGCCTTTGAATGTCTCTCCAAAAGATATGATATCAAATCCTTATGGAGCAAGCAATGTGAACCAACAAAGATTTATGAATCATACCTCACATTATGCAGATCTGATCGCTCCATTTTGACCACCATGCAATACTCATCCCTCTGATGCCACATGCTTGGAACCTTCTTTTCCTCTTCCATGTCATTGTACATTAACTCAGTCATCTTGTGCCTTGGGGCTATTCACAAAGTCTTCATGCTCGATTTCCCACGGAGTGCCAACAATAGAAAGTGTAGGGGATGCCAACCTATAAGTATGCAAGAGTTAAAGACTATTGATCTAATCAAAATCAAAACCTTTGTCATACCCTTTTGTAGTGTCTTCCTCTATGTTAAACACCTCCTTCATCGCTATTGCATGCTCTCCATGAAGTGTTGATCCAATATGAGACCGCCCATGAAATTTACATGCCTCAAGGCTGATCCTTTTGGTTGTCATAACATAATAATGTGAAGATAAAGGACTGTTGCCATACATCAAGAAATCAGGCCTGTTATCATACCTTATCCAGCTGTCCTCTAGCTCCTCAATCACTTCTTCCTTTGCCATGTGTCCTCTCACAAGTGCAGATCCAAAAAGGGGCCTATATGAAATTCACTTGCCTTAAATCTAAACTATACCTCTTTTCCTTTGACTGTCATTGATATTGTGAGAGTAAAGGACTGTTATCACATCTCCAAAAATCAAACCTTACCTCATGCCTTTGGGTGATGTCCTTGTAGAACTTAACCTCCTTTTCCTTCATGAGTAAGTGATCATCAACTAGGGTAGATCCATGTGAAGTCTTCAATGGGAAATCAGGTGTGTCATGTGTCACAAATTCTGTCCCATAGCTGCTAGCTATGTCGCCATGTGTACCATCAATTCCTTCATCCATGTGTCCATTCTTCACAAACTTCGTGTTGGCATGTTGTCCCTTGCATATAGTTGTCATAGAAGACCGAACCTTCACTTCATCTTCCTTTCTTCTCAAGGCATCCAAGTATATCTCACCAAGTGTGAGAAGATGATTTCTATACGCAAGCAAGTGAAGGTAGTCTGACTTCACTACCACCAAGGCCTCCTTGAGCTCATGTAGGTCGGCAAGATATAGGTCTTCTTCAAAGTCTTCATTTTTCCCTAGTGCCTTCTGAAGTTGGGTAAAAATGTTGCAAAAGCCCTGCAAACAGTGTTTTCAAACCCTAACTATCCAATGGAGCCCTAGAAACCTAGAATCAATGCAAATAAGGCATGTAAAATGAAACCCTAGACTAATAGTGCAAATCCTCCATTGTTCCTATGAAGCTATGACTAACTAATGCACTCAGATTTTGCAGGTCTGCAAATACTATGGAGAGCTCAAGAGTTGACAATGGCAAAGTCAATTTCTGCAAGTGGCAAATGTGAAAATGAGAGGGAGAGGGTGGTTTTATAGAAGAGGGAATTTGAATGGACGACTATGATGAAGAGTTGACTTGGAGCCAAGATCAAGGGCTGAGAATGATTAGGGTTTCCAGCCACTAAAGGACAAAAGAGAATTTTTTATTAGAAGAAATGGTGAGGTGGGAAATGATTTTTAAATTAAATAAAAGGTATGCATTTATTTAATTTTTAGAGGAAGGGGTAATGTAGTGGGATTTTAATTAAACAAGTGGACTTATTTAATTAAGGTAAGGTTGATAATTTAAATAAATAGGTATTTATTTAAATTAAAAGGGGAATGTGGACGTTAGACTAATGAATAATTAAATAATAATTAAATTATTTAATTACAGAGGAAATTAGAAGAAAATTCCTTAAATAATTAAATAAATAAAATTTATTTAATTACAAGTGTAAGATGGGAGATGAATTAATAAAATAATTAAAATTATTTAATTAATAGCGGAATATGAAATTGAGACGAATTATGTGTAAAAATAACATTCACAAGCTCAGGACATTTTAAGTGTTTACATTTTCCCCCTCTTTGATACAATGTCGAATCTGACATTGTATCAAAGAAAAAATTTGAGAAATGTGCTTTGAACATGCCCCAGTGTATTCCAGGTGAAGCGTGATGGCCTTATGCTCCCTTGGGAAATTTTTCAAAATTTCTAAAAAAAATTTCAAAAAAATTGCAAAATTTTCTGAAAAGTTGTGCGGAGTGCCCCAAAGTGGTTTAGAAGTGAGAAAATGGCCATAAAAGGCACTCAGCGCGTGAAACAAAGCCGTCGATTGGTCAATTTGGTGAAAAGGGGGCCCACTTAGGTCAAAAAGTCCTATAAATAACCATTGGGGGGCCCATAATCCTCATTTGTACACTTTGAGCTTAGAATTTTTAGAGAGAGTAGATCAGTGATTTTCATATTTCTCGTGGAGCTCCCATCGAAATGTCGCCTGTACCTCTTCATCAGCACTATGGGTCGAGGGTCCGGACATATGGTCGGCTCCTCAGGACAGGCACACTGGTGTGTATCTAACCCTAGCTTGTCAATTTTTATGTTTTGGGTAGATTTTAAGGCCCAAAAATAGGGCATGCATGTGGTGCACCTTTGTGCATTGCATGCGCTGTCGCGTTCGCCGCATGCACATGGGCGTGTGATGCCTGCGTGCTAGTGAGACGCATGCAGTTTCTGGAACCGCATGCGCCAATGGGTGTGACATCTCCGCTTAGGTGACGTGCATCCGCTGGGTGTGACACATAGGGTGAGCAGTGTGACGCCTGCGTCGAAGTGCAATGCCTAAGTTGAGCAATGCGACGCATGAGCCGAAGTGTGACACATGCGTAGGGCAGTATGATACCTGTGCTTAGCCGCAATGCATGGGAATAATAGTGTGACACATGTGTGGATTTTGTAGTAAAAAATGAATTTTGTCTTGATTTTTGCCCCTATTCTGCTATGAATGTTGTATTTAGGGTTTCTAGATTAACGTGGTGTGTTGGCTATGTGAATACAGGCGAGATTACCACCAATTTACACGTGGCAGATCCGTCTGATCGAGTATCAGTTGCAAGACTCTCTGTCGATGGCGGAGCGAGATACTCTCGACGCTCTAGGGCTATACTGTGTTGCATTTATGCCCATGATTTGGGCTAATCGGGGCATGTTGATTGCAATGGACGAGAGGTGGCATTCGAAGACGAGTTCATTTCAATTTCCTACTAGGGACGCCACCATGACTTTGCTCGATGTTTGGCGGATTCTCTGATTACCTATTCATGGAGATTGGGTGATATACAGTTTGGAGACCGAGTTGGCTGCACTTCGACAATTATTTGAGACTGATGACGATGCAACCTTGGGAGTTGAGGAGCATGAGATTCCTTGGGACGCTTTGACAGATTGGTATGATCAGTTGATTGTGGTCTTATGTACCTGTATCAGAGGCCTCATATGTCCAGATTGACGTGGCCATGGATTTCCTGTTGGTTGGGGGGAGATGTTAGAGGGCATGATGGTAGATGCCACAGTTTATGCATGGGGACCCTGCCTCCTAGCATAGTTGTATCACCAGTTGCATGGTGTTGCTTATCGGGGTGAGAAGTCGATCAACTGTGGTGTGACCTTGCTGATGATATGAGCTTGGGAGCACATTCCTCTATGCAGGCCGCCAGTAGAGTGTGAGGTGTTGGATGAGCTGCCATATGTGTTTTGTTATGCTGGGGCAGTGTTGCAGATACACATGGGTGATGTCGGCTATTGGAGACATGCCATTGATCACATGGACACGTTTGTTTGGAGGTCGTACAGGGGTTGTCCCAGGTGGACAGATGATGCTAAGCATTTACCTTACTGTAGACACACCAGATATCTGATTAGACGGACCATGCAGGCATAACACATTATAGAGTGCCATTTGCCAGAGAGGGTGCTCAAATAGTTTAGAGAGCAGCAAGCTGAGCCAGTTGGTATTATGGAGTTTGCTCAGGTGACTCGAGAGGTTCCAATTTGGGACCTGATGATTGATGTACAAACGACTATTGATGAGATCACTAGATTGCAGCCAGTGCAGTGGGGAGCTGATGACCTTGTTGATGTAGGTACCACTCCCACATATGATGCTTGGTGGCCATCGATAGGCCGGTTCCATATCTGCATCCTGATGCACCGACACTAGTGGAGAGGTTAGGGCGAGGACCGAGAGGGCAGCTTAGAGGACGGGGTAGAGGTGGAGGTAGAGGAGATGGTGGTAGGGGTGGTGGTGACGGAGGAGGAGATGATGGTGGAGCAGGTGGTGGCGGTGGAGAGAGGGGCTGAGGAGGCCAAGGCAGAGGAGCTAGGGGTAAAGGGAGAGATGGATAGGGTAGGGGTGTCGCACTTGCCCCGATTTAGGAGGAGGGAGAGGGGGCAGTAGAATAGGTCGCTATTGTCGTGGGGGAGATGCAGGTGGGGGTGGAGAGGAGATGGAGGAGAGTTAGGAGAAGGGGGAGGAGGAAACTGATGAAGAGGAGGAGCGAATCAGGGAGCAGGCATCACATGATGTGCTTATTACAGAGATTAGGGGCGATGAGGAGGAGGAGGATGTCAGAGATCAAGGAGGGTATTGGTGCCTGCATGAATATATAGGTTCCAAGCAATTAATTTTGTAGGCACCTTCCCTAAAAATCCAAAAAATTCTATGTCAGGGTTTCTGTCACCCTGATATTCTTGTAGGGGGTCATCATATTTTCAAATATCAGCATGATATTCTTGCAGGGGCTCATATTTCATATATGACTTGATTTTCCACCCGGGGGGGTGATGTTTCGAATATCAGTCATCTTTTGAAGATCACCCCGATGTTGCTGCAAGGTTTCAACATGACCCGATATTCTGCGAAGGGGGTCATCATGTTTCAGATATTGGGTGATCTTAGTTAAGATCACCCATGTTGTTTTATCACCCCGATGTTGCAGACGTCAATTTTACAAGGGGTTGATATCTGCTTGTCTGGCGACCTGATATTCTTTCTGGGGGGTGATAATCTAAATATCAGGTGATCTTACGAATATCACCCTTGCCGCTGAGTATCACCCCGATGCCAACATGACGATGACATCATCTGAGTCTGATGGAGTCATAGTTGAAATTTTTAGTCCAGCCTGATATTCCAGAGGAGGGGGTCATATTTCTAATATCGGTCATCTTACGAAGATCCCCCTGATATTGCAATATGATGGTGACGTCATCAGAATCGGTGGAGTGCATCATATAGTCTTCGGCATGACAGTTACTATCGACAGCTTTATTAGAGGTCCCCCCGATCGCTGATGAGGATATGAAGATGATGATGGCATGAATATGTACAGGATGGTTCATCGGTGAGGTACATGGTTCGAATATGCAGGAGGATTTTTCTCTGATGCATCAGGATGCGCTGACGAAGTTGGTCATCAGGATGATATTGAATATCAAGGATATTTCTCATCAGGGTGATATTTCCCAGGGGTGATATTTTATATCGGGTGATGCGGTCATCAGGGCGATGTGAAATGTCGTGGTGATATTTCATATAAGGCTATCATGTAGGAGGCCGATGGCGCAGGTCATGATGATGGGGGTCTTAGTGGATGGTTCGTTGGCCATGCAAGGTAAAATTGTGCGACATCATATATGTTCACAACCTAGTTTATAAAGTGTTGAGGAGGTCGCTGCGGGGTGAATGTGGGATAATTAGTTCCCACATATTTGAAAAGTCAGGTCATTTTCTTGGCAGGAAAATTTCAAAAGTGCATAGTCTACTGCATTTCCCAAGGTTGCGGGTTGGTACGCCTTTAATGGCGGATGTTACAGGGTATGAGCGATGGCATGGATGGATCAACTACTTGTTTAAAGATGTGAATCCCCAAAACGGTGACGCAGGGCTTGAGACCACTCCCTGTCTCCTCCTCTACCTGCTGCATTCAATGTTTGAGCGCCATTTCTCATGATGTGCTATATCTGGCAAGTTTTGAACTGCCCAATTATTAATGCTAAGTACCTTCTTGCTATATATAGTAGGCTGTGTTGCTCATTTGCAGGTTGTTGGAGAATTGGGCAAATTTTTTGTGTGAATCACAAAAAACAGGGCATTTCCTTGTTGTTCTATCTCATTTTTGGAGTTTATGAGTTGCATTATGAATGTGCATTGCAGATATCTTCAGTTTCATTGTTGTTTTATATGAAAAATGCTCTTATGCATGTGTTTAGCTGCTTGTCTCCATGTGTTGCATGCATTTCCTTCTTTTGAATCTGGCTGCCAAGGGTTTCTCAGGTTCTAGGGTATGGGTTTATGTATCACATGCTTCATCTCTAACTTCCATTCAAGGAGTGGATTAAATTGTTTTAGGTGAAGTATGGAGAAGGTTGTATGTCAGTTGGGATATATGTAAGTAGAGGTAGCTAAATACCTATTCTTGGGTAATGTTTGTAAGGCAAGCATCAATCTAACCTCTTGAAACTTGAATCCAAAATGCAATCCATTCTCTTGTATACGTCTAGTTGACTCCTTGCCCTGAGATAGGCACCGGTCTGCTCCTGGGTTAGTAGTTATGATCCAAAACCCCTTGTCTTGCATCTAAAACATAAAATAAAATCTTTTCATAATCCCAACCTGTTAGTCTGTAGGAGTAGGATTAGGACCCCTGCATACTCTCATCCTTAACTAGTTAGATATGTCCAAGAAGGTTGCCAAACTTGTGATGTATCATGCACATCTTGGTCCATACATGAGAGTATTCTACCTATGGTTGTCAAGCTAAATATTTCTGTCATTGGGCTAGTCAATGTTACATCTTTAGCTACAGGGATACCCCCCTTGGTGCAGCAGAACCAGAAGTGAAGGGGAGGCAGCTCACACAACTTCCTGTATTAGTTGGCTGAATCTGCTTGTGCATTGGAACTGGCAAACCCTATGCTGATTCAGAAGAAAAACCAACAAAATGGTGACTCTACTGGGGAGACAATGTCATATCCATAAAGTGTGAGTCTAAAAGATTAAAGAATCAAACCTGGAAGTGCCTTGTTGTAGCAAACTTAAAAGTTATATTTGTGGCTCTGCTGTTGGAGAACCCAGAAAGAAAGAAATGAATTTTCAGCTTCAGCCTTTTTGAAGCTTATTCCTCTACCAAGGATGTGGCAACTCTGTTGAATGAACCTATCAGCAGCTGCAACATATCTAGGTATTTGTATAAATTGTAAAAAAGATTCCCTATTTGGTGAAATAGCACTGGTTGAAAGGGAAATATTGGTGAGAACTTGCATGCTTTTGTATTTGCTGAGAACATAGTTTGTATTTTCAAGGAAGTATGCAATGTTATTGAGACTCATTTAGAGGACTTTAGGAAGTTTGAGACAACAGTTTGTATTTTAAAGGCCTAAGGTCATTGTTGTGATTGAAAATCTAAGTTGAGAGGGGGGTTGCAAAAAACACAAAAAGATGTATTGTCAGCCCATGCACCCTTGTGAGGTGTCAAATGTAATGATGTGTAGTAATCAGTCCCAACCATATAATAAAAGGAATTTTAGCATTGACAGATATAAGCCCATAAATTTCAATAGGATTTGTGGTTATCCAAATGCTTTTCCATAAAAAATCAGAAGGTATTTGCCCAAATTCAATGGTATAAAAGATGAATCAGCTGAGAGGCACTTGCAACAGTTTATGAATGTGATAGATGACTTTGAGATTGACCATGAAGATGTAGTTATGAGATTATTTGTTCAATCTCTAGATGAAGATGCAAGGGACTGGTTCACCTACCTTCCAGCTTACTTTGTCAGCTCTTGGCAAGAATTCAAATCTAAATTCTTAGGACAGTATGGTGAAAGAATATCTGAATATATTGTCATTAGTGATTTTATGTATATCCATATTGAAGAAGATGAGTTAATTCCAGCCTTTAACCTTAGATTTATGAAGGCATTGAATAGAATTCCAAAATGTATGAGACCTAATGATGCATTGTGTCTAGTTGTCTATTTGGGAGCATTTGATATGAAATGAGTTATAGATTGAGAGATAAGGAGCCCACCACATTGCATCAGGCACATCAGTTTGCAGTAGACATTGAAAACAACTGGAGATATGGGAATCAAAGGGGCTATTTCTCTGCAAATTTCTACTGCCCTGTAGTCCCCAATGTTGATGAAAGATATAATCTAAGTGTTGAAAATGAATGTCAAGGCACTCACACCCCTGCTATCCCTGTTTATGCATCAGCTAAAGTTGATGATGACTCTATTATCTAGGAGGATGTCCTGATTTGCCCAATAGGTGAAGTTGAAAATAATGATTTTTCAAATGATATTAACATGCCAGTCCTAAACAAGGAGCCTTCATGTTTAAATGATCCAGTTGTGCAAAGTTGTGATCATGTGGATCAAGAGTCAATATCAGTTTCATCAGGAAGCATTAGAGGGCTGGAAAATGATATAGATAGTTCAGCTTCAGAGTGCATTGAAGTAGCAGAAATCTTGTATGTGGGGCAATCAGGTGATAAAAATGATATCCATGATCAGTTCATGGATCAGGTTGGTTCTTCTTATGACTATTGGTTTGTTAATGATGAAAAAGAGTTGGATTCTCATGAAGAAGAAACAAAGACCTTTGAAATGAAAATGAATCCCCTTTATGATGAGTTATTAGATGCATTGAACATTGTGAGTCCTGACCTTCATTGGTGCATAATTAATCCTCTTTTTGAGAATGATGATGAATATGAAGAAGCTACTGGCATAGGTGTTGCATCAGTTTGTGAAGAGGGAACATATGAGTCAGAATTAGATATCTTCAGCTCTTGTGAAGATAGTATGGATTTACAAGCTGTGGATAATGTATGTTCATCATCACTTGGTTCAGACATGTGCAACTATGGGTGTGTGGATCAGGATTTGATATCACTGTCAATAAGTGATATGATTGATATTGGGGGTCTCATATATTCTGAATGTTTTCAGTTTCTGGATCAGCTGGATGAATGCTAAGAGCAATGTGATATACTGCTAGAGGAATATAACATACATATGTTGCCTAATGCTAAAAGATATTCTAGTATGTATGGCTGTATATTTGATTTTGAAATGCAGAATGATAGAGGTAACAATGACAGTGGCAAGTTTTCAAAAATGGTGAAGTATTTAATTAACAGGATCAGCACATGGGCAGTCTATCTTGGTGTTTTCAGTCATGGTTGGGATCATTCAGATTAGAATCAGGTATTTGATAGAAGGAGATTATGGTTCTTCATTTTTGGCTGCCCAGGGCCGCCAAAATAATGTTAAAAAAAGTGTATTTGTGATGCAGGTAGGTGTAGCTTCATGACTCTGTTGCCCAATGGATGGGGGACTAGTCTGCATCCCAGAGATCTGTGGTTCTTGTCATGCCTGCAAGAGGCAGGCGTCCCCAGATAGAGCCAATGTTGGTGCCTACATAAATATTCAGGTTCCAAGCAATTAATTTTGCAGGCACCTTCCCTAAAAATCCAAAAAATTCTATGTCAGGGTTTCTGTCACCCTGATATTCTTGCAGGGGGTCATCATATTTTCAAATATCAACATGATATTCTTGCAGGGGGTTATATTTCATATATGACCTAATTTTCCACCTAGGGGGGTGATGTTTCGAATATCAGTCATCTTTCGAAGATCACCCCGATGTTGCTGCAAGGTTTCAACATGACCCGATATTCTGCGGAGGGGGTCATCATGTTTTAGATATCGGGTGATCTTAGTTAAGATCACCCGTGTTGTTTTATCACCCCGATGTTGAGGACGTCAATTTTACAAGGGGGTGATATCTTCCTGTCTGGCGACCCGATATTCTTTTTGGGGGTGATATTCTAAATATCAGGTGATCTTACGAATATCACCCTTGCCGCTGAGTATCACCCCGATGCCAACATGATGATGACGTCATCTAAGTCTGATGGGGTCATAGTTGAAATTTTCAGTCCAGCCTGATATTCTAGAGGAGGGGGTCATATTTCTAATATCGGTCATCTTACGAAGATCCCCTTGATATTACAATATGATGGTGACATCATCAGGATCGATGGAGTGCATCATATGGTCTTCGACATGACAGTTACTATCGGCAGCTTTACTAGAGGTCCCCTCGATCACTGATGAGGATATGAAGATGATGATGGCATGAATATGTATAGGATGGTTCATCGGTAAGGTGCATGGTTCGAATATGTAGGAGGATTTTTCTCCAATGCATCAGGGTGCGCCAATGAAGTTGGTCATCAAGATCAAGGTGATATTTCTCGGGGGTGATATTTTATATCAGGTGATGCGGTCATCAGGGCGATGTGAAATATCGGGGTGATATTTCATATAAGGATATCATGCAGGAGGTTCGTCGAAGGCGCGGGTCATGATGATGGGGGTCTTGGTGGATGGTTCGTTGGCCACGTAAGGTAAAATTGTGTGACATCATATATGCTCACAGCCTAGTTTATAAAGTGTTGAGGAGGTTGCTGCAGGGTGAATGTGGGATAATTAGTTCCCACATATTTGAAAAGTCAAGTCATATTTCTTGGAGGGAAAATTTCAAAGGTGCACAGTCTACTGCATTTCCCAAGGCCGCAGGTTGGTACACCTTTAATGGCAGATGTTACAGGGTATGGGCAATGGCGTGGATGGATCAACTACCTGTTTAAAGATGTGAATCCCCAAAATGGTGGCGCAGGGCTCGAGACCACTCCCTGTCTCCTCCTCTACCTGCTGCATTCAATGTTTGAGTGCCATTTCTCATGATGCGCTGTATCTGGCAAGTTTTGAACCGCCCAGTTATTAATGCTGAGTACCTTCTTGTTGTATATAGCAGGCTATGTTGCTCATTTGTAGGTTGTTGGAGACTTGGGCAAAAATTTTGTGTGAATAACGAAAAAATAGGGTATTTCCCTGCTGTTCTATCTCATTTTTGGAGTTTATGAGTTGCATTATGAATGTGCATTGCAGATATCTTCAGTTTCATTGTTGTTTTATATGAAAAATGCTCTTATGCATGTGTTTAGCTGCTTGTCTCCATGTGTTGCATGTATTTCCTTCTTTTGAATATGGTTGCCAAGGGTTTCTCAGGTTTTAGGGTATGGGTTTATGTATCACATGCTTCATCTCTAACTTCCATTCAAGGAGTGGATTAAATTGTTTTAGGTGAAGTATGGAGAAGGTTGTATGTCAGTTGGGATATATGTAAGTAGAGGCAGCTAAATACCTATTCTTGGGTGATGTTTGTAAGGTAAGCATCAATCTAACCTCTTGAAACTTGAATCCAAAATGCAATCCATTCTCTTGTATACGTCTAGTTGACTCCTTGCCCTGAGATAGGCACCGGTCTGCTCCTGGGTTAGTAGTTATGATCCAAAACCCCTTGTCTTGCATCGAAAACATAAAATAAAATCTTTTCATAATCCCAACCTGTTAGTCCGTAGGAGTAGGATTAGGACCCCTGCATACTCTCATCCTCAACCAGTTAGATATGTCCAAGAAGGTTGCCAAACTTGTGACGTATCATGCACATCTTGGTCCATACATGAGAGTATTCTTCTTGTTGTTGTCAAGCTAAATCTTTCTGTCATTGGGCTAGTCAATGTTACATTTTTAGCTATAGGGATACCCCCCTTGGTGCGGCAGAACCAAAAGTGAAGGGGAGGCAGCTCACGCAACCTCCTGTATTAGTTGGCTAAATCTACGTATGCATTGGAACTGGCAAACTTTATGCTCATTTAGAAGAAAAACCAATAGAGGGGATTTGGCTGCACAGGTAGCAGGCCCAGATGGAGACCATGTAGACCTAGATGCAAGGGATGCGACAACGGATCTAGAAGGTGGAGGGTCAACTTGCCTAAAGGCCACAATCAATGCGCCCACTGTAGATCTAGCTCAGGTATTATATCGGGCTGGGTTGGAGACTAGTTATTATAGGACCATGTTGTAGGAGTCCAGGACAACACTGAGAGGGGGGGTGAATCAGTGTTGTATAAATTTTAACCTTTTGCAAATTTTGTTTACAAGACAAAAGAGGAAGACATTGTTAAACACATATATAAGACTACTAATAAAAGAGGATATAAACAACACCTCATGAGTAAATCATACACACACACATAGAAGATCAATATGAATCATGACATAAGATTTGCACGAGTGGAAAACCCTTCAGGGGTAGAAAAACCACTCCAAAGGAGCACCAACCCCTAATAGGTCTCATTGACCATACAAGCCTCACTCGCTACAAGATGCTTCACTAGCTGAAATTTGCCTCACTGGCAAACACAATCACTATTATCAAAAACATCAAATTTTGTGTGCAAGACATGATTGCCATTCAATCTAATTTGCACTATTGTATATTCTGTGTTTCATCATACAACCTTATACTTCTTGTTTGATTTTCAAATCAAGACCATCTTCTTTTACACACTTCTGCAAACAAGCTCCTCTTACAAATCTCTATAAACAATTATCTATGTAAATTGTCTCTATCAATCTTTCATCAATCACTGCAACCAAAGCTTGATTCCTTACAATCAAAAACATTACAAACCTCTGCAAGTGTCTTTTAATCTGCAAATTAGTTCAGTCAAGCATTCATATGTATCATCAAATTATCTTATGTATCACACACATAGCAATATATGATTCGTCTATGTTTTCTTTTCAAAAGGATCTTGTTGAAAATGTCTTCATTTCTGCATAAATTTCCACACTCACACAATGCATCTGTAAAACCAAAATATATAAGAAATACAAAAAATGTCCTTTCACATCCTTCACAATCCTCATATTCAACTTTGCATATATTTCTTTTATCAATAAAGAACCTGCAAAAAATAAAATTAAATTCCTTTGTCGTTCATATTCTTCTTTTCTCAAATCCATTTTCTTCTTCTCAAAAAATCTCTTCATCTTCTCAATAAAACAAATCCTTAATAAAATCATTCTCCCCCTGCAAGAATAAAACAAATTTTCTTCATATTACAATGCACCTGTGATGACCTTTTCATTTTATGCTTTCCTTCATTTTCCTTCAAAAAAAAATAATCTTCTCACAAAAATCCGTTCACCTTCATCTTCTTCAAAACTCTTCAATTTGTGAAAATCATCTTCAATAAAAATTTTCCCTTTAAAAAAATTATATAAATCTTCAAAAAATAATATCTTTATCCAATAATGCACTTGTCCTTAAAAAAAATTATTTCTATCTTTGAACCCCATACTAATCTTCCTCTTTATAAAGTTTAGAAATAATAAAAATATCTCTTAACAATAGTTAAGAGAGGAAGCAAATTTCCACACAAAAAAAATTGCCCCTTTTTAAAAAATCACCTCCTTACTTCACTTGCCACAAGAATAGAAATAAAACTCCATAAAAAATCTTCTTAAAAAAAACAACTTTTAAAATCCTCAAAAATCTCCTTAAAATCTTATAAACTTCACTTACATGACATCATCTCTTGGGGCCGTCAAAATAGGAGGTAATAAAAAAAGTTTTCTAATTGCAAATTAAAGCCATTAAAGACTTATTCAAAATTCGCTCTTAAAGCATTCGATGGCCCCACAAAGCATTCAATGCCTTTTTATAATTCATAAAATCATGGTCTCCCTCAAAGCATTCGGTGGCCCCACAAAGCATTCAATGCTTTTCTCACAAACCGTGCTCCCCAACATTTTAAAAAAACATTTATACATCTCAAGATTTAAACACTTTTTGCATCACAAGGTCTTCGAATGTTTAATATGTTAGATGCTTTTCGGACACAGATTTTTTTCTTTTTGCTTGCTTTTCGAACACTTTTTTGCTGCCCATGCTTTCATGAATAAATCATGCTTTCCATAAATATTTCAATGCTCAAAAATTTAGCTCCCCACATTACTAAAGCATATTCAATGCTTTATATGAATCATGCCATGCCTTTTATAATGAATCATGCTCTCCTAAGGATCTTCGAAAACTTAGACACCCAATTTAAATAAAAAGAAATTCGAAGCCCACATTGACTCTTAACATGTCAAGAAGATAAACAAATTGAAAGAGGCCGGTGATAAGATGTGTAAATACCTCTTTGATAGGTGACACTAAGTGGTATAACCTGCTCTTGTATGTCAACGTCACTTTATAACATAAAGTGCATTTACATGCTATGGGCAAAGAAGAAATTAGTGATTGAACATTTAACCTTGTAAACATCACATGTTTTGAATCCCATTGACTTAAAAAAAATATAACTCTGATTAGAGAAGGAAGACATGAAGTAAGAAGAGCATTATGAAATCTTGATATAAACCACATGAAATATGCCTACCAACTGCACATGAACACCAACTGTGAAGATACCGTACCATTACCAAACATCAATGTAATCAATGATCAATGAAGGCTCTGAGCAATAAGGCATCCTTCTTGTCATCACTGTATGATCCTGATAATATGATGATGATCAACTAAGATCATATGTACATTATGATCTTCCTTAAGTGAGGTATGAAGAATATCAACATGATGAGAACCAATACCAAGACAATACCAACTCCTTGATGTCCTAACAACACAACCTTTGACATTATCCTCAAACCATCTTCTTTATGTGAAGCTTCATCCTGCCATACATCCTGCCATATCTGCATCATCATCAACTCAACACCTTTTTGACAACAATGACAACCTGTTTCCATCACATGTATGAGGGTGCGGTGCCGACAGATCAAAGGGCACCCAGCTTTCAAAGCAAGAGTGCCAGCAGATCCCACTTGCGTAGATCACACAACAGTGTGGGGCATTCCTAGAGGTGGGCCTCACCATATGATAGGCCATCTAGTTCTAGGGTGGCATCAAAGTATGGGGGTCCTCCCACGAGGCCAGTAGGATCAAGGGGCCATGACAGTGTTGGCTAGGCCATTTGGATAGTTTTGATGTATATTTTGATTGAGCCTGCGTGCTCTTGTTTTATGATTGAGCCCGCGAGCTCCATTTTTGACACATGTATTCAGACTATACTGTGATACATTTTGAGGATATATATATTTATATATATATATATGAGATGGACCATTCTGATCGATCTTGTTATTCCTATATGCACATGATGTAATGGATGTTTTATGTTTATGGTGCTATGTGTTATGATTTATGATTCATGATGATGCAGTACCAGACACTGTGATGTTTATATGATGTTATTCCTAGATGCATATGTTGATATGATAGATGTTATGCGATGGTACTTTATTTTTGTGTGATGCTCATGTATGGATGTAAATGTGTATGTGATAAATGCCTATATGCTAGATGTAGGGTTTATGCAGATGATGATGATTTTATGTGATTTAATGCAATGCTCATTGTGGTGCTTATGATGATTATTTATTATGAGGATGATGATTATGATAATGACGTTATATGATGGACTAATGTGTGTGTGTAGGCTATATGATCTAATGCAGTTTTTTGGTGTGTCACAGTAGAATGAAAGAGGATCAGAAGAAAGGGAGATGAAGAATGTATGGAGGATGAAGATTGGCTTAGAAGAATGGGTTCAGACTTTGTCGTGATAGATTTTGAGCTTCCTTTATGCAGTTACTGCTTATCATTATAGTGCTTATTGTATCAAAGGACAACAAATACCATGGCATGTCAAAGGCCAAGGCACAAAGTGTGGTCCCTTGGAAGACAGACATAAAACATACAAGGATTGTCCGGCTTAGAGTAAGTCACTAAGGCACCTTGTTGGATCATGTGATGAGAACAACTTAGGGTGTACAAGTCCTGATACATGGAAGTATCTAGTTGTTCCAATGCATAGGATGTTTTGATTTACACCCAGTAGTGTCTCAGTCACACACAAGGAACCTAGTTGCCCCAGTCATCTTGCCAAGACAAACCACAAACAACAATAAAAAAAGAGATCTCACTCTATCCTTGCTTCTCTTCATCACTTAGGGACTGCCTTGAGAAGCATAAGAATGAGACCAAAGAAAACAATCCAAATGAAAGATAAGATAGATTCAATAGCCATTAGGTCACTTGCTGAGTGTGTATGTGTTTGCTTGATTGATTATGATTGATTGGATAATGCCTGGTTTCAAGATACGAAGCATGTCGTATAAGACGCCTAGTCTAGTTTCGACAATGCGACCACCTGTATAAGGAAGATGATAGGATTAGGACATCCCATATAAGACATGTGGTTTGGTTTTGAGAGTGTTGCATGTTGGGAAATGGTTGGCTTGTGATGATTGATAATGTCCAAAAGATGAGACGTGTCATCTAAGGCATAAAGCCTGGTTTCGACGATGTCCCATAGTTGTTGTCAGATATGTGATTGGGATTGTTGGTTGGTCATAGTGATGTTCGATTATCACCATGTGAGTGATGAGAGATGATGTTTTGGTTGGGTGGTTAAACTATCTTGTTTGATTGTTTGGAGATTGGTGTCTTGTGGAAGATTGATTATTTTGTCTGCTCAAAGTGTCTGTCTCGTTAAAAGACAACTTATTATGACAGTTTGACGCAACGGGCCCTAAGGGACTGACCTATTGCCTCAAGGGCTCATCAAAGATGGCATTGCCTATGTGAAAGCTCAGAGGCAATGTAGTTTGACAAGGGTGGACTTGGTTTGACCTAGGACCTAAGGGGAATGCCTCTGGGGCGCATCGAAGATGGCTTTGCCTACATGAAAGCTCAGAGGCGCCGTAGTTTGACCATATGGGTGGGTGACGTGACCTAAAACCTAGGGGGAGTGCCTCGGGGGCGCATCAAAGATGGCCTTACCTACATGAAAGCTTAGAGGCATCATAGTTCAGTTTATTGGTTTAACACTGTTTATTGCTTGGGAATTTTTGGTTGACTATTTGATTTTTTATGGTTTTTTAACGTTTTTGCAATGTTTTTAAAGTTTTTGGGCATATTTGGATGTTTTTGGTTTTTTGAGGGATATTTAAATATTTTTGGATTTTTAAGGAATATTTGGATGTTTTTGTGTATTTTTGAGAATATTTGAATGTTTTTGTATTTTTGCGAATATTTGGATGTTTTTGTATTTTTGAAATAGGTGTCCTCCAATATGGATGTTAGGATTAGGAATGGCCCCTAGTCAGGTGCTTGATAATGTTATGACCAAGGCAAGGTGGAGTGTGAAGACACTATATGTTAATTTATTCTTAGGCCATGGGAGGAACAATGTGATTTATTATGGATTTGGGATGTGGAGTATGATACGGATTATGTAGGGTTTATTAAAGAAGATGGAAGGCGGAATCGAGTGATGGTAGACAATGGAGCAAAGATTAACTACACATGGCACTTGTTTGCCAGGTTTTCACCATGGTACTTATCCAAAGTGCCACCGAAGTGGTTTTCACTTTTGGATAAATTATTTCTCTTTACTATTTTTTGTTGTCCAATAGCGCCACCGAAGTGGTTTTCACTATTGGATGATTTTTTTGTTTTTTTTTTAATTTTATTAATTTTTTCAAGCGTAATACCGCTGAAGTTGCATGCTGTTGATTATCTTTGGTAATGGTTCACCTTTAGGAGTGGCCAGCTGATATGTGCCAGACCCATAGGTTGTGGTGATGACATAAGGCCCTAGCCAATTCGGCTCAAATTTTCCTGGCTTCTCCCGTTCCATCTAATTTTTGGGGTTTTCTTTTAGGACTAAGTCTCCAATGTTAAAGTGTCAGACTCAAACCCTTTTGTTGTAGCTGCAACAGAGATGATTCTGATATGCTTGTAAATGGTTTAAGGCATTTTGTCTCCTCTCATCTAGTAACTCTAGTTCATGCAGGCGGGCTACTCTATATTCTTCATCATCAATCAATTACTGTAGGGACACTCTTAGGGAGGGCAACTCGACCTCAATGGGTAGGATAGCCTCGGAGCCATAAACAAGGGAATATGGGGTGGCTCGGGTGGGCGTGCAGATGCTGGTGCGGTAAGCCCATAGGGTAAGATCAAGTTAGATATGCCAGTCACGGCCAGCATCATTGACAGTCTTTTTGAGTATTTTTATGATGGTTTTGTTCGACACCTCGGCTTGATCATTGCCTTATGAGTAGTATGGAGTGGCGAAGTGGTGCTGGATGTGGAATTTTTCACAAAGTTCTTGGAAATCTTGATTTTTGAATGGGCGGCCATTATCCGTTACAATGGATTGCGGGACACCATACCGACATATGATAGAGTTGAGGATAAACTTGGCGATTTGTTTGCTAGTAATGTATGTCATGGGGATGGCTTCAATTCACTTTGTGAAATATTTAGTGGCAGTGATGATGAATTTATGGCCGTTAGCAAAAGTAGGGTGGATTTTGCCCACAAGGTCAAGTCCCCATTGAGAGAAAGGCCATGGAGATGTGAGTGGCTGCAGGTCCTGAGTTGGCGCATGTACCAGATCCCCATGTATCTAAAACTATCTGCATTTATTTGCAAAATGGTAGGCATCCTTTTCCATGGTAGGCCAGTAATAACCAACTTTAATGATTTTCTTGGCAAGGGTAGGACCACTCAAGTGAGCTCCGCATATACCCTCGTGTACTTCTCATAGGATTGTTTGTGCATCCTTAGTTTCAAGACATCTTAGGAGGGTATTATCAAAGCCATGACGATAGAGGGTGTCACCAATGATGACATATTTGGTTGCTTGGTAGATGAAGGATTTTTGTTGTTTAGATGAGAGGTCAACATGTAAGGTCTGGTCATACAAATAGGTGTGGATGTTGTTGTACTGAGGTGACATGGGACCACCATTTTCACAAACTAACTTAGATTCTGGGATATCGAAGGCGGGGACTAAGAGTTGTTCCACTGAGAACTTGAACTGAGTTGTATTACTTGGAATATCTAGGAGAGACCCAATTGTTGCCATTGCATCGGCTGCTTAGTTCTAAACCCTAGGAATCTGATCAAAGAGAACTATGTCAAAATAGAGCCTAAAACTATCCACCATTCTTTTATATGGCATAGGTTTTTTGTCCTTGGTGTCATATTAATTGTTGACCTGTTTGATGACCAATTGTGAATCACCGAAGACGTGTATTTTCTTTATTTTCTAGTTGACAACCATACATAATCCTGTAAGTAGAGCCTCATATTTAGTAATATTATTTGTACAGGGGAAGGCTATGCATAATGCTTTAGGAATAGCATCGCCTTGCGGTGTAATGAACAAGATACCTACTTGTTACCCATGGTTGGTACAAGAACCGTCAAAGAATAGTGTCCATGTATTAGGCACCTCGAGGGCAAAAATGGACTCATCAGGGAAATTTGCAATTAGAGGATGATTAACGGTTGTAGGTACTTCTGCTAACTGATCTGCGATAACCTGTCCCTTTATTACTTTTCGGTCCACATACTCTATATCAAATTCACTCAGTATCATGACCCATTTAGCTAAGCATCCTGTGAGGGCTGCCTTGTTGAGCAAGTACTTCAAAGGGTCAATCTTTGCAATTATATTTGTTTTATTATTCAACATGTAGTGGTGCAATTTCTAAGTGGCGAAGACAACCTCAAGACATGAGCATTTAATAGAGGTGTAGTTAAGTTCATAGCCCACTAGTGTTCTACTGATATAGTAAATGGCTCTTTCCTTCCCCTATTCATCATTTTGTGCTAATAATGCCCCCAAAGCTGAAGATGTGGATGATATGTACAATAGAAAAAGTTGTCCCAGAATTGGGGGCATGAGAACTGGTGGTGACATTAGATAATCCTTGATATTTTGAAAAGCATCTTGACAGCTTTCAGTCCATACAAAGGGGACTCCTTTGTGGAGCAAGTGTTGGAATGGCTGACATTTATCGGCAAGTTGAGCGATGAATCTCCTTATTGACTGTAATTTTCCCTGTAGGTTGTGCAATTGCTTTAGAGTTGCTGGAGGAGGCATGTCCATAATGGCTTTTACTTTAGCGAGGTTGACCTCAATGCCCCAATGAGAGACTATATATCCAAGCAGTTTTCCTGAAGTGACTCCAAATACGCATTTCTTGGGATTCAGTCTGACTTTGTATTCCTCAAGTCGCGTGAAGACTTTATCCAGAACTTCTAGGTGAGTTCTTCTTGTCACTGATTTAGCCAATAGGTCATCTACGTAATCTTCCATGAAGGTGTGCATATAATCATGAAAGATTGTGGTCATAGCCCTTTAGTATGTTGCTCCTGCATTTTTAAGTTCGAAGGGCATGACGTTCCAAAAATATGTTACCCAAGGGCAGGTGAAAGTTGTTTTGTACTGATCTTTAGGGGATATTCTTATCTGATTATACCTTGAGAAACCGTCCATTAATGAAAGCATTTAAAAGCCAACAGTGAGGTCCACTATGATATGAATATTTGACAATGGGAAATCATCCTTTGGAAATGCCTTGTTTAAGTCTCTGAAGTCTTCACAAATTTGGATTTGTCCATTAGGTTTCATAATTGGGACAAGGTTGGATATCCACTCTGGGTAGGCAATGGGATGGATGAATCCAACGTCAAGTAACTTCTTCAACTCTGCTTTCACCAAGAGGGCTATCTATAGATGCAACTTTCTCAATTTTTGATTTATTGGTTTTGCATTTGGCAACAATGGTTAGTGATGTAAAACAAGCTATGGATCAAGGCTTCGAATGTCGGCATATGACTAGGCAAAGTTAACCTGACACACAAAGAAGAAATCTGTAAAATCTGGCTTTTCCTATTTAGTGAGTGACGTGGCAAAGTGAACAATCCTGGGAGCAACTTTTGTACCAACATTGGCTTAAATAGTTTGTTCCACTAGCAATGGCAATCTCTCATGTGTAATGGGAAGCACATCCAGCCCTCCATCCTTGGGTGCCTCAGAGAGGTTTTCACCCTTGGATACATCCTGTATTTTTACTTTTGTATGATCTAAGGGCACCTTTCAGTTTTCACCCAAAGACCTATTTTCTTTTTCTTTTTTATTTTCACTTTTGCAACTTAAGGGTAGAGTAGACTCTCCAAAGTATGCAGAGTCATCCAAGTCCATGATGTAGCCAATCTTATGGTCCCCCAGTGGTATGCCCTCACAAAGTCCCATGAACTCAGCAATAGCTTTGTCGCTCTCAAATAAATCTACAAAGCTCTCAAATAAATCTAAGTTAGGTCCTATTTAATGGTCCTAGTCTATAAGTTTAGGGTGAACGAGAGATAAGCCATCATCAGTGTCAAGGAAACTTAGGGAGATGGGGGTAAGAGTGCATATGGAGGTATTATCTAGATCCCAAAAGATCCTGATCTAGGCGGCAACATTAGGTAAGTTAGGGTGGGATGATTGTGGTTCAGCCTCAGGAGGATCCCTTGATGTCTTGACATCATTGGAGGTACTTGCATCCCCTCCTAGAAGTAGCTTACTACGTGGAGCATTTTCTCTTCGTGAGGTATATCCTAACCCTTTATTGCGTGGTTGCATAGTTGGTTGAAGAGGTTCAGTTTGTCCATTTATGTCAGGCTTGAGCCCTCCATGTCCATCATATCCTTGCTTTTTGACAAATTCATACCCTTTACCTTATTTCTCTATGGGCAACTTGATATGTTCGACCTCTTCTTCTTCCTTATACAGCCATGTGGAGATGTCTTCACTAACATCCTCTTTACTTAACTCACCCCATTATGTGAATGTGGCGGGAGCAGCAAAAATAGTTTGCTTTGGAGGAATGGGGCTGGGCTTTCCTCGAGACTTGGGTGATGTAGGCAACTTTCCAATGCAGTATGATCTTTCCATCTTGTATTCACCGCATCCTTTGTCTTGGATCTAAATTTTATGGTTGATTGGCGGAGTGAAAGTGGTGGTGGATTTGGATAACGTGGATGGGTCAACATAATGAGATGAGGTGAATGGTGAAATTCCCTTATTTACAAGTACCTGATGCTGAGGTACCTTTCTTAGGTGGCTGCAGTATTGAAAAGTGTCGGGATCACCTGGGATAGTGATTTCTGTGTTGTTATAAGGGAACTTGATGCATTGATGGTATGTGGAGGGGATGACCTTCATGGCGTGGATCCATGGTCAGCCAAGGATGAGGTTATAATGAAGTTCAACATCCAAGACATGGAATACAATATCCTGTATGGCGGGGCCAACCCTTACAGGTAATGTGATTACTCCCTTTGAAGAGAGTTCAACATCATCGTAGGCTTTGATGATAATTCTCTTAGTTGGATCAACGCAAGCCTCGAAATACCCTAGTATTATTACTAACTTTAAAGGACGTATGTTTAATCCTACTCCACCGTCTACCATGACTCGTTGGCTATTATGCTTATTGATGAAAACTTCAAGGTGTAGGGGATCGGTGTGATTAGGTCGGTGTGAAGGTAAGTCATGTTCTATGAATGTTACATTGTTAATGGTGGCTAGGTGTCCCACCATGGCCTGAAATTGGTTTACATTTAGGTCTGTTGGGACGGAGGATTCTAGAAGTGCTTTGTTTAGAATAGCCTTGTGTTCTAGTGAAAGGCGAAGTAGCTCAAAGATGGAGATTTGGGCCGGAGTCTTCTTTAAATGATCCAAAAGGTTATATTGGCCTTTTTCTTGTGGGATGGATGTGTTGAAAGGATTAGAGGGAGTGCTTTGCAACTTTATCTTGGCTTTGTGGGTGGTAACGACACATTCTGGACGAGCCTTGATGGTAATCATAGAAATGGTATTATCATACACACGGATGCTATTGATGGTGTAGTCGTAGGCAACATTATTGTAGTTACACACTATCATGTGGTTTGGTTCCTGATGAGGAGGCTTTTCCTGATCTGTGATTTTGCAATGGGTCTGTGAAGATGGCATGATCGGTGTTGGAGGAACCAGATGGTTGATCCACAACTATGTCACCCCTGTCAATGAAGTCTTGAATGATATTTTTCAATTTGTAGAAGTTTAATGTCTTGTGACCTTTGATTTGATGATAATCATAGAAGTCATTATTATTCCACGAGGGAGGTTTAAAGGCTGGGTCGAATTGCCTAATTTCTGGCAATTCAATGAGGTTATTTTGCAATAACTTCTTCAAGATTGATTTGATTGACTCTATCAAAGGTGTGTAATTGCGTTGAGGGGTGTTATTCCTTAGAGGTGCTCATCTTTGATTGTTGTGAATCGCGTTGGATGCTTGTTGTTGTGGTTGTAGTTGTTGTTGTTGGACATGTCGCTGATTGTTTGTTGTAGGGGGTGCTTGGAGTGTGATAACGGGGCCAACCCTAAATGCCTTAGCATCCACCACCCCATCATTGGTAACGTTTTTGTTTTGGGCCCAAGTTTTGCTCTTGTCATAGGGTGTGTTTTGGGTGTTTTGATTTTTGTTGAAGATTTTAATCGTGCCCTTGGTGATGAGAGCTTTTTCGATGGCATCCCCCTTCTCGACAACTTCTCCGAAGGAAGTGCAACAATGGATTTGTAATTGATGTATAAGCTCTTTGTTAAAATTCTCTATGAAGATGGGCACTAGATGATTCTCGGGAATGTGACAAGGGCATTTACTCACTAGGCCCCTCCATCTTTGGAAGAAAGAAACAAAGGTTTCTCCATCCTCTTGTTTCGTTTGGCACAAGGTGGCAATGTTTACATCTGTTTCTATGTTGTAGGAAAAGTGTGATATGAAATTATTCATGAGTTTGGTCCATGTTCGTATTCCCATGGGAAGATGTGCAAACCATTCAAGAGCTTGACCGACAAGGCTCCTTGGGAAGAGTCTCTCGTTAAGTATGTGTGTTCATAGGCAAGCTCGATACAAGCAGTATGGAACTCGTGTACATATTCAACGGGACTCCCCTTTCCCCTATATTTGTTAAAGTCTGGTGCGATGAAATTTGAGGGGAAAGGAGGCAAGTAAATGCTTTTGTCAAATGGATATGGGCATAAGTCCTCCATAGAGTATGGTTTCTTAGTCCCCGCAACTTGTAAGCTAGAGAATTGTTTCTTTAGTTTATCCAACTCTTGAGTGAGGGCTTCAACGGGTGTGTTGGTAGTGTTTGCAATCCTGTGTTGATGTGAGTTACCAATGTTTAGTGCCGATGTGTTTTGTGGTCCCAAGTTTGTGACAATGGGGTTGGTATTTGTGTTGAAAGGGATGTGCGATGAAGATGTGCTTAGGTTTTGGTTGATAGGTACATATGTGGTATGGGGATTGATGTTTTGATAATGGGATGAAGCATTAGTGGTATGTTGGTTTTGGATGTTATGAGGGTTTGTTTGAAAGATGTGGTGAGTGTTTTGGAGATGGTGGGTGTTTTGATGCGAGGCACTAGTATTTTGGTTAACGTGTTGATGATTTTGGGGGATGGTGAAAGTGGTATCGATGTTTGTATGAGTGTTGGGCATAACATTGCTATTTTGACCATTTGGATCCACATATTGTTGATTCAAGGTATGGCTATGAGTGGCATTGACATTTGTGTGGGCGTGGGATACGACATTTTTATTTTGATTTTGTGGATCTATGTATTGGTGGTTCAAGGTGTTGCTGTGTGTAGACCCAAAGTTCATGTTTTGGCCATTAGGATCAACATATTGTTGATTCAAGGCATTGTTATGGGTGGTATTGGTGTTCGTGACAACGTTGTTGTTTTGATTTCATGGGTCTATGTATTGATGATTCAAGACATTGTCGTATGTAAACCCAAAGGTTGCGTTCGAGTTCGACATGGTGTTGGTGTTTTGGCCATTAGGATCGACATATTGTTAATTCAAGACATTCATGTTGTTTTGACCAAGAGGATCTATACTTAGATTGCCTAGATTGTTTTGAGGTCCAAGATTCAAGTTCATGTTTGATGTGGTGTTTTGTCCCCTAGAAGTCACTATGTGCATCTCTCATGTCCTTTTGTTGTGGTTCATGTTCATAGAGACAAAAGGATTTGGGAAGGCCAATGGTTGGGACACAACATTCATATTGTTGGTATCAAATGTCGCATGAGATATTGTGGAATCTTGTGATGTTTGCCCCGCGGGGATAGTGACAAGCTCTTGTGTTGAATTGGTATGGCTAGATGAAGGTGTCATTTGTCCTTGGCTTTAAGCGACATTGTTGGATGGTGACCATACAATCATGTTGATATCTACCCCGGGGGAAGCCTAGTACCATTTTGCAAGAGTTTCATGAGGTGACTTTGGACATTTGTGTGAATCATCTCATCTAAGATTCACAACATCTTAGGGTCTTGGGAAGCTTCTTCAATTTCTTCTTGTGTTATCTCTTGGTCTTGTTCTTGTAAAAGGATCTTCTTAAAGGGATTACCCATGTTGGATGAAAATCTCATGGTGTTTGCGAGGTGTTCTAAGGATTCTCCCTTTCTTTTCTTTTGCAACCTTGTCTCGACCATATAAGACCTACTAGTTTATGAGGGATAGGAAAATGATCTTTCCCTAAGGATGAGAATGCAATGTTTCTATGCTATGTTTTTGGTATTTTTATGGATAAGGTGACAGTGCAAGGTGAGAATGCACTATGCAATTTTCTAAGGGTGTCTAATGATACTAAGGATGAAAATTCAAGGATATTTTTGGTCTTTTCTAAGGTTGAAAATGAGTCTATGTTAATGGAAGTGGTCTAAATGTTTTATGCAAATGGGAATGGGGATATGTTTTTGGGTATTTTCTTGGGATGTTTTGTGAATGCAACTAAGGTGGGGGATGAGTCTATGCCTAAGGGAATATGCCCAAGACTATAGTAGAGGCTAATGATTTTAATCTTCGAAAAGTTTAGCTCTAATAGGATACTATTGTCTACTAATGACTTTCAAAGTCCTAATTGGGTTTATCAAGACCTTGGAATATTGTGGTGAGAGTTATGGTTGATTAAAGTGAGCTCGTGAGTATGGGAGTTCACTTTGGAAGGTGGACCTAAACTAGTCAAGTGAGTATTAGACCCACGTTATGATCAATTGGGTAGAAATGATGCCAAGGTCTTTTGGTCCAATTTGGCACTTATGAAGTAGTCACACTTTGACGGTTTCTCCTTGTGTTTCAACTTTAGGAAGATTAATTTTCGAATCCTCTATAAATGTATAGGGCTGAAATCCTAATGTTCTAAGGTTGCCTAAGTGATATGGGTGATATGGAAATGAAATTTAATGGGTTTTGCATATGTGACCTAATCCTAAGAAGAGGAAATGATTTTTGCAAATGGATCCTAAAGGGATGAAAAACTAGCAGGTCTAAAATGTTTTTGAAACAGTTGCAATTGAATTTGATTGGAAGAATAATGTTTTAAAGGTTCCCCAAAGGTTTTCAATTTGTTTGTAGGTGCATGCATCACACAAGCCTGTAGAGGCATTGTAGAAACTAGCAGAGGCCTTTCATTGTGTCTTATGCGTTGCAGGAAACCTCTTATGCATTTCACTGAGTTGCAGATGCGTTGCACAGTTTATGTGGAGCCTAAAGTTAGTTTTCTAAGTTTGTTGTGGCAGTTTGTTGGAAAAATTAGAAAACACATTAGTCATAAAAACACTTAGCATTCAGTTTTGGCTATGACTCTTGTTGTTTTGCATTTTTGATGAGTTGTGAAAACACTTCAAAGACATGCACAACCCTAGGCTAGTCAAAGATACTACTTGTTGAGTCCCCACTCAGATTTATCCAAATACTGAGACAAGGCAGACAACTAGAGACTTTGGTGACACTGGCTCCCCCTTACACAACATAGGCACACCAACTTCTCTTACCCTTTGATCCTAAGGACCGAGGGAATTCTTGTCTCCATGATGAATGGTACACGTGGGGCGGCTTTAGAGGTCCGACCTCCTGCACCAACAAGTAAAGGGATTTTGGCCACTAGCACAAATGGTTCTTAGTGAATATCCGGGGGATTGACACATTACAAGCGTCCAACAAGCTACTTAAAGCTTTAACTAACCCTACTAGGAGTCTCATATACACAAAGGTGTGCCTCCTTTCGAGCTAGCGTCGTACGGTAAGAGATGATACCAGTTTGGACTTGGCTTTCGCCTTATCCTATTTTTTATAGCAGACCGGATGAAAGTACCGCTTGGGGTCGCAAATGAGTTTGCCTTGTGTATGTGTCTCAAGAGCAGGCCCACTCTAAAGGGTTATACAAAAGCAAGATAAGTACATGTTTTTGATCTCCAGGCTCATACTAAGATGCAAGGAGAGAGCATACACATGCAACTTGCTCACACTCGCATGGGGTTCCTTTTTTAGTCTTTTTTAGGTGTGGTGTGATTTATGCAAGTGTGGTGGAGAGCTTTTGGTTCCCAAGATCACCAATGGTGCGAGGGAAGAGCACATGCTTCTCCACTTCACAAACAAAAATCACAAAACATGGCAAACAAAATGCAATTTCTTTTTTATCTTTTTAGATGGGTGAAAAATGCAAGTTCTTTTTAAACCGAATGAATGTGAAATGCAGATTTGTTGTTCTTTTTAACTGAATGCGTGAAAGATGCAAAATTGTTGTTCCTTTTAGCCCATGAAGTGTGGATATGCAAGGTTGTGGTTCTTTTTAGCCCAAATGAGTGTGGTTTATTTTAATCCAAACAAGTGAGATATGTAGGTTGCAAACAAATTGTAGTTGTTTTTTAAACCCAAATCAAAATATTCCTAAGTTAACCACACACATACATGAAATAAAATAAAACCCGGCAAAAAATAGTTAGTGATTTGAATCCAAGTTTCCCTCCAATGCCACAGGCTACAAACTAGAGACCAATAATAGAGAATAAACCCTAACCCTACTGTGAAAAGCAGAAAAAACCTGAATGGAAGCAACTTAAGAATTTTCTATTTTTTACCAGCCACATGCGGTGCAGTAAGATGTAGAGGCATCACACAAAGTCACGCAGGCGGTGCAGTAGAAGCATCGCACAGAATGGTGATGGCATCACACAGAGCCACGAAGACAGTGCAGCAGAAGCGTCGTACGAACCTTTGTAGGTGTCGCTCCAACCTACACAAGCATCACATTGTATTCTGTAATCAAAATTTGACAAAAAAACCCTAATAGCAAGTAAAAAGCGTACTTCAGTGATAAATTTCAAACCTTGGGGCTGTAAGGTCATTTCCATAATGCCAGAAAGATGATAAACTTTCAAACATTCACAGGATATACCCAAATGTTTACACAAGTTAGCAAGAAACCCTATATAAAACCCTTGAAATATCAAACCCTAATGAGATAATTAGTATGAACCAAAAAGTTAACAAAACTAACAGAGCATCAAAAGTAAGTTAGATTCTTGCAAAACCAATTGGGTTAGGTTCATAAAAACAAACTAACAAAGTTCTGCCCTAAACACAGTCGTATGCGTCGCAGAATCCTTCCAGTGCGTTGCAAACTCCACAGAGGCGTCATGCCGTATGGCTCAAGCATCACATGAAGCAGCTCAAGTGTCACACGAACTAGCTTATGCGTCACACTGTTCCTGCAAATTCAAAAACACAAAATTCACGGAATGTACAACCGTTCACATCGAGTTCACTAGTTGAAGTTAGGTAAAAACGCTGCAAGAGCCCTGCAAACAGTATTTTCAAACCCTAACTACCCAATGGAGCCCTAGAAACCTAGAATCAATGCAAATAAGACATGTAAAATGAAACCCTAGGATAATAGTACAAATCCTCCATTGTTCCTATGAAGCTATGACTAACTAATGCACTCAGATTCTGTAGGTCTGCAAATACTATGGAGAGCTCAAGAGTTGACAATGGCAAATTTAATTTCTGCAAGTGGCAAGATGTGAAAATGAAAGGGAGAGGGTGGTTTTATAGAAGAGGGAATTTGAATGGACGGTTGTGATGAAGAGTTGACTTGGAGCCAAGATCAAGGGATGAGAATGATTAGGGTTTCTAGCCACTAAAGGACAAAAGATAATTTTTTATTAGAAGAAATGGTGAGGTAGGAAATGATTTTTAAATTAAATAAATGGTATCCATTTATTTAATTTTTTAGAGGAAGGGGTAATGTAGTGGGATTTTAATTAAACAAGTGAGGACTTATTTAATTAAGGTAAGGTTGATAATTTAAATAAATAGGTATTTATTTAAATTAAAAGGGGAATGTGGACGTTAGACTAATGAATAATTAAATTATTTAATTATAGAGGAAATTATAAGAAAATTGCTTAAATAATTAAATTTATTTAATTACAAGCGTAAGAGGGGAGATGAATTAATAAAATAATTAAAATTATTTAATTAATAACAGAATATGAAATTGAGACGAACTATGTGTAAAAATAACGTTCGCAGGCTCGAGACATTTTTAAGTGTCTACACCTTCCAACACAAGCCTGCCATAATCTTATGAACATGATAAAAAAGAGTTAGAGCTGCCATAATCATACCTTCATTTACCTGTAGTTGACCTTCCAATGGATGAGACTTATGAGACCCAACATTTCCATGCATAATTTCTGATTGGTTATCATGATCATGCCTCCTCAAATTAGCTCTATTCATAGCATCATTATACTCATGTGTGAAGACTAAGGCATCATTATGCTCAAGCAAGGGGTCATCATCAAAGCAGTTGTTAGAGTCCTCTACATCATGGTCTTCCATAATAGGTGAAACAATTATGACCTCCTTATCCTCCAAGGGATCATTCAACTCTTGCCAATCTAAATCAACCTTAACAACATCTCTTTGTTTAACATGTGGCAACATTTCTGAACCATCCTCAAATGTACAAACATCAAAGCCAACATGATGTAATGGTGATGAAGCAATACTAGGAACACCCAGAGAACTCATACCTTTATGTAGTTGTCCCAATCTTGTAGTTTTGACAATCTCTATGATCATGCACTTATCATGGAGTCTTAGGTGTTCGTAACTTGCAATGTGTGATGCTTTCTCGCCCATCTAATTTTTATTTCTCTTTCCTCAAATTTTTGATGTAATCATATAGATCCTTCTTTCCCAGATTTTCCTCTTCACAAACCTTCAAATAAAATTCAAAAGGAGTAGCTATCTTGGAATTAAAAGCATCGTACCTTTCAAGGATTTGTGTAGCCTCATGTCCATACATTTGTTGTTCAAGCTTCTTCTTCAACTCACTTTGACCTTGTATAAGAGTTTCAAGCAAATACATTTCTTCTTCCATGATGAATGATCAAACCCTCCAGGCTGGCAGGATCATGGCTTTGATACCACTATAATATCCCAAATGGGATATTATGGAACAAAACTGATTTTTCTGCTCAAACCCAAATTTTTTGAACTTGTACTTCTCAAATCAGACTTAAACATATGCTTATAGCATTCCGTGAATCATACTAAATCATCATATACTTATTGCCAATATTAAAGCCAATAACACATTTGAATTCCACCATGAAATGCACAATAAATCCACTTCAAAACCACAACCACTATGATTGAAAATGAATAAAGAAGTCTTCTGCAATAAATATGAATATTATATGTCTTCAATTACATTCATAGATTAGGGCAATCATTACAAAATAAGCCCAACATAATTATGCCCTAAATCTAAGTGTTGCACATACCAAAATAATGTAATTTGACCTTGTAAAATGATAGGAGAAGGCTCCCAATGCTACTGCTCCAATTAGGGTATCAAACCCTAGACTTCAAGGCTCAAATGCAAATAAGAATCCCTCTTCAAGTGGTGCACTCAGGTCTGCTCTGCTGCTGCAATTTTTTCTGCTCTGATCAAACCCTAAATCAGCAATGCATTCTTCTCCAACAACCTCCAAATATAGGTGCTCTCCTCCAATGAAGGGCACTCTAATGCTAGGGTAATCTTCTCCTCAAATGATGGACAATCCACACCAAAGAAGTACCTAGAAATGATCTCTAAATCAGATATATAATTATGCTCTAAATAATGAAGTGCAAGTGAACTCCCGTCATGGAATCCTCCACAAGAAAGAGTTAGGGTTTCATCCAACTCCTCCTAAGACTTGAGATTTTTGCCCCAAGTCTCCTTATGAGATAAACTTCAAAATTTGATTGGATGAATGAGTGAATGATGATCTCCAAAGGCCAAATCAACCTTGTATTTATACCCAACTTGTCTTCCTTCATTAAGGCCGACCTAGGTAGAGTGATATTGATTTTTGAATGCACTTTTTCCCTCCAAGAGGGTTGGCCATCCTCAAGACTCATGAGCACCATAATAAATCCAAATTAAAGATATGAATTTATTATAATCTATTTTTTTTGTCATGCTATCTCCAAGCACCAAGGTAAGATGTTAGCTATTATTCATTTCTTCCTCGCAAGTCATCCCAAATTACGGTGCAAGAATAATCTACTTAAAGTTGGCACATGCATAGGATCCATGCCTCATCATCAATGTGGCATCAAACATAGGATAATTACAATTTCATCTCTTAGCATAAACATGACAAGTCTCTACATGTCCGATGACAAATCTCCATATGTGTGACTCTCCCATGGTGACCATTCCAAAAATGGGGACATTACACAAGGATAGGTTATACCTTTGCAAGAATTCAACCCTTAAGTTTAATATGTTGGAAGAACTACATGCTTCTTCAGTAGTTGGGCACTCGAGATTCTTGAAAACTTATCATAGAATCAAGCAAGATTTCTTTTGGGAGGGGCTGAAAGGAGATGTTCAGAAATTTGTAGTTGAATGCATGGTGTGTCAACAACACAAAGGGGATAAATTAAGACTCTAAGTCTTCTACAACCCTTTTTAATCCCAGGTTAGAGGTGGGAAGAGGTATCTATGGATTTCATCACATGTTTGCCCAGATCTAAAGGAAAAAATGTCATCATGGTTGTTGTGGATCGTCTCACCAAATATGCACACTTTTGTGCTTTGGCACACCCATTGGCAACAAGCACTGTAGCAATAGCCTTTATGAATACTATTCATAAACTACATGGGACTCCAAAAGTTATAGTAAGGGATCGTGGTCCTATATTTACAAGTAATTTTTTGACTGACTTATTTTCATGTTAGGGCACAACTTGCTCGTAGTTCATCATATCATCCCGAATTTGATGGTTAGATAGAAGTGGTCAACAAATTCTTGGAAGGCTATCTCTAATTTTTTGAACAAGAGAGATGGGTGCAATGGCTATCACTAGCAGAATGGTGGTATAACACTTCCTTCCATACTTCTTCCAAGCTGTCTCCATTTTTGGCACTATATGGGTACCATCCACCATCAATCACCTGTTCATTATGGGCACAACCAAAGGTTTACACAGTTGAAGTACACATTCAACATCAACAATAGGTATTGTCTAGTCTTTGAGAGAACTTGGCAATGACACAAAATAGAATGAAGCAACAAGCTGATCAACACTGTAGTGAAGACTTTTGAAGTGAGAGACTAGGTCTTTGTGCGATTACAACCATACAAGCAAATCTCTCTAAAACACAACAAAAATATAACAAGCTTGCACCCAAGTACTATGGTCCTTATAAGGTGTTGCAGAAGTGTAGCATATAAATTGGAGTTCCCTATGTCAACCAAAATTCATCTAGTTTTCTATGTTTCATGCTTGAAGAAGGTTATTGGGAAAAAAGTCGCAGCACAAGCTGAGTTACTTGAGCTTGATGAGGAAGGAAGAATAGTTTTGGATCCTGAGCTTGAATTCTTCAAACACACACCAAGAAGCTGAGGACAAGGGCAATCATAGAGTATCTAATAAAATGGAAGAACTCTCTAGTTGAAGAAGCTACATGGGAAAATGAGGATTTTGTGTAAAAGCATCCACATTTGATCAAGGCTGAGGATAATGCTTCTCTGAAGAGGGGGCATCCTACACCCTTAACCCTATAATGTGTATAGGGTTATGAGTAGTCAGCTTGTGGCTATCTTAACTCTTAATTATGATATATAATCATTATTATAGTCAATTATAGGTTATTAGGTTGGCCTTGGGGTTATATTTAAGTAGTTAAGTCGGCCTTGGTGGTAGCCAAGACACAATTAGGTATATATATGAGCTAGTGGTAGGTTTGTGATCATCATATTGCAAATTTTTTCCTTCATTTGGAGACTTTTAGAGGTCGCCCCCTCGAAGTGGCATATTATTATCAAGTATTTGCAGTATATTTCCTATTACATACTTCTTTTGTGTAATTTATTTCATTACAAGGATACTAACAAAGATTAACAAATTTTGCTCTTCACCTACTGCTTGCATTTGCTCACAAATTTCCAATGCCTTTTCAACAAATCCATTTTATGCATACTCTACAATGACTATAGTCCACAAGACCACATCTGTTTGAGGCATGTTATCAAACAATTCAATTATTTTGTGTATTCTTCAACATTTCGAATACATATCTATGAGGGCATTTGCAACTACAACATCTAACAAAAAATCCCTCTTAGTTTTACTTTGATGAATGTCAATACTCTCTGTCAATGTTAGCTAGCCTTGGACTCATTTGCAATCTTTCTTTGGGATCCTATATCACAAAACATCATATATAAACTACCAAAGTGAGATTTGATTTGTTACGACCAAAACAAAAACATCAAATTATGGATGTTTCATATAGTGTTATGATAACAATTAACTTATTGTCCCTAATTCATAAGTAGATATGTTGCTTATATTAGATACCTTACTTTGATGTGTTGTGTTCAATTATGCTAGATCTGTAAGAGGATGAATGTGTAACACCTCTAAAGAATTCTTAACCATCGATTAATATATCTATGTGCCTACATTCAAAATAAGAATAGATTTTATCAAATGCATTTGTTTGCAAAGTTTCCTTCTTTGGAGATGAATAATTTGGCACCTTTTGTGACTTGATCATGCTTCAGGTCCACCACAAACACCTCATCTATTCCAATGGTATGTTTCAACATCTAATTGCAAAGGAATAATATGTTTCTAAATATGAATTAGATCTCTACACAATATCAAAATTATAAAAATGTTTTAAGGTTGCACACTATTTATGTAACACTACCATGCATGTGGAGGCAAATAGATGCAACAACAATTTTCTTCTCTAAAATGCAGGACATGTTTTAAACCAACATGAAAATGAATAATGAACAAAAAATATTCTACTATGAAATGTGAACAAAACTTATGACTTTTCAAGAAGAGGGAAAGCAAGTCTAATAAAAATTATTGGTATTTGAACCTAAACGCTTATAGTTTTCAAGGCGCAACGAAGTGGACAAACATCTAATTTGATATCATAGAGCTTACACATGCATGGATGAAAATAGGACAATAATAATAGCACGCCTTATTTATCCTACAAACCTTGCACTTCCTCTGCATCTATAGCTCTCTATTTTCCATGTAAATATTCTTGTAAATGTTATTATTGTTATTATTTCTAGAAATTATTTGACACAAGGAAGAAAAGGAGATGTTAGCCATGTCGATATTCATGTCCTCCTCTTCATTGTCTTCAATGCCTTATTTATTTATTTGGTCAATCTATAGTTTAAGAGTGGTGTCTAGTGCCTCATTGCTCTTAGCACACTTCTTCCATAACCAGGATTCAACCATGGGACCTCTAATTTGCTCTTCCAACTCCATATTTTTGTACTTCATTTGAAATCTCTAAATCCTTCTCCTTCATCTTTTGTGTTACTATAGTCACAACAATGCACAACAATGCCTTGGAATGCTTTGTTGTCCTTTCCACTAGGCCTCACCTCATTCCTTCTTTGTGACAAGGAGGAAAAAATGTGACAATTTTTTCTTGACTTCACAAAAGAAAATGGACTTAACAGATACATTCATGTTTGACTAAAATTTAACAATTCATAATTTGCAACACAATCTTTTTCAATTCAACTTTAAAGATTCAATGTTTATGAGAATTGAAGAATTGAATTTGTTAGAGCTATAATTAAATTGAATTGTTTTCACAATATTTTGGTTTGAATTTTTTTACAGAGTTTGATAAATTGCTCCATCTTGTCCCTTTAGCATTGAATATCAATAGCTACACTGGTGCTTGCACATAATATGTAATTTTATTATTGTTTAATTCTTTTCTACTTCCTCTTAACCCTAAAGATACAAGTTGATAAAATACATGATTTCAACTACGGGTTTGAGGAAGTGGCCTTGAATCCTTCCAAAGGAAGAAATTTTGATGACTAATTTGATTCTCTCTTACACTTTAGACACAAACAATGGACACAACACCATTACTATAGGTTACCTATTTCATCATCGTTTCTAACTCCATCTAAGTAATTGTCTCCTTAAATCACAACTCTGTGATTTTAATGTATTCCTAGTTAAGACAATGTATAAGCACAATGAAATATTTGGATGATAAAAATATTTTATAGTAATATGGATGATGAACTTCCTAAAAAAATTCATCTAAGAATGGCCTATTGGCGAATGTCAGGTGGTCTAGTTTGTTTTGGTTTGTGTTATCCTATGTCTATGTCTTTGACTGTGTGCGCTGTCGTGAGTTCTACCAGCTATGTAGATGTCATTTTTTGATGTTTTGATCTAGGAGTTGTTTGGCTTGGTTGGCCCCAAACTATAATTATGATTGTTTTAAATTTTGTATTAATAGATGTATGAGGGACTCTTCCCCTCTTTTCCTAAAAAAAAATTTGGTTTGTTGGTCAAAAATAAAATATGATACGTAAATGAGATGTACATGTACTTATATTATGAAAAGTTGTGAGGAGTGTAAGCAACAAAATTTGAACTATTAAAACTAAGTGCAAACCTCAAATTGATCATAATGGAATTTAAATAAAACAAATATTACCAAATGCAAACTCCCTTATTGGTGCGAATATGCTCAGGAAAATGCAAATGGATGCTGTATTGATATGTAGTTGCTTTTTGAGTATAAAATCTTTGCAGCATATACCTATTAAATTTGATGGATCATTTGGTGGAACCTTGAAGTTTAATTTATTGTTTTTTCAATGAGAAGATGAACGGTCTAGATTTGATGATGAATCTATGGTTGAGATTGATTGAGAAGATTTCCTTGAGTATAGATGGCATGATGAATGGTCAAGATTCAATTTGTTCTAAAATGATTATGACAATTAAATAATTTGTTGCAACAATATGGCAAGTTATTAAATAATTTGTTGCAAAATGGAGGGCGAAGATCAAATGATTCTAATTGGATGGATGAAATTATTTATTTGAATAAATTGAGGGAAATGAGTTTGTTTATGCATTTTTTTGAAATGGTAGAGGAAAATTAGACCAATTAATTAAATAATAAAATTATGTAATCAACTAGTGGTGTGGTAAATTAAATAAATAATTTATTTAATTGTTTAGGATGATGTTAGTATGGTAATGTTATTGAATTTAGTAAATTACCATGGTGATGCTAATGCAATGTTAGAAATGATGCTAAAATGTACCATTAGAAGCAATGGTACATTTTAGATGTCTACATTTTGTCCCTCTTCAAAACGTCATTGCGATTAAAAGGAAGTAACAACATTGAACAAAGAAAGTAAATATAGATACCATGACGGGACTGTTAGCAAAATGGTCAACACTCCCTGTGGGATTTGTGACATGGACTAACTACCTCCTGTGGATTCATTAACTCTGGCGCTTGTATCATAAATTGACGGGTCGACCTTTTGGTTTAACGACAATCATGGGCCAACAATTGGTAGTAGAGCGAAAGGTCATGGGTTTGAATCCCCCCGGGTAATGCTGGCGGAGTTTCTTGGCAAAATGGTCAGCACTCCCCATGGGATTTGTGACATGGACTAACTGCCTCTCATGGATTCATTAACTTGGCGCTTGTATCATAAATTGACAGGTCGACCTTTTGGTTTAATGACAATCGTGGCCCAACAGGGACAACACTAGAGGAAAGATGCCCCAAGCATTTTAAGATACCCCCTCAAGAGGGAAGGTGGGTCAAAAGAACATCGGTGAACTCTCAAAAGGAGGATAGGATCAAAACATGCAAAGGGAAGGGTAAAAATTGGTTAGGGAAGGGTAAAAATGGAGGGGGTGTAAATAAATAGGAGGGGGGTAAAAAATAGTCATTTTCACCCTTGGCTAAATACTAATTACAGCTTTGACACTCAAGAGCGGGATATAGTGATCATATATTGTATTTCAACACTTGAGCACTAGAACAAGTGAGTGAGGGAATATTGACAACGAGATGGAGGTGAGAAACTAGTAAGTGATGCCTTTCAAAATTAAAAATTAGGTTTTAGGGGCATTTATTTGGGGTAAAGTTGGGCAAAGCACATACACTACATGATGAATTTCATCCTATGGTGTTTGCATTTTTGTAAACGTCTGCATGCTAGGTCATAACTTTTATGCATTTAGGGTGGTGTTTGCACTATGACAACATTTGCACGAGGGTCGTAGCATCTACACATTATGTTGCACCATTTGCACATTTAGGGTGTTGTTTGTGCTTTAGTAGCATTTGCATCCTCCTACATGGTGTTTTTGCAATTATTGTGTCATCTACACTTCATTCTATAGCATCTATGCTTTTTGAGGAAAATACAAGATTCTATCACCCTTTTATTGTTTGAGTGCAAGAGAGACTGTAAATTATTGTGACACAGGAGTGATGATTAGCGATGTTGAGGCATAGGAGTTTGATTCCATAAGAAGTGGAGACTACTTAAGGTGGTGGGTCTATACCATATTGCATGGATGCCCAAATTTAGAGCTGACAGGGCAATGCTCATAGCACTAGTAGAGCAGTGTCATTTAAATGACACTGCTCTACTAGTCTTTAAATGCTCGAACAAGGATGGACATAGCATTGGGTCATCTACACTATTATAGGTATGGGCTTAGGAGTGCATAATGCTCAAACAACCACATGGAGTACAGGAGGTGAGGTAGGAGGAGGAGCCCATGATGTATGGATGGAGGATGGCAAGGGATGGGAGACAGAGGGACCCAGAGGATGTGAGACAACACAAATGAGCTTTGGATGAGTTGAGGCCACAAGACATCATATGGAGGCTATATATGAGTGTTGAGTTGTTATGGGAGGACCTCTATTATTTAGGGTATATACAGATAAAGTGTTATATCATGGGTCACAAGAAGTACATTATTGAGCAATATAGATCAGATAGGGTACTCAGACGGTTCAACATCTAGTAGGGCATTCCAACAAGGCCTCATTTTTTTATGTAGGTGGCGAGAGGGATCAAACAATGGGGGCCATGCATGTAAGAGTTGACTATGAAGGTAGCCACCTAAGATCTAGGAGCTTTAATGAAAGCACAAGAGAAACCCAATGTGAAAGAATGATTCTATTCTATCAAAGAATGCAAATACACAATATACATGAATTATACATGAGTGTTGAAATTACAATGAGAATTTGTTGGTGATATAGGCCAAGGTGAAACATAAGACAACATAGGATTATGACAAGTGTCTTGATCTTATGACTTGAGACACAAAAAGATAACTATCATAAGTGTACCCTCAGTATGCCCTAAGTAAACTTAACTATACAAGTGTGAATAGGACCTAATGTGAAAACCAATTAGGTAATATACCTTATTCACACTAACTATGCATAGATCGACAAACAACAACAACTAGCTGGGCTGGGCTATGAGCAGTTGACTGGGATGACAAATGATCTTTAGATGAGATGAGGCCATAAGACATATTGTATGGAGGTTGTGCATGAGTGGTGAGTTGTTATGGAAGGACCTCTATTACTTTGGATAAGTACAAATAGAGTGTTATATCATGGACCATAGGGAGTACACTATTGAGCAATATAGATTGAATATGGTACTTAGACAATTCAACATCTAGTAGGACATTCTAATAAGGCCTCATGTTTTTATGTGGGTGGTGAGAGAGATCGGGTAGTGGGGTCCATGCATAGATCAATAGATGGCAACAAATAGCTAGAATGAGTTATAGGCAGTTAACTGGGATGATAGGGAGGAGTGGGCCCAGATGAGGCCTGAGAGATTGACTATGCCAATGTAGAGGGTTAGGATGCTTTAAGAGATGATTGGGGAGATTATGCAAACTCAGTCACAGAGGTGCTAATAGCCGAGGCTTGGGTAGAGAGGGAGGAGAGGAGATGGGGATGAGGAGGTAGAAATGTCAAGGGGAGGCGCAAGACCATTATGAGGAGGAGACGACATAGGACTATTGAGGCCATTGGGAAGAGAGAAGGATAGAGTGGTGACTTTGTAGGGAGATGTGGCAAGTAGCATGAGATGCAGGGATTTAGCTACTACATGTTGAGAGGGACAGGCTATGAGTAGAGTGAGATGGGTGGTAGGTGGTGAGAGATGGATTGTAGGTGGTGAGAGATAGCCTACATGTAGAGAGATGGCTTGCAAAGTCAGTTGGCATAGGCCCAAGTAGAGAGATATGGGGCACATGTGTATATGTGCAGAGGCTTTGAACCAAGAGTGGGACACAACATAGGGGCTACTCACACCACAGGGATTAGCTCAAGCCTTCTTAGATTTACCAAGGGCGATGAGGGGTGCCCAATACTACAAGAGACTATATGAGCAAGCAGTACCATCAACACATAGGGCACCCTCATTCATAGAGTGGACTAGCTCATGGGCGACAACATCCACCTCTAGGTACATAGTGACGGGTCCTCCTAGGAGAGAGCCACCATCACCATCAACATGTGAAATAGGGTGCCACAATCAATATGTTGGTGACATGTGATGTTTTGATGATTTAGACCATGATGTATATGATGATGACCATTTTTTCTATGAGACATGACTATATATTTTGAGACACATTGGATATATAGATTGATTCATTTTGTGTGATTCACCATTTGTGTTTATGTGATGTGGTGGACATGTTTTGATTATGATGCATATGTGTTTTGGAAATTATGGATTGTGATTAGACTTTGCTCTTGTCTTATGATGGAGATGGGTAAGTGTGTTAGTTAAATGGATGTTGGTAAATTGAATTAGTAAATATGGATGTGAATGGCTTAGATGGTTGGAAATGTACACAGAAAGGGTAAATATTGATTTGTTGGTGAATATTTTTTCTTTCACCATAATGTTGTGTTTTGATGATGATAGGTATATGCTAGTGATCTTGTAGAGATTTCCAAATGTGTCGTTCAACTTAAATTTGTTATAGCACATGATAGGATGCACCAAGGTATGGGGAGCTATGATGACGTTGTGCCATATGCGTGAAGGACTAACTCATGAATGTAAACATAAATGCAAAAGGTAACAAAATGCCCCCAATAACCACAATGTCAAAAAACATCATGATATAATGGACCATGACGACCTTGGTGGAATGTATTGTGAGTTAAAACATGCATGTAAACTAAAACAAACAATCAAGCAACAAAGCAACCAAACAAGAAAGATGCATAGAGATTTGTCTCTTGCCAAAGTAGAAAACCATGTTAATAAGTGTCATAATAGTGATAGTGATGTCAAATTGGGGAATGATATATCCTGATGGATGATAGGATGACTTATATGACTCTAAACAAGGATTTTATCAAGACCAAGGGAAAACATTTATGCAAGTTGATTGGTTGTGCTTGGCCTGTTTGATTGTTTTTCCCAAGGTTGGTGTGAATAAAAAGCTAAGGTGCATTGATGTTTTCTAGGTTTTGCTTGCTATAGTGTATTTTGACTTTTAGGGGGTATGTGGAAATAAAAGAGTACATGACACTACCAAAAGTGTGGATAAGGGATGATCAAGATGATTACCAAAAGCATGAGCCAATACTTTATTCAAAAACTTTAGAGAGGTAAAATAAGATGTAGGTGGATGGATGCAACAGGATTGAGACACATAATGCCAAGGAAACTATATGGAATGGATGAGAAGTATGCATTGGATATGCCCCCAATTGTAAAGAGTACATGTAGATAATGGATGCTAGGTTCTACGCATGATAACCACAACTAGGTTTTTATCACGGTACTTGCCCCAAGGCACCATAAAAATGGTTTTCACAAGAGGGTGAATTTTCTCTTTACTTAAAAAAAAATCTTTTTATATTTTTAAAAACCTTTGGAGTGCTACATCTTCAAGCATAGAAACTCTTGAGATGAATGATATACATTGGCTCTTCTAGCTATTGACCTTATGGTGTAGCCAACTTGTAACCTAATGACCCATTTTTAGTGATGATAATGTAAGGGCCCAACCAATTTGGCTCAAACTTCCCTTTCTTTTCGTGATCTTGACTTGTGTTTCTTTGATTTTCTTATAGGACAAGATCACCAAGTTCAACCTCTCTAATTTTTAATGCACTTATTGTAGCTACAACATAAATGATTCTAGTATGCCTTTAAATGGTTTAGTGCATTCATTATTCTCTCATCAAGGAGTTCTAGTTCATAATGGTACGAGACTCAATCCTCGTCAACAACAATAAATTCATGCAAGGAGATGCACAAGGACGGTAGTGTTACTAAATTATATTCACACCTAATTTAGCAAGGCCTAAACATCAGTTGTTTAGAGGGGGTACGAATTTTTTTGCTTATGCAGGATCATCCAGTCAATGCCTGATGTCTTGATAGAAGACAAGTGCAAAATCACTTATCAAAATCATGTAACAGCTCAAGCTAAGCTGTTACATCATCCTGGTAAGGGAAATCATCTACGGTCAAGAAAATAGATATTCAAAGAATGAAGAGAATTGATGGATTTCATGTTTCAGTTGTTGATTATTCATTATGTTTCAGTGCAAGTAAAAGAGGTATTTATAAATTGTCAAATTATACATCATGTTTTATACATATGTTTCAAAGAAAGATCAGTTGTTTTATGCTATGTATTTGATTCAGAAAGTGAAATATACATAAGTCATTGCATAGAATGAAATAGCTGATTGTATTCAAAAGAGTGTATAAAAGTGTCCCACACAAGCCGTGGGAGTAACTGAAGCATGTAACATAAAAGTAATTTTTACTTTTGAAGAACAAGAAATGCATAGGAAAAGAGGAGGGACCTGTCATTTCTTGTGAATGACGAATCCTGAGGTTGAGTTGGTCTCCAGCTCCCTCCATCTGTCGAGCTCCAGAACACCTGCAAAAAAGTTTTGTTAGAAGCTCTAGGTACCAAATCTTTTCTTACACAATCAGAACTTCAAAAAGTACAACACACTTTTATGTAGCAGCAGTAATCAATAATCATATTAGCATAAGAGAAGTCAAAATGAGCAGACACAAGTACCATATTAGAAAGAGATAAATCCATGCAAGTGACCCCACATCATGAACTTTCAAAGGTATGTTTTATATGCTAACTTGTTTGTTCACTACGTAGGTAGAGGAGAAATCATGTTGCTAACTTGTTTGTTCACTGCGCGGGTAGAGGAGAAATCATGTTGCTGATTCATTTTTTATGGAATAAGCATGTGGAGAAAATGGGCTCCCACAAGGGTTGAGCCCAACATGCTAAAAATAGTGTCATTAATGCATAAATATTCAATTTGTAATCACTTTCTATCAAGGTGTCATTGAAAGAATGCATTTTGGCAGTAGACAGTTATCAGAATGAGCTATTCCCTAGCTTTGGTAATTGTCTATTGTCAAAGTGAAAACTTTGTTTTGACAACCAAGAGACAATGATAACAAACATCATGGTATTACATCACATACATGTTGCTGCTATATCAAATGTATCAAGTACAAGAGAAGAGGACAATCATGTCTATGCAAGAGGTACAACTATATCATAAAGTGGGCAGCATCTAAGAACATAGTGAAAGGAACAACAAGTTATCAAAATAAAGACATAGAGAAATTGAGATGTTCCAAACCATGAACATTCAAGTCAAAAGCATGTGGAACAGTCATGAGAAGCTCATTATGCCAAGGAGAAAGCCATCAGTTAAGGTACAGCCACACAGGTGGAACAACAATGACAATTTTTTAAAACATATGGAACTCCCTTGTAAGATCAAAGTACATATGCCATCTAAGTACCATAGAAAGAAGATACAGTGCAGCTACATCAAACATATAAAGTGAAATGAGACCTGTAGTAGCAGTGAGTAAGAGAGGTTTCAATGCTTTGCATCCACTATTGACAGTAAGGTATGATGAATTGATAAAAGGAACAATGAGATAGCAAGTAGTTATTACAAGGCATAAGACTATGAAAGCATACATGAGCCTTTACTATAATTTAGAAGCAAATAAGAATGCCACAGCCACAAAATACAAGTCAAGCTATAGTCATATGCCTAATGCAATGAAAGGTACAACCACCAAGTGGAACAGTCACAATGAAGATTCATAACACCATCAAAATGAAGATACAATACACATAATGTATGCCAAATTAGTCTACAGTCATATGCCTCATGTACAGAAGGGCAAGAAGGAGGGTTGGAACAGTAGAGGAAAATATACAAACTTAGACTTCATGATTTCTTTTTCCCTTTTGTCTTCACCAAATGCATAAATGCATACAAAGTACAAGTCTGAAGGATGCCAAAGTCAAAAGATGAGTCAAGATTGGAGCAGCAAGAACATATATTTTTTTTGTTCATCTATAGAAAAGGAAGATAGGTTACAGCCAAAAGAGACATATGCCTTGTTCATATACAATAGAGATAGTCACTTTAGGTACATTTGGTGCTTCATAATTTCTTTCTTTTGCCTTCATCATTGTATAAATGCATAGAAGGAGCAGTATCAGAAAAGAAGGAAGAGATACCCTTTTAGTGACAGGAAAATAAATAGAGTGTTCACTGTCAAGATAATGCAATGTCTAAATACCAAAGTACAGTCGCCTGGTTTCAAGGACCAGAGCATTTAAAAGAAAGAGTCACAATGATACAGTCAAGAGCTCTCACAAAAAACCCTTATAGCCTTTTATGAAGATGAAAGCAAAAATGATACCACAATGCAGTTTCAAAAGGAAAAGGAGCAGAGATACCTTATGTGATAGAGAAGAAAAATGGAGAGTTTGTTACAGACTAATTTCTTTTTACTCTCTTTTCTTGCTACAGAAGATGCTTTTTACAACAAAGAAAGATAAAATGGAGTTCGTTGTTTACAAACCCTAAGAGGGTGTACAAATGAGTAAAACTTTTTACCTTACAGTCATATACATGCTTTCTATCAAACAACTGTGGTGAATCATGAAAGAACCAGAACATTTAGTAAGGAAATACCAGTTGTAGCTACCATTTTTATGAGCTTTTCACAAAAAAACCCTCATCATCTCTATGCCATGGAAGTCGACAGCATTCAAGGAAGAATACACAGATGCAGAGAGTATAGTAAAAAACCAGTGCAAACCCTCACGACCTTCTTTTTAGCATGAGAGTCAAATAAAGATTATATAGTGCAAAAAATATGGAGCATATACAAAGTAATAGAACTAGTGGGTTACAACTTCAAAATAGAGCAACATATATTACATTTTTTTCCCACTTTTCTTTGTAGAAAAAATAGAATATGCAAAAGGTGAACCCACCTGGAAGAGTGTGGCTTCAGAAATAGAAGGAGACAATAGTCGAGCCTCAGAATGCCTCTGAAGGAGTAGTGAAACACTAGCAATGCCCTTGCATGGCGGCGGTCTAGGAGGAGCAGCAAAAGAAACAAGTAAAAATGACAAAGACTTTTAGGTTTTTGCTTCCCTTTGTTGTTTGCCCTAGCTTGATCATCGAGCTCTCTTTTGCTTTTTTTTTACTTCGAAATTAAAATCATTGTTATCCAAAAAACTTCCTTGTGGTCAAGACCTTAATCATCACAAAAACCTAGTGTGCATGAGGGGGCCAAAAAGAGCTATCATACCTTTCTTTTGATTTTCCTTCAAAGTCATCAAAAGCAAATGATATGAAGGTAAGGTAATAATATAAGGTGTCTTAATCTGGATGGAGTCGTATTGTCTTTTATATGTTGAGATAATGATGCAAGGGATATGATGAAGTGGGAGTTATAAGGTGTTTGTTAAATATGCAAAGATAATGATGCAAAGATAAATAAATGCATGGTGATGCACATGGGGAGTCATAGGGTTTTTTACAAAACAAAGGCAATAATGCATGATGTGATATGTATTACATAAGGAGTTATAAGGGGTCTTGACATATGATGATGCAAGGGTATTAAGACTTGATGCATATATGTTTGCATGGGAGCCATAAGGTATGTTTTTGCTTTGAGTTGAATTAATGATTGGTGTGGTTACCATTATGCATGGGAAACATAAGGGAGTAAAATGATAATTTTTTGATCTTTTTGCATGCATGGAGATTTGTTTATTTTTTTTATGCCTAATGTAATTGTGCAAATCCGAAGGGACATATAATAAGTTGTTATTTGTTTTAAAAACCTTTTTAAGACAAACACCTCCAATTTTGGATGACTTTGCAACTTATAAAACAAATGTAAACAAATAATAAAGTAATAGAATTATAAATTACTTTGTTATTTTGTCACAAAGTTGTAAAGTCGAAAATAAAACAAATTTGTAACACATAGTAAAGTAAATCATCTTGATTACTTTATTCATTGCTCACATTGTTTTTTCATCCAAAAATCATGCAGAATTGGAGGATGAAGTTAACTGAGCCTTTTTGGGATCTTTTGCATGATTTTGGCTCAAAATTGGAAGAGTTTGGTCCACCACTGGGTCAAACTAAGTTTGAGGAGCAGTTTGAAGCTATTTTGGCTTCTTTTTCTGTAGTTAGGACCCTATTTTTTAGGGATTTTCATGCTTGTGGATTAGTTCTGGAGGGATTATTTTTAGAGGCAGTTGACCTTTCTATGTCTCTTTGAGAGCATATTATATATTGTGAGAAAAACTTATGTTTTGCTAGTTCTTGCCTTTTGCTCTCTTACACATTGCAGAGAGAAAGAGTGTTTGTAACTCAATTTTGTAGATTAATACATTACAACAGGTTATAGGTTCCATTCTTTGTCATTTTTATGCAAGTGTTCCTTTATTTTTCAGTAGAATCAAGTGTCTACCTTCTCATTGTGTTGTCTTTATGAATGATTTGATGAGATTTTATTATGATTAATATCATAACCTTTAAAATCATTGTCTCATTTGTACTTGCATGTATTGAATATCAGTAAAAATCACAAGTCTTAGGTTGTGCAATTGGAATAGTTTTTCTTTCATGTTGTGAGAACCCTGTTTTCCTCCAAGAAGAGAGATATTTCCAGCCTCCCTTAGAAACATTTTTGTGATCATATTTCCAAGGTGAATTGTGTGGATAGATTTTTCTAAGATTTATTGTGAATTAGAGTTGCAGTTTTCCATCAAATTAGGTGCATCACCACACTTTTTAAGTTACAATTTTAGTGCTTTTAGTAGGTCTTTTCAACCCTTTTCCTGTAAAGTCATTAACCCATTTGAAAATTATAAGGTAACCAAGCCATAATCTGGAGGTTCAAGCTTACCATAGGTCACCCACAACATGAGTTTGATCCCATGTTACATAGGATTGCCGAGCTTCATAGCTTTGCATAATGGGTGCAATCCTACACGATAATAGGTAGCTCAATCTCAATGGGTGAGATGGCTTCATCTCCAAAGACATGATAATAAGGTGTGGCTCTTGTGGGTATGTGGATATTTTTACATTAAACCCATAAGGCAAGATAAAGTTGAAGGTGCCAATCTCAACCAACATTATTGACAAAATATTTGAGGAAGCTTCGACTTGGCCATTACCTTGAAGGTAATAGGACATGAACAATCTATGCTTGATATGAAGCTGATCACAGAGAGATTTTACTTCTTAGTTTTTGAAGGATTTACCATGTTTAGTAACAATGGTCAAAGGGATATCGTAATGCTAAATAAGGTCATTGAGGATGAACTTAGATATTTGTTTGCCAGCTACATATGTGATGGGAATGGTTTATGCCCATTTGGTAAAATACTCAATGGTTGTAATGATGTAGTTGTGGCCATCATAAGAAGAGGGATTTATCTTCCCAATGAGATCAAGCCCCCAAGTAGAAAAGAGCCACAAAGTTGTGATTGGCTATAAAGCTTAAGATGGTGCATGAATTAGATCTCCATGTTTCTAGAATGCTATACACTTTAAAATGTATTGACATGCATCTCATTCCATAGTGGGACAATAGTATCATGTCCTTAAGAAATTTTTAGCTAGGATCGTACTACTTATGTGTGCTCTACAGATGCCATCATGAACATCTTTAATCACTAAGTTAGCTTTGTTTGAACCAAGATATCTTAATAAAGTTCCATTATAACCCTACGATAGAGCATGCCACCAAAGAGGGTGAAATAGGATGTGCATTGGAGAAAGGATTTGTGTTAGTTATGTGAAATATTGGATGGAAGGATGTGCTCGTGAAGGTAGATGTAAATGTCATGATACCATGGGGAATTGGGACCAACGATCTCGCATACCATTTCAGATTTTGGGACGTCTTATGCTAGGATCAACATTTTTTTCAACCAAGAACTGACATTCTTGAATATCTATGGGCATTGTAAGGAGAGAGCCAATGGTGCCCATTGAATCAGTTGCTTTATTGTTTTAGACGAGGAACCTATTCAAACTAAATATGTGTAAAATATTGTTTAAAGTTGTCAACACTTTTTTTGTAAGGGATGAGCTTGTCATCTTTAGTTTGGTACTCATCATTGACCTGCTTGATAATCAATTGGGAATTGCTAGAGACTAATAGATGTCGGATGTTTCATTGGACTGCTATCTTAAGACCTGAAATGAGGGGCTTCATATTGAGTAATATTATTTGTGCATGAGAACCTAATTTTGAATGTTTTAGGTATAAGGTCACCTCATGGAATAAAGAACAAGATACCTATCATACAGGTGATTTTTCAATAGCTATAATAAATTCATCTAGAAAGTCAATGGTTAATGGTTGAGTATCTACCAACAACGCTTCTTCCAATTGATCTACTACTACATGTCCTTTTATTGCCTTCTAATGAACATACCCAATATCAAACTCACTAAGCAACATGACCCACTTAGCCATTCTTCCTATTAGATATGTTTTTGTTAAAAGTACTTAAAGAGGGTCAATCTTTACAATGAGCTTATTTTGATGATTGAGCATGTAGTGCCTTAATTTTTGGGATGCAAAGATGGTGGCCAAACATGCCCTCTCCATAGGTGTATAATTAACTTCATATCCTACTTATGTAATAGACATCTCTTTCTCATCTTTATTCATCATGTTGTGCTATAAGTGCTCGCAAAGCAACTTGTGTAGCTAAAATATAAAGTAACAAAGGTTTGTTTGGTATATGTGCCATGAGAACTAGTGGATTAGCAAGATATTGCTTAAGTTGATCAAAATCTTGTTGGTATGACTCATCCCAATGATAGTCCATGTTTTTCTTCAAGAGATGTGAGAACAACTAACATTTATTTGCAAGTTGAGCAGTGAATCTATGTATGGCCTAGAGCTTTTCTTGAAGACTACAAATTTGCTTGAAGCTTTGAGGTGGAAGCATTTCTTGATTGCTTTTAATTTAGAGGGATACACTTATATACCTCTTTTGGATATGATGAAGCCCAATAGTTTGACTAATGTCACATCAAACACACACTTATTAGGATTTAGGCGGACCTTATATTCTCTTAATCTTTGAAATTTCATGTTGTAATATTGCCAAATGGTTTGCTCTAGTTTTTGACTTGCCCAATAGATCATCCACATAGTCTTCAACAATATTGTGAAGCATATCATGAAATATTATCATCATATCTTGCTAATAGGTTGCGTGGACATTCTTCATACCAAAATGTATGACTCAATAGCAAAAAGTTCCCCAAGGGGTGATGGAAGTTATTTTGTGTTGGTCCTTGGTGAGATTTGAATTTGATTATAGTAAAAAAAACATCCATGAGTGACAACATTTCATTTTTGTGGTAAGATCAACTATCATGTCAATATTATGCAAGGGAAAATCATCCTTCAGGCATGCCTTATTAAGGTCACAGAAGTCTGTGCACACACAAATGCCCTTTGGTTTCTTGCTGACAGGTATAATGCTTAAGATCCAATTTGAATAATCAATTGGTCAAATGAAACTAGCTTCTAGAAGTTTTTGTAACTCTTTTTAATAATGAGGGATATCTTGGGATGCATTTTTCTCAACTACTTTATTAGCTTGGGATCAGGGTGCACAACAAGATGGTTGACCACTAATGATGGGTCTAACCTAGGCATGTCAACATATGACCAAACAAATATGTCTATAGGCTCCTTGAGTGTAGTAGTGGTAATCTCCTTCTATGTAGGATCTAAACTCATTATGATTTGGGTGATCTTTTGATTCTCTTATGTGCCAAGGTTGATTTTCAGATCTTCTTCAACCAATGTTGTAGATTTGTCCTATAATTGCATAGGAAGGGGAAGGTTGAGCTCCTCATCCATTGGTGCCCCAAAGGGATTTTCACTAATGGACACGTCTTCATTCTCTTAATTTTTTATTATTTCACTTTTTTTATATTTTTCTTTTTTTATTCTTTTAGACTAAGGAGCACTTCATGTTCCCCAGAGTATGCAGACGTATTAAGGTTGATTTTGAAACATTTCTTGTGATCCCTTGGTGAAATATTATCCTAAAGTCCCATAAACTCTGTAAGTGCCTCATCATTTTTAAGTGTGTTTAATGATATTGGATCTTATTGGTCCCCATAAACAAGGTGGGGTATTTAAGGTCAAGGTCAATGGTAATGACAATGGTTTCATCAAAAAGTTTTGTTGCAGCAAGATCTTTGTAGAGGTCATGGATGGACTTTGTTTCAATATTTTCATGGATGGAATTTGTTTTACTAATGGATGTGTCTTCATTCTATTAGTTTTTATTATTTCATTTTTTCTATATTTTGCTTTTTTTATTCTTTTAGACTAAGGAGCACTTCCTGTTCCCTGGAGTATGTAGACGTATCAAGGTTGATTTTGAAACCTTTCTTGTGATCCCTTGGTGGAATATTATCCTGAAGTCTCATAAACTCTGCAAGTGCCTCATCATTTTCAAATGTGTTTAATGATATTGGATCTTATTGGTCCCAATAAATAAGGTGGGGTGTTTAAGGTCAAGGTCAATGGTAAGGACAATGGTTTCATAAAAAAATTTAGTTGCAACAAGATATTTGTAGAGGTCATGGATGGACTTTGTTTCAATGTTTTCAGTATCGAAATAAGCATCTCCAATGATCACATAAGTGTCACTTGCATTATCAAATTTCTCATCAAGGGCATGTATCCTAATCCTGGTGTTGCTACATTCTCATGCACATGTATGGGTTCAATATTTCCTTGTTCATGAATTCCAAGGCCCTTTCCTTTATATTTCATGCTCTTGCATATTTTATTTGCTATAGGATACACATCACTTTCAAAATATAATGCTAATTTATCATCATCATAGAGCCAGGAGCTGTTTGAGTCTTCGATCTTTTCATTTGCAAGAAACCCATGTTGTGTGAAGGTAGTAGAACCATACTCAATTGAAACCTTTATTTTCTTTTAACTCATGTTGGGCTTATCATGTGATTGAGGAGAGAGAGGAAGTTTGCATATATGAAAGGCATATCGTATCTCATATTCTCCACAACCTTTGTCAATGATCTTGATGTGAGATTTGGGATGTGTATTGATAGATGTAGATACAAGATTGTTTAAATCTATGTAGGATGATGAGTGTTTGGGATTAAGATTTGGGGTTGCTTGAGTACTAGGGGAATGATTAGCTTTTCAATAGCACCCTTCTAACATTTTACAATATTGGAAAGGTTAGGGAAGAACTATGATAGTTGCTTCCATTTCTAAGTGAGCAAATTTGATGCACTGATGGAAAGTGGATGGTATGGCTTGCATTGCATGGATCCAAGGGTGACCCAAAAGGATGTTATATGGGAGATCAAGATCAATGACATGCAAAACATTTTTCTAATCAACTGGGCCAACTTTAATTAGTAGATGTATTGTCTCAACTGACTCACACTCTACATTATCACAAGCCTTGATAATGAAAGTTTTTGGATCTAAGGTCTCTTTTGAATATCCAAGATGTTGTATCAGCTTTAGAGTGCAAATGTTTAAACTTGATCCATTATCTACAAGTACCCTCTTTATTTTATGCTTAAACAAATACTTGAATATATAGGGGGAGGTTGTGAGATGGACCAAATGGGTGGTATGTTGCGTTGACTAAATGTGAGATAGTATTTTGAGGATAGGTGTCCTAGGAGAGATTAGAATTGTGATGGGTTAATATCATTTGGGAATCTTGACTCTTGCAAGACTTTACATAATATGTCCTTGTGAACATTGGATGTTTTAAGAAGCTCCATGATTAAGATTTGTGTTGGAGTTTTCTTAAGTTGCTCAATAAGGTTATATTGACCCTTAAGAGTAGGCAAAGGAGGCCCTTGGATAATGATTTGATTGCATCTTTGATTGCGTAGTTATTTGGTTGTTAGAGTGTCGGGTATCTTACTATGACATCATATGCATGAGAAACTTTATTGTGATGGATATTATTGGCATGATTGTTTTCACTTTGGTTAGGTGATGAACGCAGCTAGTCATGCTTCAAAAAAGGGTCATGATATATTGCCAATTGCTTATTTGGTGATGATGTTGTGTCTCCCTCTATATCAATATCTCTATTTTCAATTAGGTCTTGAACATGGTTTTTCTTTTTTCATGCACCTATTATTAGAATGGATTTTGATCTTGTGGTATTCACAATATTCATTTTCTCTATATCATGTAGATTTAGACTTGTTTTCATCAAAATGCTTGGTTTGTGGAAATACTATCATGTTTTCATTGACCAATTTGTGGAAGACCACTTGTATTGGTTACCCTAGAGATGTGTTTTGTCTACATTTGGTTTCTTGATTTGGTGGTCTTGAGGGAATTATTATATTTGGAGTATTTTGGATGGTTTTGACATGTCTCAAGTTAGTGACTCCATCACTGACTACATTTTATTTTTACTAAAGAATTTGGGTTTATCTAATTGGTTTTGATCTTTATGAAAAAAATTTACATGTCTTTTAGCTACAAGGGCCTTTTCAATTCGCATACCTTTTTCAATGATCTCATTGAAAGTGGTAATGCAACGCACTTGTAAATGGAAGGCCATTTCTTGGTTTAAATTAGTGATGAATATGTGGACTAATTATTTTTTGGGTATTGGCCAAGGGAAGTGACTTGTTAAGATTCTCCATCATTATAAGAAAGAAGAGAAGCTTTCCACATTTCATTGTCTAGCATTGTATAGATCCATCATGATTAATTCATGGTCCACATTGTAGGAGAATCATTTCACAAATCTTTCCACCAAGTCTCCAAATGTGGTAATTGATCCTTTGGGAAGGGGTAGGAACTAATCTAATGCTTGTCCTCCCAGACTTCAGGGGAATAACCTAATCAAGTAGACATCACTATAATAAACCTCCTAGCATTCTATGTAAAATTATTTCATGTGCTTTCATGGTTCTCCCTTTCCCTCATGTTTATCAAATTCGAGTATTTAAAAATATGGAAAGAAAGGTATTTGTGAAACTATCCTGTCAAAGGGGTAGGGACACAACTCCTCAAATTTATATGTTTCGTGTTGACTTCCGGTTCTTGTTTGTAAACCTTTTATTGAATATTTCATGGCTTGCCACTCTTGTTCAAATGGAGTGCCTGGAGAAGGAGGAGGTGGTGGTGGTGTGATAAAATTAGATTGATGTGGTTGATAGGTTTGATTGTGTGGATTAGATGATTGTTTGAATTGAATTGATTATTTGGATTATTTTGATTTTGTTGATAAGGTTGATTGTTTGGATTAGGTTGATCATTTAGATTGCTTTGATTTTGTTGATGAAATAGATTTTGAATTGGGTTGATTGTTTAGATTGGATTAATTTTGTTGATAGATTTACCACAAAATTTTGGGTGACGAAGACCTTTCTTTGTTTTGAGTTAAGGATCATGTTGTAGGGCCTTCTTTTTGTTGGTAAAAGGCTCTTTTGGATTGCCATTATTTTGGCCATCATTGTTTTGGTCCACATGGTTCTAGTCAATATTGTTATTGATATTGTCAGGCTTTGTTTTAGGGGCTCTTGAATTAGGTTGTCAAGGTTGTAATCTAAAGGTAACTTGGCTCCTGATTCTATGAGGTGCCTAAGAATGTTATCCTTGTTTTGTTGTATGAATTAATCTACCAAGGTGCGTCCTTGTTTAGAGTCAAAGAAGTCATGATAGCCATGGGAGTATTCACTTTAGTTTGAAAGACTATTACTATCACCAACACTATCACTATGGTTTCCATATGGATTTTGACAAGAAGTTTCTCCAACATAAGGATTTTTTATGGACGGGTGTCTTAGGAGAAAATTATTCTCTTCATTGAATTCCATGTTAAGTTTTTCTTGACATCTAGTTATTGGTGACATAAAACATGTGTATTAGTTTTTGGTTTTGGACTTGATTTTTAGTTTAATTTTAGGATTTTAGTTTTGAAAGTTTGGTTTAGTACAAGTTTACACAAAAAGGAAGAAAAATAAGAGACAACAACATCCTACACTAATCAAGTGGGTATGTTTGGCTTGTGAGCTCACCGATATATGCAAAGGTATGATGTGAGCAACTTTATAGGGCGAACCACTTACAAGTACATCACAAGTTACAAATGATCGATGGTTTTTCTAATCTAGGCTAGTACAAGGTTCTACCAGGGGAGTCATTCATATGCCTGAAAGTACATAAGGCCCTAAATCCATGCTACAAGGGTGTTGTCTAAGTCTTGGGTATTTTTGGGATGAAACCACCGAACTTCACTGAGTGCTTAAAACACACAACCTCTAGCCAAAAGTGATAGCTCCTCTAAGGAATTTATATAGATTGCTAGAGTACGAGCTTTGGCTAACACTTGGTGATGAAATCCAAGTCCCTAGACCCCTAAAAGGAAGAAGAAAGAAGACACAATCACTTTTGATTTCCAAGACTGCACATTGGTGCAAGAAAAGAGCATACATAATGAGTCTTGGGGAACACGAATGATTAAGTTGCTTTTGATCCTCAATGTCACTTAAAGGCATGAGAGGAGAGCATATACAAATCTAATCATAAAAACATGAATATATAAAATAAAGAGAAAGCAAAGAAAAATTGATTCCTTCTATAAAATAGAGTGTGTGAGTTATAGTTTGGAAATAATTCTTTGACAAGTGGATCCTACAAACAAAATGTTACTAGTAGTTTCAAAATATATTTAGCTTTGGACTTACGTAACCTACAAAAAAGGGTTAATATGTGTAACATCGTAAATGCATACCCTTACAATTTCACGCTATATTTTAGCCTTTCTTTAGTGTCCATTCCCTTAGTTTGTTTGTAGGCTCATTTTAGCCCTTACATTAGCCTTTTACCTTCCCATGTTGCTTAGGATTTGTTTTTCAATGTTGTCTTTTCATCAAATTTGTTGTCACTTTTGTATTATCCTTGTGATGTTCTAGTGTCTCATTATTTTTGAGACCAAACTATCTGGACATTAACGCTTTATGTGGACGTCTGCGCGACACGCTAGCGTCCTGCGACAGTTTTGTGTTTTGTGGTCATTTCTAGGCATTTCCCTACTTGTCATCTTTGGTTGGTCAAAGGTAATGACTTGGGAATATTTCGAACGACTTGTTGGCCTCTTCCTCTTCCCTTCTTTCCTTCTTTTTAAATCTAATCTTGGTTTTGGCATTCCTCTTGGCTCTTTTGGCTCTTTCAGGACTCCACCTTGCAACTCTCCATCTTTCTATAATGCTCTTACAACATTTTATTTCAACTCTCTTTGGCTTTCTCACGCCCCTTTCCAGGTGATATTGTTATTTTTTTATTACAAGCATTTTATTTTACTATGTTGTGCCCCTGAGCACCTTGGGATTTCCACATCCTTCAATCTTTCATTTAGTCAATGCTCTTAATTTGTAGATGCATGTAGGATATGAGCACACACTATTTATCTCTTTTTTTATTGGTTGTTGTGGAGGTAGAAATACCAAAGTAGGGGTTTGCCTGAAGGTAAACCCCCGAACAACCCCAACCATTTTTCTCATTCTATGTTGTGTAGGTTAAAGAAGAGGATTCAAACACACAAGAGTTTGTTTATTTCTCCTCTCTCACCTTATATTTTCACTTCTTTACTACTTTGTAATTTGAATGCATTATTTTGTTGATTTCTTAATGTATTTTGTTGTTGGGTATTTGTTTTAGTGTTGTATGTTGGACAGATGAAGTTACAGACCTAAACTTGGCCATATAGTATAAACTCCTATTGTTTTGTTGCCATACAGATGATAGTGCGATGCGTAGACATCCCTGCGACACGCTGACATTTGGGGCCGAGACTCTCCTCTTTTGGTGACATGTTCTTTTTTTCTTCCTCTTTCCTGCTCTGTAATTTATTTCTAGAATTTGTACTTCTATTTTCAGTAAGTTCTTGTTTTTCGTTCTAGCTTATATGAGCGTGGTGTAGAAGGTAGAGATATCTATTTTATGATATAAAAATAGACACAAATGCCAAACACATGAAAAAATACTGTTAGAAAATGTAGATGCTAATTACTAGACAGATGCTAAACATTAAATGTAGATGTTGAAAAATAGACGTAGATGCTAAAACTTGCAAATTAGTGTTAGAAAGTGTAGATGCTAAATATGAAACATAGATGTTAAACATTAAATGTAGATGCTAACCAATAGACACAGATGCTAAAACTTGCAAAAATACTGTTAGAAATTGCATATGTTAATTATTAGACACAAATGCTAAACATTAAATGTAAGTGTTAAAAATTAGATGCATATGCTAAAACTTGAAAAATAGTGTTAGAAGTTATAGACATTAATTATCAAACACAAATGCTAAATATTAAATTTAGATGCTAAACATTAGACATGGATGCTAAACATTAGATGTAGATGCTAAACATTAGACGTAGATGCTAAAACCTATAAAATAGTGTTAAAAAACACAGACGTCGATGATTGGACGACGACATCATGATACAAGTCATAGATGTCAATCCTAGAAAGACAATAAAAATGCACAAAACTAGTAAAATAACCTACAAAATTAGATTATTACAGACCCTAAAAAACCAACAGAATATTAAATACCCTTGTGGAAAATATAATATGCAAGAATAGAAGCAAAAACTAGTAATGTTGATTCCAAATCTTCGACAAACGATCCTACAAGACAAAGTTTAGTTGTTTTCCTTAGTCTTGGGCTCAAGAAACCTACACACAAGGATGGCTAGAATGATTTGAAAACAACACTAGAAGGTTTGCAAGTCACAAGTTAGGAAACCAAAGTAAAGAAACTTGAAAATAACAACATGATGCAGATGCTATGACTCATGTCATAGACATCAAAACTTGCAAAGCACTATTAGAAAACATAAATGCTACCAATTAGGCCTAGATGTTGGTGATTGGATGAAGACATCACAACATAGGCCATAGATGTCAATTTGGAAAAATAGTCAAGAAATGTGAAAAACCTACAAAATAGCAAAATTGAATCCTACAAAACTGAAGTCAAACAAGGTACAAGTGTCTTGCAAAGCGTACCATAATGTAAGCAAAAAAATTTAAACTAAAATAAAAGGAAACAAATACAAATAAAGATTCCTAATTTAAACTAAGTGCAAACCTTAGATTAAGCATAATAGAATTCAAAAGAAAGAAACATTACCGAATATAAACTCTATTGTTGGCATGGATATGCTCAGGAAAATGCAAATGGATGTTATATTGGTATGTAGTTGCTATTTGCATACAAAATTTTAGTAGCATATAATTGTCAAAGTTGATGGATCATTTGGAGGAAGATTGAAACTTCAATTTTTAATTTTTTGTATGAGAAGATGAACAATCTAGATTTGTTGATGAATCTGTGGTTGAGGTTGATTGAGAAGATTTCCTTGAATGTAGGTGGCATGATGAATAGTCAAGATTTGATTTGTTTTAAATGGATGGCAAGGATGCAAGTTTTTTAAAATGATTGTGGCAATGAAATAATTCATTGCAACAATATGGAAAGGTATTAAATATGTTGTTGCAAAATAGAGGGTAGAGATCAAATGATTCTAAATAGATGGGTGATATTATCTATTTGAATAAATGGAGGGAAATGAGTTTGCTTGTGCATTTATTTAAAATGGTGGAGGGAAATGATCAGATGGAAATTAGACTAATTAATTAAATAATAAAATTATTTAATCAACTTGGTGTGGTGGGTTGCTAAATTAAAAAAAATAATAATTTATTTAATTATTTAGGATGATGTTAGTATGCTAATGTTATCAAACTTAGTCGATTGGCATGGTGATGTTGAAGGAATGTTAGAAATTATGCTAAAATGTGCCATTAGAAGTGATGGTAGATTCTAGGTGACTACAAGGAGGTATAAGTTTGACTTAGTTTTGAGAAAGTTGGACAAGTATAAAGGACAAGATAAAGATATAATACTAGTGATGATTTATAGAGATGGCTTTTGCATTGGCTCCAATATAATTTGCCCCAAGGGTGTTAACAAAAAATACAAAGGAAAAAAGTGCATTCTTCACCTTTTTTTCTTTTTGTTTTACACATGCTTTGTTTTTTTAAGATTATTTTTTTATAATAATAACGAAGGTATCTATTGGGGCCCTCTTCTATAAAACAAACAAGAAAAAACCAATAAAAAAGGTACAGAGGTTAAACCAACTAGACATTGAAAAGATACAAGAACGTGATAATCATAAACCAAAAACCCTACAATATAGAAAGTAAGGACAAGACAATATAGAAAGGAAGGACAAACCATTAATAGATAAAGGATCAAGAAAAATAAGAAGTCTTTGCCCACATGTAACCATCTAAAGGCATTGTACCTGAACAATCCATACCACTCAAGGAAGAGTTGTTGCCATCATAGGGAAAGAGGCCACTAAACCCCCTTAGAGCGATTCATAGTCTTTTACATGCACAACCAACTGAGGAAAAATAACATTGTAAATGACCTCTACTCTATGATAAAAACAAACAAAACTTCCATCCAAAGAGGGAAGGTTGTATGCACTGGTGATCTTCAAGGTGCCTCTAGCATGTGTCACCAAATTATTCTTAACCACGACTTGTAATTCACCACAAAACACTTGAATATCCTCCAACCTATAAGAAATAGAGAGGAATTCCTTCTTCAAAGAATTGATTTCAAACTTGGAAATCGACTACATTACATCCTCATGAGCCACCAAAGGCATGCCACCTGACTAAAAAAGGACATAGGAAATATTATTTATAATTTGGAAAACATTAACATATAGTGATTAGGAAATAGAAGAAAAAATGTTTTTTCAATAGTGCTTGAATTTATTTATTTTCCCTTTTGTTCTTCGTTCATTAAAATTTAATTACAAAGAGGAAAGGATTCATTCCTTGTTGATTTTGAAATTGAGCTTCCATTTCTTAGCAAGTAGGTTAGTTACAAGCATGCAAAACATAAATACAAAAATCATTTCCATTAATTCTTATTTCAATAGTTTATCATAATTTAGAACATTTATTTTTAGCATCTCAAACATTTCAAAAAGTTCAAAATGAAAAACAAACCAAAAGAACTAAGTTCATTTCATTTGAGTTGAAAAGTACTCCAAACCTAGTTAAACTTTCAACTCTCCAAACAAAGCAAATCAACCAAAACACTCAAATTGCAATCCAAATAAATGAACATAAGAAATTGCATGCACTAAAATCTCATACCCAAATCAAAACTAAGATGAAAATAATACATTCAACTAAAAGGCGTCAAAATCCTAAATCATCCTTTTTCACATTTTAGTGACAGTTAGCATTTTAGGCCTATGTGTTTGCGAGTCAAAAAGGATTATGTAGAGGTAACATTGAGATATATAAGGTAGCTCTTACCGACTCCTACAACCATTGAGGTAGTAGGGCAAACCAAAGTTTGAGAATGAATCCAACACAAAAATGATTGCTTGGAGGTGATTGAAATTGCTTACTGTAATGAAGTCTTCAAACGATAAACTACTTGTTTAGATGCTCTCTTTGAATTCATCCAACAAAACCTTAGCATTCTCCACATAGAATTTATCACTCTATGTACAATAGTCACACATCAATCAAACATCACCACTATCCACTAGACACTCCCTCCTCGGTAAGAGGGTAGTCCAACCCATTCCCTACCATTACACTTACTTTTGCCACATGAGTAATGGTAATTTACCACCTATTTGATCAATATGAAATTTAGATTTGTGAATAATTTGTGAGTCATACACAATAGTGGTTAGTCAGATTTGGATCGTGGAGGTTCTAGAAATTGCTTACCCTTAATTCAAGCTCACTTTTCACTCATCTCAAGTCAAGTCTTACCAAATTGGATTATTATTCATTAGTTTGCATGTATTTGAATTTAGTGATTAAAATGCCATATTCAAAAACAAGTCAAGGAACACTATAACATTATCATGAGTGGTCTTGAAACCATATTTGAAAAGTGTGTCAAATCATATTTAGATTAGTTTGCATTACATCAACATTTTACCAACTAATAGTACACTTTAGCATTGCATTTGCATGGATTTTGTGTCTTCAACTCTTGTGAAAATAACAAAAGATGTTTTACTTAAGGTTAAGGAAGTTTCACACTCAGACACCCAAAAGTGTTCATTGACATTGCATTGACATGAAAACATATACCATCATAGGTGCACAAGATTCGGATGTGCACGACAATAGACAACTTATTATGTTGGGATAGACTTAATTGTGCCAGAGAAGGACGAAACCATGCAAAATCATATCTAAAGATAATGCATATATCAAAAACAAATTAGAAACAAAGTTCTCAACCCATATTTAATACCAGAATTCCAAATTCAATTGTTAAGCACTTCTCCATAGTCAAATCAACCGCATTAACAATTGACACCGTCAAAGAGGTAAACACTTTCTAACTTTCCATTTACTTTTCTCAATCTTGTCCCATAATTGTTGAGGTATGATTATAACATTATTTACTTATCATTTATTGGACTTAGATAGATCCTTATTTGTAGTTGTGCTTTTTCCCTATATAAATATAATTATACGTTGATTTTTATGATTTAGTTGGTACTAGTGTCATCATTTTTAATTGCAATTATCTATTTTGTTTAAAAACCATAGGAGTAGTCACTATAATATTATTATATTAATGTACATATAGATCTAGCATAATCCCTAATCAAATCAATAAGTATTGCCTTCTTTACTATAAATTTTATAAGATTTAGATAGGGAAGGAATTTCATTTAGGTGTTATGATTTTTATAAGATATATTATTGTAACATGGTGAAATTTGTACACCCATGCCATTTCCCATTTATTTTTGGGCCCATTTTGAGGAGAATGTCTTGATACATAAACATATTGACAAATGGCATAATTATGTGTAAACTTATGTCCCTTTCCCTATGCTACCTACCTATCCATTACACATATTCCTATACATTACACCTTACTATTATCCATATGTTTATAGATCCCTATGCATCCACTATGTTCATTTCTTTATTACACATACACACACACACATATTTTGATGCACACATTACCTACCTTGTTTGGTCCCTTTTATGTTTCAATACTAGTTTGCAATCACACGGACATCCTTGAAGTTACAGACACACCCTTTCAAAATGTAAATCTAGTTGACTCTTACCTAGGGCTAACTAAATATAAGTTTGCATGATATGTTGCCATGTCATGGTATGTAAAGACACTTAATGAATTTATTTTAATCATCATATCCTCTCCAGTCATTCTAAGCATTTTCATTCACATTCAAGGAAGGAAACCTTTTAGTCTGGTGCATTGAAAGGAATCTAGATCTGCACAATCATTCTAGAAGCACATGTGTGACTGAAGAGTGTTTGTTTTTATCATTTGTACATACTTTTTGCAGGTTAACCTAGGAGAATGTGTCCACTAGCAACACAATGACAACCCTATTGATATATTTATAATATCATTATCGCTCAATTATTAGATGTCACAAAGTTAAATTAGGTGTAGTGAAAATATAATTCTGCACAGATAACACAATACAAGTTTATACTTGATCCCTAGACTCGTCCTTAAATAGGGTCAATAGAATATTTTAATTCCAAGGCAAATATCAATCTAAGATCCACTATTCCAGATCTTGAGGTATAAAATTTAGATCATTCATTTGGGTCATTTTATCTTTAGTTATAAAAATAAGTACCATTATTTTTTTTGTCAGTAAATTACAATCAAGGAGACCTCTCCCATTCTTAAAAAAGAGAAACAAAAATAAAATAGTACATTAGACCCATAAACAAAAGTGCATTGCATTAAACAAAAAGATCCTTCAAAACAAAAGGATCCCATCAGTGACAACCTGGATTATGCTAAAACGTTAGCACCCATTTTGGAGGCAAGTGCATTTTGTTGTTGAATGCCTCACTTTTGGGAGTCTTCTTCCCATGCTTGATTGGAATACAATCATCCTTGCTTGGGTCTTCAATGTCTGAATTTTGGCTTATTTCCTCCAAGGGGGCTTTGCACCATTGGAAACCAAATTGGCCTTCTTTGCTTTTGCTGAGACATGGCCATCATCGCCATTCATTGTAGTCAATTTAATGCCACTAGAAACCGAATTGGAAAACTATGAAATTGCAAAAGCATTAACCTCCTTTGTAGTTGGTTTAAAATATTGATGGTTGATATTAGCTCATTTCCACTAGGTAGCTTACTTTGGGTAAAATTTGTTTCCAAGAGGTAAGTATTTTGAACAATCCTCAGCTTTGTGATTTGTTGCATAACAACACTTGCATCTAAAAATGATGCCCTCATAGTCCACCATTTGGTTCCAAGTTTTGTAACCAACTTTAATTTTTATCTCAATGGGAAGAGGTTTTGATAAGTTCATTTCCACTAAAATTCTAGCAAAAGTGAAGAAAGAACATGGAGTGAAGGAAGATTGGGCTTCAGAAGATGTAGGACCTGAAATGAATTTTTTGATTGAATTTATGATGGATTGGAGGCAAGAAAAACCCCAGAAGTGCAAAGGTAAGTTCTGGGAGTCTCACCCAGATCAGAGTAGTAGCAAAAATGCCTGTAATTGGGTCAAATTCTAGGAACCACGGTTTCATTCCAAGGTAGGATTTGTCCCAAGTCCAGAGACCTTTTTGGAGAAGCATTTCTCTATCCTCTGGGAGTTCACAAGTAACATAAAAGAAGCCTTTAGCACAAGGACAGATGTAGAGTTCCCCTTCTAGCTGCCAATATTTTTTAACCCATTCATTGAAATCAACCAGATTGCCCTAAAAATTATGGAAGCAACAGATCAAAGAGTGTTTTCTGTGTAGATATTCCTCCATCATTTTAGAGTCCCCAAGATCAATAATGAGGGTATTATCTCTCAAAGCCACTAGGAGAGGCATCCTCCCCTTTCCCTACACTAGAGAGTCGACTGAGTGCCATGGTTCAAGTCTTGAGGTGTCATAAACAACACCCTTAGTTGTATCACTGCCTGCTTTAATCCCATCCCTTGCAGCAGATTCACCCTCTAGGTTAGTAAAATTGTCTTTAGAAACCCTAGATCTGGGAGATTTTTGGAGCGACATATTGATCCTCCAACTACACACCTATGGAAAGCTAAGTACCATTGTTTCTATTTACATTTCTTACATTTATTAGCTAGTGCAAGTGCAAGTTATTATAATATGAGTACCTACCCCCCAATTAGTTAGTCTAGGTTAATTGTGCTTATGTGTGTGCATTTTATTGGATTAGCCATGACTAACTCTAAGGAAACCTTATTTTCCTTTATATTTTTGGTGAACCGAGTTGATCTTACATAACCTATCTTCTCTTTGGGGTTTCTAAGCCAATGTTAATGTTTTCAAAAGTATTTTTTTAATTTTCATATTACTTCTTAGATTTTATCTTCCTCACATACTCTTGTGCTTCATTGATTTGTCTTCCTCCTAAGGCTTTGTCTACATATTCACATAATTTATCTTTCACCTACCCTACACACACTTGGATTGGTATTAGTATTTATATCTTACACATTTTTCAAATATGATTTATGACTAATATTCTTATCTAAAAAAGTATAATAGGGTTTTTACCAATAGTACCACCATAGAAAATACGATGGAGATCTAAGCATGAATGATTGGCACACATATCTTTGGTAATGACTTCCATCTTCTCATTTAGGGATTGTGGATTTTGGTGGATGCAACCCTAGACCAAACTCAAGGTTTCATGGTTTCCTTAGAGGATTTATTTATTTTTCTTTACAAGATTGTAATTATTTTGGGGTTTCAGACCATCTAGGCATGACAATAGTATCAAAGTCTAATTTAACCCCTTTAGTAGTTTCCTTGCCATTTCATGTGGTTATTAAATTTGTGGACACCCCCCAAATAGATATTTTAGGGTCTTCTATATGTGTGAAACCATCTGAGCTCATAGGGCTTGCACATTCAAAAATTTGACTATGTCTCGATCGTTGCCATGTCAAGTAGGTTTTCATCTCAGCTTTACCCCTCCTCTTCCTTCTTTTCTTCAATCACAACGACCTCTTGTATGGACATCAATGATCTCATATGGAAGGTCCCTCCAAAAGTAATTCATCATAAATCTCCTTCAATCAACAAATATATTATAATGGCCACAAACAAGTTTATGCCCAAGCTCAACTCCACACCATTGGTAGAGGTTCCTGCCAAAATTATGGATCATTTTATCAAAACTCTTATAGATCATGCTCTCATTAGTTGCTTCAATAGTCTCTAGTTGAGCCCATGAACATTGGAAAAGTGGATCTCATTAGTTTGGTGGTTGAAAATCATTTCTTTCAAGTTGTTGTTATGTGGACGAGGTAATTTTATAGTCATTTTTGAACCCAGAGAGGAATGAGATGTCATATTTCAAAGAGGACCATGGTTTATGGGTCCAAGTACTATGTTTTTAAAAATTTGGGTCTACACACTTCGACCCACAAGTAGATGTGCCTAAGAAGTTCTGGTATGGATATGTCTTCCCTTTCTTCCGGTACATCTTTGGAATAAATCTTCTCTAGAGATCATTTAGTCATAAATAGGTAAACTTCTTGACTAGACCCCTCCCAAATCCTCTAATGTTGCATGTGCTTGCATTTTTGTGTAGGTCAACTTCAAAAAGGGTTTTCCCAAAGCCATTCATGGGATCAAGGTTTTGGATTGGGTGCACACCCAACTACTTAACTATGAACACTTACCCTTTAAAATCCTTTCTTGCCCTAAATATGGACATTTCTCCAGAGATTGCCCTCTTAATAAAGAACCTTTTATTGAGAAAGACATGCCAAGTAATGAAAAGTTCCAAAAAGTTTCAAATAAGAAAAAGAATAGAAGATACACGAGTAGGAAATTGAAGCTCAAATCTGTTTCTCCACCTAAAAGTTCTAACAAATTTGTTGTGCTTTCTGCAAATTTGGAAATTGTTCATTCTGACTCAAAGCCCATGGTTGTACCTCAAGATCAAGATAATCAAGATGCTTCTCGCATTTGCCTCTTAGATCATTAGACCTTGCTAGATTCTCTACCTGAAAACCACATGGGTGATACAAATGTAATCATCAGAATTGAAATAATTGAGGATATTCTTGTCCCTAGGGTCAACCCTGATCATATTCCCACCAAATCATCTTCCAAGCCAAGAAGAAAAATGCTAGTAAGTTAGAGTGGAAGAAGCAAGTAAAAATGGCGTAGCCAAACCGAGGCAACTTTGGAAGGTCCTTCAAAGGCAAGAAACCTAAAAAATAGTTTTGCACTCTTGGAATTGTCAAGGTTTAGTGGTGCCCCAAAGAAAAACCACCTTAAAGGTCTCATCCAATATCATTAGATTTCTATGATAGGTGTTCAAGAAATCAAAATAACCTTCCTAGTACGATTAACTCATGGAAATCTATTTGGAACAATTCTGAAGTGGATGTCATTAGTGCTAATGGAGCATTTGGAGGCCTTCTCACTGCTTGGAATGCTAGTTGTCTCAGCAAGATTGATGGATATTAAAGTGATTATTGACTTTCTATTGCATTTGAGGTGGGGGTATTTTCTTTCACTTTATTGAATGTTTATGCCCCAATTATCCTATTAATAAGAGCTAATGTTGGCTCTCTATCCTCTCTTAGATTGAAAAATAGAATCTTTGCAATTTGGTTTTGGCTGGTGATTTTAATCTTGTTCTTTTTCTTTATGAAAAAAGAAGCAAATTAAGAATCTATGATCGATGTAGAAAGTATGTTGAAGGCATTATTTCTTTGGTGGAGCTTCATAATATACATCGAACCAGAGGGAAATTCACATGGTCCAACATAAGAACTAGGGATAACTTCATTACTGGACATTTGGATAATTTTTTATTCGAGAAGACATTCTCACTCTTTTCCCCTCTATTACTAGCAAAATAATTTGAAGTACAATTTCTAATCACGAGCCAATTCTTTTAGATAGTGGGTGCAACAAAACCAAGGGCCCTAATCCCTTCAAATATAATGTTGATTAGACTCATCTACTTGATATCTCTTCGGAGGTGGAGCCCAACTAGAACTCTAGGTGCCTCTCCAATAATGCTCTAGATGTTTAGAAACTTAAGATCTCTAAATTAAAGTCTGGTATGATAAAATGGTTAAAATTCTTATCTTCCTCTATTGTGCCAAAGCACTCCCTTTTTCTTAGGCTTTGGAAAATTCAAGAGAACACCAAAATTGATCCCCTTACTAATGCTCTCAAGCTTGAGAGATGTTCTCTCCTCTCTTAGTTTAATGAAAAAGCTCAACAAGAAGAACAACATTGGAGACACAAATCTTGTATGACTTGGATTCATGAAGGGGATTCCAACACTAAATTATTTCACCTAAAATCTCATCAAAGGTATCAAAGGAATATAATTAGGCAAATTAAGTTGGGTAATGGTAACACTCTTAGTGATACTAAGGATATTAAGGTAGTCGTTCATGCTCACTATGAAACTCTATGTTAGAAGTCTGTAGGAGATACTACTACTCAAGTTTGTATCCTTAACAAAATTCCTAATGTCATCTTTGAGGACATAAAACATATTTTTCAAGTGATTGCCATTGGGGAACTCAAAGTGGTTCTTTTTAGCACTACCAAGGACAAGGCCCCTAGACCTAATGGGTTCTCTAACTCTTTTTACCTCTAGTTTTTTTTATCTTATTATAGATCTTTCATTGGAAACCATTGAGCTAAATGTTGCTTCAATTCCCTAACAACCCTCATGCTGCTACCAGTTACCAACATGTCATCAACATAAACTAAAAGTATGACAAACTCACCATTTGCAAGTTGCTTGAAGTAAAGACATGGATAAGATTCACAATGGATGAATTGATGCTCAGCCATGAAGCTATCAAACTTGTGATACCATTGCCTTGGGGCTTGCTTGAGCCCATATAAAATGCGCTTCAACTTGCAATATAACTGCTCTTGCCCCTGTTTTGTAAAACCTTTAGGCTGCTCCATATACAAATCCTCTTCAACATCTCCATGTAGAAATGCAATTTTTACATCAAGTTGTTCAAGCTTAAGATCCCAAATAGCTGCCAAATCCAAGACTACTCGAATGGTAGTCATTTTCACAACTGGAGAGTAAATCTCATTAAAATCAATTCCCTTTTTTTGATCAAAACCTTTCACTACCAATCTAGCCTGATAGCGATGTTTCCCTCCATCTTCCTCTTTCAACCGATACACCCACTTATTCTTTAATGGTTTCCGATTAGGTGGGAGCTTCTGTTGCAAGTATGTGCCTAATCGGTTTTGTCATTGATGTCAACATATCTTTGTTGTCATTGGTGTCAACTATATCCTATTTTGTTATTTGGTTAGAAGCCTTATATGTTGATGATATTAAGAAAATTAGCCCCTCCGAAAGTATCAGAAAGGAAATAGTGAACCACAGTGAAGACAGTGAGTTGCATATTAAAGAACAATCCAGAATACTGCTCCACATTTTTTGGAGATTGAAGATCTTGGTCTGCGGATTGGAAGTTATTTAGATACATGTCTGAAGATGCCAAATCCTATGTTTGAGTCTCTGGTATGAAGATTTGAGTGAGTGACATTCACCAGAGTAAAACCTACTTTTTATGATTATTCACTGGTGCCTGAGAGAAAGTATTTTGCTCCGCATTCCTCCGCATTAAAGTATTTTTCTTTGTGGTTCTAGAGGGAATTCTGGGATGATGATAAGTTCCTACAGTTGCAATGGTTCATGTTTTGGTGGTCCACAAGCTATCTTTCTTTTATGACGGTTGACGACATTGAAGTTCATGTGCTCTGGTGTGAAAAATCTCATGGATAAAGTGGTTTGAGCTTGTACAGTTTCTCCTAGTGATTTCAACATGCTTGTGGATACCTCCTGATCATGTTCCTACCTTTACATTGGTCCGCATTAAGGAATTGAGATCATGTTTGAAGATTATTCCTAGATAACGTAGCATGTAACTAGTCTTAGCTGACTTGGTTAACTCCAGTGATTGCGGAGATCTCTTGAAGATTATAGAAGCATATTGTGGCATGGAAGATCATGTTTGAGTCCCAGCTAAGGCATGGCATGATCCACACACATCTATACTACATTTCCTTTGCGTAATTTTGAATTAGGTCAAGACCAATTTTGTAAATGTTTGTAATGCCAACCTTGGAGATTGTTCCAATGGTTGATGATTCTAATGCCATCCTTGATGATCATTCCAAGGTTGATTAAGTGTATAAATAATTGTAATTGAGTCATGGAAAAGATGTCCTTGTGCGAAGATGGGAAGATAGGGAAAGAGGTGGAAAGGCATAGCAGAGCAAAGGAACTATTGTACTTTAATGTATTAATCTCAGACATGAAGAAGATGTTGATCTTGGCAATGAGCCTGGTACTGAGCCACTAGTAGGGTTTAATAGCCCTCATTATAATCTTTCTAGGTTTAGGGTTGAGGCAGTGAGCTTGCTAGACCTAGTTGTACTTCATGGTAGTGAGCCAGCATGTTCTAGGCCCATGGAGTGACCAAGCCTGAACATCATTTTTCAAAGATTGCAATATATTTTGAGAGTTAATCCTCTCTGTGGTTTCTCCCCACCTTGGGTTTTCCACGTAAAAATTTGGTGTCTCTTATGTTTAATGTTGCATCTGTGTTTAAGTTTCTGATTTCATGCATTCATTGTTTAATCATAATAACCGTGGACAAGTGATTAATGTTTAAGTGTAGAAGTGTTTGAGTTTTTGGGACAACTAATTCACCCCCCTCTTAGTTGTCCGATGCATTTCAACAGCTTCACCAAATTCCAAGTAGCATTGGCCTACAAAGAAGCCATTTATTCTTACATAGCCTCCATCTATTTGTCACACTTGTTGTCATTGCAAGCATCTCAAAAACTTGTTGGCTCTACCTGATCAGAGAGCAATAACTCATAATCATCAAATTTAGCCAGAAGCTTTTTCTATCATGTAGACCTCCTCAATTGAGGTGCTTGCTCCCTCAAGTTACTCTGTTCAAGTATAGTGTTTTGAAGAGGCAAACTACCTTGTTCCTCATTTTCCTGTGCCAAACTCCTTAAATTTCTAGGTTCCAGACTCTGCACATTCCTATTATCCAATATGTGCTATGTTGAAACTTCTACAGGCTATAATGGATTATAAACTAGTTGTGTTTGACTTTGTAAAGACTATGGTGAGAAATTCAATCCCTGTAGTGCATGCGTGGGAGTTAAAATGGGACAATGCATTAGAGATGGCGTGACAAGTAGCATATGAGTTTGAAAAAGTTGCATAGGATTTTTAACTGGCAATGTAATAGTTTGTAAAGGCTGTGTTTAATGATTGAATGGTTGAGGAGAATTCAAATGAGTAAATGACCTTGTTAGAGGCTGCATGGCATCATTAGCATGTTGTGTTGGAAGTGTTAAAGGCTATGTTGGAGGCAGCATAGAAGTTTGGAAAGAAGGCACTTGAATTACATGTTGTGATAAAGTTTGAAGAGGCATTGTTGGAGTATCATTTGAGACTCCTGTAGATTGAAAAGAAACTCATGCAGAGTATGACACACCTCTATTATTTGTCAAATAGGGTTGTGGTGCATTCAAAGGAGCACTTATAGTTAGCAGAGAATGTGAATGCAAGTTACTCTCACTAGATACATTTGATTTCCCCTGTACTTCTTTCATATGAGTACCATTTTCAAACATATCAAGATGTATGTATTCATTTGATGATGACCCTTGTTTTTGCAGACCTGGGAAAACTTTCTCATTAAATACCACATCTCGACTACAGGTAAACTTTTTGGAAATCGAATCCCAAAGATGAAAACCAAATTGTTCCTCACCATAACCAATGAATATACATCTTTTTGATTTGGGATCTAACTTCATTCGTTGCTCCTTTGGAACATGAACAAATGCTTCACAGCCAAAGACACATAGGTGATTGTAAGAGATTCATTTCTCGAGCCATCTCTCCTCTGGAATATCAAACTCTAATCAAGATGAAGGAGCTCGATTGATTAAATAAACTGATGTATTACGAGCCTCTGTCTAAAATTCTTTCCCCAATCCGGCATTTGAGAGAATACACCGAGCTCTCTCAAGAATAGTTATGTTCAACCTCTCAGCTGCACTATTCTCTTGAGGGCTGAGAGGAACTGTCTTAATCCTACAAATACCATTCTCTACACAAAAACTATCAATTTTTGAAGAACAAATTTCTCCCCCATTTCTGCTTTTAAACATTTTATTTTGTGCCCAATCCAGTTTTCAACAATGGCTTTAAAAGTTATAAATTTTGAAAGCACTTCTGATTTTCTACTCAACATGTAAATCCATACTTTTCCAGTATAATCATTAAGAAAAGTAATGAATTAATTAGCTCCTCCAATGGAGGTTACCTCTGTAGGATCAAAAATATCAGAGTGCATGAGCTCTAAAGGTGTAGATTTCTTGTCATGACCGGTTGTCAAGAAGTTGATTCAATTTTATTTTCCATAGAGGCAATGCTCACATAACTCCAAATCAACATATTTTAGACCTGGAAGTTGATCCCTCCTTAACATAACTTCAAGTCCTCTTTTGCTCATGTGTTTGAGCGTTTTATGCCAAAGTTCAAAACCAATGTCCACAACCGCCATTGCAGCTCCCACTTTAGCCTTATTCTCTAGCATATATAGACTGCTTGATTTGTTTCCTTTTGCAATCGCCAAGGCTCACTTGGTTACCTTCCGCAAATCTAATGAGAAATTGATGCTACACCCTTGAGCATAAAGATGACTTAAAGATATCCGATTTGTTTTTAGCATGGGAACATATCTTACATCCCTCAAAATCTATTTATTTCCATTTTGTTGTTGTAACACCACATCACATTTGCCTATTATTTCACATGTTTTATTATCACCAAGAAAAACTCTACCAAACTAACCTTCTTGATAGTTGATGAAAACCTCCCGGCATGAAGTAGCATGGAAAGAGGCACTAGAATCCAACACCCACAAATCTGTAGTAGTGTCACTTGCTAATAAAATTAGAACACCTTCATCTTTGTCATATGCAGTGTTGGCTTCGTTGTCATTTACCTTTTCTTGTGTCATTTTGTAATGCCAACAATTATTTTTTGTGCGACATGCTTTGCGACAAAATCAACATTCACCATTTCTACCCATGGACTTTGATCTTCTTGCAGATTTAGACCTTCTTTTATTATTATTTATGCCTCTATCTTGAGGCCTTCCCCTACTAACAACAGTCAAGGCATCTCCAATTATTTTGTTTTTCCCTCTTCTCAGATCTTCATTGAGAAGTGTAGCAGCAACATCATCATACCTCAACATTGATTCTTTTTTCTTATCCTCACCTTCTTGGGATCTCCTTTTTTCAAATACCGATTGTTGATGGTCATTGTCACACTATCCCAGCTATTGGGAAGAGAGCCAAAAACAACATGGCTCTCATTTCTTCTTTAGAGTTGACATCCATAGAAGTAATTGAATGATCACAACATTAAATTCATTTAAATGGTTTGAGATGTTGTTACATTCTTTCATCTTCGAATTGACCAATTTCTTTAACAAGAAAACTCAATTTGTTGCTGAAGCCCTTTCATACATATCACATAGCTTATCCCAGATTTGTTTAGCTATTGTCTCCATGGCAATGTTGAAAAGAACATTGCTAGACATTGAAAGAATGATCGTTGTAGCCACCTTTGGTCCAAAACATCCCACTCATCATTTGACATCTTCTCCAGCTTCTTAGTCTTCCCTTCTCGTGTAATAGAAAGATCCTTCTGAATTAGCAAAGCATGAATCTGAAGCTTCCACAAACTGAAGTTCTTTCCTAAAAACTTTTTGATCTACCATTTATCTGCTTCCTCCATTTTTCTGTAAATTCATCACAGATTTCCAAATAGCTCTGTCACTGAGCTCTGATACTAATTGTTGGAGAATGACAACAGATAAAGCCACAAGAATTACAGAAAAATAAACAAAAACCTAGATAAAAGGACACAATTTTTAATGTGGTTCACCTTATAGGCTACATCCACAAAGAAGCAGGGGAAAACTATGTATTAATCTTTTTGCATACTTAGTTATAGAACATACATGACTATACCCTCTTCCTACATCAATCTATATTAAACTTCTTACAATGTCTAACAATAGCTAATAAAATGTGAACCTCTGAGAGGAATGTGAGAGGACAAAGAAAGGGGACGTTACACCAAGAAGTGTCAGTAACGTATGATGGAATGATTGGGCTTCATCTCCCAACAACCAGCACACTCCCTTACGCCCCTGCCTTTTCAAGAACTATATACAACTATTGCCAAGGCCAAATGATGCATATTCACTTTTGTTTTTGGCAACATAACACTAACACTAAATGTTACGGTGCCAAAATGGGAGATTTGGAGTAGGGTAAGGACATGCATCAAAACATTAACACTAACAGCAATAAATTTGAATTTCTAATTTCATTGCTTGATCTTCAACTCAAAGTTTCAAACTTAAAATTTTTCGCCATGGAATTATAGTTAACTATTATTGTCAATTCCAAAAGATATTAAAGGTTTAATGGCCATGGTTTGGCATTGTGAGAAGTGTAGAGAATAATTTTGTTTGGAATGTGGTTGGCGTGCAGGCTTCTATATACATCATCCAGCATCATTTTAACAATGACATGTTATATTGCTGATTATTAATACAAGATTTATATAGACTAAAAGAAGCTCGACTTCTATTGTCCTTTGTTGCACACATTAAAGCACACGGGTGTACCAAATGTTTCACAAGGGTCTTTATTATCAGAGATTAGTACCTAATCCAAATTGAAGCCAACACAAGAAAATGCTTACTTTTGAGTTTAGAATAGAGATTAAGAGTCCAAGATGTTGTTGCTTCATCAAACTTTGCCAGCATACTATGGTAGCTATCGAATTTAGTTGTTCTTAAGTATCATCCACTTCAATAGTCAAAGGTCAATTTTGGCCAATAAAAATACGACAAATATTTAACACTTTATTATAAATGAGGTGTAAAATTTCTATTGATTGTTTGACCATTGAAGTGGATGATATTTAAGTAGAGTGATTGAATTCTCATTACTTGAATTACTCCTAGATTATTAAGCCATTGCAATTTCCTGGTTCCTGAGTGACCCCCCCAAGCATATACCAGGCACATTAACTCCCAAAATGCCCCTGCAATTGGCACCATTTCTCCTTTTTCCATTCCCAATGATCTCCTTGGTGGCAATTCTTAAATATCATTCACTTCAATAGTCAAAGGTCAATTTTGACCAATAAAAATAGGACAAATATTTACCACTTTTTGTTGTGAATGCACTCTCTTAAACATCATCCACTTCAATGGTCAAACAATCAATAGCGAATTTACACCTCATCCATACCAAAAAGTGGTAATTATTTGTCCTATTTCTATTGGCCAAAATTGACAATTGACTATTGAAGTGGATGATGTTTAAGAATAGCCAAATGAATGAGGTGCAAAATTGGTATTGACCATTTGACCATTGAAGTGGATGATATTTAAGTAGAGTGCTCCTTAGCATGTGAACAAAAATGAGAAGGTAGCGACATGGCACATCATTTGTTTGATAGAAATACTTGAGAGGTGTCATCTTCTCACAAAAGGTTTGATGCTACAGAAATAATTCTAAAAAGTTTTAAAAAAAGAACAAGATTAAATAATATGGTACAAATATATATAGACATCAATCGCACCCCAAAATAGAATAAGGAGTGGGTGTTTAGGGTATCTTTCACCATAAACAAATGACAAGTAAAATAATCATCATCCTAAGGTGCATAGAGAAAACACTATGATTTAGAGCCACTTTGTTTTCTAATAATTACTTTATGGTGGCTAAATACTAGCAATTGGACCCATAAGTTCAATGGGCACACTGAAAACCTTTTACAATCAAGTAGCATACAAAGCTTTGGCCTACTTGCAAGGCACCTACAAAGGCAATGCCATATACACCCTTTAGACAAAATAAAAGAACAAAAATAAAAACTACCTAAATATGTACCTCAAAAATTGAAAAAACCTCAATTGACAAACACTTAAACTTGTTGAAGGATTTAAACTTATTTTTGGAGTTGTGTGTGAAGCTCCCTCTTTGGTCCCATAAACTCAAAAGGACCTAATGTGGAGCAACAAGGGTAAGTGGTATGAACTTAGGGGTTCCATCAGTCGCATGGCCAAACATGTGACTATGGGCTTCCACTATAATCTCTTCAAGGTGTTAGTAGTGAGATGGCCACAAACACCCTATTCAATGTCAAGATTGTTGTTGACTGTTAACAAGTACTCTCCACTAGTGCACATCTACATCCATGACTATCCAAATGGTTGCATCAACAAATCAAATGGTGAGCCATGTGAATGTATGAAAGAAAGGAAGTCGGTCAACTATTTTTTTTCTTATATTGAAATTAACAAAAGAAGATAGCTTGTGAGCATTTATTGAGAAGTCCACCAGTAGGAATTTGTAATCGACATCCTTCTTATGAAAGGAGACCAACACATTTGTTGTGCATGTGAAGGGCCTCTTAATACACTAATATATTTAGCATCTAATATTAAATTAATACTTATGTTCAATAAATATAGCATATAGTTTTGTAATATTTATAATTATGCGATACAAATGACATATAAATAATGTAAGATGGTTTGGCATATTTGAATTTTATAATGGGAATAAATATGATAATATCTATTTCAATACTAATGTAACATTAATTGTGTTTTCAAAAAGATAGATTATTGGTATTGAACATTAATGCTTGAGCCCCCTTAAGAGAGTTAACAATATGTTGAATACTCAAACATTACTTATAATGATGGAGATTGTATTATACATGCAAACTAATCAAAGATTGATATGGGTTATGGCTACACACATTTAAAATAGGTAGTCATCTGATACGAAAATTAAATCTTTATCGCATGTTTAAACTTATAATCTTTCCGCTTTGAAGTAGATCAATGACCGAGGTGAAACCCTAGATAGCGACTTCTAAGGATTTAGAAAAAACCCATCTGAATCAGGGTTTTGAAGAGGAAGGGTGCGTGAATCAGAAGGGAGATCGATCGTTCGTTCATTCATTCAGCATGGGGCATATGTAGTTGAGGGTACTCTCTTTACTCTCTCTACCCCACTTTCGAGAATGAAAAAATGACAACATAAGGGAAAAATCACGAAGGAGAAAATGATGAAGGATATTGTCTATTTAAATAAAATATATTATGTATATTTATTATTTAATTATATATCTATTTTATATATAAAATCTATATTTAATTATATTTGTTATTATATATTATATTTTATATAATGTAAATTATTAATATATTGTTAATATAATATTAAACTGTATAATTATATTTTATATACTATATATAATCTTATTTTATAATGTTATAATTTATTGATATAATTAAAATCTTTTTAAAAACTTTTATTTAACATTTAAATCATATGCCCCCTTATACATTTAAATTTACAAAGGCCATGAGGCCTATGAGGCGCCCTCCCCATGATATAAAATCATACTACATTCATTTTTTTAAACATGCAAAGATTACCTAATAGGAGTGGGTTGAAGACTATAGAAGAAAGCCGTGAAATCGATATAATACCCGCCACTAAGGGAATTGAAAATTCAAGTTAGTAGTACAATGTACATGCACGAATATAAATGTTCCCTAATGCATATCAATGAATGAACGGTGGAAATATGAAACAGGTGACAAAAAAAGTAAATGAAATGGAAGAAATATGAAACTGGCGATGGAAAATAAAAAATAGCGAAGGGACATCAACCGATGAAGTCATTGCAAATTGTGTGGACAAGATCATTTTAGTTGTAGTCCTTTTGGTCTCAGCCTTTCATCTACATGATTCATGTAGTGCTTCTCACTAAGGAATGCTTTCAATGTAAATATAAATGTGAGTAAACTAAATAAGTCTTTAATCTACAATCATATAGGTAAAAGTTTATTCATTGAAAACATGTTTCACCACCTTTATAGCAATTTCAAGCATTTGATGAACTAGTACGTTGGGAGTTTGAACATCAATTGGCCCTCTTAGCTAGATACCAATGCCACTATTAACATCACCACTACACTAATAGCCAAAGTTAAACTCAGTACAACCTGAGCTACTACACCTAGGTGAGTGTGTGAAAGGATTCCTTCATGACTCGTCACTTTCAAATAGCTAAATCCCTATTTCTCGATGATACTCTCTCCCTCTTAATTAAGAGAGTGTTAGTATTGTTGTCAATGAGATTTGCACCTTGTTGAACGTGAAGTTCAACAATCTATTGAAACATGGGAAGACCTCTAAAGCTGTGGGTAACTTGTAAATAGAGGTCAACCTTCGGAGAAGGCCGACTTCCTGTGGTGTTCACCTAAACTACTCTAATGCTTCGTTGAGGAAAGGGAGAAGAAAAGATTGCATGAAAATAAAACTACAACTAAGGTGATGCACCAAAACTAACTAGAACCTACACACACAGCTTGCATACACAATTTCAACAATGACTGAATTAGGCTTACACAACTCACTTTCATGTCTTTGTGTAAGTACTTTATAAGGAGGTTAAAATGTTTAAACCTTTAGAAGGAAAGAAGTTTCACAACTAAAAGTGTTTGCATTCTTGACACAGATTATAACCTGCAACAACATACCTTTCTGCAAAAAGGTGCTTGGCATGAGACAAAATTACAAGGAAATAAACAAAACTTCACAAGTAACTCGATCAATCAATTAGATACACACAATAAAGCACAAATTGAGAAGGCAAAATACTCATAATCATTGATGTCCAAGGTCACCACTGGTATACATGTTCAAAAGAGTTACAGAAAATGCAAAAACTACAAAAAGACTCCCAAAAGTCACAAAAGTACCAGCTAGAGCATAATCAGAACTAGTTACAAATGAGTCAACAAAGTGACTATATCCATCTCCAAGGTAGTTGCATCAAAATAGGGTCTCTAACTATTTTGGGTTGGATGCCCTCAAAAAGCCTAAAATATAGCGCCTAAATCTCCTCTAAAAGAGCTCACAATGAGAGAAAAAGTCAATCATGACTTGGTCTAACATGATGACACATAAAATTGTCCACCAAAAGCTCCTATCTTCTCTCCAAAGTCATAAAAACCCAATCAATCATGTTGGACAACTCTCACAACTTCCTCCTATATGCTTGGCATGTGTTTGCCAACCTCCTTCAATCTCCCTATATGCTTGGCATAAGGCATAACAAGATCACTTCATGCCATAAATATGCTTTACCATTCTCTTTACATCTAATGATAACAATAAACTTCAAATGATTTATAATACCATCATTTAAGTTTAAATGTTTTACATTTGATGTTAATGCAAAGAGAAATAAAAAGCACCTAAACACCTAATTGTTGATCCTAGTATGTAAGGGGATAAAGCATTATCAAAAAGTCTTAAAAGACTTACATGTGCATCGTGGCACTAGGCATAAAGATCTCAAGTTTTGACCACAGGATATTAATGAAGAAAATGCAAAAAATAAAAAGAAAGCAAAAAGCCCATCGGGCTCGTAGGGCTCAAACCCTAAAAGACAAAAAAACAAGTTAGCAACTTTTCATTTTGCATTTTGATATGCTACTATTATGCGCCGCCATGATGGTCTTCTGTAGAGCTCTCTGTGGAGGGTTATTCATTGTTTCGAAAGGTTTTCAGCTGCATTCTTGGTGAAAAGGCTTCAAACAACCACATGTGAGTAAATAGCTTTACTTTTTGCAGCCAAAACTGTAAAGCTATACTATTTCTATTGTCATTTTTGCACTGTATATGATAAATGCTTACTTCTCTCATTGTGCGGTCATACAAACTGTATCTCATGCTCAAATAAGTTGCACTTCTCTCGAAACAACTACAGAAAAATAGAAAAAAGACTCTATCTTCTGCTTTGCTTATGTGTATCTGACATTATCATACTTCTGTCAGTCTTTCTTTCCATGCTGAGGAAGTCTGAAACTTCTTATAGTTTGTCTATATTAGGGTTTTGTAAAAACAAACCCTTCACTGTACACTCGATCCACTTATTATAGATGAACTTCATGGCATTCTGTAACTTTTAATGGGTTTAAAGAACAAACCTTTTCCTTCTCTTGTAGCAGCAAGCTTGTATATTCATTGAAAATTTTATCTTAGGGTTTTATCAACAAACCCTCACTGTGAATTTCAAGCATCTCTTGGATCTCTGTAGAGGATTTTTATGAAGTTTGCATACATTTTCTGTGTATACTCGGCCTTTGGATTAATTACTCATGCACTTTGTATCTCATTTTACTTTCATGTTTTTTGGTGACAGCTTATTCTTGACAAGGAGTCATATCTATCTCTCTTTATTGGCCACTAATATCTTTGATTTCATACAGTAGCCTTTGGATCTTCAAACTAATTTAACAGTCTCTATCGTGCATGCCTTGTAGATGCTCATTATTTAGATCTTGTATTGTTGTTCACCTCTACTGCATCAGCTATATCTGTAACTCTTCATGAGGTCTCCTATAGATACTATGGCATATAATGCACAATGTTATTTCAGATCTTTTGCTATCTCTTAATTCTGTAGTTGCACACTTTTTGGGCACAGACTGTGGATACATTTTCATTTAGCATATTATGCATACATCATGAAATGTTGAAATGTACCACATCTCTGTAGAGTTTGAGCATATCCTGTCACTAATGATGGAGATACCTTGTTGTTCTTTTGATCTTTATGACTGTGCAAGCTCTTTATTGCAGTCATTGTGATTGTCCTTTATTGATGAACTATTATGTACTGTATGACAGTCTCCTTCATACAAGTATGTTGTCTAGACTTTTGAGAAAATCTCAATGGGATAAGGTTGTTCATGCATCCTTCATCACTATGACAGTCACTTCTCTGACTGACATGACTTTATTGGTTTGCATCTCCACATTTAGGTGTTTGAACATCCATCTCTTTGTGCACTATGACATTATGGATTGTCCCTTTATGCTCATGGTGGATTGCTCTTCTTATTATCAGCCAACTGTCATTCTTGACATTGTGGACAATTCCTTTTGCAGACTATGTTATATCTATATGTGTAGATGATTGTTCAACATAGACAATAGCACTGTTCAAACAATCAAATGATTGTTCCTTCATAGTTTTTACTTTTAGGATTGCTCCTTCTTCATAGTCTACTGTCCCACTTGTCTGCTGAAATGACTATCATTTAGACTACTAGGACTGTTATTTGCTAACTGTTTCAAACCTTAGAAAAGTCTGTGACATCTTTCTAGTGACTATTGCTCTTTAGGACTTGGATTATAATTTTACATTGATGATTGTCACAAGCTCCTCCTCTTTTATAGTGTCTTAATGTCAAACCTACTCTTGTGGACAGTGCTATGCAACTTACTATAATCTCTCAGACTATATGGTCTTCTCTACCTCTTGAAACAGTCCTTCATGACTGTACCTTTGGACTAGATCTCTTCATTGCTCTCACTCAGACTTTAGTCTTTTAAGGCTTGTCAAACTCCCAAGCAAGATACATAGAGACTAATGGAGAGAATACAACCCTATGGAGGGTATGACAAAATTTAATGAATGATATGCAACCTGTGTCTTAATGGGTAGGCCTCTGGCATTATCATTGTGTTTGATATGCAATCAATCATGAAGTAAGAATTGTTTCTATAACTTGCATGACTGTCATGATTGATTGATATTTCATTTGTCATCTATCATGACTGTCATGCAAGTTAACTCTTGACAGTCACCCTAGATGAATATCTGAGTTATTTTGCATTTCATATGCTCACTATATCTTGTATAAGACTGTTGGACTGTGATAAAGGTTATCACTATTTTTCTTGATCTTGACAATGCAATATATACAGTGAAACTCATATTTTTTAACTGCATAGATATCATTGCATTGATTTACTCTTTCTATGCCTTTTTAAAGCACAAAAGGCAGCATGCTGGGCTCAACCCTTGTGGGAGCCTCATTTTAACCCACATGATGAAATAAGATAAACAAATCAGTAACATAACTTGCTCTATAGTTGTACAGGAAACAAACATGTTAGGAAAATATGTGCATGTGATTGATGTTCTTGATTATCCTATTGCTTTCTAGAAGGTCCATGTGATACTGATTGGCATCTAAAAATTAGATTGTATGTTTGTAGATATATGTCATATGTTATATGATGACTCATCATTGCTCTAACATCATTTTCACCCTCCAATGCAGATAACTAGAGGCAGCAAGGAGATAACAGCTAGGTGCAGGACACGCGGACAATACGGAATGACGCAAGACAAAACAAACAGGACCAAGACTCGTCATTTAGGCAATGACAAGTCACCCTATACCATTTACACATTTATTTCTTTAATTTTCTATAAATGTATAATCTTTATTTTCATTTGCAATGAATCAGTTAGTCTCACGACTTGTGTGAGACCTTATACATTTATTTTTCCAATAAAGATTACTTTTCCTTTAAAAGATTTGTACAATCTTTCAAATAAGTTATGCATCTAAAATGCAAATTGGCATTGTAATCTTAATCTGTTTTATTTGTGCACATGGATATAATACAGCATAAATAAAATGTACCTTTCTTTTTCTTTAAAACTTCAAAAGCTCTACCTGATTGAGCTAGTAGTGAAATTAGGTAACAAGTATTTCCTATCACTTTTACAGAAATAAAACACATGATTAGTCACCATCAAATTGACATCTAATTTAAACTTGTAAATGAATAAACATTACTAGAAATCATTTCAGTTTAAATTTAAAAATACAATTTTCAATTCAATTATCTTTTTTAATCATTCTATTAATCCATAATTAACTAGGCAAAGCAAATGGGATGTGGCAAACTCCCTCTCATCGTGCTCTTTTTTTGTCAACTCTTACACACCTTACAAGTTGCCATAGTTGCATTCAACAACTTCCATGACACTAAGTGACTCTTACATTTTCCAAGATACAAACTATAAGTGACATACAATGTCGCTCCAAGTGGGATGCCCCAAATACGTGGGTGCAATTAACTAATTAATTAAATACTCCAAACATTAGGATTGTGAGGTGTATGATACCAATCCTAAAATTGTCTACCAACCCTAAAATTTTAGAATCTTAGCTATTCAAAGACACCTATGCTAGATGCGCACTAATGTCTAAACACTTACACAAGGAGGGCACTAGTTCCATAGTTAAATTTTAAAAATTAATTTTACTTGCTCATTTGTTCCCCAAACCTTACTATGTCTTGAATTGTAACTTGTCTAAAAGCTTAGTATAGGCTCTCTTTTAAATCCTTTTTCCCTCCAACCCACTCATTATTCACTCATTGAGAAAAATTAGTACCTCTTTCTCCTCCAACACACATGATATTGAAGAAAGTCCATTAAAGAAAGATAGTAAGTTATGTACATCTGAAGTCTGCAAGTTCGGATCCCATTGTTGGTATGTGGTGACTGATCATGCAACTACTATACACTCGTAACGTATCCTCACCGGGGTTCAGGGGTAGTAGCCCCCAAAAAATTTTGTTTCCCTCTTTTTTGCCCATTCAGAGTTGGTTGTTAATTTTTGTTAATCGACAAAAGAAAAATGACATTGTAAAACCCTAATTCTAGAAGGTTCCAAAAAGCTTGTTATAAGCGGCTAGGATGTATGTTGCCGGTGTGGAATTCGTGAGATTGTAATATGTTTGCACTGGATAATAAAATCATTGGATGGCTGAGTTTCTATGGATGTAGCCCATTTTGGGTGAACCACGTTAAATTTATGTGTTGATCTCTTTTGTGTTGTTCTTCATTGTTATATTTGGGTTATTTAATCTACATATAATTGTTAGTGTTTATTGCTCTGATCTGCATGAACCCTAACACCCATCACTATATTCTAGACATGGATCTTGTCAAATCTCCCCATTCAGCCTTGCATAGTTTTATCCTCTCCTTTCCCCATTATAATTCATAGACACTATTTTTTTAGTGGCGAATCTTCACCAATTGGTGAATAGTTAAAATTGGGGCCTCCATTTTTGGTGAATAGTACAAGCTATAAAGGGCACTAAATTGCCCATTTTTTATGGAAATTTAGTTTAGTGTTGGTTAAGTTGCATAAGCATTATTTTATCAAACTTTTAAATTGGATTGTTTTTCCATAGTAAATGATGCATGATTGGAACCTAAACACTAGTAGTTTATAATATAATTACAAATCTTAATTAATTTGCCATTAATATTACATTACCACGGTTACTTTAAGGCCATATCGCCACTACTAACAAACTCATGCTTACTTTGAGGGCTATTTTTGTTTTGAAATTAACATTTGGTAGGATGAACTCCACTTATAAATTATATATAATTAGGTTAAAAAGCATTTGTCTCCTTTATTATCATGGCCTCTAAAACCCATAGCCTCAAATTTGATGATTACAAAGAATACAAGCAGTGCACAAAGTTTAAAGTTTACATGGATAATAAATTGAGATTTGGTTTGCAATTTGTGATAGGTATTCACTTTATATAATGCTTGCAATGACTCTTCTAGTTAGTAAAGTCCACCTGAGATAACTATGGATCTCTTAACAGTTTTGCTCATGTTATGTGTAAACAGTAAGTAGGAGCATCTAAAGCTTTTGTAACAAATACAAACTAGATTCTAGTGACAAATGCAAACTTTACTTTCTATTGATACCTGTGGGCATGTAGGTATCACAAATCATTGATAGTGAGGCCCATATAGAAACTAGGGAATTTCTACAGTTTAAATGTGTGAAGGAATAGGGCTTTCATTTGTCATCATTGGTTTCCATTATAATTTGATGGCTCTAATGAAATTCTGCGGGTTTATAAGCTTGTGTATGGTTTTTATAGTTATATTCAAATACTTATTAATCCCAAAGGCCAACATAAGTCTACTTTTACAAAACTGTGAGGAATAATTTGTTATGTTTTCATGCCTTTTGGTTTCAAGAATGTTGGCGCCACTTATTAACAAGTCATACTTTTACAAAACCACTTTGTCGAAGTTGCGGCTGCCTATCACATTGTTGCTCTTGCTCAAGCTAAGGGATACAAAAAAGTTTGGGTGGAGGGGGATTCCAATAACATTATAAACTACCTTAAGAACACCCTAAAACCTAGGGTCTATAGCGACCCTTATTGAAGATGCGATTATGATATTAGGAACCTTTGAAGAATCCTATATATCTCACATCTATCACGAAGGAAACAAGGTGGCAGATATTTTTGCCAACCTTGGGGTTAATAGCCAATCAAAGATTATATGGGATGATGTGGAAAAAATCCCAAGCAAGGCTAAGGAGCTTATTATTAATGATGGCAAGAATGGTATGAAGCTCGAGTAGTAATAAAGAGATCATCATGATCTCGAAGGTTCCAAAGGGCTATTCTCTCCAAAAAGGTCTGTTCACATGGATTATGGGTAGGAATAATGGTAAGAACGTCCAATACAAGCTTCATTTCATTCTTGTTATCATTTTGCTATGTGGAGGCTATGAAAACCATAGGGGTCTGCGATTCAGCATGGGTGGTGAGGGGAACAGAATTGAACCTTCGTCTTGTGAGGGGACCCATCAGAAATATAAGGTTTGGAAAATCTTGGAGGATGGGGGGTTAACTCCCTACATGGAGATAACCCTAACGTTACTAGTATGTTTGTGAAAAGCTACAAGAATAAGAAGGTCTCTACATATGGCTGGGAGTTAGCCATCACGGAAGACCTCATAGCTTCGGTCTCATGGTTATCTACCAGAGGGAAGAAATTCTTCCGTGAATGGAAATACAGCGAGGTAGCCCTCAACATTTTTTTAAGGGCAATGAACATGACAAGTTGGTTAAGATGCAGTCAAGAGGGTATAACTGCCTCTCTATCAAACCCATTTGAGCCGAGGTGGCTAAAGTGATCATGAGATATATTACATTGGATGGGACGTACATTGCAGTCTACAGCTACCACTTGAATCTGCTCAACTATTTCCACCATGGTATGTATGTCTCCATCCCATTTTACTTGCTCTCCTCTCTAGAGTATGGAATTAAAGAAAATAGTAGAAACCCTAAGCTGTCCATTTTGCACGAAAGTCTCATTCTGTTGATCATGGAACATATGAAAACCAATACCCCTAAAAAGGGCTTAAGGAAAAACACAGTGGCAAGAAAAAGGGGTGTATGGTGTCTAGTGAGGAGGAATCCCACATGGATGATGAGCATTGGATAATGGAAGATGAAGAGGAGGAAAGTGAAGTGGAGTCTACTAAAAAGTGGAGAAGAACTCAAAAGAGGGAAGTCAACATTTCTTGGATTGATGGGTTGAATACTAGAGACGACTCTGATACATCTACCAAGGATGTTAAAGGCAAGAGGGCTATGTCTGTGAGAAGGAAAATTTCCACTCCTACGAAGAGGGGTAAGAAGGTTATGGAGAAATAGAGTGATGATATGGGGGTTGATCCTGACACTGTTAACATCACCCAGAAACATGGGAAACATGATGTTTCGACTGAGAAGGGAGTGGAAAGTGGGTTCGAAACCCCAAGTAAAACTCTGCATATTCTTGACCCTAAAGTTGGCCTCCATTTTCCTGAGATTCCTGACCCGTCTAGCAACCTCCCTAACGATTTTGATGACATGCTGGCCCAAGCCAAAAATAGAGACTAGGTGGAGGAAGTGTTTGAGATGGTTAAAAATGCTATTAATTCACAACATAAAATGACCAAATGGTTCTTTCTTGAGATCAACAGAATCAATATCAAGTTACAACTGATGCAGGAAAGCTTGGGGAGAGGAAACAACACAGCTGCCGAACAGGGCACCTTGATTTTCAAAAATTGGGAAGCTATCCTGAAATTGGAGGAGATGGAACATGAATTGGGAAGGATGAGGGAAGAGTTCAATACTAGAATCTAGTATTTGGAGGAGACACTCACGGAGGTTAATAATAACTTGGAGAAGATTATGCACATCAACAAGTTAACTATACATAATAGTTTAAATGGGATGAATATGTTGACCGATAAGCTTAAAGAGTTGAAAAAAGAGCAATTCAAAGATTTTAGAGCAGAGGATATTTTGAATGTGGAAGATCTTGGAATACAAGACAAAGAGGAAGGCACTAAAGGTACTGGTAAACAGGTGGCTATGGAGGACTCTGGTGGCCCCTCCACCCGCACAAGGGGGACTAAGAAGAAACAATTCGAGGAAGAAAAGAAAGAATTGATAGACTTTGCCAAGATGCATGAGACGTTTCGTGAACAGGAAATTGAGGCAGTTGAAACACTAAAGAAAATGAATTAGTTTGGTCTATTCTCTTTTTTGCTATGTTATTCTATACTTATTTTGTTTTAGTAGCTTTCAGTTGGCAGACGGTTGGCTTACTATTTTAGTTTGCTTCTTTTTGTAAAGGGTTTCGGGGCCCCCTTTAAAACTTGTTTGACCATATTAATCAAAAACAAGTCATGACTTTAGTCTTCCATGACTTAATACACACTATTCCAAAATTTTATGTAGACGATACCCTGGGAAAACCTAAGAAACACATTAATCGCATTAGAGATTTGAGAACTATTTTGAATGACCACGAAAGTATAAAGTTTGCTTAAAGCTAAAAAGTGCATAGTTGTTGTGGATAGTGGACCCTTGTTGGGTTTCATTCACTCTTAGTGTGACATTGAAATAGATACAAAAATATTGATGCTATCATTAACACGCCTCTATCTTGGATTCTTATGCAACTTCAAAGATTTACATAATTAGCATCTATCCCACGTTGCTCTTTACCAAACTCTCAAACAAATACACCAAGTTTCATTGGGATAATGATTGTAAAAAGGCATTTGGGGACAAAATAACACTTTATGAATCCATTAGTCCTTATTCTTGTCATTCATGGAAAACCTCTCTCACTATATGTTTTTGTTATAAAATATGCCATTTGAGGCTTACTAGTACAAAATGACGAAAATGGTAAAGAATGTGGCATCTTTTACATTATCAGATTATGAGACTAGATGCCTAATTATTGTCTTCTTGTCACAATTAAACATATTATATATTTCATACACACTCGTGATTATTAAAGAAGATCCTTTGAAATTTATGCTTTCTAAAGCTAGTGAATTGGGACGTGCCACTAGGCACGGTGATATCACTCACATAATTTGATTGAGAACTCATTCATCAAAAATCTATTAAGGGCCAAGTCATGGTGAACCAATTAGCTCTTGCTCCATATTCTACTAATGCTCCTATTGATACATCATTTATACATGAGCACGTATTCACTATTGACTACTTCTCTCCTTGAACTATGTTCTTTGATAGATCTCACTGCATGATTAATCCAGGTTATAAAATAATATTGATCTCACGCATGAGAGACTTGATTCCCTCATCCTTTCATCTTGATTATCAATGCACTAATAATATTGCTAAATACAAGGCATTAATAATGGCCCTTTGGATGACCTTAAATTTTAAATCCATTTATTACTAGTGATTCACAACTAGTGGCTTGACATATTATAGAGGATTATAAAACTACGGACTCTTGACTTATTCAATATAATGAATTAGCCATGCAATTGCTTAATTCTTTCAACTCATATGTAGTCTATGTTATTCCTATAAAAAGCTAATTGACATGGAGATGCCATGGCTAATGTTACCTTCTCAATGAATATTAATGAGGATAACCCTCACTTCACATTGATTATTCATCACTTATGCTAATCAGGTATTCATGATACGTTACCACATGTTTATGCTACATTGATTAGTGAAGAATGGTTTCATGATGTATACACTTATATTGATTTTAGGGCATTTCCTCTCAATTGTTTTAAGAAAACTCATATATCCATTCATAAAACCTTTGCTAAATATTTATTTATCATATGTGTTCTTTATGGATGAGGTTATAATGGTCTATTACATTAATGTCTTGATGACACTAACAAATCCATTACTCTTTACGAGGCCCATAAGGGGCATTTATGGGGGATGTGAGAGTGCCAAGCTATTAGTTCAAAATATTTTATAAATGTGCTACTATTGGAGTACCGTGAAAAAGGATTATGATGGATTTGTTAATAAATGTTCTAAGTGCCAAATCTAGTAATTCAAAATATGCATTTCTAACGAATTTCATCTATTTACCTCTCCTTGGCCATTCTCTACTCAGTGGTTAGATTTGGTGGGTAAGATTGCCCTGGAATCTTCTTACATACATACTTTTATGATTATTTATATAGATTATTTTACCAAATGGATCTAAGTTATCCTATTCAAATATATTTAGCATTTGTATTTTTATTGTAGATAATCTTATCTCTTGATTTGGACTACCAATTAGACTAATGTTACCGATGATGGGACATCTTTAAGAATTAGGAATTGAAGATGTTTTTAGACAAATTCCATATTAAACAACACTTGTCTACCCCATATTACCCATAAGGAAAGGAAAAGTTGGGACTACCAATAAAACCATTGAGTAAATATTACATAAGGCAGTGGACACACATGGTACAAATTATCACACACAACTTATACCCACACTTTGGGCTTATTGTACTAGCATGCATACACCTACAAGTTATACACCATATTCATTAGTTATGGGATTATGGCCATTATGCCTCTTGAGCTTGAGATTCTCTCTTTGAGAGTCTATCTATTTGATATTCTTGATGACTTTACCTATAGAGCTCAAAGGTTCCAAGAGCTCAAAACTTTGGAAGAATCAAGATTTGATGTGCCTTTGTGTATATTAACGTCCACTAAGAAAAACTTATAATAAAGGCATTTTCCTTCGAATATATTTGAAGTTGAGTGATTTGGTCCTTCATGCTAATCCTAAGAATCCCAATGATAAGAAAGAATTGAGAGGCAAGTTTCATCCTAATTGCCTCAGACCCCTTTCTCATTACATCGAAGTTTGGTATTGGTGCATTTGGTTTATCTACAGTAGATGGCAAGCCAATAAAAAAATCATTTAACATCATACATCTACGAAAATACTATTGTTGATATCCACTTGGCTATTGTATTGCAATGGCATTATTTTAATATTAAGACTCCTTGTTGGTCCATTTGTTCCTTTCCTACTTCACCTTGCTATGCTCTCAATTATTATATCCTCTACTCTAGGTGATTCATTAACACTTGAAATGATTTCATGATCATGTCCCACTTGTTATTATCCTTACACATGTGTTGTTTATCCCATTTACTATGTGCCATTTTTGTGCCTACATGATTTATTACAAGACATGTTAGTTGTTTCACCATTAGGGGTATCTTCTCACCCCTAGTTTTCTATGGTTACATGTTTGACTATTACTTGATGTTCCTTATTTTCCCATCACATGATGCTTATTCTTGATAGTTATTTCATGATTTCATATACATTTTTATGACGTTATCTTTTTAATCTCTCCTCCAATCACTTGCAATTGTTTGATGCAACCATTTGGAGGGGCCATATATATCATCACTGATGCTTTTCATGCTTGAGATTTTAGAAAGCATCTTATGCTAGACAGAGACTCATCACCATATTTAGACGTAGTTATATCATTTTGTATAGAATGCCTACATCATAATGTTTTATTGCATTGCCACAAATATGTGTGGAGTTTTATCACATGGTTGCATCACACATACCCTTATTGTATTGTCATGTATCATATGGAGTTTTATTATATCACCATAGTATGTGGAGTTTTATCACATTGTCACATTGCACAAAAAATTATTGTATGGTAACATCGTGTGAACACTTATCACATTTTCGCATCACATGCAATATTTCATACTCCTTTAACAATCATAATTTCATGTCCTTTCTCTTCCCTTCTCATTTTTCATAGACAATTTGAGTAACTTGTAGTTTGTACTTATTTTGATCATGTTGCAAACACTTCCCATTGCATACTTTATGTTGTTTTGCATGTTTCGGTGGAGTGCTCATCCTAAGGAAAGTACGAGAATAATTGTATCCTTTTTGAAGGAACCATATCTTTCATCAATGTTTAAGTATTTAATTTTCATGTTGGATGAGAATGCCCATATATTTTGAAATGCATGCTCATGTTAAATTCACACACGTGTTAAAGAGGGGCCAAAATGTGATTGTAAAATTACCACACCCATGTTAATTCCTGTAACATCTCATCTCATATTACCCAGAAATTACATTCCCATTTTACCATAAAGTAAAATAAAACCATGATCATCATAATCGTATGTTTAACAAACACTATAATCGCATAATGATTACATAAAAAAAAAAAAGCATATTCTTTTTTTTTTCAATATTTTCAAACTGAAAATGTGTAACCTGTTCAAAGATAGCATGTTAGTAAGTTCCCTCACTTTACAATCATAATGTTTTCCTCATGGCAATAATGTTAAGTTTACATAGAATTTGACTGTCAAGTCCGATAATACAATATATTGCATCTGGAGTTTTGATATTTGTTTTCATAAGTCTCAGCTTGTCATCTACTTGGGAAGGAGAGCATCACCTGATTGCTTTTCCTCCAACCACAAACTGGCAATCCCCCACTCAACTTCCTTCATAGAAGTGGCCCTACCCTTCACGAAGGGAATAGATATAAAGAACCAATAGGTTTGCCATCTAAGTCTCTAGTGTTGCATGTCCTTCATAACTCATCACGGTCATACAACTATAGATCCACTCTAACTATGTATGACACTACTAGATGGTTATGCCATATGGAGCATAGTGAACCGACTAATGCATGCAGAAACTGATGCAGTACTTTGGCTAAAGATTTAATATAGATAAACTTTTCGCAATGAACATAGTTGATTGTCTACACACTCCTGACTCGACTTAGAAGTTATCTCATCCTACAGTGTTCTAGTAAGGCTTGTTTTGGTCATGGAATGACTTAATTAAATTTCCCACTTAGTCCATCTAACTTGGGCTTCTAACTCTGATTATGGGAGTGCATTCCAAGGGTTTTCTTGTTGCATCTACAACATGGAACCAATGACTCCACATCACTCTTCCATATTTTAATCGTTTAAAAGTTCTCATTTTTCAATCTCTAGACCAATCTTGGTCTATAACTTCATGAGATCAGTTTAAATTTTTAATTTGTTCCAAGGATTTTCTCCCAATCCATATTGACTATAATATATCCTGTTAAAGTCAGAAATACAAAGTAAATTGATAATACAGAGTAAAAGGAGAATACCATTTTCCATTATAGTAGACTCCTAGTCTATTAAAGACTTAAAAAGGTCCTGACACCTTCTACTCCATTCAAGAATAAATGTCATCAATAAAAATAAATTAATCATAATGATTACTTATCAGTCGAGCTATCAAGCTCTTTCTCTCATATTCAATTCTTGAAGTTAAACATGATTTTATTATTTTTCTTACCCATGCTCAAGGCACTTGCATGCACTCAAGGTGCAGTAGTAGTGATACCCTTATCTTGGTTTCACTTAAGCATAATAATGAAGCATACGGCTACGAAGCCAAAGGCACATAATAATAAATATTCCAATCGAACCTTGTTTCTTTTATTATTATACACAATTTCTAAACCCTGGTATCACAAGGAAACGACATAGACATGGTGTTTAGAACTACTGTTATAATACAATGATACAAGGTTTCATTATACATTAACTTTCATCTTTGTGCTAACATCTATATCAGAATAATTGGGTCCATCAATTATTGTGGCTCCTTGCCAGTATTGAACCAAGAATACAACTTTACAATGATGAGGAAGCAAAGATAATGATAAACCATAGTTTAGTAATAAGAATAGTTGCCCTTTGGGCACCAAAGTGGTAACAAAGACATCGGCGAGTAAGTGTACGGGTACCCGTTTCTATATAGATGTTTAAATTTGAAAAAAAAACATGCGCGTTTTTTTGTCCTACACAAAGAGAACGGGTACTCGTTCATAATGCGTACCCATTTTAGAACGGGTACCCATTCCTAAAAGCTTAGGCTTGGGAAAGGTATGGTAAGTCAACCCTTGCCTTGGACCTGCAATTTTTTTTCTAAGTATAGAACAAGAGAAAAGACTGAGTTTACCTATATGGTTGACGACATTTTTTCTAAATTTTTTTACAAAATTAAAACCTATTACAAATGACAGTGTCTAGTTTTCAAATATGTAATTTTTTTATTCTACTTGTTTTTCTATTTATTAATAAATTTATGAGCAAACTGGTCCAAAAACTTGAAATGACAAGTGTTTGTATTTTTTTAATAACTTTAATTTTTAAAGATTTTTGAAAAAAAAATTATATGTCATCAATCTACACATCATTCTCTACACAATGAAAGAAAAAAAATTCATTTTATGATTAGTTTTGCTCAAATTATGTTGGTCATACACGAGGGTTTTCGAAAATAACAATTAGGGCCAATAAAAAATTTAATAAAAAAATTATAAAAAAATATCCTCATCAAACTTCACTGTACTACACATCTTTCCCCAAAAGGATTTAGAAAAATACTTTTATTTAGGTCAAATTATGTTGGTCGTACACGTGCATGGTATGGTAAAAAAAATGACTTTTAAACAGTGGTTTTTAGAAATGCCTATTGAAAATTAATTTGTATCATCTGGGTATTAAAATAAATTACATATTTAGAAACTAGACTCCGAGTACTACATTTTATATTACTAACCATTTTTAAGATTCAATCTTTAAGTGCCTCAAATATTTAGGGCAAATGTGACAAATTCTGAAAATTAGGGAAAACACTTCCACTTTTTGGCGAAAAAGTGGACCCAACTTCTTGCACTGACCCCGGCTATGCCTCAGTCTTGGGTCTAATATTGTCTGAGTTATATATTTATAAATAAAACATCTCTCTGATGTCGGCCATATTACACAGGTCAGGTTTCTTAACTCAAGAAACGTTTAAAGACAAGAAACATTAAAACTTTAATAGAATGCTCATAGCATTTCATTATCATTTGCCTGGAACATGCACCAAATTGATAATCCAAGCATAAATAAGCCATTCAAAAAGGAAAATGATAAGCAAGATATAGTTGACTGTATTAAACCACTTCAAGTTTACATGACTTTGTCGAATCTCTGACTCTAAATGCAAGCTTCTATATGGGAAGTTCTACCTTAAAGCTTGTGGTATTTCACTCTTTCTGTGAAGGTTGTTCTTCTATTCTTTGTTTCTATTTGTTTTCTTCGAGCTCCTCTCTCAAGTTCCCTACTCTCCTGCTCGAGCCATGCAAAAACACAATTCCTCCCCACTGTCGTTTTTCCCCACACATGGGAAAGACTAAGACCAAAACTGATTTTCTTAACACCATCTCCAACCGATCCGAGAATAATTGATCGTGGAATCTCTTTTTTTGACAAGCTCACATCCACCATTAACTGCACTTTCTCCATCTTCTCCATAATCCATGGAGAGTGGAGTCATGCTTAACAACTTGCCAGCAATGCTCTCAGCCAAGAGACTTGACAAAGCAACAAAGGAACTTAAAACCATATAATACGATTATTGCCTTTATACCATATAAGGAATATCATGCTAATATAATTATAAGTTAAGTCATATGACACCATGAACATATTATGGAAAATATGGTGCTTAGCAATAATTAGGCAATATATTGCAAATATGGGGTTGAGGCTCGCTTCCTCCCCCTTAGCAATCTCTTACTGACATTAAAAAAAGTTAAGTCGATACTTATAAAATAATATAATAAACATATCGAGAATTCTGACAAAAGACAAAGATTAACTCTAACCACTAATAATGTTCCCTAAACATTATTCAATCAATTCAATGTAAATAACGTCGAAAAACCCTTGACAACAAAATGACATTAGTCTAATGGAGAATTCGACTAAACAAGGAGAGATAACCTAAACATACCCTGTATCAAAGGTTCAGGAAGTGTACAGTTTGAAACCCAAAAGGCATACCGCTCTTTTTAAAATATCTATCCCCTTCTCTCTAGTGATACTCTCCTTCCATTCTTAAAGGTTGAAATCTTTTTCCCTAGTTACACTCACAGTCATAGAAACTATGATTAGTGTACCATCAATAAATCATTAAACATTATGCTAAAATAATCTCAACATGTAATCTCATGTCTAATTCTAAGCATTAATCAATGATTTATCCTGACATTTTTACCAAATGTCAAATCATTAACCTATGATTACTTATCCAATTAATCACATGAAAAGTAAAAGTTAAACATATTCAAAACTGGGGATGTAACATATCTCCCCCCATATGAATCATCGTCCTGGATGATTTAATGTATCCAAAACTTATAACATAAAAAGTGTTTTGTTCATCATAAATAAAAGCTTAAAAGAAATGAGGGAATCTTTCATAAATATCTTCATAATTTTCCCAGGTGGCATTCTCTTCTGCATATCGGTTCCACTGAACCTTGCATCGAGTAATCTCTTTATTATACAAGTGTAGCTTACGTATTTCGAGCACCTTGATGGGCTCGATCATTACCACCCCTAGGTCCTTCACCTGTATGACATTCCAATCAAGAATAGGAACATGATTATTTCCTACAACATATTTTTTCAAATAAGAAACATGAAAAACATTATGCATCATGGCAAGAGTTGGTGGTAGAGCAATCTTGTATGCAACTGGGTTGACCCCTTCGAGAACTTCAAAGGGACCCACATACCTAGGAGCTAGTTTGGATGTCTTTCCAAACTTAATAGAACTCTTTTGTGGTTTAACTATTAAGAGGACTTTTTCTCCCACTAAGAAATGCCTTGTAATGCACTTAGCATCCGCATAACTTTTTTGCCTATCATTCCCTTCCGCTAGCCTTTTCTTAATCAGATGGATTTGCTCTTACATTTCTGATAGCATTTCTAGACCAAGGCTAATCCTATCTTTAGCTTATCCCAACTTATAGGAGTTTGACACTTTCTTCCATATAATTCTTCAAATGGAGCCATCTTAATAGCAGAAGGATATGAATTATTGTAATAAAATTCCACAAGAGGAAGATAATATTCCCACTTGTATTGCTAGTCCATGCAATACATTCTCAATAGATATTCCAACACTTGGTTTACTCTTTAAGTTTGGCCATCCGTCTCGGGATGATAAGTAGAGGTTATGTTTAACTGAGTTCCAAGTGAGGAAAATAAGGTTTACCAAAACCTTGATGTCATACGGGCATCCCTATCTGAGATAATCTTCTTAGGAATACCATGCAATCTGAATACTTCTTGCACAAATTTGCAGGCTATGATTAGTGTCCCATCTGTCAATTTTTTGGGTATGAAATGTGCTATCTTTGTGAGTCTATCCACCATAGCCAGAATAGTATTGTGTCTATTTCTAGACATAGCAAGTCCTAAATAGGGTGCATAATGAACCTCTTTCCACACGATATTCCTTAACTCCTCAAAGTTTAGAACGTGCATTCTTCCTTTAAACCTTAATAACCCATCTGGTTCAAAGTGGAATCCATCACACCTAGAATCCTAAGGATTGTTCACAAGAGCTTGTTTTACCTGCTCATAATATTCATCTCCCTTGGACCTTTGCAATACCTAATTCCTAAAATTAGAATATATGAAGATTATCAAGGAGATATGTCTTCTCCTTCTTAAGGCATTCGTCACTCAGTTTTCCTCGCCCTATATATATTTAATCTCAAAATCATAATCAGATATTAATTCTAACCATCTTCTCTAGAGATCATTCAGATGTGGTTGAGTAAACAAATATTTGATCCCTTGATGGTCTGTTTTTAATTCAAAAGGTTTCCCAAGTAAATAATGTCTCCACATTTGCAGTGCATGAACCACTGTTGCCAACTCTAGATCGTGAGGAACATAATTCTGCTCATATGATTTTAATTTTCTAGATTCATAAGAAATAAATTGCCCATCTTGGGCAAGTACACCACCTAATCCTTCTCTTAAGGCATCGGTGATGACTAAAAAATGACCTTCTGGGTTAGGTACCTTTAAAATATGCGTCATAGTCAACTTTTCTTTTAGTTGGTCAAATGCCTCATGGCATTTCTCTGACCAATCAAATCTTTTTCCTTTTCTTTGTAATGAAGTAATAGGATAGACAATTTTTGAAAAATTAGCCACAAATTTTCTGCAATAACATGCTAGGCCCATGAAACTATGGACCTCATGCACATTTCTTAGTACCAACCATTCCAGAGTGGCTCTAATCTTTGTTGGGTCCACATCAATTCCCTTAGCTGAAATTATATGACCCAAGTATTGTACTTCTTTTTGAAAGAAAGTACACCTCGAGAGCTTTCCATACAGTTTATTCTCTCTTAATCTCTGGAGAACAATCCTTAGATGTTGAAGGTGTTCCTCCTCATTCTTGGAGTAAATCCAAATATCATCAAGGAAAACAAGGACAAACTTGTCCTAACAATCTCTGAACACACTATTCATTAAATTCATAAATGTTGCAAGTGCATTCATTAACCCAAAGGGTAGGACAGTGAACTCATAGTGCCCATACCTCGTTCTAAAGGGTGTCTTATGAATATCCTCATCCTTTAGCCTCAATTGATGGTATCTTGATTGAAGATTGATCTTTGAGAACACGGTTACCCCTTGCATTTGATCAAAGAGATCATTAATGCAAAGCAATGGATACTTGTTCTTTATCATTGCCTTATTTAGCATATGATAATCTATGCATAGCCATAATGTACCATCTTTCTTTTGAACAAAGATTACTGGTGCTCCCTAGGGTGAAACAATGGGTCTCATTAATCCTTTCTCTACCAATTCTTGCAGTTGAGCTTTTAGCTCCATTAACTCTGTTGTGGTCATTCTATAAGGATCTCTAGGTATAGGTTTCGATCCTAGAATTATATCTATTGAAAATCAAAAGCCCTCTTAGGAGGTAATTCTGGTAATTCATCTGGGAATGCATCCTAAAAATCTAGAAGAAAGGGTACCTATCCATATCTGATCTCTCTTGATCTATGGATTCTCTTTCTTCAACTCCTTACAATTTTTGAGATTCATAATACATCAAATCATCTTAGAAAACAAACTCTTTGTAACTATTTATTTTCTCCATTTTAACAACAAATAGTTGACATCCTTTTCTCTGGGCTCTTTTCATCTGTAGGGCAGATATTTGCCTCAATTTAACCTCTCTAGAAATGCCTTGCAGAAAAACTTTATTCCTAAGGTCATCTAAGCATTCTATTGTTTTAGCAAAACAATCCACCTTAGCCCTATATCTCCATAACCAATTTATTCCAAGGATGACATCATATGAGCCTAATGGAGCTACATAAAGGTTCACTTTAGTGGAAAAACTCAGGAGTTCAACCTTGGCTTCAAACAAACATTGCTCTACCTGAGCCCTTGTTTGATTAGAATATTTAATTGACCAGGTATTTGCAATGTAACCATCTTTTCTAGAAATCTTATTTAAAACTTTTGGAGAAATGAAACATTATGTAGCACCAGTATCTATCAAAACTAAAATTAGAATACCAGATAAAATGTCATGTCCCCATTTTTAAAGTAACTTAAAATATTATAATTGTAAATTAATTTTATAAAGTATTTTTAATTTCTTTATAAAATTAATATTTTATTTAAGTTACTTAAGTCAGTATTAAAACACTTTATTAAAAAGTGTTATGTGTACACAAAAACAAGCATTTAAAAAGTTAGCGTGTAAAAGCATTTAAAAATTGTAAGGTGTGATTGTGTACGTAAAAACTTTCATTTAATAAAATTAGGGCTTGTCCTAATTGATGAAAGTTTAAAAGGGTTGTTGAGAGTTATTGTTGAGCATATTTTAGATGCTTATGTCTTGGTTTTTCTGATTGAGTCTATGACTTATGTTTTGTATCCAGTCAATGTCAAAGAGAGGTTTCTTTGCATTTGCTGAATTGTAAGAGGAGAAATCACTCAGGTTTCTCAGTTGGGCTTCATTGTAATTGGAATTTCAATAATTGGTCTGAGACCATTTTGCAAGCTTCATTGAAAATTGTATGGAAATTTGATAATAAAATGCAGAGGTTTTTATGACAAATTTATTGATTGATAAATCAATATAAATTTGTCTATTTTGAATAGATATTTACATCTCTGGTATTTGTTCTAATATTACCTCAAAAGTCTAAAAGTAATGCTTAGATTTAATAGTATGTGAGAAAAATTTAACAAAAAATATTCAGAAAACCATTTATCTGTGTTGTGATTGGCTCAAAATTTGAGCTCTTAAGGATATATTTTGTGGAAATACTATTTTGAGTAAAACAAACACACTAAAATCAAGGAGAAAATATGGTGGAAGGGAAGTATCTGGCAATACTAATAGATTAACTTGTTTAATTGAATTCTAAGTTCAGAAATTTGGTTATTAAATAAATAATTTTTTTAATGTTAAACAAATAATATTTTTTTCTTTACCTCTATGCAAATATTATAGCAAAAATTTTAATATCTATATTAATATAATATTCATATTAATGCGAGTATTTAATTTTGATTTATTGTATATATTATTTATAAATTTGATATTTTAAATATTAATGAAACCATATAATTAATTATATATTAAATTATTGATTATACAAATTAATATAATTATCATTATATTTATATTTATGTTATATTATAGTAAAATGAAATATTAAAATATTTTTGTGTATAAATATTAAATATTGAAATATTATATTGATCTAAATATTAATATCAATAAAATTAATGTTATATTAAAATTTAAGAAATACCTAATTTTTTTACATTTAAAAACTATTTGCTAGTTACTTTTTAAATTATAATTCTATTATTATCTCTTAAATCTTAATATAACAATAATAATAATTTTATTGATATTAATTTTTTACATTTAAAACTATTTTCTAATTGCTTTTTATTACCTGCCTGGTTACAATGAGTTTTTTTAATCCAGTGATTAATATATTTGGAATAAACCAATTTAAACATTAATGAAACCATATAATTAATTATTTATATATTAATAATAGAATGTATATTAAATTATTGATTATACAAATTAGTAGAGTTATCCATATAGTAAAATGAAATATTAATATATATATTTGTGTATAAATATTAAATATTAAAATATTATAATGATTTAAATATTAATATCAATAAAATTATTATTGTTATATTAAAATTTAAGAAATAACTAAAAAAAATTACATTTAAAAACTATTGCTAATTGCTTTTTGAATTATAATTCTATTACTCTTAAATTTTAATACAACAACAATTTTTAGATTACAACCTTGGTCAGCAGATTACAACCCTTCTTGGATGGTCTCATAACTAGCTGTCAAAAAGGTTTCGTCCCCGGAAGACATATTGTTGATGCCCCATCTCCATTCATGAGTTAATACACTCTATGGATAGGAGTAACATCCCAAGTATGGCTCTTAAACTAGATATCTCAAAAGCCCATGACATAATCACTTGGGAATTCTTATTCAAAGTACTAAGGAAGTTTGGGTTCTAGGACAACATGATTAAACTCATAAGTGAATATGTGACCATAGTCAAGTATTCGGTCTTGGTCAATGGTATCCCCTAGGGATATTTCAACTCTGGTAGGGGAATTAGATAGGGGATCTTTTATCCCCCTATTTGTTCATTATCATGGCCGAGGTTCTGGGAAGAAATATATTGAACCTTTTGAGAAGACAAGATCTAAAAGGGGTTAGAGATGCCTCTATTGTGGACCCTTCTTCCATACAATAGTTTGTGGATGGCACTATGTTGTTCGAAGTTGCCTGGGTGGTGGAAGCTAGAAAGTAGAAACAACTACTCAATGACTATGCTAGGGCCTCTGGGAAATGCATTTATTATGATAAGAGCAATGTCTTCTTCTTCAACAGTAAATAGGACCTTCGATGGAAGATTAAAACTATTCTCAATTGTAATGAGGTTGCCCTGCCAACTACTTACCTTGGACTCCCCCTCACTCTCAAGGAAGTAATCCCCTCTTACTGGAATGTTGTTCTTGAGAGAATCCAAAAGAAGTTGGAAGGTTGGAAGGGTAAGTTGCTGAGTCAAGTAGGTAAGTACCAACTCTTGAAGGCTTCCCTCCAAGGTACCCCCACCTACTTTCTCACTTTGTTTAAAATGCCTAGATACATAGCAGAGAAATTTGGAAATATTCAAAGAACTTTCCTCTGGACGGGGGTTGAAGAAAAGAAGAAAATTTCCCTCATCAGCTGAGACAAAGTCTGCCTCCCTAAGTCCTAGGGGGACTGCGCATCAGAAAGATCCAATTGATGAACAAAGCACTACTGATGAAGGTGGGATGGTGTTTTTTTAAGGAAGAAAAAGACCGGGGTCAGATAATGAAAGCCAAGTATTTGCACAATGAAGAGATAATCGACTTCTTGGAGCTTCAAAATCTTCCTAGAGGTTCCATTATCTGGAACACAATGCTTAAAACCAGGATCATCCTCTCTCGAGGAATGAAGCGGAAGCTTGGCAAGGGGGACAATATTAGGTTATGGGAAGACACTTAGCTTCAAGAGAAACTTCTGTCCAACCAGGGAAATGACAGCCTTTTTCATAGAGCTACCAATTTCTTTGGGGAGAAGGTTATTAATTATATAGACCACTCTCAGGGCAGAAGGCAATGGAAAAGTATTGTTGATTGTTGGACTAAAAACAATTTGAGCACAATCAAGTGGTTAGCTCCTTACAACTTGAGCTGAGTAATTACAAAATTCCCATGTTTCCCAGACAGGATAAAATGTTATGGGCATAAGATAATCAAGGTATCTTCTTGGCTAAGACTGCTTACAATCTATTGTCTAACAATGGTCAACTCAATAGATACTGGTAGAAGGTCTGGAACAGTCATTTGAATCTCAAAATCAATTTCTTCTGGTGGTCTATGGCACACCACAAAATCTTGACCATCGACAATCTTAAAAAAAGGGCTTTCAACTGGTTAATTGGTGTATGCTTTGTCATAAGGAAGAAAAGTCCACACCCCACTTGATCCTACACTGTGATTACACTAAAGAGATTTGGAGTATGATATTGGGCAAGCTTGGCCTTGACTGGGTGATGAGTGAAAGCCTCACTCAATTTGTGGAGAGCTGGAATGCCCCCTTTAGACATCCAAGAATTAGGGAACTATGGAGACAAATTCCCCCACACTTGGGATGGGGCATTTGGAAAGATAGAAATAATAGAATCTCCAGGGACTCTGCCAAAAGCCCTAAGGAGGTCTTCTTCTTTTTCAACAAATTAGTGTATGAAAATACTTCCAACAACACGCTGAACACTGCCAAAGACCCCCTGACCCAATCTGAGATGTAGGTGGCCAAGGATTGGGGTTTATCCTTGGACATAGCCTCCTTTGACAAGTCAAAGAGGATTTCTTGACATAGCACTTCCAAGAAACCCCTTATAGACTAGGTTAAGCTTAATTTTGATGGTGCAACCAAGAGTGGGCACAGGTATGGCCAGTGGTTGGGGAATTATCAGGAGTAACAATGGGCTTTTCATTGCTGCTTATGCTGGAGGGATAGACAAATAATCTAACAATGTGGTTGAGGGTCTTGCTTTACTGTGGGGCCTTAAAATTGCCCTTACCTTGGGTATAGACAGAATTTAGATTGAAGGGGATTCAAAAATCATTATTGATGTTGTCTTGGGTAGGGCTGACACTGGTTGGAAGCTCAAGGACATAACTGGTGACATAACGGGCCTATTGATGGGGTTCAGAGATAAAGAGATAGGTCACACCTATAGAGAGGGTAACAAGGTGGCCGACAATATGGCTAACCTTGGGCAAAACCTCAATAGCTAGAGGTGTTGGAGGAAGGTGGAAAGTCTTCCCAAACATGTTCAAACCCTCCTCCTAAAGGAGATGAATTAATTCCCCATTCTTTGTCATGGGTTTCAAACATGCTAATTGGAATTCTACCACTGTTTGCATGCGTCATAGGTGCCACCGGGTGATGACTCATCGTGGGATGACTCAAAGACAAGTCAACAAGATGACTAAGACAATCCAACCTCACAAGCACATGATCGATCACGTGGTCAAAAAGATGACAAGGCAAAGACATTTAACCCAGTGGAAGGCTTCCTTTAATGATTGCTTTGATATTACCCATCATGTTGAGTACATGGCTTTTAGTTCGTGTAGGGTGAAATTATGGCATGATGAAATCATAAGGCGACAGGGTGACGGAGAAGGTCTCCAACTTCGAGATTTGCTTAGTTGGTCACCTGCCAATATCAAGATCAAACTTTTATAGGGTTGCATAGTTCACATCTAGTCCTCTTTCACTCTGCGCACTGTTAAGTTTCTTGGCTTTGTGAACCAAACCTCTTTCACTCTACAAATCTTTAGCGGCTCTATGAAGATGGGGGGGAGAACCATAACATAACCCTTATCTTGCGAGGAGTTTAGGAAAAATGAAACTCTGTGGCAAATTTGTTGCAAGGGGGAGTGGATCCTTACCTTGAATGTCTTTAGGGGTATGATGAAAATTTGTCAAAGCAATGCGTGGTGTCATGGGATAACAGAAGGGTGCAAATTGGTGGTGTCAATTTTGAGATAATGAGGAAACTCAAGACAAGGAGAACCTTACGCCTCATGATAAAGTCAGAATGCCCTCAACCAAGAGGTCTAGCAAGATGGCCTCAAAACCTACCCCCTCACTAAAAGAGCATGTGGTTTCTAGCGACTCAGAGAAGAAGGAAGAGAATATAGACAACGAGGTTAATGCTGGGAAGGTGGATGAGACCGGGGATACGTCTAGATGGGTGGCGATGATGGCCCTAGCCTATTTTTGGAGTTGAATATTCCTGATTCTGAGACTGAAAACTCTTCTAACCAGAAGTAAGATAACTAGGACACCAAAGATGGTGAAACTAGTACCAAGGAGGGACCTATGATTGAAGCCTTGAACAACAAAGTTACAGAACTTGAGATAAATTTTAAAATCCTTGCTAGGTTCGCATCTAAAGTTATGCACAGATCAACAACCACGTTGGTTGTCTTGCAAGACCTGGAACTCAACAAACATGGCATTGAGAACAAGAAGATGAAGGACTATGAGGAGCTATATCAATTCCTCACTGAAGACTGGGACCAGTTATTCAACTAGCCCTTAGTGTTTTTCTCTCTGCTATTTTTTGGTAGTTGGTCTGCTGTCCGTTGGTTGTCAGTCCACTGTTCTTGGTTGTTTTTTTTGTTGGTTCAGTGTTTCTACCCTGGACTCTGTTGTCTATGTTGTGTGCCTGCTGGGCTATTTTGTATTGGGATTGGCGCCCTAGTTTTGTCACTTATAATAATAAATAATAATAATTTTATTGATATTAATTGTTTACATTTAAAAACTATTTGTTAACAAAAACTATTTGGAAAACCATTTATCTGTGTTGTGATTGGCTCAAAATTTGAGCTCTTAAGGACGGATCTAAATTCTTGCCCGGAATTTAATTGTTAAACAAATAATTTTTTTAATGTTAAATAAATAATATTTTTTCTTTACCTCTATGCAAATATTATAACAAAAATTATATTTAATTTTGATTCATTGTATATATTATTTATAAATTTGATATTTTAAATATTACTGAAACTATATGATTAATTATATATTAATAATAGAATGTATATTAAATTATTGATTATACAAATTAGTAGAATTATATTATATTTATATTTATGTTATATTATAGTAAAAGTAAATATAAATATATATTTGTGTATACATATTGAATATTTGTGTATAAATATTAAATATTGAAATATTATACTCCTATGGAACACACAATCATTTAATTTTAACATTACTTTGGTATTGTTATATTTGTACTAGTAATCTAAATTGCTAACTTAAAATAAAAAATAAAAGAAAACAATTCAACAACGAAGGAGTGGGTTGGATAAACAAGACCAAGGAGTTTGTATTTTTTAAGGTATATTTAAGAGTGAGAACAAAATGGTTTAAAGTTAGTTATGTTTTTTACATTACGACGAGATTATTTAAAACAAATTGTTATGAATAGAGAGCTCAAGTGTAGAAGCAGAGTAGACTTTGGGAGTTCTTATATGCTTGTTTATTGGTACTATTTATTTTTTTTGTTTACTGATATTATTTAACTGTTATGAATTCAAGTGTAGAAGCACAATAGACTTTGTGAGTTCTTATATGCTTGTTTACTAGTACTATTTAACTTTTTTATTTACTGATATTATTTAACAAATTAAGGACTGTTTAATTTGTTTATTGAGTGACTAAAGTAAATAATATTTATTTGTAGCTTTGTTTTGCCATGGGATGAATCTCAAGAAAAAGAAAAAAAACAAGATATCTCACTCACTAAAAAAATATGGGGCATATTATCATTTTGAAATTCATGCAGGTTGAGTGTCGACATTACGGGTTTGATAAATTTCAGCTCTATGAATTAATCAACACTTATTATTGTAAAAATATTAAGAAACTCAAAACTATTTTTAAATTATCGGTCTCATTCCATCCTCCTTCAACTAAAAATAAATACCAATTTTATAAAAAAAAACAAAATTGCCCTTTTTACCATATTCTAACAACTTTCTGAATACCAATATTATAAAAAAACGAAAATTGCCCTTTTTACCATATTTTAACAACTTTATGAAATTGTCATAACTTCACATCTTTCTAATCAACTTTGCATCTTTCTAATCAATTCCTGCATCTTCTGCCCATAAATTTACTAATAAATCAAAAAAATTCAACTAAAAACGCATACTATTATTACAACACTACAATGCAAGTACTGACCACTACATGACGTTTGTTTAATTATCACATTTATTTTGACTCTATTATAATCCTAGCTCTAAATACATGAATTAATTGTTTGTTAATTGATTGCCTTTGTTTAGTTAACCTAGATAGATTCTCCTTTCAAGCTATCTTCAGCTTAGATGTCATCACTAAAAATTATGTCTTAGGTCAAAGTCACATGGGACATACATCTGTCATGTACCACCTCCAACGAGAACACTTTTAACATTATGTAATTGCCATTCGAGCTCATCCCATTCGATTCAATTCCTTCAAATCTTTATTGTTTTAGTTTTTCTTTGCAAATTTATCGTGGTAAGAGGAGCCCGAGATCACTGTAATCCATAGTAGCAAGAAAAAGCTTCCTATTTGGAAAAAAAATCACCCATTTTTCTTTTTGTTGGCCGAATCTATAAAACAATTTTTTAAGGAGTGGGTCAATATTGATTAACTTGTCCAACCTCTTTTCTCTCTTTTTTTTTAATAATTGATTTATTGACAAAAAGTACCAAATAATATTATAAGAACCAATCATCAATAGCCAATTTTGTACTTTATAATTTCCACTATTATAAACATTCTTGGATGAATATTACTTATTTATCTCTTTCCTTTGTCTCCTTGTGTACCTTTCAATTGGGGCTCCATTCCATCACCTCTATCCCTGACCTTCTATCCTATTTAGATATCTAAGTTTGCAATCCTACTCACTATTTTCTCTTCATTTCGATGATGGATTATTGAGTGTGATTCGAAATGTTGATACAAAAAATAAACGCAGTTGAATCCAAAAGCTAGAAATCATCTTCATGGCCTATGGATGACTCATACCTACTAAAAAGTACCAAAATTGTAGATTATACAATCCCAGAGATAGGGGAGTACAAAAGGGTTGTTTTTAAACATCATCCACTTCAACATTCAAAAGTTAATTTTGACCAATAAAAATAGGACAAATATTTACCATTTTTTGTTGTGGATGAGGTGTAAAATTGCTATTGACTATTTGACCATTGAAGCGGATGATGTTTAAGTAGAGCCGTACAAAAGACAGGTATACAAAGAGTGAACCATATCAACAAAATATTCGCCTACTAAAAGGGCTTATAAATCTGAGCATATGACGTAGTCTCGGTTAGGGGATCTAATGAAGGGATGCCTTAGACCATGCAGCCCTTAGAGTTAACACAACAAATACAATTCAAATGAGGAAAATGCATAAATATGCATGAAATATTATGTTTTGTTTGAGTCTTCAAATGATAGATAACAATGATCCCAAATGAGACATCAACAACAAAAGACATGTTGCTGCAACACGAATCTTCTCTCAGGCTCGGCTCAATGTATTTTGACCATGCTGCCAACCTCTCAAGTTTCTCTGACAAGATCATCCACCAACCTCTGCAACAGTCACAATCAAAGACTTCCATCTCCATAGATAAAGGCACAAGAAGCAGTTATGGAAGTTGAACAGTTTGTATCTCTTCTGTTGCTCTATCCCAACTGTCATGATTTGCTTTGAAGATGACACGTCACATTTCTTCCTTGCAATGCACATGAGTGCCAATGATTACATAAAATGTCGCTGACTAATGAGTGAACCATTGCGCCATCACTGCAAGCTACACCATTGCACAAGACATTTGTTTGCACGTGCAACCTTCATTTAGTACATTTGTGCCTAGCATGCAAGCTTCCAACTTTTTCTCTAAGACTTGCTTCATGCAAAGCTTTATTGAATTTGAGACAACACTACACTATTGTGTGCATAAGGTTTGTGCAAGTCACTTATTCACTTAGTATGTTTTTGGTTTATGAGGATCGCTCATGCTTGCATGCTCCTGCATCACCATTATTGTTACCATATTTTTTTTACTTTGGTTGTTAAATCCATGTTGGATTGCTTCCTAGCAGTCGAGTTCTCGTAAGTCTCTTTGGATTTGATTTCAACATTCTTCATTCCTTTGACTTTTTGGTTAATGACAAAAGAAGCAATTGTATGACGTATCAATCTCTTCCTCCACTTGACTGTCATCTGGGACACATGCAAACATTCTATATCACCATCTTTAGTCTCCTACATCACTATCCTTACCATCCTCTAATCCTACATCAACTCCAGGTTCTAGAATCAAACATTACAAAAGCAAGCCTAAGGGGTTGTCCATATCCACCAATCCATTCAATCCCTTTGACACTCCACCTAATCAAAGTCCAAACCCTAATCCTACAACACCATCCATCCCTTTGAAATGGCTAAAACAAGACTTCCATGCACTCATTAGCTAGTTCAACAAAAATGGCTAAACACAAGCCTATGAAATGTAGCTGGAGCATTACATAGTCCAAATGGAAGAACTTTGTAGGCAAAAGTTCCTCAAGAACAAGTGAAAGTAGTGTTATCTTGATCTTCATGTGCTACTTGGATTTGGTTATATCCACTGAACCAATCTAGGAAAGAAAAATACTTTCTCCCTGCAAGGTTGTCTAGCACTTGGTCAATGGATGGTAAGGGAAAGTAGTCCTTTTTGTGGCTTTGTTTAGCTCTCTATAGTCAATACATACTCTCCACTTCCCATTGTTTTTGGGTACTATGACTAAGGGTGAGACCCATTGACTGTCTAAGATTGGATATATAAACCCTACTTGCAACAATTTTTCTATTTCAGTCTTAACAATGTCTTTTAAAGCAGGATTCAATCTTCTCTAGGGTTGTCTGACAGGTTTGACATCTTCAGTGTATATATGATGAGTGCAGATCTCAAGAGGGATGCCCTTCATATCTTGGTATTCCCAAGCAAAAGCTGTTGAATGGGAAATTAGGAGTTTGATAAGTTCTTCTTCCTGTTTTTCTGCTAACTGGGTGTTGATATTCAGTGTTTTTGATGCAGGAGCTTCAATTTACAACTATTTTTCAAATATTATATTTTAATAACCTTGTTAATTTTTGGTTTTATCTAAGGGCTTAGAAGCCATTTTTGATGTGTTGTAATAAGGACTTAGTCTACTTGATTTGACTAGTCCACTAGAAGATTTGAAAGACCTATTTTATAGGTTTTTCTATTTTAGAAACTTTTTGTTTTATTTAAAACTGCTTTTTATTTTGATTTTCTGCCTTCCTAGGCAGTTGTACGGACAAGGGGAAGAGGAAGAGTTTTTAGAACTTCCTATATATCTCAGTTGTGATAAAACATGCTAAATATAAGAAAGCAAGAGGAGTTTTTTTAAGAAAAAGAGTATTTTTTCTGTTTTTGCTGTTAAAACAGCCTTGGTACGGCCAAGTACGGCTGCTTGTGAATTGAATTTTTTTTCAATGTTTTAATTCTGTGTTGAAGCTTCCATTTGCAGGTGATTGGAGGTTTTGAAACAGCTGGAGGTGTTCAATTTTTTTCTGTTTGCAAATATTGTATCAAACCCTCTTTACCTAGGGTTCTGAGGCAAGATGGAGTTTTGTTCCTCTGTCTTCTGAAGGTGAACAGTCATCTTGTGAGGAGATGGAGGAATTTAGATTAGTTTGCATGTTCTTGTTGTTTGATAAGTTGTTCTCCTTCTTTCCTAGTGGTTGGCATGTCTCTATCTAGTCAAACAGTGACTAGTTAGCCAAGAAAGATAAAAAGACAGCAGAAATGTTAGAAAACAGCCAAAGATTTGATCAAATGATGTTGATCTCTGTGTATTAGAAGGTTGGCAAGTCTGCACATCATCCCCCTGGTCCAGTCAAGGTGTTTGTTTGAAACAAATCTTCTCTATTCCTCAACTAGAAAGAGTTCTAGGAGAAAAGACAGTTTGCTGTTATAAAAAAACAGTCTATTTGCTAATTCATGTTGACAAAGTACGGCCCTGTACTTTTTGTGGAGAGTTAGCAAAGTTTCATGGATGTTGGAGTGTGTAGTAATCCTACATGGTCTGTGGAAGGAATGTTGAATTGAGATTGTGTGAAGAAACCTTAAAGAAGTAGATTTCTTTGTAATGCTGTTTTTGTGACAGTCAAGGATAGTTGCTGTCCACATTCCTATTTAGGACAGAAATTTGATCATCTGATTAATAGTTTAATGTTGTTCCTGTCTACAGAAGGTATAAGGAAGAATGATGAGGAGAACCCTATTGATAAGGGAGTACCATACCAAATTGATGGTTCATAACAGTTACAAGTTACAAGTTGTTACCACAATACTGTCATAAGACAGTCAGTATGCTATTGCTGTCCATTGTTCTCCATAAATACAGTGTGGATTGTATGTATGCAAATAGTAGTTATTTCACCTTGAAATGGTCAGTATGCATCAAGCATTGAAGTTCTTTTGAAACCTTGAGGGGTCATTTAATGAATTCTTTAAGTCTTCAACTTTCTCCAAACGCTGTCCTAAGACAGCAACCTGCTGTTTTGCTGTCCACTGCCCCTTTAGTCATAGTATGGGCCTACATGTGAGTTGATGGTTGGTCTTTCATATCTAATGTTTAGTGTGCACATAGTATTGATGGTCCTGTGAAGTTTGAGATGTTGAACCAAGTCTAGAAGGGTTAAACCTTATTCCAAACATTGTCTAAAACAGTCTTATTGCTGCTACTGTTATTTGTCTAGAGAATGCAGGAAGTGCTCTCTATGTCAGAAGTCTCATGGCTGTCATGACAAGTATGTGTGTTTACTATTGGTAGAGGTGTGGTAATAGGTTGTGAGTCCTTGAAAGGGTGTATTGTGCCAGAAGTTAGATGGAGCAATGACTCTCCAAATTGAGAAGTGGTTAGCCTGAGAGGAGGACACTAGATAGAGGTCCTAGGCTAGATAAATCTCAGTAATAGCCTTGTGTAGGCTTTGTGGTCACAAACACTTTTGCAAACCTCTAAGAAGGAAGTTTAGTTCCTTGAGTGAGATTCAAACTACTCTTACCTTACCTCTGCATCAGTTTTCCCAGGTAAAATCATGACCTGTTTTGTGATCTGATCCATAGATGTAGTCAATCCATATCCTGGAGTCATGGAATTAAGGGGGCAGGAATGTGGAAGCAACATATGGAATGTGGCTAAGTCTCTGTAAAAGGTCTCTCTACAAGGAATGATATTTGCTAGGGTACAATGAGTAGAAGTGAGAAATTCTCTCCTTGAATCTTGGGATAGCTCCATTATATCCTCATTAATAAGAATGTGGGTGATATCTTCCGCTGTATCATAGTGGATTTCTTCTTCTAACTCACCCAAATGTTCTTTGATGGTAACCATAGCTACTGAGGCACTGTTTCCCATATTATCTGACTCATCTACCCATACTCTTCCTGAATAATGTATTGATGGTTTAGGTGGAGGATACAAGGATATTTTCTTCAAATCTATTCCATTAGAAATGACCATATCCCCAGTTCGATAATCAATAGATGTTGTTGTTGTAGCCAGCCATGGTCTTCCCAATATCAATGGATATGCATTTCACTGGTTTCTAGGTTCTAATATCAGGAAGTCTACTGGGAATTTCCATTATTCTATCACAACTGGAACATCAGTAATCACCCCTTTTAAAATAGCTACCAACTGGTCAGCAAGTTGAAGGATTGTGGATGTGGATTAGATACCTGTTAAGGCTAATTTGTCCATTGTATGAACTGTAATTACATTTATTGTTGCTCCCAAATCAACCAAAACATTTGAAATTTCTACCCCTGAGATGTAAACAATCATGACAAGATTTCCAGAATCTCCATATTTTTGGAGGAGCATTTCTCCCATTAGGAGGTCTACTACTTTTCCTTCCACCTCGATGGTGGAAGGAAAGTTTTTCTTCCTGCCTTGGGTCTTAACACAATGTTGTTTGATGAATTGGTTCAGTTTAGGCACATCCCTAATTGCTTGTAGGAGCAGAATTTCAATGTTCAATTGTCTAATTTCTTGTAAAAGTTCTGATTATAGGGTAGATTGGATTTGTTTTTGTAAGACCTTTTTTCTGGGGAACATGTTGTTTGAGTCGTTCTAGGTATGGTGCTAGTTTTACTATCTCTGGAGCATCTCTGAAGTTCTTATCAGAAATGTTTCCAGGGGTGTTCTCTGAAGTCATTCTTTTAGGAGGAACTCTGGAGTTATCCAAGGATGATTCTTTTAGTATTGTTTCGATAGTAATCTCCTCTAGAAGCTGAGCGGATGGATTTTTAGGTTCCTCATCATTAGTTACTTCAACTATAGTTAGAGGAGATGGTCTTGGAGGTGCTTTCCCAGAACGTAGTTGGAGGTTATTGGATAATATGGCATTAATACTAGCCATGTTTTCTTGTTTTGTCATGTAAACAGTTGCTCCCTGCTTATTCTGTAGGTTTGGTATAGGTTCAGCTAGTAAGGGTGGTTGGCTAACTGGTTCATTTTATGACTTTCCTTGTGTGTTGGGGGGTCCAGTTAGCAATGCTTGTTGTTGAGGTTGGAAACGTCGAGGTTGTCCCTGGTATTGTTGATTATATCCCTATTGAGGACCCCAATGAGGTTGCATGTTTTGTGACCCAAACTATTGTGACCATTGTTGATTCCCCCTAGGGCTGATTTTGCCAATGTTGGTTCTGCCATTGTTGGTTTGGCCAATCTTGTGGTCCCTAAGAAGGATTATTCTGAGGCCCATGCCAAGTTGGATTCCATTGATTATTTCCCCAATTAGAAGGACCCCTATAAGAAGCCTAGTTTGGATACTGATTATAAGGAAAATTCCTAGCTTGTTTTTGTCCTACATAGTTCAACTCCTCTATAATGGCATTCTTTTTACTTGGCCTTTTTAAGGCTAGGAGTTAATTACACTAACTGGTAGGATGTTCTGTGTCACAGATCTGACAGATCTCTGATTTATCTAAAGGGCATTCTCTCAACAGATGTTTGTTTCTACACCTAGGACAATAGATGGAGAGTGGTTCAGTTGTTCTACCTTGATCAGTTGTTTTAGTTTTTGCCTGAATCCCATCTAATGTGGTATTCAGTTGGACTAGAATATCTATTTTTAGATTTGTAATCTCCTCCATTAACTATCCTATTACATTCTTCCCTTTGAAGGATTTGGGTGTTCTCACTCCATCTTGGGTTATGGAATAGTTCCTAAAGAGTTCTTCTATAGCAGGCATATCCATTTTATTGATATTCCCTTTTCCCATTAGATCCAGTGCATGTTTTGATTCTTTGTCTAATCCTTTTACAAATAGGGTTCTGGCCAAAGAGTGATTTACAGGGTTGCCATACCTTCTCAAAGCAAAGTTGAACCTATCCACATAATCCTCTAAGGTCTCTTCCTCTCTCTGTTTAATTTTGAGTGATTTCTCACTTTTATCATTGACTCTACAATAGTCCTGGTATTTTCCCAAGAATTTTGTCTCCATCTGATCCCAGGAATGGATGGAGTTTTGGGGCAAACCCATGAACCATCTCATTTCAGAATCCTTCAGGGTTGAGGGAAATAGTTTGATTTTTTGATTATCTGATCCATAATCATAAGTCTGGCATACCACTTTGAATTAAAAAAAAAAACTAATCTGGATCCTCAAAAGCAAGACCCTTAAAATTTGGCAAGTGTGCAGGTGAAATATTTTTCATAGGGGTGTTATCTCCAACAGCCAGAACAATGGGATATGAGAAGGTTCTTGGAGTTTTATTATCCTCCTCTTCATGATTATCATGATTATCATCCATGTTTGATACTGGTTCTTCTCCTTGAGATTCAGTGTGAGGTTCTGAAGAATTTGTTTATGAAGAATTAGTTTTTATCAAAGGATCTACCTAGAATTTCTATTGCAATTCTTGGATATAGTCAGCGAGTGGAGGACTTGGAGGATTTAAGGGATTATTGAATTGAGGTGTAGGTTCCGAGGTAGGTTCTAGGTGTATCTCTTCAACAAGATCTTGTGCCACCCCACTAATTTCTCCTATAGTTTGTTGATGGGGTGTATGTTTTATGTATCTTCCTTTTGAATCCCTGGCTCTAACCATACAGATTCAATCTATCCTAAAATTGTTTAACTAAATTTCCCTAATTAACACAAAATCCCCAGCAACGATGCCAAAAATGACAAGGGTCGTTGGTCCTCGGCATTTAATCATCTTTTCATGTGTCAAATCCAGGGTTGTGTCCTTGGTTGTCTGTAATTAGGAATCTATAGTTGCCAGTTCATTTAACTAACTCTAATGATCTCTATTGATTAAAGAAACTAATGCTATTGATATATTTGCTATGAAAATAACTTCTAGGAATATTGAAAACAAAGTGAAACAATGAATTGCTAATGTAGATCTATACTATTCCATACAATTGAAACATACATTTATCTATGAGAAAACAGTAACTATCTCCTTAAACAAAATCTGAAACAGAATAACAAAACAAACAATACTAGCCTTTTGCCTTGGTGGTGGGAGTGGGCCCTTGCTCCACACCCTTAGGGCTGAAGACTAAAGCAATGAATCAGCACAACACAATTCTCTTTCAGTCCAATTCTATCAGTACCATTTTGTATTAAAAAAAGTGTCTATATCAAAATGAGATTACAATAATAATAATAAAAAATCTGCTATCTATCTTCTGCTACTACTTTTGTAAATTTATATCTAATCCAGTGATGAGATATCACTTACCCTAACTACTAGTTCATCTGTGAGATAGTACCAATCTCTTATTCTACTAATTGTTTAACTACAAAGTAAAAAGTCATGCAATTAAAATAGATTTAGTGGAACAATAGTCTCACTAAATCTAAGTCTTAGTTTCAAATACAACTGGGCAGTGAGGCCCTGAAATAGAGGTACTTAATCAGTTTGTCGAGAACTCATGCAAAATAAAAAAGAGAAATAAAACTTCTAGCAGTTAATTAGGGTCTTCATTGATTACTTAGGTGTTGATTGAGTAATCTTTGGAGCACCCCAATTACCACTGGAAGTGTTGACTAGCAGCGGCATTAGAAATCTGCATTTGTGTTGAGGAGGCTCCGGAGGTGTGTGCTTCTATTTGTAGCTCCAGAGATATGCTTTATGGCTTTCTGTTCAGTTTTGGAGATATGCTCACGACTTCAGTCCAGCTCTGGAGATGATTCACCCCCTTATCTCAAAATCTCTCTAATCATATTGGAAAATATTGGAGACTGGTGTGGTATCCTTATGTTAGCTCCAGAGATTATTAGGACCACCTCTGGAGATGACCAAAATTGTCTTTACCCAAACATCTGCCCCTGTTGATTAAAAAAGAGAAGATTTCTGCATATTTCCATTAATTCAATGCACATTAGTCCTTCAATCAGAAATCATGATTTTAAGTAATTCATCTCTTATTAATCATAATTAGAACAATCTTGTTAATCTACTTTTGTGCAATCATTAGGACAATGGAATAAGAAGGAAGAAAAAGAGGGGTAAAAAGGTGTATTATCATGGGAGCTACCTGACACTCATCACACACCATCTACCCTCATTATCCATCCACTATATTGTCCTTCCACACATGCACTTGCAAAGGATGTGATCCATTGGCTACTAGCAAGGAACAACCTATCTCCATGTTATCCAACACATATGCTTGAGTCTACCAAAGAGTCCTCAAATACCATGTCCATCCCTTCAACCCCATCATGTGGTCCACAACATATTGACCCTATTGAGGAGCCTTCCATTTCCACTCAAAGTCAAGAGATATGTCAAGGGTACAATCCTAAGCATGAAGAAGCATTAGTCCTTAATTCCAATCAAGATCAAACCCCTTCCATTCCACCCATCCATAACACACTTTATCCTTTCCATGATCAAGCTCCCATACATGATCAAGATCCCCTCTATGATCAAGAAGACCATGATGATCCTCTGAATCAACTTTATGCATTCCATGGTCAAGAGCTTATCACCCCATCCATCCATCCTCCATCTAGCCCTAATGTGCAAACATCCACTTGTCATGATGAGACACATACCTCCCACGCAGACATAGAAGATCAAACCAATAGCTTGGATCTTAACGCACATAAGGATAATCAAGATCCTAATGATCCTTCCACATCCACTATCAACCCCATTACAAATCCACCATCATATCCTATTGGTCTATCCACCTTCATCCATGAGTGTTCCTTCTTAGGACATTAGCAACCATTGTCTACCACTTCACCTTCTTCACCTAATAACAAACTCATGTCTAGTGTCCAAACTACACCTAGTCCCATTGCCAACTGCATACTCCATTGTCAACTGCATACTCCAAAACATGAACTATCATGGTAAAGGCTTATGCCTTCATGAACAAGGTATCTTGGAGCCAATTCATGTCGAAATCCCTCCATGCTCATATGGCCTTGGATACACACCCCAAGGTAAACAATCTAAAGATGTTGGTACTTCCTCCATACATCCTAAGTCCACTTTCCACCACAAACCCTATCATATTCCAAAAACATATGTCGCCATTCTGCCTCCATCATCCTACAAATGTCAAAAGCATGTGACCATACACCTTCCACCATCCACTTTGCCTCCCCTCCTCCCAATTCCCAATATCCTTCCATCTACTTTGTCACCATTGCTTCCAACACCTAATGTCCCAATCATTCATAAATACCCTAAATATCCTAATCATGACCAATAAATGAACACATTGTCTAAACAAGGAGCTTCTACTCACTCCACCCACCACATGGGATTCAAAAATAAAAATTTGGACGCCTCTACCCATAAATCCAAAAATCCCAAGGACCCTCATACCTTAGGATATCAATGCAAAAAATCAAAGCAAAATACATCCAAAAGGCTATCCATACCCATACCTACAAAAGCAAAGTCAAAAACTAAAATGGTATGGGTCCCTAAGCAAAAAGTAGTCATGTTAAAAGAGGCATCCACCTCTCAAAAATCCCTATCATCCCCTTCCATTCAAAATCTAATTCCATATACAAATCCCACAAGTCAAGCAAAAATCATAAAAATACAAAGTCTATGTGGGTCCCCAAATGCTTACACCATCCATCTCCTAAGCAAAGCATCACCATTGCTTCCTACACCACCTTCCAATCACAAGCTTCAATATTTATCATGGTGTGTGTAACCATTGGTCATGATTCCTTTCCATACTTCCACCTCCCCATCATTCAACTATTATCCTACATATTTCACCCCTCACCTCCCTATGGTCCATGCTTTTGCATGAGCCCCACATAATCCACATCATAATCCACTATCTTCCCTACATAATCCACATCACAATCCACTATCGTTCCCTCCATAATCCATTATCTACCTAATCCATTTCACTTTCATGCAATCACCTTGCCAACATTTATGAGCATATTGACTTGACATGGTCCATGCGACGACATCTTTCTCCAATGGGACTATCACCTTTCATGGCACTAGAGATTTGAGTCCCTCCTTTCCATATTCCACCTATCCCATTCACAAGGTCAAAAAAGTAAAAAAAAAAAAAGTCAAAAAAAAAATCAAAATAAAAAAGTAAAGATAAATCCTTTCATCCAACGGTGAAAACCACCCTTGTTGGTGCCTTGGATAAGTACCATGATGAAAACCTGGCAAACAAGCGTCATGTGTAGGTTGATCTTTTATGTCACTTACACTTGGGGGCATGATGTCTCATCCAACCTATCATTTCTATCCTATCATACCATTTCCATATCATCCTATCCATTACATACATATACTTGGCCTATCGAATCCATTCATTCTCCCTTCCTCTTTTGATCTTGATAAAGATTGGGGGGCAAAATGTTGACAAATACTTTGGATATCTCTTGGCATACCTTATCCCTTCCAAATCAATCATATCATTATCCCACCATAAGCTTTATCATGTCAAATCCTATCATCATCCTAGTGTCATAAGCATTGTCACAAACATTGCACCTAGAACGGGGCATGTTATTCCTATGCGACATAGCCTTTGGAGATCACATCCTAGCTCCCTCACGAGTCTTCCATTCCATCCAATTATCACCCACCCTTTTGTCCATTCATCCAATCCTACATTCATTCTTGCACCTAGACTTGGTTTCCCCTTGTCATTTGTCTCCAGCGTAAAGGCTATCAAAATTGTCATCCAATGCCATTCCCCAAAACATTTCAAAATAAAAAAAATCAAAACATTCTAAAAAATACAAAAAAATCACAACATGTTCAAAAATCCAAAAACATTTGCATTTTCTCAAAAATCCAAAAACATCAAATATCATCAAAAATCACAAAAAAATCAAATAACCAACCAAAAATCCCAAGCAATAAATCGTGTCAAACCAAATGGTTGAACTACGTTGTCTTTGCACTGTCATGTAGGCAAGGCCATCTCTGACGAGCCCCCAAGACATTAAGTTAGTCCCTTAGGGCCCGTCTTGTCAACTGTCATAATAAGTTGTCCCTTCACGAGATGGACACTTCGATCAAACTAAAGTAATCAGTCTTTCGCACCTGAAAACAATCCCAAACAACAACCAGACAAACTAACCAATCAGCCTTCAGTCAGATCTGATCAATTGCCTAATCATGATCATTCACTATCAAATAACCTCCTATCAACTATCACTTGTCTTATACATGATCCAGCATCGTCAAAACCAGACCAGACGTCTTATATGACATGCTCCATTTCCTGAAACCAGACACTATCATCTATCATTCATCAGTCTTAGATAGATTGTTGCACTCTCAAAACCAGACCAGGCATCTTATACCAGGTGTCTCATAGCTGAAACTAGACTTAATCATCTCATTTGCCTTATACAGGTAGGGGCATTATTGAAACCAGACTAGGCGTCTTATATGACATACCTTCCATCTTGAAACCAGGCATCATTCAACCTATCATCACCAATAAAAAGCAAACACATATCACTCGGCAAATGATCTAATGGCTATTGACTTTGTCGGTCTAGTCTGTCTTATCTTTTACTGGATTGTTTTGCAGTCTCATTCTTATGCTTCTCAAGGTAGTCTCTAAGTGATGAAGAGAAACGAGGATAGAGTGAGACCTTTTTCTTTGATTATTGTTTGCAGTTTGTCTTGGCAAAATGATTGGGGCAACTAGGTGCCTTGCATGTGATCGGGATTCCATTGGGTGTGAATCAAAGACATCCTATGCATTGGAAACCATAACTACTTCCTTGCATAAGGACTTGCACACCTCACAATTATCTCATTGCATGTTTTGACAAGGTATCATGGTTACTAGTCTGAGTCAGGCATTCCTTGTCTATCATGTGCATGTTTCGCAAGAGATCATATTTTCGCACATTGTGTTTATCGTCCTTTGACATAATAAGTTCTATGATGATAAGCAAAAAATTGCAAGTGAGAAGCTCAAAAATCTATTAAAGCAAGATCTCATTCCCATTCTTCTAGCCAAATCTTTCATTCCTCCACCATCTCTCTCGCGCATCTTCATTCTTCCACCTTCATTGTAGCTTAACGTATCATTCATTTCTTCTATCCATTCCCCTATCTTTCTTCCTTGACCAATCCCTTTCATTTTGAGAGCCTACTTATGTTTGTCCAACCTGCCTATCCTCTCGAGGGGGCATCATCATCCTATATTTCCATCATCATCCTTTTCCTCTATCCATTTCTTTAGCTTCTTTGAAATGATGTTACTCGACATAAATCTCATCATCTCAAACATCATCTCAAAGAGGGGCAAAATGTAGACACCTAAAAGTGTCCTCAGATCGCAAAATGCCAAACTCTACCACATTTATCTATTTTCCCTAATTTTCCTCTATGGATAATTAATTAATTTGAATTAATCATTCACATTCCAAATATCCCCTTTCACTCACTTAATTAAATAAATCTCATTTGTTTAATTAAGGTTCGCATGTCCCCTTCTCAAATAAATTAAATAAATGAACCCAAATTATTTAATTTAAAATCATCCTCTACCTCACCATTTCTCCCAATTTAAAATTTAATTTTGTCCTTTAGTGATGAGAAAACCCTAACTAATCTCAACCCTTCATTTCATCCAAAAGTCAACATCAAATCCTAGACCTCCGTTCAAACAGACTCCTTTATAAAACACCTCCTCCAACTGATTTTCACCTCTTAGATGATCTCCAGGTCTTCTCTTTTAGCTCATGATCTCTTAGCTCTTTCTCTCCAATATCTTACCATTTTCACCCATTCGAGCTTCTCAAGATTGTTGCATAAACTTGCAAATCTGAGAACAATAATGCAAGGTTAAGGAGGACAATGGAGATAGGTCGATATTAGCTTAGATTCTTAGTTTATTTCTATTTATTTGACTATTTTCTAGGCTAGATTGCACTCCATTGGGAGCTAAGATTAATTGTGATTTTATTTCTGCATGTTAGATAGCTTTTCCCTTGACTTCACTTCCAACTTCAAAATAAGTAGTTTATCCCTGCAAATCATTACTGTAGGATGCATAATTGATCTAGGTCAATCTTAAGGAGCATGGAAAGGATCCCCAAAATCTAAGACATCAAATTCAAATTTAAACCCTTTTTAGTAGCCTTTATGAGCCAACTTAACAAACGTTTTAGATGACATTATGTCATGGTATTTAAATACTACATTCATTGTACACTTAAACACATGTTGGAATATAAGAGGAATTGAAAATGAAAATCATTAGATCACACTTCAATTTTAAAGGGCAATAAAGGAATTGAGTCTACAACATCACAAGCCATCTACATGTTTGGGAATGTTGTCTTATATCTTTGTCATTATCATTAATTTGGTCCATCAAGGAGTTTGACCTAAGAGAACCTATCACCTATCAAGTTTGTTGGCTAATTGATAATATCTCTAGACACCACACCATCTTGACTTCTTAGATGGCTAATAGGCAAGGGCAAATAGATTCTAAGAAAGCATTTTTTGTTAGACTAGTTCCACACACTAGGATAAGTTTTGTGGCAATGAGGATCAATTGCATAGGGCACAACATCGATCTACAAAGTTTTCTATGCTAGTAAAGTCTCATATATTTATTAGATTGAGACAATTTTATGACACAGGCACATCATTTTAAAACAACATCAACACTATTTATCCATCATTGACCTTAGAACTAAGTACATCTATCCTCTTATTACGCCGAGAGGCGTAACCTATAGTGGTAGCACGGGGTGAAATGGTGTGAGCATGTTAAAAAACCAAATTTAAAAAACAATTAAATAAATGACATATTAGAATAAATAATCATAAACATTACAAAAAATAGAGCTGACAAATGCAACATTAATAAATAAAAAATATATAAAACATAAATTTTAAAGTCTCTAATACCTAAAACAACAAAAAAAAAATTAATTACAGAAGCTAGAAGCAAAAATAAATATCAAGAAGCCAAAGAATCAACAATGATTTGTTGAAATAATGGTGTTATTCATGTATGCATAAATCATTACATATTGCTAGAATATTAAAAAGTTCAAATTCATTGCTAAAATATTAAAAATAAATAAATGCAAAATTAAAAAGTAAATAAATGCAAACTAAAATCAACATGAAAATAAATAAAACCAATAAAACCATTAAAAATAAGACATAGATATAGCCTCCTCCATGAAAAAATAAATAAAACCAATAAAACTAAAAGCCATAAAGAGTAACTTTATATATATAAAAAAATGGTGCATACAATAAAAAGATACATCTGCGAATAAAACTAAAAGCCGTAAAATATAACCCTGCAACAGAGTAACTTTACCATTGCAAGAAAATAAAAATAAAAATATATATATATATATATATATGGTGCAAACCTGCAACATAATAACTTTACCATTGCAAGAAAATAATTATATATATAAAAATGGTTCATCTTTTTTATATATGGTCAATACACAAAAACCATACATTAAACTTTTCTGGGTTGAAAAAATTAGAGATTGAGAATTTAGTTAAACTAACATATATATCTTAAATACATCTATCTAAAAGATGCGAGAGATATCAGTCTCAAGGCACCTATATTGAAAATGTTATTGAGAATAGATAGGTGACTGGAGACTCATATCTCTGGACGTCTTTTATAGATGTATTTAATATCTATTCTCAATAACATTTTCAATATAGGTGCCTTAAATTGAGACTATCTCAAGAATATATATATATATATATATATATATATATATATATATATATATATATATATATATATATATATATATATATATATATTCTCAATAACATTTTCAATATAGGTGTCTCAGATTGAGACTATCTCAATAACATTTTCAATATAGGTGTCTCAGATTGAGACTATCTCAAGAATATATATATATGCAAACCTGCAAAGAGTAACTTTACCATCGCAAAAAAAAATTATATATATAAAAATGGTGCATCTTTTTATATAAAAAATGGTGCATACAATAAAAAGATACATCTACTCTGGTCAACACACATAAACATACATTAAATTTTTTTGGGTTGAAAAAATTAGAGATTGAGAATTTAGTTAAACTAGCATAGATATCTTAAATACATCTATCTAAAAGATGCCGACAGATATCAGTCTCAAGGCACCTATATTGAAAATGTTATTAAGAATAGATAGGCGACTGGAGACTCATTTCTCTGGACGTCTTTTATAGATGTATTTAATTATAGGTGCCTCTGATACTATCTCAAGAATATATATATATATATATATATATATATATATATATATATATATATATATGGTGTAAACCTGCAACAGAGTAACTTTACCATTGCAAGAAAATAATTATATATATAAAAATGGTGCATACAATAAAAAGATACATCTACTTTGGTCAACACACAAAAACTATACATTAAATTTTTCTGGGTTGAAAAAATTAGAGATTGAGAATTTAGTTAAACTAGCATAGATATCTTAAATACATCTATCTAAAAGATGCTCAGAGATATCAGTCTCGAGGCATAGCTCTCAACGTCTTTTATAGATATATTTAATATCTATTCTGAATAACATTTTCAATATAGGTGCTTAAGAGTGAGACTATCTCTCGGCATCTTGTTGATAGATGTATTTAAGATATCTATGCTAATATAATTATCACATTTATTTTAGCTCTAAATAGATGAATTGATTTTTTGTTAGTTGATTGCATTTGTTTAGTTAACCTAAATAAATTTTTATGTATATCCTCCCAAACTTCATAATTTTTTTTGGTTTAACAATTGCTACAATAAATATTAGGCGCACAAAGAATTTTATACGAAGGCAAAAAAAAAAAAAAAAAAACCCTCACACGGGCAAGAGTGCGCTTGGATTGTTTGCAGAGACACAGCAAAGGTGAAAAAAAATACTTATGGTAAGAGAAATTTGATCCGGGCAACGGGAAAGAAGAAGAAGAGAAATTTGATCCTATTATTTCAGGGTCAAGTCTATTCCTTAGCAAATTTACTTGTTGAGTTTGAACCTATGGTGGCTCTGTAATTTTGATGGATCTACTGGGAGACGATGGCGTCGGTTACGAGCTTGCGAAGAAGTTAGAGACCAACGGAGGCTGGCGAGCATGGCTGGGAGACTCTCATTATATGCAGATAGTGCCGTATTTAACTAATATCTCGGCATGGAAAAATTTCATGTCTAATGCAGAGGAAGAGGGAAATAAATCAAATGCCCAAATCCATTTGCAGCTCAGGGTTAGAGCTCTTCTCTTCGACAAGGCCAGTGCTTCTCTTTACTTACGATCCGCCTCCTCTGCATCTCTTGCCTCTCTGCACCCTTCATGTAAGTTATTTCAGTCTCAATTGCATTGTTTTTTTTTTTCCTTCTCTAGTAAATTTTCCTTGCAGGCTACCTTCAAGTTAGATGTCATCACTGAAAACTATGTCTTGGGTCAAAGTCGCCTGGGACATACATCTGTCACGTACCACCTCCAACGGGAACACTTTTAACATTATGTAATTGCCACTCGAGCTCATCCCATTCGACTCAATTCCTTCAAATCTTTATTGTTTTGGTTTTTCTTTGCAAATTTATAGTGGTAAGAGGAGCCCGAGATCACTGTAATCCATAGTAGCAAGAAAAAGCTTCCTATTTGGAAAAAAAATCACCCATTTTTCTTTTTGTTGGCCGAATCTATAAAACAGTTTTTTAAGGAGTGGGTCAGCATTGATTAACTCCTCCAACCCTTTTTTTTTTTTTGAAAATAATTGATTTATTGACAAAAAGTACCAAAAAAAAATAAGAACCAATCATTAATAGTCAATTTTGTACTTTATAATTTCCACTATTATAATCATTCTTGGATGAATATTACTTATTTATCTCTTTCCTTTGCTTCCTTGTGTACCTTTATGGTGCTCCATTCCGTCACCTCTATCCCTGACCTTCTATCCTATTTAGATATCTAGGTTTGTAATCCTACTCACTATTTTCTCCTCATTCTGACGATGGATCATTGAGTGTGATCTGAAACATCGATAAAAAAAAACAAATACAGTTGAATCCAAAAGCTAGAAACCATCTTCATGGACTATAGATGACTCATACCTACTAAAAAGTACCAAAATTACATATTATACAATCCCAGAGATAAGGAGTACAAAAGACAGGTATACAAAGAGTGAACCAGATCAACAAAATATTTGTCTACCAAAAGGGCCTCTAAATCTGAGCATATGATGCAGTCCCGATTAGGGGACCCAATGGAGGGATGCCTTAGACCACGCAGCCCTTAGAGTTAACACAAAAAATACAGTTCAAATTAGGAAAATGCATAAATAGGCATGAAATATTATGTTTTGTTTCAGTCTTAAAATGATAGATAACAATGATTCCAAACGAGACATCAACAACAAAAGACAGGTTGCTGCAACACAAATCTTCTCTCAGGCTCAGCTCAATGTATCCTCACCTTGCTGCCAACCTCCCAAGTTTCGCTGACAAGATCATCCACCAACCTCTGCAACGGTCACAATCAAAGACTTCCATCTCCAACTGTCATGATTTGCTTTGGAGATGACACGTCACATTTCTTCCTTGCAATGCACATGAGTGCCAATGATTACATAAAATGTCACTGACCAATGAGTGAACCATTGCGCCATCACTGCAAGCTGCACCATTGCACAAGACGTCTGTTCGCATGTGCAACGTTCATTCAATACATTTGTGCCTAGCACGCAAGCTTCCAACTTCTGCTCTAAGACTTGCTTCACGCAAAGCTTTATTGAGTTTGAGACAACACTACACTATTGTGTGCACAAGGTTTGTGCAAGCCACTTATTCACTTAGTATGTTTTTGGTTTATGAGGATCGCTCATGCTTGCATGCTCCTGCATCACCATTATTGTTACCATATTTTTTTTGCTTTGGTTGTTAAATCCATGTTGGATTGCTTCCTAGCAGCCGAGTTCTCGTAAGTCTCTTTGGATTTGATTTCAACATTCTTCATTCCTTTGACTTTTTGGTTAATGACAGAAGAAGCAATTGTATGACGTATCAATCACTTCCTCCACTTGACTGTCATCTGGGACACATGCAAACATTCTATATCACCATCTTCAGTACGCAATATCTCCTTTCAGGTAATGCGGCTTCTTCTTGAACAACTCTTCCGGGACCACTGGTTCATACACCTTATTTGTAGAAGCACCTAAATTTGCCATAGCAGCCACATCCGAGGACAGTACAGAAAAGGTGTTAGAATAAGAGGGATCTAATTAATAGAATCTTCTAGATTTCCTTTGTGTTTGCTAATTTTCTTACTAGATTTTTGGAAATCTTCTTTTTTGCACTCATTAGATTTAGGATTTTTAGGGCAGTTTCCTTCAAAATGAGCATGTTCTTGATAAAAATTGCATTTGAAAATAATATGCTCATGGTAAATCCTCTGAGTTTGTAGACAAAATCTTTTAGTTTCAAATTGATGGCTGAGCCCATTAAGAAGATCAACTTCCACACAAATATGAGCTACTGAAAAATTCTTTTCTTTGGGCGGAGCCCATATCTTATACATCCCAATAGCATTTCCTATGGCCTTTAGAGCTTCTCCATTCCATAAAAATAAAGGAAGGAAGGGGAGTCTTACCCAGACCAGCACCCAAGAGGGTGTTTCTTTTATTGGATCAAAATTAGGTGTCCATTGATTCAGGTACAGACCACAAGTGCCCATGAACCAAGGACCATGTGAAAAATCAAGTCTTATTTTTCTTTGACAGAGAAGGCTGCAATGAAAAAAATCCCTCCCACACAATGAAATGTCAGTATTGCCTTGAATCTTTGGTCTCCATTCCCTGTCCACCCACTTTACCAGTGATTTGTAAGAGGGCCAAGCACCTATAAACTTGCCCACCAAAGCATGCTCAAAATATTTGATAATCAGATCCATTGATTACCCACAAGTAATGTCAGCAAATAGAATATCATTCCAGTGTTTAACCATCTGAAGATTTTCCTTGACATGCCACGGATTGTGGAAATCCACAGCAGCAAAGTCATTCAGATTCAATGGTGGCATCATCCCAGCACCCACCCTAGCAGTGGCATCTCTGTAGGATTGGGGCGTCATGAAAGTGGAAAAGAGATAAATCAACCAGGAAACAGGCTGCAAACAACAGGTGGCTCTAGCAGGGAAGCCAGGGAAACACAAAATGCTGAAAACAACCAATCATCTCTTGAAAGTCTTTTTTCTAAACAGAGCAAAAACGTGTAGCATGCAGAAGCAGACAAGGCCAAAACAGGGGTGCAACTGCAGTTGAGCCAGGTGGCCGCTTGGCTACACATGAAGCTCTAATGTTTTCTCATTCACACAAAAGCTTTCACGCTCATTAGCTTTCTCAATTAACTGCTCCAACCTTGATCGCCTTGTTTTTTCTACTTTTATTGACCTAACCAAAAATTGTATACAGGAAATTTGCTTAGAAAAAATTGTATATGGGATATTTACTCGATAAATAAAATGTATATGGAATACTTATTTGAAAAAAAATCTTATTGTTGTTTGTTCCTGATTTTTTTTTTCTTTTTTTCTCTGTAATGTAGTTTACATGTTTCTATGTCTTGGATTGTGTTTCTTTAGGAACATGGCTGCTTTGCAATACACTTTGTTTATATTTCCTTTACCTGCAACATGTCTCTATGAGATTTTAATCCTTGATGGCATAGTAAATTGAATGTTATTCAACCCTTTGTCATTTACTGTGCTGTTTACAATGACATTTTTGCCAAATATGCTGATATCTTAGAGGTTGACTCTATGCTAGATTATTTGAAGAGCCTACAGTAGAAAAGACAGGAAAATTTCTGACGAGAATCAATAGCAGAAGAACCATATTTAAAAACCAGTTGACAGGGTCTTGAAGATCCTTTGTGCTCTTGTTTGCTTCCATTTTCTAAACATGTGCAGAAATGGCCATATAGGAGGCGTGGCTTTGTAAACATATGGTCCCATAGACTATTTTTTGGTCTCGTGGATGTAATTAAAATTATTTCACAGGTCCATATTTAGAATTGATATTGCATGAAATTTCTACAATACATAAAAGAGCCTGAATCTTCTTGTGATCAGCCCAATGCACAAAAGAAAAAATGGGTATACAGAATACCTTTTTAAAATCACAGTATCAAACATACCTTGATTCACATAGCCAGTTGCACACATTATTTTGAAGAACACTTTTGCATTCCAAGAAAAAAAAACTCATGTCATCTCATACAATGCAAACTCCATTCTCAGATCTCACTACATGGTTAAAGGTAAAGTTAACTTTTTAGTTTTCTTCCTAGTCATTTCATAGAATGCAAACTCCATACTAAGATCACACTTGCAAGTTGCACATGAAACCCATTCGTGGGAACAAGGGAACTTTGCACTTTACCTATATATTCTTCAAATTTTGTGCAAAGGAATAAAAGTGTGACTGTGCAAAGAGTTGACTTGTGTACTTTAGGGTTTGTGCAGAGATGTTTAGGAATATTTAAGAGTTCACAGAAGGATTATCACCAGTAAATTTGATTCAACATCTAGAAATCCAGTTTAAAGACAACATCCACATAGACCAGGACTGTATTGAGACGGCCTCAAAATTTTTTAGGACAAAGAGTTTCACAGAAGGATTATCACTAGATAACAACATAAACCAAGCTGTCTAAAAGACAAGCAAAACAAAACTACAAAAATAACCTAAACACACCCTTAGGCCAAAAAGCTGACAAAACCTTGCCCAAGTACTAAAAAACCAACCAACAAAACAAAACAACAAAATTCTACACCATCCCTAAATTTTCTCCTCTCTTTGACACTTCTTCTGTTGGCTCAAGCACCTCCTCCACAAATCCTCTTGCACCTCTTGGCTTGCCTAAACCCTACCAGTTGCTTGAAGCTCTTGCCAATGAAGGAAATTGAATATCATGGCATAGCTCCCTTTAGCGTCTCGCTCTATGTATCGAGCTGTTACAAAACATTGGAATGGTGTAATCACTACTAACTTCAAGCTGGCCATTCACATGTGACATGCAGGTCTGCCAAAACCTTTCCTAAGTCACTACAATATGCTCTTAGCACTCTGAATTCTTTTCTCATGGCTTCTAACTTCTTCCTATTATCTTGCTGCACTAGAAAGACGTCGAATCCTCTCCTTCCAAATGCTTGACCAATCTAATTTTCAACATACCTGTAGCTTGTTAGGAAAGGTGTCTCAATCTTGCAATTACAAAAAGTGCGATTTTTTGGTTATAAAATTGAATCAACTCAATTTTTGGCTATAGAGTTGGTTTTGGTTAAAATAAAAATTCCAGGTTGTTCAAGACCGCCTACGGGGGTGCTTGGTGCACAGATCTCTTTGAACTCTACAATTTTTTTTAAAAAAGGGGCCCAATCGACCTTCCGGATCAAAAGTTATGGCCTTTGAAAGTTGGGCCTCCTGTATTGGAAAATGTAAAAATGTGTTGGACACAAAAAAGAGCTGTAAGGGAGAGTTACACGTGTTGATGCATGTTATGACATATCATAAGGCATCTTTGATTGGAGATAATTGAACCCTAAGGATTTGGGCGCCATTTTTGGGTGGTTTTAGCTCATGGAATTGTAATTACCGTTTGATGGTTTCACTTTCATGTATTATATCTCCTATAGATTAGGTGCTTGAGATGGAGGTTGTGTGTAAGAGTCTTATAAATGTTGTTAACTTGCCTCTAGATTTTTGTTGGTGATACTCTTACGAAAACTTGCCTTGTGAGTATATTGTAATCTTGTTGATTTCTGAATAATATATTGGGCTGCTTTTGGGTGGGGTTTTTCTCTTGAAATGGTTTCCCCACGTAAATCATTGTGTTGTGGTATGACTACTATTTATGTTTATTTCTGTATAATTTCTGTAACTGTTGTAGAGGTCTCAAAAATTTGCATAACCCTCCTCTGAAGATTAGTGTAGGAAGTTGTTCCGCTACCTTAGCTTCCTTACGTAGCTGTCAAAGCCTTGGTCTCTTCCATGTCACCAAATTGCTTTGGCAAGAAAAAATTGAGCAACCATAGGCGTAGATTCACATCCATTACAACCAGGGCAAGATTTGCAACAAAGTCTCCCCATATCATAGACTTTGGCATGTTACCAACTTCTAAGTCTTTGTTGCCCAGCACTACCTGTACAAACCCTAGGGCCATTGGGGACTCACAAGCAAAAATTTGCTTTTTTCTTTTGTCTAGCCATGGCTCTTTGCTCTCCTTGCTCTTGCCATAGTGGCTGATACTCGCCATCCTTTCCCCTGCCCCTAATGCTCTTACCAGAAACCAGAAAACTAGACCAATAACACCAAACAAACCCCACAAGCCTTGCATACTCTCGAACCTCTCCACATTACTATAAAGCCTCCTCCACGTGTGTACATTGAATTTCCATTAATAGCTTAAGCTGCCAATATACCTTACCGTAGGCACTAGCACCTTCCTTACATCCAACGCCATATCTCGAAAATAATGATAACAAACACAATCTCCTTCGTATTGAGAACACATGCCTGCCATTTAAGGTGCATGCCAATAACTTCAACAAGCCTTAGAGAACCTTTATGAGGCAACTGATCACATTTAAAAATTTAATATTTGAGAACCAAGGCTAATATTAACCTACTTAAGCTCAAGGCAGCTGAAAGCTTAAATGTTTCTAAAGATCATTCCAAGTACTCAAATCATGGCTATAGATAGCCGTCAAACTTTAAAGGCTGTTGATTATTACCTGCATTAGCCAAGTGGTCTGCTGCTATGTTCAACTTCCTCTTACAATGAAGAAAATTAATCTCCTCAAAACTGTTCTTTAAACCTACCATGCCTTCTACATATCAATTTAGCTTCCAATTTGGGCTCTTTCCTTTCAAAAGTGCATTTAAAACTATCAATGAATCTCCTTCCACCACAAGTTTTGGGACCTTTAAAGAGGCTGCAGCCACCACTCCTGCTATTAGTGCTTCCCATTCTGCTCCATTTTTTGTTTTTATTCCAAAGAAAGAGAGCCACCATACAAAGGTTCCCTAGAACAATTCTTGAGAACGAAACCTCCACCCGCCATACCTGTATTGCCTCTGGAGGCTTCATCAAAGTTTAACTTGATGTATCTTGCCAGAGGATGACTCCACTTCTCCTCTTCATCACTAGACTCCTGCCATCTATTATGTACTTCTTTCCATCCAAATAAATTTCCTCTTAACCCTTGAACAGGAGATTCTTGGTATGAATTGTTATTCTTATCTTGCAAATAATTTGATGAGGAGGCTTTCTTGGTAGTGAATATGAAAATGTAATTTTGTTAGTGCAACTTCAATTCAGTAGCATAGAAGTAGCACTTAAGGACTGAAGGGAAAGGTGGGCAATGATGTTGGCTCCAATACTATGTTAAAATTTGACAACTTGTCATACTTCCTAGTATCACCCTTGCTCAAAAAACTGTCCACACTTCAACACACAGATTTAACTTAAAGATTTGACAGAAGTAATCAAAACAATAGCAGACAAGCTTTATTATGACAAAATAATGGAAATATTCAACATGAATATTGTACAATGTATGCAACTAGGAGACATGCAACCAAAAGAAAATTGGAAAAGATTTACGTAGTTAAACTTAGAGAAAGCAACTAGGAGACATGCATGCAAAAAAGGAGATAACATGCATGCAAAAAAGATGACTAGGATAATACCTAAGACTAACTCTGAAGACTGATCAGAAAATGATCAGGAAAACATTCAGTTTCAGCTGGTTGAGTGGATCAGCCATCCTTATTAGTCTTATTTATCAAAGAAGTAAGAAAACCATTTCAATCTGATGGGTTTAGAACCGACTTGCAGGGTCAGAATCTGAATAGGGGAAGAACATGTGCTTTGGGCTTGCAAGCCACAACAAATGGAAGGGTTGTCAATCAGTAACAGAATTGGTTGGGATGAAATGGTCATACCTTTTTGGTAGCAGGTGAAAATGTCACCTATGCAACAGGTTCGATTGATTGTTTTACCAGCTGCCGAAACATCTCATGTATGACAAAACAGCAGAGCTGAACCTTTTTGGGAAGTTTAATTGGTTCTCCTTGTGTCTCTTTGTATGGGAGATGTTCTAGATCCTCTTGTTGAATTGTATTCCAATTCCCACCTGGGATGCTGGAAAGATTGCAGTGCTTAGCAATAGGTCTAGTCCTTACTTGTTGAGTCAACAAGTAATTCCACCATGTTGCAGGGTGAGAGGACATGCAATATGTTCTTGTTAGCCCTCATGAAGAGAATCTTGCTTGTAATTCTTTGCTAGTGGATTCTTGCTAGGGTTTTCTTCCTATTCGAGTTTCTCTAGGGTAAAATACTCGTGTTATCTTCAGGTGATGTTTCTTCCTTTTACTTGCTTATGTTTGATTGTTGCAAGTTGCTATCACCTATAACACAAGTTTAATAACAGTTGGGTATGTGCATAACCATCTGTATGGGTAATTTACAAGCACAGTTCTTGTTCTCTTCACAACATATTTCCTGGAATTAACCTCACATAAGCATACTCTTATTTGTACTACTATTTAGTGGATTGGTTAAGCATTCACATTTGTAAAGTAGCATGGTTTGAATATGAAGGAAACAATGCAATGGATGTAGGCATGGATGCCCATTACATAATGAATGTATGGTGTTAGGAATCAGACATTGAGCTGTAGGAACATCATAGTTTGCAGCCTTAAATGTTGTTCAAAGTTTCAAATAAGCATAAAACTTGTGAGCAACAATGGGTTAAAAAAATCCATTTGTCAAGGGGTTTTGGTTGTGAATTGTTCAAAGCCAGTTTATGGATCAAACTCTAGTCTGACACAAGTTGTGGATATTCATAGACTTATCCATAATTACATTTTATTTGTATGAAAATGAAAATAAAACTTAGGGAAATGAAATAAATCTAGTCTAAAGTGCATGGGTCATAGAAATGACAAATAAACCAACATTATAATGCCCCAAGTTTACAACTAGGGCATTAGCTGAACAAACACCGAACGAACAAATTTTTCGTGTTTGCAAGTGCGACATTGTACTCATACACGCACAAGGTGTCGTAACAAGTACAACGACACCTAAGAAGACATCACCATTGCACTAAGTAAGGTGGCACAAGCGGAAGACTTCACTCATCATGTGACAATTCACCATGATGACCAAGCGAGAGGTGGAGCTCACTCTATGATGAAGATTGGATACACATCCATGACCTCGCTCCCCCGCGAACACACAGAGTAGGATGAGGGTGACATCTACCTTAGTCCATTCCATGACTACACAAGACATCCCAAACACAAGGGTAACACTCACCCATGGGATGGTTCAACTAGGAGGTACAAGTCCTCAACCAATTGGAATGGTCACTAGTTGATCTTGTGCAAAGTCACATTTTCCCAAGCAAAAGAGGGAATGAATCCAAGAATGCACATTACATCAAGAAAATGACACCATGGATAGACTCTTGTGGACAAAAGAGCACCTTTCGTCAACAAGTTTCACCGGAGGGTTCAACGGCTAGAACGGGGCCTCAGAGACCAGTCCAAACACCCAAGCTAGGCCCCACTGTCCAGGACACTAGCGCCTGGTGCTAGGGTCTTGGCAATGTCCATAAAATTGACAAAAAACAAAAATAAATAGAAACCCAAAACTTCCTCTAAGTTTCTCTAATGACTCAAAACATGATATAAAGTAATTGCATCCACTATAATCATCTATGACTAGCATGACCTAGGAACATGATGCATGACCCACAACATTTCACAATGCTGGAATAATATGACAATCACAACTGTAACAGATACAGTGAAAACAGTGAAGCTGAAGCACTGCAATAATCTAACATACACAATCACAACGTATGCATCCCATAGTGCATAGTTAAAAGCCAAATATCAATGCAAAACCCCATCGGAAACACCTCGATGGTCATCCAGAATACTTCCTCAGAACCCCTTGATGGTATAATAGGCCTCATCGGCAAGTTCAGTGCAATGGATCAAAGCATGAGAATCACATAATACACTGATAAACACTCAAAACAACAAATAACATATGAATCAGAAAGCACACCAGGGAAATACTAGGGTGGGCATTACAAACATTCAAAACAAGCCTTAAGCATAGTTTCATCCCTTGGAAGTGTTTTAAATTGATAAAAATATATATTTTCCAATGGTTAACAATTTGCAGGCTAGAAAACTGAATGATTGGATAATTATGAAGAGTGAAATTGCTGGAAAACTGGAACTATGTAAGATCTGAAATCAGAATATGTTGAAAAAAAAACCAAAACCTTGATTAATAAATCTTAAGGAAAGCCCCAGTTCTAAGATTGTTCAGTTTTGAACTAAAGATCGGAAAATATATTTCATGTATGACATTACAGAAAGATAAGTAGTATTGTTGGTGCATTATTTTATTTTTTTGCATTTAGTTAATTACTTTATTGCATTATATGCACCTAGGATAGAATAAGTTAGCTTAGATAGGTATCTACTTAGGTAGGTTGTACTTGCATCATGTGACTTGTACTTTCCTAGTTTGGTGGAGATGCACAAACATTTGACGACATCTCCTTTATCCCACATTGGTTGTACATTCACATCTCTTGGTGGTGTATCTTATAATACCTAGCTCTTGCTCTCATTTGAACAATCTAGAATCTTGTATCATTTGCATTCTTTGATAGAATAGAATTATTCTCTCATTTTGGGTCTCTTTTGTGTTGCCGTTAAAGCTCCTTGAGTTTTGGTGGCTATCTCCATGGCCAAATCTTACATAGTATTAAAGCTTGTGGGATTGCTTCTTGCTAGCCTTTTTGGAGATCTAGGTTGTAGATCTTGTATTTTCTTGAAAAGACGAGGGACGTTACTTTTGTGGGTTTGTATTGTAGGTGCATTTTGGAGCTCGATGAAACAAATCTAACCATACCATTGAGTCTAGAGCATCCGAGAAAGTCAGTTTTGCCTTTTGTTGTGTCTAAATCGGACATACAAGGCTGGATCTACAAGGGTTTGAAGGAAGGGTTTTCTGTTTGGCATTTGCAAATCATTCATCATTGGGAGCATTTTGAGGCAAAATTGATCCTGCCTTTGCCTTTGGAAGGCCCAAAACCCCATAGGTCGTCTATCATTTCGTTGAAATTGGAGCACTTAGTTTGAGACCCTCAAAGAATTTCTTTTGTGTATTTCCCCCCCAAAAAATCTGCTTGTTGGCAGAAGGTGGTATGCTTCATGAAAATCTCAAAAAAAAATTTATAGATTTGTTGAAAAGAGGACTTCAAGAACTTTTCAGCAAGTGGTTACAATAAGCATTTGGAGCAGTATTGAGTGAGACATGATACCCTAAAATTGACCTTTGATTTCGATTTTTGACAAATTTTTCTATTATGAATTTTGGGAAAATTGTTAGATCTTGTTATATCTTGTAGGTTGAAGTAGATCTATGGTTTTAGCATTGTAGCTTTATTATGGCATTTGTAACACATAGAGATCAAGATCACTTTACACTTTTTGGCAAGTGGCAATTGTACATGCACTAAATATAAAGTACCAGAATCATTTTGTGATGGGGGTTTCATGATTGTATAATTTTGGGGGCGTGATTTGCTTTTGTTGGTTAAGTCTCTTGATTGGTCTTATTGCTTAATTTGAGGAGTTAATCTTGGTTATCTAAAGCATCCAGCTGTTATCGGCTTGGAAAGAGGGAACTATAATTCTTGGTGAGATGGAATTCTAAAGCATTTTAGATGGCTTAATATCTTGCCCTATCTCTATGGATTTGTTCCCAAACCATGTACTCTGCATCGATAGATTGTATGGCAAGACAAGATTGATCATATGCTAGGATTGATTCTGACATGTTGACATCGACGCCATGATGGCCACCACTCATATTGAGTGCCCTTGTGACTTGTGATAGAACTTTGATTGCAAGAGGTTAGAGGAACAAATTATCTTGCTCGTGGAGGTACCGCCATGTACGAGCATCTTCCTTGTATTGGTCTTGAAGAGCACAAATACTATGCTCTCGTCTTGAGATGAACTTGCCAAACTCTTTCCTAACATTATGCACCACTTCTGGATCTGAGAAGATTCTTTAGAATGCTATCTTGTACCCATTAGCAACTTCACTATCTCTATATGGTGTGATTCTCCCTAACAAAGAAAGTATCTTTGTGTTGTAATATTTGGGGGATAATGCATATGCAAAGAGATGCAAGGGTGTGTTCATCTTGATCCAGTGGTCACAAATGTTTTTTTCACACTTTGGAAAAATGTTTCATTGGGGTCATCCTCCTTTTGTGCTATTATGACCCTTATTTTTTCTACCATAGAGTCGATGCCATCATAGATTTCCCCCAAACATGGCTGATCTATATCAACAAACCTAATCATACTCATGATAGGCTCAATGAAAATCAAGACGTAGTCCACATGAGCCCACCAATCATCATCTAGGATCAATGACTTGACCTTTTGGGCCCTCTTTGAATTTGACTGCTTCCAAATACTCCATTGGTGGCTAATTACAATGGTGCCCAGTGCCTCTCACACCTTCACAAGTTGTCTCAAAACAATTGTGTGTGATGCAAATTGAGTCTTAGCAACCTAATGTGGTGTAAAAAATAAATTAATAACACATTAATAGGTAAGTAAATATGGCATAAATTAAATTTATCTTCAACAACTCCAAACTCGAGAAAGTCCTGAAGATACCTTGTGACATATGATGGTTTGTCACAAACATTTGAATCTCCTCACCCTCAATGTATATAGTTTTCACCCACTCTATTTGAGTGCCAATCGCTTGCATCACCAAGTTAAGGGAGTGTACGGTACATGCTGTTCGAAAAATGGGCGCATACCTTTCCTCAACCAAAGCACCTACTGCTCTGCAATTTTTCACATTGTCCATAATCACTTGGACAACGTTATCATCACCCACTATCTTGATGGACTCAATGAGGATTTTGGAAATGAATTCTGCATCCTTGACTTGCCCCTCACAATCAACCACCTTAAAAAACATTGCCCCTTTGGGCGACATTGCAATAACATTTATTAATTTTTGCAATCTTTCCATCCATTAAAAAGTGGACACTCCTGTTTAAATCCATGAATTCCCTAATTGGTTTTAGTGATGTCTCTACAATTTTTTTTCTTTTGCCAATAAGATGGTGTGCACCTTTTCATACCTAGGCCACGATTTCCTGCCAATATGGTGATCTCACCAAGTTGAAAGGAAGACCATTGGCGTAAATGTAATGTGCAATTTTTTCATCTACAATATCTCATGTTTCATTCTAAAATGCCTTAACCAATGGACCTCTTTTGCGGGAAGAAGGAGAGGGATCTTCTTTTTGGATAGACATCGTCTCTAAGAAAGGATGTTGGAAGGCCATTATTGAAGGAGAATTTGTAGGTGGCTTCAATGATGTTTTCTTTGCTAAAGGATGAGATTTTAATTTTGATCTTTCACTCACAATATCGACCTCTTCTTGTTCTCTAATGAATGCCATGATTTGTTCTTTTGGCAACCCCTTCTTGCTTGGCCCTTCACATGTTTTAATTCCACGCCCACTCATAGCACATAAGTGAGCTTTCACTCGACTATATGAGCTCTTATATGTGATCTTGCACTGATTACAGTTCCAAATAAAAGCCCCACCTCCTGGAAGTTGTTCAAGCATCGTAACATATTTTCATAGAGCAGATGCTTGATCACATTTAAATTGTTTATTTGCTGCAAGGTCCACTGAACTTGAACTAGTAGCCATTCCAAATAGATTGCTGTTATAGGAAATTACAAAATTTTAAATTAAAAAAAATGCAACCCTGCAATATGTGTAAACTAATAAAAGTAATAAACGTTCAAAACAAACAACAAAAAAACATTATGAAAATTTTGAAACTTATTTTTTTTATTCAAAAAAATTTAAAGATTTCTTAAAAGACTTGAAAAAATTAATAAAAAACTTGAAAAAATTCATCAAGCTACTTACCTTAGATCGATAGGTGTCCTTTGTGCAAGCTAGATTCCTCCCCCTAGCACTTTGAAATCGTTCTCCTTAGAAAAAATACCAGCAAAAAAAATACCAGCAATCTTCCAAAATGGAAAAATGACAAAACAATGAGTTTTTGTGAAATAACTCTTAGTATGGGTGCATTTTAGGGTTTTAGGCACTTTTTAGTTTTAAAAAAAAATGTTTTAATGTGTAAAAATGCTTTTAAATTTTTGTTTTGATTTTTTTTAATAAAAATTCGACGTTGTGGCTGTGGGCGTGCTTGGGTGCCCTAGTCGCTCCCGGGATGCTCTTGTCGTTGGATTGGTACCCGGACCAATTCAGTATGGGACTAGGACTTGAGGGGTGTACCCTGCAACTTAGCTTTCCTCAATTAGGCTAGGAACTTTTGATTTGATTGTGGCACCTTTTGGCATTGACATGGGGACATCTGAGCAACTTCTAGGAACATCATACATTTTGAATTTTTTCCCCTTATATTCCTTTTAGGAATGGGAAGATTTTCTGCGTACATCTTTGGCCTTGTTTCTTCCCAAAGGGAGAAATGTTGTTTGGCAATCTTGGACCATCTTCAACATTCAAAGTTGAGCATCTATCATCGGTGCAAGGGACTATACATAGAGGGGGGGCTACATGGTCTCTTTTCTTTGGTCTATTTTTGTGTTGGGGAGGTGGGATTTTTTACTTGCATGGGGTTTTATCCTTCTCAATCCTTTTGGGGACAGGGCAAGGCGAGGATGAGAGGTCACCTAGACCTCTCGTCATCCTCTCTTGTGGGGGAGTTTTGTTGTATGGGTTTCCTCCTCTTTTTTTTGAGGGGATCATTTTGTACATTGGTACCTAACATGGCTACACATTTGTCGAGATCCATTGATCCATCTTTTGTACCCACCTAAGCTATGTTTATTAGGGGGTGTTGGTGCATTATTTTATTTTCTTGCACTTAATTAATTATTTTATTGCATTAAATGCACCTAGGACAAAATAAACTTGCTTAGCTAGGTATCTACTTAGATATGCTATACTTGCATCATGTGATTTGTACTTTCCCAATTTGGTGGAGATGTTGTGCACATTTGTGATTACATCTCCTTTATTCCACATTGGTTGTACATTTGCATCTTTTGGTGGTGTATCATATAAATACCCAACTCTTGCTCTCATTTGAGCAATCTATTATCTTGTATCATTTGCATCCTTTGATAGAATAGGATTTTATTCTCATTTTAGGTCTCTTTTGTTCTTTCATTGAAGCTATTTGATCTTGGGTGGCTATCTCCATAGCCAAATCTTACAAGTTTTCAAAAGGTAGAGTTGTGCATAACAACTTTTGTATTAAACATGACACTTCTAAGGCATAAGGGCATGACACTTCTAAGGCATAAGAGCCTATTTCTAACTACTTGCCCTTTATCTCTCGAAGTTATAATGGAACAAAAGCAAAAAATGGAAAAATGCTCCAATGGTTCTTAGAGTTAAATCTTCATTTTTGTTTTGAAAATGCCAAAATAGTAACCCCTCTATGGTGTTTCTTGCAACCTAGCATAGATATGTGGAAAATAGACGAAGTGAATAGAAAGATGGGTTGGTGGAGGACCCATTACCTAAAAAGATGGGTTGGTGAGCCCACTTCCTTCAAAGTTGTGCTTGTCCATTAACCCCAAAATTGGTGTGCCCATCTACATAAAAGGGTGGGTTTGGTACACTACTTAATCATGCCATTATTAATGGCATAGAACAAAATAGGTTCATAACTAGTGTTTCTTTGAGTTTTGGAGATGAGAGGATGTAGTTGTGAGCATAGTTTGTAGACTTGGACTCAGAGAATACTTGGCAAAAACTCAGCTAAACTTGGCAGCTTAAAAACACCTAAATTTTTGAAAAAAACATAAATTTTATGCAAAATATAGCTACAAAATGTATCAAATGAGTTTGGTTGGGGCTTGGGGGCAATGCCCCTAGCAGGGTTGAGGGGTAGCGCTCCTCGCAGGGGTTTGGGGGCAGTGCCCTCAATGGGGTTGAGGGGTAGTGCCCCTCGCGAGGGTTTGGGGGGTAGTGGCCCCAGTGGGGTTGAGGGGCAACACCCCTGGCGGTGTCGAGGGAGAGTGCCCATTGCAGGGTCCGAGGGTAGTGCACCTGGCTCGTTGTCATGCCCCGAAATAGAACCAATCATAAAATTAATCATAAACAATAAAGATGCAATGTTGGCCGACTCATTCAAGGCATTGATTGCATAAAAACAAGAATCAATAATAAAGATCTCTTACTCGTAACCCACATATCATCGAATGGAAAGTGTTAACGAAAATATGTATGGAAAGAATGCTTCAATCAGGGGCTTGTGAAGTATATGGTCCTTGCACGCAGTGTTTGAGAATAAAAGTCAATGTGGAAGTAAAATATTATCAACGATTAATAAAATAATAAGAATAAGGGGGGGTACGTGATTATTAGTTTTGATTAAGGGTTTTGATTATTCTTTTGAAGAGTTACTTCCTTTGGTAAATAGACACAACCGCTCGTTAAGGGATGCCTCCCCTTGAGTTGTATACAAAGTGAGTAGGGAGTATAAGAAAGGGGTCATATACCAGCAGATCGGGGAGGAGAAAAGAGCAGGAAGAATTAGAATTCAAGTTCTAGAAGAGCAGTAGAGATATAAAATAAAAAAGGGAACTCATAAAAGAACATAACTGTAGAATATATATATATATATCTGCAGAAGTATATTAGTAGATATATATAATGACAACATGACATAATATTGTGAACAGGTCAGCTTTGAATCCATATAAATATTTGTTTGTTATCTTTAATATGACCACCCATCACAGGAGGGAAATGATAAACAAACTAGAGGCAAGTAGTCCTGCCATACCCCCCTAAGGCCAGTTTGGAGGCAATCTGATCTGCACCCCTGCCATACCCCCCGTAACGACCAGTATTGAGGCCATGTATGACAGCTTGAACCTGCCAAGCCCCCTTAGGGCCAGTATGGAGGAATTGAACATGTGATCTGCCATGCCCCCCGCAAGGGCCTGCATGGAGACATCATGTGCCATGGAATGTCTTTTCATTCCCACTATAATGGAGTTGAGTGAATAAATGGATTTAAATACATGATAACTCCGAAACCCTAACCCTAAACTTGTGGTAATTGAAATTTTAGGGTAAAATTAGTATTGTTCCAATAAGGGGACATTACACGCATTCCCTATCGCGATACAAGGTGGAGTCGAGGGGTGGAGCCCCTGCCACCAAGCCCAAATGAAGACCTTTAAAACCACACAGACCTTCATGGCGCACACCATTTTCATAATTTTTTAAAAAGCAAAAACAATACTTATAAAGCCAAAACAATAGAGTTTTTGGAGTGTTTAACCCATGTTTTTTTTTTGCGATTTTGATGTGTTGTGACGAGTCAAGTTGTTGGACTTGCTAAGTTTTTGGTGAGTCTCAAGGAGTAATCACCAAAAACTCGGCAAAAAAACTCGGCGAGTAAACCTTGTGAGTACTTGTGGAGCGAAAAAACTTGTGACCAAGTTTGCTAACTATGGTTTTGAGTACAACTTTTTTTCTGGGTTTTGGGGACAATAAGGGCATAACTGTTAAAATAATATTAAATTCATATTTAATTTTTAAAATAAAAATAAATAAGAAAATAAAAAATGACTTAAAAGCTAAGTTACTAGGTCCTTATGTCTTGGTCGCCATATTCTAAAAGATGGTTTGGGTTCCAATTTTGGGCCGAGACGGCCCAAGGTTCGGCTCGGGCATCTTGAACACCAAGCCATCCCCATGGAAAAAGAAAAGAAAAGAAATGCTGAAATTCTTGTACAAGCTGAAAAAAAGGATTTTCAGGGCCCTATCTAGTTTGTTCTAATGTGCTCGTGGGGATAAGCTAGAGATAAGTGTTAAATACATTGAAATTTTGCATTAAATCTCTTCATTTACTCATGAATGACAACTAGAGCCATTGTGTATCTAGCAACAAAACTCTTGGGTGGAGGTCCAAGATTCAATTCTTGTAACCTCACTCTATTTTGTCCAATCTCCAACTCACAAGGGCTTCAAATCTGAAATAATTTTCTCGGGCTGCATTTGATGCTAAAATACCAAGTTCCCCCTGGTATATCAATGCTTTTGTTTTGTTTTTATTAATAATTGCATTTAAGGGAACTGAAATATATAAATATATATAATATAATATATTAATATATAATAAAATATATTAATATAATTTTCTTTTGTTAGGTAAATTGCACTCTTGGGGAGTGCTCCCGTTTTTATATGTATGTAAACAAAATATAAAGCTACAAAACAAAAACACCTAGTTGATGAACAAAAACCTGGCTCACATATGCTATCACTACCTAGCACCTAAGCTAAAACCATACAATTGATAGACAGAAAACAAAAACCACCCAAACCTCCAGCCGCTAATCTTCCAACGATTCTTCTTCAATACATTGTAACAGGATATTTGCTCCACTCGCATCCACTCGTCCCAAGATTTTTTTTGAGGAAATCAAAGCCCCTGGTTGCCAGTCTCTTTTGCTACATCAACTGATTTGGCTGATTGGAGGAGACAAAAGGATGCTAAACCACCACCTCACCGCCTGTCTGCACTTTGGAGAAATCTTCAAGAAGGGGGATGCCGTTTCCATACCGGGCCATACTCACACCTCATTAAGGCCACCTAAGAGCTTATTCTTAACCAAAGTCGTGGCCACCACCTTCACTGTTTCCATAAGCTCTCCTAGGTCAAGTAAAACGGCTACAAACATAGCTGCAATATCCGCATTGACCCTATATTTGTGCTCTGCAACAATGAATTCTTCACCTATTATCCTGTCATGTCCCCATATTAAGGCATTGTTTAAATTAAAGATTTAAACATAATGATAAATAACGGTGAAGTCAGTTCCATAAAACACGATGTTAAGTCAAAAACATATGTATTAATATTTAAATAAAATTATATGAATATTTTAATACAAAAATAATATATTTATTTATTTAGCAAAGTTATATTATTATATTAATATTAAATTAAATATTATTATAATAATATAATATTACAAATATAATAATAAATATATTATAAATACAAGTATAACCTATAATATATCATTATCATTAAATATAAATAACATAAATATAAATGTTAAATTATTATTATATCAGTATATGTTAATAAATATAAATACAAATATGAATTTTATCAAATTAAATAATATTATAATTATAATATAATATATTATTATTAAATATAAATATGAAAACAAATATAAATTTAGGATAAGACAAAAGACTCCTTTAACATACAAATAGATGAGAGTAAAAAGGATAACAAACTACTATGAGTAGTGTTAAAGACTTAAAGAGAAAGTCTTTATAAACTGTCTTATACGGTGGAGCCCACAACAATTATATGCAGCTATTCAGATAATAATTATCTTATCCTAATAATATTATATTGTCTAAAGTCAGCGATGAGGTGTTAATAGATTAGTATTTCAAACATATATATTAATAATGATTACATATTGATTGAAAAGTGGAAACCGATCCTATTTTGATTAAATAAACAAACAAATATGACAAAAAAATTCCAGTGGATATGTAAATAAGACAAAAGGGCAAATAAAGAAACAAGTACTAATTCAAAATCAACAAATACTAACTCCCTAAATGGCTGACGAATACCTTTAAAGTGGAAGCGCTTCATGTGAAGTGATGCAAATATATGCCCAAGAGGCATGATCTGTCCCAAAAAGATATGTAAGACTATGAATAAGGTTAGAAACGGGTAAAAAAAAAGAGAGGATCAGATTGGAGAGTATAAAAAAATGGTTCATAAGAATAACAGCAATTTGGCATCGAAAACATCTGCAGTTCGAAGGTCAACCAGAAGCAAAGCATAATATATATTTCTGTATAAATACTTAACTTCAATCAGCAGATACGTCCATAACCAAATCAATTGGCATAAAGTAGATACTCTGCATAATTCTGATCTGTTATCAAATATATTTCTGTCAAGCATTATAAGAAGACTTTCCAACAGCAAACTGCCATTCTTGCATGCTCCAGTAATCGAACTGATATAATACCACAGGTATGACAGTACATTGTTTCCCTTGCTTGTATTAATGTTCAGTATAACACTGCATTTGTTTACAGCCAGTTCTGAGCAATATAATTCATGGACAGTCATATGTAATATTCACTAACTGTGTAATCTATATACCACAGTCATTAAACCACATATGGGATCAATGAAGGGTGACATGTCTAGTATATCATTCATAGTCGATGTATTGGTCTTGGCTACCTAGAGTACCAAGAATCCTCACGGATGCCTTAGCCTCAAGAATACACCAAGTAGTTCTTGAATAAGGATGGGAGACAAACATAGCCTATGATGAACAACAGCATGCTACACCCTCTCAACCCCATATGGTGTTAAGGAATAGTATATGAGATATAGAGTATATCATAAAGATAGCATGTGAAATGTCAGGATAAATTATGAATAATGAACATATGAATTGCATAGTGTAATAATACCAATAGCTGACTGTAATAGCATGAAATCATTATAAATTATGAATTGTTCACATTGCAACCACTTTAGTTAGAGTATGCAATGAGTATGAAATATTTATGTGCATTTTCATTATAATGAACTAAGGAAAAGATAAATGAATACAAAGAGTATAAGTACATAAAGGGCATGAAATCCAAAAATAGAGGAAGGCAATAATGTTAATCAACTAGCCACTATGATGAGTAAGGAAGATTAGGGGCGGGCAATCAACCAAGGATAGGTACGGGTTCATTGGTCTAGAGCACCCCTTCGAGCCCTTGTCTCAAGATGGTACCTTAGGGCGCAAGAGGTAGTCTTTTGACTTGAGTGGTCTAGAGAACTCCGAGTCAAAGGAAGGTCCTAGAGTGGCCTGGGTCTAGAGTACCCCTCGAAGGAAGAACGACCTATTACCATTGGCATTGCACCCTAACGAATTCACTCTCATAAGATGGAGGATTTGATTAACAAAGGCCCAAGTAAATCTCTTCTAGGGAATCATGAAATGAATGCAATCAATCTATGATAACAAATGGTTTATGTTTATAAATAAGGACATGTGATTTCTAAGAAGAATTGTATACTAATGTTCTCTTTGGTGAGTTGAATTGTGCAAGGTCAAAGAAAAATTCGGACTCACTAGAAGGGGGACATTACATATCCATTGCACGACAAGTAGAATGATACCATTCTTCGACTTAAACACACTCTACAACTTTTTCTCTGAAATCAACCCCAAGAAGGCCATCTGCCTTTGAGGGCAAGTTAGCCTAATGGGAGTCTACATTTGCATTCGCAGAAGAAATGAGGATATGACTATCACTGTCGTGGGGAAAGAAAAAACCATTACAAACACTACCAACCTAAATAAGAGCCACGATATTCATTTGAAAATATCAAAGATTTAAAAATGAGGTTGCTTAATGAAGGCATGATGCCAACAATCCCATCCATCCAGACCCATATAGCAATTAACACTTCGAAATGATTGCAGATAATGGCCTCACCTCCAAGGAAAGATTACAAAGCATGGCATGAATTCGCTGTCTTTTCTATAATAAACTCTTCGTCCCTTCCCAATGCCGAGTTGACAAGGGTGTCAACTTCCCTATTGCCTTCTCTAAATATATGATATTCCTCTAAATTGCTAACGAGGCCCAAGGCAATGGATAAAATAGAATTAAGAGTCCAACTATGAATGCTCCTTGATCTCACGACATTAACGATGATCGCAGAGTGACCTTCAATTCCCACTTTTCCCAACTTAAACTTGACACAAAGCTGAAGTCCATGGATCAATGCTTGAAGTTCAATCTCATTATTTGTCCATGGGTCGAGTGTCCTTGAGGCCGAGCAAATGACCACTCCCTTCCGGTTTCTAAAAATGCATCCAGCCCTAGACCTTCCTGGATTGTGTAATGTCCCCTTTTAGGATATTCCTGAAATATCACTAGAAAGGGACATTAGAAATATGAAAGATCAATAATTTAAGATAAGATTGAGTTCCTAGCATTGTTCATATTAAATTCATCTATCATTCATATTAAACTCATCTATAATAGCATTAATATGAGAGCAATACTACATGAGATCAAATCATCATAGCATAATCTACATTTGGTTCAATTCATAACACAATTAAGTATCGACTATGTTCAAGTCTTAATCCTTACTTCCTTTCTAATCCTTAACCTTGGGATGGGGATTTATTTGTCTAGGGCGCGATGACACCACCTCATGGATTGGATTTACTCTGCCTCTCCCTAACAACTTTAATTCTCTAGGGCGCGGTGACACCACCTCATGGATTGGATTTACTCCGCCTCTCCCTAACAACACTTCGCCTCTCCTGAGGTTGTAGGCAATAGAAATAAATGGGCATTGAGTTTGAACATACCATTACTTAATGTGTTGTGAGTATAATCTATTGATGTTTTCCTATATATATGTTTCATACCATGTTTCACAATGCTTATATACATATGTATCTAATGATAATCTTTCAATCATATGCATTCTTCATGACTTACCACATGGCATTCATCATAATAAACATAGGGTTAGATACATCTTACCAAAAGGATGAGTCTTGCCTTTGTATCCTTTAGAACCCTTGAGGATTTTCATTCCTTCCTTCTATGCTTGTAGATCTGATTGATGAGACTGCTGTAGGTATATTTGTACTGGTGAATCCAATATCCTTTTTTATATCAGAACTGTTCTTCAATGCAATGATTATCATTTTTATGTAGATCTGATTTTGCTAATATCTATGTTCTTCCTTCTTTTCCTTTAAAGAATGTGACTTTTCTATAGTCATTACCCCTCATATGTAATCGCTGTTCTATATCAATGATTCCTTTTAAATTTGTTTGCTGTTCTATATGTATGAATCGCTGTATAACATCATTGTATCCATAGTAAATGGTATTCATTCCATCTTATACTTACTGCTGTTCCTCTTTCATATTCCCCCCCTTATTCCTCCACATTTCTGCCTCTTATATCTCTCCCTAACACTTCATGTGCATATCTGTGAGTGTCTTCATTGATATCCCTTTTTCCACATATCTTCCACTCTTTATATCAACTCAAGGGAGGCGTCATCAATGAAAGGATGTGTCTTTTATGAACAGAAATGATTCTTCAATATTATGCAGCCCCTTAATAATGAGTTAGATCCAAATTAATTATCAGAGTTTCCAAAGAACATTATCGGCAGCCCCAAACACCTAGTAAAGTCTTAACTTGAAATAACATTACATCAGAAATAATGCTAAGCCATTCCTTGTATGGCGGGCCCCACAAGTCAGACCTTGTCTCTTGAATAGCAGCAGATTTCAAATAATATATCTTCAAGACATATGCCCTTTATCAATGATCGCAGCCCTTAAGAGATTTAAGCGCTGCCTTAGGTTCTAATAAGACTTTTTTTTTTCTCTTATTCCAAAGTAGGTTATAATTTATATATATTTCCATATTACGTATATATATATATATTTATATTTGTATTTTATATAATATATATCTTGTCAATATATTATATATTGTATTTTAATTATTTATATAATAATATTATTTAATATTTTTTATATTAATAATATTATATATCTCTATCATTCAAATTGAACATCGCATTTCACAAAAGCACTTCACCGTTTTTATCATGATGTTTAAATCTTTAATTTAAATAATGCCTAAATATTGGGACATCACAGATTGCCTTTGGAAGCGCCAATCAAAGTTCAATTTTACCCATCCCTTCTCAGATAGAGTCCACTTTACTTCTTTGCGCCTCAATCGAGAATCATCCCCCGCCATCCCATTAATGGGAGGGATCCTCAAACCTTTCCAATTTCTTTTCATCAGATTATCCCATGCATTGAACACCCTGCCTTTAGGAGATAACGATTCAATTCTATTGCTAACCACCTCAACTATAGCAACTTCTATCTTGTTCAGGAGAGAGGAGAGCAAAATATCTTTATCTTGAAAGATCCTTCGATTCCGTTCTTTCCATAATTCCCAGATTATTATGGGTGGCAAATAATCCACAGACAAGAGAAGGTAGCATTTCTTCCCAAGATGGGCCATGCTTTGAACAAACTCAAAATATCATTTGGGAGAGCCCCTATCCACCCTAGTTTGGCACACACTCATTGTTAGCATTTTTCTTGGGCAAATTGGCAACCTAGCATGAGGTGATCAACTGTTACTTTGTTGGCTTTGCAGAGCAAGCACCACGAAGGGCCATGGTATCCCAATTTCACAAACCTATCTGTTGTCAGGATCTTCTTTTGAAGGGCTGTCCATGAGAACACCCCAGCTTTGGGGAGGCATAGCTTGTTCCAATAGAAATGAATGGGAATCTTTGTTTTATTTGTTTCTTCCTCCACCACCATGAAACCTAACCTAGTTGAGTATTTCCCTAACCTAGTTCCTTCCCTTAGAAAAGTTGATTCTCCTATCTCTAAGTATTTCCTTCAGCTTCTCAGCCTCTACCTTTGGGATGCCAGTCAACTCTAGATATTTCCAAGCCCAGCAGGGGATACCTTTGATAACTTTCAGAACAACATAGTCAGCTACATGCTTTACCCAAAGATTAGTCAGGATTTGTTTTGAGGTGGCAAAGGATTCACCTTTATCAATAATTGGCTGCCCATTCCAAGAGTCCTCCCATCCTTGAGCTCCCATGAAAGGTGATCGGAGATGATGGATTTGCAAGAGAGCAAAAAATTCCAGAGGCCAAAACCTTTAGGCAAGTTTTTGGTTGTCCAAATCCTGGCTATCCAAGTATTTGTTTTGGAGAATCTTAAACCATTTAAGCTAAGTCTTAGAATAAAGGGACCATAATATTTTAGCTCCAAGAGCCTTGTTCTGAGCGATCTGATTTCTCAACCCAACACCACCTTCAGTCTTTTTGGCTTGCAGATCTTTTCCCAAGCAACAAGAGGGAACTTTTTGTTGTCAAAGGAACCCTGCCAAAAGAAACTTCTCATCTTTTGATCCAACATGTGGTTGACCTTGACCGGTAGCTTGAGGCATGAAAGGAGAAAGATAGGGATAGCTGAGATGACTGCTTTCAACATTATGACTCTCCTAGCCTAGGACAGCCACTTACCTTTCCACGAAGACAATTTTTTTTAGCATTGTTCAAGCAGAGGGTCCCACAATTTTGACTTACAACTCCCTTCGAAAAGGGGGAAACCCAAATACTTACTAGGAAGAACATCTTTTTTGAAGGTCAAGATTTTGAGAATTTTCATTTGTTTCTTGGGATCAGTGAAGAAGAAGATCTCGGATTTGGTTGGGTTCACATATTGGCCGGAGGCAACAACATAGGAGTTTAGAATATTTTTTATGATGTCCGTCTCCTTTTCTTCGATGTCCTGTAAAGCATAGTGTCATCTGCAAATTGCTGGTGGGTGATAGGGGGAACATTCCTTGTCACTATCACTCCTTCCCAGGTCCCCACTATTGAAGCATGCTGTATGTCTCTTCCCAATGCATCCGCCATAATGATGAAGAGGAATGGAGAGAGTGGATCTCCCTATATTAGATCCCGAGAGACATCAAAGAATCCTTGAGGACTACCATTAACAATGACTAAGAATCTAGGATTCGCATTAAAGCTATGGATCCAATCTAACCATTGTCTTCCAAAGCCAAAGGCTTCGAGAACTTTGATTAAGAATCTTCAGTCAACACAGTCATAAGCCTTTCTTATATCTAGTTTGATCATCATACTGCTCTTTCTCCCTGAATGAATGGAATGAATTGCCTCTTGAGCCACAATGGTACCATCTAAGATGGACCTGCGGGAACAAACCCACTCTGTTCTTCAGCAACAATTTCCGGCAAAACCAGTTTTAACTTGTCAGCAATAGCTTTTGAAATTATCTTATAAACTGTATTGCATAATGAGATAGGTTGGTAGTCATCAAAGGATAAAGCCGGGTCTTTTTTGGGAACAAGAACAATGAAAATGTTATTCAAACCCTTCAGTAAAGTACCCTTCTTCCTAGACTCTTCAACTGCTTCTAATAGTTCTTTGCCAAGAATGTGCCAACATTTATGGAAAGAAACTAGTCGGGAAACCATCTGAGCCGAGAGCTTTGTCTGGATGTAATTGCATTGCTACCGATTTTATCTCTTGTTCTGTGAAGGCTCTAAGAAGTAGAGAATTTTGTTCATCACTAATTAGTTTTGGGATAAATTGTAGGATTTGTTTTTGATTGACCAAATCTGAGCCATCCCAATTCTTCAGAAGATTTTGGGAGTAAACAATGGCTGCCTCCTTAATAGCTTTATCATCTTCCAAAAAAGATGCATCTTCCTCTTTAATCCTTAAGATCCGGTTCTGCATCCTCCTTATCTTAGTAGAGTTATGGAATTTTTTTGAATATTTGTCCCCATCTTTCAACCAGACTTCCCTAGACTTCTGATGCTAGTTCCTTTTCCAACACAAATCTCCTTTGATCCATGCCATATAAAAAGACTTCCTCATTCAAAGCTGCTATCTTGCTCTCCAATTGAGCCTTCTCTATGAAGATGTCTTTAAAGTGTTCCCTATTCCAAACTTTTAGCTTTTCTTTCAACATTTTCAATTTGGAGAATAAAGAAAACATTTTAGTTCCTAGGAACTGCTCAGAATTCCACCATTGCTCAATTTTGCCTACAAAATCAAGATCTCTCATCCACATGTTCTCAAATTTGAAGGGACATCTGTCCAAGCACTTCTCTTCCCATATATGCAATTGTATGGGAAAGTGATCTAAGCCAAAGACCGTAACAATGTTACAAACACAGGTTTTGTTGTGAGCATGCCAATCCCCTCTCCAGAAGAATCTATCAAACCTTTCTATAATATTACTAAAATCAAGTCTCTGGTTGGTCCAGGTAAACATCCCATTCTGAAGAGGGATATCAAATAGGTTGGCCCTTGAGACAAATTCCTCAAAATCAAGTTGTGACTGACTATACCTTTGAACCCCCCTTGATTTGTCTTCTTTAGATAAGATTGCACTGAAATCTACCCCTAGGATGAAGAAGGAATGTGGTATTTTTTCTAACTTCTTCCAGACTTGCTTTTTCAGATGACTAACATTGGGACCATAAATATTAATCAAAAAGAACTCAAAGTTTGAGGACATGCTTATCACCTTACCAGCCAATGCCTTGAGCTGCTAATCAATTCCATGAAGACTGTAGACGGTCGCCACAAAGTTTCTAACCCTCCAAAGGCCCCTTCCGAATGCACAAAAAACTATTCCATCTCCTCAGCTTTAGCTTCAAAAATTCCGCTTCCTTGCTGCTTAGTTTAGTCTCTCGAATTAGGAATATATCAGCTTGTGATATATCCATTTGGTGCTTAACTAAGCGCTTTTTGTTAGGGGCGTTTAAGCCCCTAACATTCCAAGATGTCATCTTTATTGGTCGCTAGGAAGGGGGATTCCCTTCCTAGATCTCAACAACATACTAATCTTCAACTGCCCTTTCGCTTCTCCCTTCAGAGACAGTAATTCTTTGATTGATTTGCTACCTTTCTTCTTATGCTCACCACAATCAGGTTTATCCATCTTTGTATTTGTTTGATTGATACCTCTCTTTTTCAGAGAGAGAACTTCAGGAGTTTCTATCTCTTCCTCCGCCTGCTCCTCATCAAACTCTGCATTGTTCGTTGTGGCTATTTACCCTTCCTCCCAAAGTGTAGGCTTTTCCGTTGCTACTACTGGCAGGGAGGGCGGCTTGGCCACCTCTATTGGCTCTGGCGTCTCCTTATCCTTAGGCTCCACACTCCCTTCAAGGGTTTTTTTGTTTTCAACAAATTCTCTCCTTTCGTTGGTAATTCCAAAGAGATCTAGAGCAAGATCAAAGATATTAAAGTCGGGATCTTGTTCTTGCCCCTGAGATCTTTGAGGGTTGCAAAGGGCCAATCTCCATCCTGCTCATCATTGATCTCTTCCTTGGGAGAATCAATATTTGTCTTTTCCTCCTGGAGGTGTGGCTCAATCCCATCCTGCCCAATTGGAACTTGCTTCCTTGCATTTTTATTCTGTTGGAATTTGGGTGTGTTAGGGCCTTCCACCTCTACATTTTGCAGCCAAGATCCATTTTCTGAGACGACTTCTATCTTTTTGGATATTTCTTCTGCCAAGTTTAGGTTCACACAAATCTGAGCATAAATGCCAAACTCAAATTTGGCAGTAGGTTTATCCATCGAAACAAAGGAGCCCAAAGAATTCCCAATCTCCATTAAGGTCCCTTCAGACCAATACTCGGAGGGAAGATTATGTACAATCTTACCCACATTGGAGTGATCGCTACTTTGTGGCCTAGAGGGTCGAAGTTTGGTTCCCAATCCTTGATGTAAAACCCTACACCTTCCATTATCTAGGGGCCTCTGCTCAAAATTTCTTCCTCCTCCTTGGAATCACATATAATTAAAAAGAAACCTTTGGGTAAAGCTCTAACAGAAACTGTATGACCCCAATTCTCTATACACCAATTGTTAATTTTGTCCCAAGCCGGCCATAGATTCACCCATTTAATAAAGAAAGCTTTGTCTCTAAGAGAATTAATTGAAGCTTCCAAGGCTTGGGTATTCGAAATCTTTACACTTACCGATTCTCTTGCGATCCCAGGGGAATTGTATTCGCACTAGTCGCAAAGCTTGGCAGAAGATTGCATCCTTCAAACTTTTCATCCCCTTCTTCTAGACACCCGACTTTCTGCCTCCACACCAAAGACTTTTCTTCTCTCCCATCCCTTTGCTTAGCCACAGAGCTCTTCTAAACTTGTTCCCTGCAGGCCCATTGATTCCAGTGCCCATGATTCTGAAGAATTTGCCTTTGCGACTCTTTGAAGCCAGGGGCTCCATTACTATCATTCTTTCGGAAATTTTGCTCCTGGTTCCTTTGATCGTTATTCCCTTGGTCATTTCTTGAGGTTTTTGTTGTAAGTTATCTTGCAACTCCCGTTGTTGCTGCCCCGCACTTCTATTCTTCTATTGGTGTTGCCAAACCCTAGATGCGGTAGGGATGTGATTATTTGAATTTTGCTTTCTAAAGCGAAATCCATACCGATTTCGTCAACCATTTTTTATTTTTATCACTACACCAGCTAATTAAAAAGTAAATATATAAATATAATTATTAATATATATTATATTTAAATAAAATTATTAAAATATGTATATATTTATATGTATTATATTATAATATATTTTTAATATTATATATATACGAATCCATACTAGAACTTGGGGGGAAAAAGTCCACCATCTTGCATACCCGAACCCTGAACTTGTACTCGAGATTGAACCCAAACTGGCAACTTCGCTTAAAATAAATGAAAAGAAACTTATATCTCAGGTTGGGCCATTTTTGGTTGAGCTGATAATATATAAATGGTTCTAAGTTTAGCAATCGATTCTTGTTAAATTAAATGACAAATTCGTCCTTTTGCTTGTACTTTGATAGATAGAGACTTAAGTTCCCAACAAGAGATTCTTAAATCATACTCCCACTTAGGTAGAGCTCAAACTCGTCTTTTGCAGTTTTGTTTTCTGAAGTGGTTCCCTAACAATATAGAGAATTCCATTATTCCAAAAACTCATTAATGTGCTTGAAATGTGATTGTGAGCCTGTTTCAGCAGTTAAAACAGCCATTGTTTATGTTAGCAACAACAGGGTGCTTGTGTTTGGGGGTGCTGACAGTGATAGTGTATGTGCTTGGGGTGGGTTGCAGTAGTAATTGCTATGGCAAGGCTATTGATCTGAATGACGACGTGCTGTGATTTATAGTATTCAAAGCAGATTTACAGCCCAAATTCATTTCTAAGTTCTTGGAACGAAGATGAGGACAATCCTTGTGGCTGGGTAGGGGTGAAATGCAATCTGAAAGAGGGGATGGTAACTGAGCTAGTGGGGGATAATCTTTCATTGTCTGGAATGATTGGGACTTTTTTTAAATTTATGACTGTTCAAACAAATAAATTGGCGAGACCCTAGCTTGGCTAGATGGTTTTTTTTTTTTTTGGTTTAAACAATCCAATTTTTTGTTTTGTTTTGTTTTAAGTATGACAAAAAAACAGCCATGAATGACCCAATGTTTCTGGGATGACTGAGGGGCCTCAAGGACGATAGGCTCTTCCTGAAACTTTAAAAAGGGGGACGTCCCTTGGAACAAGCCCCAAATTTGGGGAGAAGTTCTGGGGACATCCCCTAATTCTAGCAGTTTTTTGGGACAGGTTGCAGATGTTTTGTCCCTATCCTCAAGCTCCCGAGACATCCCAAACAGTGGGATGGGCCAAAACCACTGGGGACTTGCCTTTGGGGAATACTGTTCATAACAAACATGTTGCCTCACTTTGTATATGAGATATATTGGCATTGCTTGCGTGTACAATTCATAATCAAAGCAAAAACAAGAACTAAATTCTTGATGTCAGAATGGTGTTACTGCAAGCATATTACAAATAACACATACTTGTGAAAATTCAATTGCATTTATCTGATTGAAAGAGTTAATGGAGAACACAAGTTAGTATACAATTCATTTCTATTCAGACTGATTTATGCAAACAGCAAACATCATCTTTAATCATGCTTCAAGGTTGAAGCATCTTAGCAGGAAGAACTTGATGTGAACCAAATTAATACATAATGATAAGAATTCTTTTATTCTAATGAGTTGTTATAACTTACAAGATTATGTGACTACCGACAGCACCTAATTATAATTTTAGTCATTGTATATTCTATAGGGCATTATTTCCCAATGAATTATTAAAATAAATTTTTCCTCTCATCTAACTGCTACAGTTTTTCTTGTTTCATTATCCTTTTGGATTCACTGATACCATTATGAAGGCCTTCATGAGTCTGCTCATATATATATAGTTAGATAGATAGATATCTGTGTGTGTGCGTGTAGTTGTAGTTGTACACACCTTGAGATTTTGTCCCTGATCTTGAGTGATAATATACATTAATCTATGAATTCTTATGTGAGCCACAACTAACAGAAGCAGAACGGAGGATATATATTGAGTTTCTATTGAGAAGGTAGATATATATGTTTATCTAAGACATGTAGGCATAGATCATTGATACGTGAACTAGAAAAGAATCTATAGATGATGGATATTGAGTTAATCTTTTAATTATTGCAGTCTTGTTCTTTTTCCCCCTTTTCTACTGTAGGTAATAATAATGATGCTGTTTAACCTGCTCTTTGGCCTTTAATCAGATCTACAATTGCATGCTGATGATGTTTATTATTCGTTGGAGGAAGATGTAGATGACTGGCGCCGCCGAGTGGAAGCAAAAGGTTCATCAGCAACAAAAGCTGTTCAAATGAAGGTTCTAATTGTTGTTATGCTCATATGATTTGTAGTAGGTTCTATAAAATTTTCTTTTTCTTTTTTCAAAATTAGAACATCATACAAAGATTACAAACATATATGACTATGATATGATGACCCTGCTTTGATGAAACACCACACGAGAGTTTTCTCTTTTAATGGTATGATGCAGTTGCACAAACCTGGATTACTGTTGACCTGTGACAAAATGGGGCTAAGAATGAGCAAGTAAACAATCAAGGGTTTCCATGGGGTGTATAGTAATTAAGGACTGTTATGATGAGATGTGCCATCATATGACAAGGAGATCCAAGGTCTAACTGAAAACATAGAAATAAAGATGGATTGGGGTGTAGGTCCAACCAAGCAACAATATATATGCTACTTTATGCTATTTGGAAAAAGAAATTAATGAATACATTCAACATAATTGTTGTCCCGAACACATCCATATTCTCATAAAACTTGGGGTCACTGGTTTTAACTCTTAAATTCAATTTTTTTAAATGGCAAGTTGCTCATTTAAAAAGATTTTTATTTTGCCTATTGGTGAAATGGTTTTCTTTTCTTCATGGCTATCTGTATTCTTGAATGAGCTTAAATCTCTACTTATCAGTCATGGTCTCGCTGTAAGTTTTCTTCTTTGCATTTTCTTCCCTTTACAGAGTTTATTTATTTTCTGGGCTTTAGTTTATGGTGATTATTTCTGTGGTGACAATTGTCATCCATTCTTTTAAGGTTTCCCTCAGTTAACAACCTTTTTATTAGTTTGAGCATTCTTCGGAGTTCACGAGATTGAGACACATGGCCTCATCTTGTTATACGTGCTCTTGGGATAGTTTCTATGCAAGGTTTCAAGCCTATTTTGTTTTCTTATACTCAGAGTAAATGGGAGGTGGCCAAGTGGCATTCTCTTGTTCTTTCACTGGGGTGGAGTTTATTTTATTTGATTTAATTATACATTAGGTTTTCTGAGATCAGAACGCTTGCAAGATTTTGTCATTCCTTTCCTGGTTATTTTCTTGCCAAGTTCCTTTAAAGGAAAGGCGAGATCAAGACAAGTGTCTCCACCTTGTTCTTTGTTTCACCAGAGGTTGTTTCTGTTGAGACATGGACCAGCTGGGACTCGAACCTAGGACCTTCCATTCGCTGCTGGAGTGCTCGACCACTGAGCTACTGGCCCCTCTTTGAACCAGTCCATCATCGGTCCGGGTGTGGCTTATTTCCAACACCAACAGTTTCAAAGAGTTTTTGAAATCTTGTAAAACCTTGTGTGCTCAGGGTGAACATGATGGTGTTTTAGATTTAAATTTGCAAAGTTTTTCATTCCCTGGTTCACAAGAGAAGTGAGAAGGAAACAGTGATGTGCTCTCATTATGTTTCTTAGTTTTAATGTTTTAAGGTTCACATGTTTTATGCTTTTGTTTTCAAGGAGAGTGAGTGAGAGAAAAATGTCATCAATCATTTATTGGTTCTTTATCTTTCCTAGAGATTCTTGTCTCTGCCTCAAATTATGTGAGTAAATGAGCGTTTGATAATTGTCTTGTCCTTGTTGCATCTTCTCCCAAAATTTTGCTCAGGTCTTAATAGTTATTGCCTTGATTTCTTTCCCTCAGAGTGAATGAAAAGTTGACAAGTGTTGCATTCTTGCTAGTTCCGCTTATGTTTCTACTTTGGGCCTTTTTTCCCTTCAGAGTTAATGTGTTTTCTGTCTGTGTGTCATTTAGGCCCTCAATTATTCAAATTCTTGAGCTCTGTGATGAACATGATCCCAGAGTTAATACTTTTAGGTGAATTTTGTGTGTATGATGAATTATGAAGCAAATTAGAGATTTGACGGAATTTGGTAATTAAATTCATCATCATCTTCCTTTAGAAGGTAACTCAGGTTTCAAAAGATTATTACAAGGGAAACTTTAGCAGGGAATAGATCATCTTGTAAGCACCTATGACTAGCAGAATTCACAAAGAAGAGAAGGTGAAAGCTAAGCAGAGAGAAGGAAAATGAGAGAATTACAGGGGGATGACATCTAAAAAGAAAAACCTTACACAAAGACCAAACGGAGAAATCTTTGATTCTACATTTTTACCCAGGATATGTGCTACAGAAGATTTTAATGACCTATATTTTTATTTCAAAAATGTCAAGAAACTAGAGAGCTCACCAACTAATCTAGACACCGAGGCTGAACAATCTCAAAATATATAAGGTTGCCCTATTTGCACGGAGTAGTGGCCCAACCTGAAGTTTTTCCTTGTTCTAAGTTGATAAAGGAAAGATGTACGCAGTGTGAAGGGGAGGGTGGAAAATTATACTTACATTCAAGGATACCCATCATTGATATCTTTGGGTTTGCAATTACGACTATGTTGAAGCTGGCATCTCTAGAATCCAACTATGATGCCAACACGGTAGCAATCTAGGAGCAGGACAGCAATGTTAACGACACTTTAAAAGATTGGCCTCAAAATCCGAATTCATGGAGGATGAGGCTGGACCCTAAATCTTGCCTGGAACAAATGCTCAGCATTCCAATCAAGGAGGCCATGGTTTTGAAGAACAAAATTTTTGGAGCAAGCAACATTGAGCATGTAGATCCTATTTGGCTTCCTTTGTTGGCTGGGATCTTAGGTTCAGGGAAAGTGCCTAATTGGGGTGAGATCATATATTTTAAGCTCACCAAACAGATTGAAGATTGCAAAGATGGAGATAATTTTTATATGACCTCCTGGCTCATTGACCATGTTCTTTTCCGTGAATTTTAGCCATATCTTGTTTCTTCCTTGATCTCCTCAATTAAACGATCCAATTCATGTGCATTGTGGTAAGCTTTACAAGCATAGGCAATTTGATTTCTATGTAGAGATATACAATCTTTTCATTTCTAGAGTTTATTTTGAATTTTGTGAAGAAGAGTGCCTTTGGATTTCATAGGAAATTATGAATTTATTGAAGACAATTGGTTGCTGGTTCCTTTACTGAGAAGGAGAATTAATCTGGGTAGAGGGAGCCTTATATGCTTCACATCAATTGCCTTAATATGCCCCAAATAGATTGGTTACTTTAGAGGTGTGCCACCAAATTTCCATTGGGGAGGCATAGACATTAAGAGAAAGGAATTTGGAAAATTTCTCAAAACTATCAATTATTCTTGGGGAACACACTTATCATAAATTCCCAAACAATTGAAGTAAAAGAAAATGAAATTTGAGCCTACAATTTGAATAGATGCCAAATGCTTATGTGGGATCTGTTGGTGTAGGTTTTATTTCATTTTTTAGTTTATTATATTTTTTCCTACACCTAGGTTTAGCTTGCTTAGACTTGTCTTGGAGTGAGTCATAGGGTTGAGTTATCGACATCTTATATAGGAATTACTCTTTCCTCTTATAGAGATTCTAGAGTTACACTTCCTATTGGATGTGCTGCCACCTCCTCCCCTCTCACATTTGTTATAAATGTACTCAATCCATTGCATTTAATGCATATTGATTAATGGGATAGCATTATTCTCCTATTTGGCTTTTGGATCATTGGCTAGAATCATAGTTGGAAAACTCGACTCGCCAAAAAACTCGGCAAGCCCAAAATTGGCGAGTCAAAAAAAAACTTGGAGAAAACTCGGCAAAAAATTCGGGAACTTAAAAAATTGCTCAAATTTCATTAGAAACGCATTTTTTTTTTGCAAAATTCAATGACAAGATGAATCCAATGAGTCCATAAATGAGTACAAAAGTGTTTTCCATTAAATTTGATTGACTTTAATGCAAATTGATTACAAAATCGCATTCTCATGCGGAATCCTGATGGCTGAAAGCCTAATAGTCTGATAGAAATTACAAATGATAGCTGAAAATGAAAATAGTAAAACTAGAAGTAAATACTAAATACAACATATTACACCTTCCTCTTCCCTAATTTACTCAAAGCTAGGGAAATGCTCTAGTCTTGCGAGTACGCGGTGCTGATGGCTCCTTGGCATGGAAGGTTGTGGCTGAGGCTCGACCACCATCCTGGAAATATCTGGTTCTGGCAATGACTCCTCATCCTCATGAATGTCCTCCAACCCTACATCTCCTGTTGCACCCACATCCTCCATTGCCTATCTCTCAAAATGAAGAATCTCGTCTGCGGTAAACAATGGAGGTTGCTCATCCCGTCCTGTCCAATCACTGTAAGGATCTATCTCATCCAAATCAATAGGATCCAGTGATTTGTCCTCTACTCTTTTTGTGCGCAACCGAAGTTTGTATTGCACAAAGACAAGGTCATTGAGGCGCTTTTGAGCTAATTTGTTCCTCTTCTTCGTGTGAATGGCCTCAAATAAGGTCCAATTCCGCTCACAACTGGATGCACTACAAAGCTCCTATTTTCCATGCCTCAGAATTGCAAAATCATGTCAAATTCCACAACATTTTACTAAGGGGTCCTTGTTCTTTCACCCTAATGCATGTTCCTGAAACCCTGAATTTGGCTAAGTTTGAAACCCTGAAAAATTGGTTAAGTTTGAAATCTGATGGATCCTCCAAAATCTAGAATCTGCATGTTAAATCCCATGGATCCGGAACCTATCTCAAACATCCTGACAGTATATTTCAAAATATTTAAAGTATAATAAATTCAATATACAAACTTATTCTTAAATGTATTTTGAAATATACTGTCATGACCCTGTTATGCTTTTACTTGTGCAGGTTGCGAGTCTCTGCCGAAAACTCGGCGAGTACTCGCCAAAGTCTCGCCGAGTTTTCGGCAGAGACTCACCAGAATGACTTGGCGAGTTTAAGTCAAGAAAACTCGTTTGCAAAAAAAACTTGCAGGTTTTTTAAGACTCGTCGAGCCAAAGACTCGCCGAGTTTTCGGCAGAGACTCGCAAGAATGACTCGGCGAGTTTAAGTCAAGAAAACTCGTTTGCAAAAAAAACTCGCGGGTTTTTAAAGACTCGTCGAGTTTTCGGCGAGTCTGCCAACTATGGCTAGAATATTGTTTTTGTGGCTAATGCTAGTACACTAGGTCTTGGTTATTTGTTGCTTCTTGCAAAATTTAACATGGTATCAAAGCCATGGCGTCTAGTTTAGTCTATTTTTCTTGTTTTCAAAAGCACTAGGGTTTGAGTGTTTGTGAGATGAACTTATTTTCAATGAATAGTGCAGCGATTTTGACCTCACCATTGTGTCCTAAAGGAAAAAGATAGTTGGGTTAGGTTTTTGTTTCATTTGAAATGGATGTTGGGAAAGTGACTAACTTTGGTTTTTGGGTGCTTGATTTGCATTGCTTTTTTTGCAGGCTGCACTAATTTTGGACCATTTTGACAAGTTTTTGTGTTCGCCATTTTGTCTAAAAGAGCCAAAAATCCTAGGACTGACTATCTGTTTGTTGAAACAGAAGACTCTGCCCAAGGCCCTTGGTAGATTTTCCTTGGTCTGCACACCAGGTGAGGTCGTATGTATGGCATACAAGAGTTTGCATTTGTTAAAGGTTTGAATGGTTGAGTAGATTTTAGGTACATGTTTTTTTTGTGTACTTCGTAGTGGCGCTATACATTTGTTCTCAATCTGTACTAAAACAATACTTTTTGCATTGTGCTTTGTTTTGGAGACTATAAAATCCTGTTGAAATACCTACAAGCATTATAAGTGCATTGTGATAAAGTGCCAAACATTGTACTTGCCGAGGGTCTTTCAGCAAGTAATAACATGGGGGTACTTGTGTGGTTGCATGATTTCTGTCTTCTATCTTTTCTTTCTACCTCATGGATTCTCAACCTATTCCAAATCGAACACCCTACAATTATTTTGAATAGCAAACAAAAATGAGAATGTTGCTTAGGGGTAAAGGGTTGTATATGATCACTTAGGGAGTTGGAACTGAATCTAAGGATGATGCTGAAAAGATAAAATGGTTTAACAAATGTGATGAAGCCTTTGATTTCCTATGCCTGGATGTGTCTCCCGATGTACTCTTTCATGTGGAAACATTAGATACACCTAAGGTTGTATGGGATATGCTTGGAAATTTGTTTGGGCAAACTGACAAGATTAGAGGTCATCTATTGGAGAATGAACTCATAAATCTCAATCCATGCAATTTTGACCATAGTTTAAAAACTCGGACTCGACAATTACTCGACCGACCCAAAATTTTAAAAACTCGAGGCTCGACAAAAACTCGGCAATAACTTAGCAAATTTATCAAACATTAAAAAATACATTAACTTTTAAAAATATGCTTAAAAGACATGCATATTGCTGAATTTATGAACCATATTACCGGTTTCCTTCATAGATACATCAAAATTAAAGTTCAATACACTTCACAGACCAAAAACTGATTTCAAAGTTTCAATACATATAAACTTCTAGTTTTCTTATCAACAAAAATTACAAATCATAAATTTATTCGAAGACTAAAGCTCAAAAAGTTTGCTACCATTGTGTGGGTGTTATGGAAGTTGATGGTATAGCTGTAGTATCCTCAATAGGAGCCTCAGGCATGGGACCAAGCTGTGTATGCTGTGAACTCACCTCTGATGACCTGCAATCTCATCTTTTGAAGCCTCATATGCTGCCATATTTGCTTGCCATTCGACTTCATCCCTCTCCAAATTAGTGATCTCATTAGTAGTAAACAATGTATTCACATCCTCAATTTGAATATGGATCAATGTCATCGAGGTCAAGTGCATGATGTGCATCCTGCCCTTGTACCTTCTTTTCATATAGTCGAAGGTTGTATTGCACAAACACAAGGCCATTCAAGCGCTTTTGAGTCAATCTATTGTGCTTTTTTGTGTGAATGGCCTCAAGAACACTCTAGTTGTGCTCACAACTAGAAGCGCTATAGGGCTGGGATAGAATTGCGATGACAAGCTTTTGAAGATTAGGTGTTGTGGCACCAAAATCTTTCCACAACAAATCTGCAAGGATGATATTTATAACTTTGTAAGAAATTAAGAATTCTAGTAAACGTAAAAGTAAAAAATAAATTGTAAACTAAAATTAAATATAATGCTTTTTTTACTTGGTTGCAAAGTCTCTCTCCTATGAATGCATAAAGTTGAAGAAAATAATGCCCTCTCTGCCCTCTTATAACTTTGTAACTTATCGTGTACGAGGTCTTGAAGGTTGTCATTGGGGATCAACCTCTCAATACATGTGTTGAGGCCAAGCATAGCCTCTGCATCTTCTCTAAATCAAGGGGAGAATAAAAACTTGGGGTTCAAATAGTAGGCAACACCATAAATATGTTGGTGGAGTTGTTGATTCCACCTACGATCAAGAATGCTCTAGATGGGTTCATATTTGGGTCTATTCAACCCATACAAATGCTGAATTGCTTCTTTGGCCCTATCCATGGCCTCATATAAATACCCCATGGGGTTTTTATCCCCATCCTCCAACCGCAAAACCCTAACCAACGGTTTTGACACCTAAAACAAAAGAGTGAATTAAAAGTAAATCAGAAATTAAAAAAATTAAAAGCAAGAAATTAAAATATCAAAATATTACAAAAACAACTTGTAACATTGTAAAATTAAAAAAATAAATAAAATTTGGTAAGAAACTTACCTTGATGATCTGCTCCATGGTCTAGACAAATGTATCATAAAAAATGGTCTTCACAAGCCTCTCTACTTTAGCCTTCTTGCAGTAAGGACTCTCCAACCACTTTCCGCTCACAAACATGAACTTAAGGTTGGGCAATGTAGTTGTTATGCTCTGCAAGGTAAGGAAATTAGTGACAAAGTGTGTTACTCATGAATACACGAGCTCCTTGCCATTAGTGTGCTCTTTCATGAGATTCAGGACCCACGTGTGATTGTAGATGTATTTGGTAATATTTTTTGCATCTTCCACCGCATTCTTCACCCAACATAATTTTCCTATGTCCTCAAGGAGAAGGTCAAGGCAATGGGTGGCACAAGGGCTCCAAAACAATGTAGGATGCTTCGCCTCTTGTAGTCTACTAGCTGCCACATATGTAGATGCATTGTCTGCAATAATTTGGATAACATTATCCACTCCCACCTCCATCACCACCTCATCCAACAAGCTACACAAGGTCTCAGCTTTTTTTACTTCACTGGAGGCATCAATTAACTTCAAAAAGACCAACTGTCCTCTTGAAGCCACTAAAAAGTTAATCAGTGTCCCATTCCTACTATCTGTCCACTCATTAGATAAAATGCTGCACCCTTTGCTATTCCAAATTTGTTTTTGTTGCTTTACTAACTTATATGTGTTTTGGACCTCATCCTCCAATTATGGGCCACTCATAACTGCTTGGAGCCTTGAACCCCTTACCTACTATGATCAATGCGGTAACTAGCTCCTTCCAATAAGGACTCGAAGCAACATTAAAAGGAATATTATTATAGTACCAAAATTTGGCACATGCCAACTTTGCCTCATGATGTAATTCCCTATTCTACGCAATACCTTCCAATGAAAATTGTGCACTAGGAGTGTTACGAGAAACAAAATCTAGACTTGTTGTTGCCCACATTACCTAATCCTCGTATTTGTGGTCCAGTGGATGAAGAACCCCTCGTATCTCCCCCAATGGCTGACCTTGTAGAATTGTGAAATGTGGGTGAGGCTCCCATTGCCTCTGCTGCCCTCTTGTTCGTTGCTTTTTTTTGCTCATATTCTGCAAGGAGGGCTCTTGCCTCATTCTGAACCTCTAGAGTTGCTACAGTACATGGTGTAACATCTAGGCAAGGGACTCATGCAAGGTGGTATTTCACACGATTTATACCTCCTCTCATATCCTTAGTACAATGGATGCAAATAACCATCCCCTTTAAAGGACCTTCTATCCCATGTTTCCAATAAGGGTCCTTAGACTTGCCACCTTTCTTGTCATGCTCGTGTATGCCATATTCTTTACAGGAAAATGGAAATAAAGCTTGCCAAAAAAGAAAAATCAAAAAACAAGAATTAATAGTTATACCTTAGTGGCGTAGAGTTAGACCATGAATCATGACAACTATTTTAAAAAAAATTTAATAACAAATTTAGTCTTCATAAGAAAATTCATGCATCTAGAATTTTTTTTTATATTATCCCAAAAATTCAAATTTAGTCTTCATGACAAAATTCATGCATTAGGAAAACCCTTTTATAATAATGAATCTTTGGACAAGTATTCCCATCATGATCCCCTCTTTCCAATGTCAAGGCATTGTGAAAGTTTAATTCTTCAATATAGATCTAGAGCCTTAGCATGATTATTGGTGTTAATCCAAATGTATCTTTGTATACAATGATCAAAAGTTCCTCAATAGGCTTGGAATTGTACAATAAAGGCATGATCACCACATTGAAGTTCTTAACAAAGGCATAACAAAATACCAGAGTTACCGGATACGACACACCCTTGTCCTGGCACGCATACCAGCATACCTGGTACGGTACGGCCTGGGTATCGTGCCCATCCGTGCCCTAAAAAATAAGTTCTTCCAGTCATGCCCGATACTTTTAGGATTCGGGATTTTAGAAAAAATGCCCCGTATCCAGCTAAAAACTAGTTAAAAATGCTTCGATTCATCCAAAAAATCCAACGACGACTTTCATAGGAAGTTCAACAAATACGCCGATTTTTCCCGGCGTGAGAACACTGTTTCTTACACGGTTTTTTCCCGGCGTGATTCACACGATTTTTTCCTTGCATGAGAACACTGTTTCTCACACGATTTTTTTCGGGCGTGAGAACAACCGAGTTGAGAAAATTTCCCAGCGAATTTTTTCTACGGCGTGAGACAATTTTCCAAGCACTATAATGCTCACATATAAAAGCCTATCGGCTAAATATATTATAATCTATTCAAATTTGCTAATTTTAAAATTAATCTTTGTAAAATTTTGTAAACTTTAATATTTTATTAATAATTATAATGTGTATTTAAATTAAAATATATTTATAATATGTATTATAATTAATATTTAAATTTAATACTTTTAATATTTATTAATACTTTTAATATATATATATATATATATAAAATTTATTATTTTATAATAACATATTATATATTATATGCTATTAAAAAATAATAAATTATAAAATTTAAATACACATTATAATTATTAATTAATATTTAAATTTAATACTTATAATATTTATTAATACTTTTAATATATATATATATATCTATATATATATATATATAATTTATTATTTTATAATAACATATTATATATTATATGCTATTATAAAATAATAAATTATATAATAAAATATTTTTTAATATATATATATATATATATATATATTTGTCGTATCTGGCCATATCCAGCCGTATCCGTAGTGGGGTGTCTTCAAAATTAGCCGTATCCGTATTAGATACCGTGCCCATATCGGATACCGTATCCGTATCAGATACCGTGCTATATATATATATATATATATTTGTCGTATCTGGCCATATCCAGCCGTATCCGTAGTGGGGTGTCTTCAAAATTAGCCGTATCCGTATTAGATACCGTGCCCATATCGGATACCGTATCCGTATCAGATACCGTGCCCATATCGGATACCGTATCCGTGTCCATGCAACATTGCAAAATACACATTTAAATACTAAATAGTAGTCCTAATGAAATTTTACAACATTCTTTAAAAAAAATTCTATGGTATTTGATGTCATGTCCCTTCCAAGCTAGGTCAGCCTCCAGCGCCCTATTTTAAAAGAAAGGTGTTTTGAAACACTACAACAAATATAAGTTTATATTAATTAATATAAATAATAAGATAATAAATATAAAAATAAAATAAAATAAAGTTAAAAATTTAAATTCAAATTATGGCGCCTAGATTTGGGCCCTGTGGTCCTATTTTGCAGTTTAGTATGAATTCATTTTGGTGGGCGATCTTGTGGTATGTTAATTGGATAATCAATAATTGCTGTTGCAGCTATTTTTCTGGCTCAAATAGGGACACAAACCTCTGTTCAGGGCATTGTCAGGTGAGGACGAAACCCCTCCACCTACAATTACTAGTTATATTCAAATCTAGACTGTCAAGGTCGACTCAATTTAAATCTCTGTCCATTGCAGGCCTAGTTTTCTATCAGCAGGTCTACTATTCCTGAGAGCAAGCATCTAGTGGTGAAGCTGATCGAAATAAACCCTATTTCTGGGTGCTGTCCGCATTGTCTGCCATTTCCATTTGCGCTTGGAAGGTCACAGAAGCATCATTTGTTGGGCGATAATTTCCAACAGGTCAGACGCAGGAGACTCCATCATTCCTCCATACCCTTAATTCTACAGCGATTCTAGATCATTGACGACTATTTAGCAGACTTGGACAATCTGCAGCGGCTTTGAAGACTGTATTCAGACTCCTTGGTCAGATTCCACGCCGGGAAGGAGGGTCACAACAGGTATTAAACCCCAGAGGGCGCGACATCAGATCCATTTATTGCATTGGAATTTGTCACTTGATCGTGGCGTTTGAGGGTTGTCACGCCTCAAACCCTAGCTAGGCATCAATTATCTCAAGTTGGGTGCTGTTGGGTATAAACCTAATCCGAGGGAAGTCAGTGCGCCATTGGAACAAACCAGCAAACCATTGAGATCCAATCTGTCCTTAGCACCTTCATCATTCTAGCGCTGACCAGGGGGAGAGGACAGATTTGACATTCAGGCCTGTAGAGGCATAGATTCCCTTCGGATATCCATATTATCAAGGCGAATAACCAGATCGCACCCTGAATTGCCTGATTTGTAAGTGTTGTTATCAATTCTATCAGGTTATTAAGAAACCTTAGTAGAATTCTATGGAAAATTACATCAGTTGGAAGGGGTCTAATACTGTCATATCCAGTTAATTCAGATCAGACTGTAACTCAGAAAGTTACTTTGTGAGTTTAATAGTAAACAACAGACTGTCATTGAAATTTTCATATCATCATTGTATGGATCAGAACTGTAACTTATTATGTTGCTGGTAATTTTGACTGTCTGACTAATACTTTAATTTATGAAGAAAATCTGGGTGATCAGATTGCTTGACAGCTTGATAACCTAAGACATCAAATCATAACCTAGGATATTACAGTGGTATCAGAGCTGGAATCTTGCCAGCCTGTGAATCATCGGAAGTTAACATCTTATTGAAGATTATATCCCTTGAATATCAGTTTCTGTAGTTTCATATCAGTTTGCATACCAGAAAGATGAAGACATTTCAAGAATCCATGTTAGAAATGTTACAGGAATTGTATGAATATCAGAATAATTAAATTGCATATCGGAAGGATTTAAATGCATGGATGAAGAGAATGTTTATGAAGAAAGAAGAAAAATTAGAATTGAAGGAGATATCTAGGGTAGTAACCAGGAAACAAGAGGCACGATCAAATTTAGAGTCATGACATCATGGAGCAAGAAAAAGAGGGACCCAACAAGCAAGTTGAAGGTGAAGATTCTTTGTTGGTTTCTAATGATTGTATGTGTCAGCAAAAGATCGATGAAGTGAAGGCGGAAAAGGTTCCACTTGTTGAGTGCGGAGAATCCAAGTTGAAGGAAGATGCGCCGAATCATGCGAGATCTTTCGAGCTGCCAAATGATGAGCCATTGATTAATTTTCCAAGTAGCATTGTGGGCGGATATGCATTTGAGAAGAATATACCTAACCCTAATTCAAGGGTTTTGAGTCACAAATGGAGGTGTTGAGGATATCTCAATAAATTCTCTTACAACAAATAAGGATGAGCATTTTGTTTCCAGCTAGATGTATGAAAATCTTTCAGATTTGTTGCTTCCTATGTCACTGCAGAATTCTTGTCATCATGGAAAGCATGCAAAAAAGGGTGATAGAGTAAGAGATACAACTTGCAGTATAGGGCACGTGGACTGTTTGTTTCAAGTTCCAAATTGTTTTTGCACATGAGATCCAAGTAATCTCTTGAGGGTCAAAGTGGATAGAGGCATTGGTGCTACTATTGAGTTTTCCATCTCTTGCATTCAGAATCACATAGGGTTTGTTGTGCATTCTATCATTGTGAAGGATCGATGTTCACAATTTATAGATCACTTGTGGGAGCCAAGTACCGCAATTGAAGACAAGATCATGGGTAATGGCCAAATGGAGATAGTCACCTCGTGGAGCTTGATGCTAGATGAAGGTAAGCAAAATAGGTGTCATCTTGATGTTCAAGATTTTGTGACGAAGTTTTATATGGTGTTTTGGGTATCAAACTACAAGCAAGCTGTAAGATTTATGAAGAAGGAGACACTACACATTCCTAGCATCATAAAGGCAAGGCAATTGGTCATCCTTTGGGGTAAACACGAAGTTTGCTTTGGGAACATTTTATGGGAAAGTCCACTATGGGGTTGGAATCCAAGAAAGAAGGGATAGAACTTCCAGAAGGAGATCTTAGAGTTGCCATGACTCTATGGAGGAAAGATCATTGGGTGACAATCACAATTTTTTTCAAAGTGGGAATTGTTGTGACCAAATCACACATCACCCCATTGGAGATGGGGACCCCCATTTTGAGCTCTGATGCTTTGCCAATCCAACAATAAGTCTCTCTCCTAGGAGGTTTTGCTTTATAACTGGAGGTCTCCTTTGGAACATGAACTTGCAGTAATGAAGAGTCTCGATCAAATTCAATCCAATTCATGAATTCTGAGACCAATCCTGATGTATGTTTGAGGTCCTGAAAATGACTAAGTCTGGTAGCCTGAAATCCTGAAATCCTGAAAAATTGACTAAGTCTGAAATCTGGTGGATCCTCCAAATTCTAGATTCTACATGTTAAATCCGGTGGATTCGAGACCTATCTCAAACATCCTGAAAGGTACATTGAAAAATATTTAAAGTATAAGAAATTCAATCTCTAAACTTATACTTAAATATATTTTTCAATATACCTTATGCTCTGGGACTACCACTTCTAAGCGCGAATTTGCTCTGTGAGGCTAGGCGCGTTTTCTCACCTCTGCCAATCCTTATGAGCGACTTGGGTTGAACCTCATAAGTGCGCCTAGAAGAAAATAAGTTTCAAACACTCTAAGAGATGGCGCCTTGATTGATTTTGAAGATGGAAATCCTTGGGCGCTGAAAATTGACAAAAAATAGGACCACTTACCTTAAGGATGTCAAGTCATCCCTCAAAGTCTAGGCGCGTTTTGCATGTGTATTCACCAACTTTGGGCACCTTGATGTGGGGGTGGAGTTTAAGTCAGTGATAGATGGCGCCTAAGGGTAAAGTAATCTCACAAGGGTATAACAAGTGTTGAAAAGCCTTAAGGATGTCAAGATTGAGTTACATGGGTCTAGGCGTCCTGCATGTATTGGGCTACTCCATATTAGCGCCTTAGGTCCAGAGGGTTTGAGAGATCACCAAGATAGCGCCTAGGGGAATGAGGAAGTGAGTTATGAGTTTGGGCGCCCTTGGCTTTTATTGTCAACACATGAGCGCCTTGATGGTGTACAAACTTGCAAGTCTTGAGAAGTGCAAGACTCTAGGCGCATTTTGGACCTATATTAGAAGATCATTCTTGAATTCCAAACTTAAGGCGCCCCTTACTCCTCCTTTCAACCCATTTTGGCGCCCTCATATGGAATTTTTTACATACATTGGCGCCTTGTGGAGAAGTTGAAGAACCTTGTCCTATGGGAGTATGACCTTGGCGCCAAGGGGGTCGTCGTTGGATTCACCTAAAATGCTCCTTTGGATGAAGGAAATACAAACTATGTGTAAGAATGAATGAATCTCCAATGAGTGCCTGGGAAGAATTTGCTTGAAACAACCTTTTGGAGGGTTCTTTGATTGATGGGATCACCCTACGCCATCTCCTATTGCCATGACCTATTGAGATATCACAACTTAAGTCTAATTGATAATTAGGCACTTAAGTATGCTAAACCCAAGTCAATATGCGCCTTTAAGAAGACTAATGTTACTATATCATCCTTAGGCGCTATTGTATATCTAGAGTATTATGAATGAGCCCTTTACAAGGGCAAGATCCAAAGACATGAAGTTGAGGTTATTTGGGAGCTAGGATCATCAAAATTGAAAGGAGTAAGTCAGGGTGCCTTTGCTTGTTGTTTTATACCTTCTTTGGCGCCTTAAGGAAACATCATAAATTTAGATCACTTTGAGCACTTAAAGGTTTTAAACATCAAGGAATGTCAAATAGAGGAGTGAATTAGTCATAAAAGCTAGGCGTATTTTATACCTCTTTTCACACCTTCTGGCGCCCTCACATGAAATCTTGCTTGTTTTGGGCGCCCTGTGGAGAGGGTTAAGAGGGTTGTCTTAAGGTGAGTGAAATGTTCTATTTTGGCGCCCATAGGACTAAGGATATGAGTTAGAAGCTAAGGCGCTCTTGGCCTTCAGTATTAATATGATGTGGAAAGCAATAAAAATGGTGAGTTTGAGCGCCTAAGCATAAAAGCAAAGTTTAAACCAATGATAGTTGCACCTAAGGTTCTTGAAATCAACTAGAAGAATGAAGCTAGTAGCTATATAACTTTGGGCGCCCATTCTACGCAGAGCAACTAGACAATGGCGCCCTGATGTAAGATACTCACTTTGGCGCCTTGACAAAGATATCAACTTAAGACAAAGGAGAATGCGCCTTAAAGGTAGGGAGGTTGAGATTATGGGGAGATGATGACAAATTTGGTTGAAGTAACTAGGCGCATCTTTATGTTAAATTGACCTTGTTGAAGCGCCTTAAGGAAGAGTGAAGTAATCCTTATAAATTAGTTATGAGATTTAAGTAATGCTTGAACTCTAATTATCTTATGTATGCGCCTAAAAAGGGTTCTCTAATGACTCAAGCTAAAAGAAAGAAAAAAATCAAGTTTGGGCGCCCTTGTAATGTCTTAGGAATCATAAAGTCCGCCTAATCTCAAGGAAAATAGAAATCACTAGTTTAAGCACCTTGGGGAGGAGTTATACTCAGGAGGATGGGCGCACTTGGCCATCAGAATAGCTTTTCTTAGGCACCTTCAAGCCTTAATTTTATAAGTCCTCAAGCTAACGCTCAAATTGGGATAGACATTTCTTTTAAGTAGGGTGCCCTATGCTATTCAAATAATCCTAAACCAGCGCCTAGATGATCAAGTTTGGGCGCCTTGTAATGTTTTCATCTATCCACATCGGCGCTCAAAAGGGTTTTAAAATTTCAAAAGTCTTAGAAAATTGAATTAAATGTATTAAATGTCTAATTAGGCCGACCTCACCCTTAGCCGACCAGCATTAAATGAGGTAGGTTTGCTACATATAGAGGAGCGCTCCTTGCCATTTCAATCATAATTCACATTGCAGTCTACAAGGGGCAGCGAATTTTCATGAGGGTAGTGAGTTCTTCAAGAGACAAGTGGCATTTTAAGGAGAGGAGCCAATTTTTCAAGGCAGATCTGCATTTTAGAAGACTGATTTCACATTTTTGCTCCTGATTTCTGACATTTTTAACTGATTTTCATCATTAAATCCAGAAATCTGCCTTTTTCTAGATCAGAAATTGATACAAGGTATGTTTTAAATCACTTTTTTCACTTTATAAGATTGCCTTCTATCTATTTAATTTTGCAGAATTTCATAATTTTATCACTTAATAATCAGGTTTATAAAGTGAATTTTTCATTTCTAGTCACTTATTCGAGTCTTGTTTGTAGATAAATGGGCATGATGGCAAAGGAGAGGCAAGTGATGATCAAGATGGATGCCAAGTCCACTATACCTGACTCCAACTTGGAAACTCATTGGAAGAATGTGGGAGACACCAACATGGGACACGTCAACTTAGATGAAGTGAAGGACCTCTTGCTCGCCATCACAAGGAATGAAGACATCAAGGCCATTGCGAAGAGTGGAATTGTACAAGCAGCTGGCTTCCCACCTACCTTGCCTAGTGCTAAGTTGCTGTTGAAATGCGTTCAGCATTATGACAAATAGAAGAGACAGATCATAGCTAAAGACGGGACTGTTCTCACTTATTTGCAAAGAGAAGCCATCTAGGAGATCTTCAACATTCCAAGCCGGAAGGGAGTCTTCATATGTCCTACAACTGCCCAATGTACTTTTGAAGGCAATCCTAAGCACTATATGCAAGAAGTAAGAAAGAAGTGGATGACTGATCCATCAATCAAGATATACAACTCGAAGATCCAAAGTATCACAAGGCAGACTTCAAACAAGAGATAAGTTACTTCATCATGTTCCTGAATCGAGTAACAGGTAGGCCTCAATCATCTACTTTTGAAGGATGGATGTATACTTATTTTGATCATGTGTTTACAAAGAATAAGATGGTTGACTGGGCTGGCCTTATAAGTCATTGCCTTGATGAGCAATTTGAAAAGTTTGATGAAACAAAGTCCTTCTTCATGACTTCCTATCTTGTTTACATCCTAGCAAGAAATGTGGTTTATAAAGGATTAACAACTAAAGGAGAAGTAGGTACGAAGGCTGGACAGATGTTTCACATCAGTGTTACCCTCAGCTCCACCTGAAGAACATCAATCATTACAAGAGGTTCAATGACGCCTTCGCCATGTTCATAGTGAGAAAATTGAGAGGAGAACTGCATAGAAGACTAACAGGTGCTGCCAGGAACTTCATCAAACAATATGGAAGGTACTACATTCAATATGACAAGTTTACTTATATCAGAATTCAGGATTTCACCTCCTTTCCATACAGACTGCCTAGATATCCTACCAACAGGATGGTGTTATTAGAGGTTTCAAGACAATTGTTAGAGTTTCATAAAATGCAAAGGGCAAGGAACAAAGCCGGAGTTCAGTTTCCCCTCCAGCGTGGCAGGTTTTACTCCTGTCCATCACTTCAAGCAGCTGAGCATTCAGAGGTTGAGCTTCAAGCGTATCATCTGCATCCTCATGATTCAAGGAGGGAGAACTTTGATCCACATGGAGCCATTAAGCAGTCATATTCTTCTTACAGACATGTTGAGCAGCTAGAAGATCACTGGGCTAATGCTATTGACGATGATGATGTCAGGATGCAAAAGTGTTCAAGGCTGAAATGGGACTTAGTGAGAGCTACTAAGATACTAAGGATTCCTGATCAGTTAGATAATGAAAGAACTCTTTTAGGTGACGAGTACAATAAGATTTGGAACCTACCTTATGATATCAACTGGGCTGATAGAGAAAGGGTTGACGATGAAGGGTTGATAAAGCCTATCATTGCTATTACTGAAGAGCAAATAAAGGAGCAAGTACAAGCATTGCTTGATGAGGGTAAGAAACTCACTTATACTAAAATGGGAGAAGTTGATCATCAGGAACATCATAGTGCACCTGGTAAAAGTTCACATAGCAAGGACAATGAAAGAGATTCAGCTCAAGCAAAGAAAAGGAAACAGCTTGAATCCGCACAAGGAGAATCCAGTAAGAAGAAGAAAAGGATAAGTATTGAAATTGCTTCTTCCAGACAACCAGGTGATACTTCACTGAATCAAGACATAGTGGTACGTGTTGATGATGTAGTTCTAGAGACTCTAGTTGAAGAAGTGCCTTCGAGTCCACATGATACTGAGATCACTGATGAAGCTAACACCGAAGACAAGGATGAAGCTGAAGAAGAGTCATTGCCTACACAAGGAAAGCAATTACAACAGTTACAAGATCTTTCATCATTGCCAGAGTGGCTGCAGGAAAGAATCAGGGAAAATTACAAAGTTGAGAAATGTCCCCCTCTTCTAGTTGATGAGTTACTTCTAGATATGTCTGATGAAAAACCGAAGAAGAAGGCCACTATCCTTTCAAAGATCACTAAAGATGAAACAGGTGTAAGAAAAGTTCATGTAGCAGTTCCAAGGCTTGAGAAGAATGTAGAAGATATAACACCTGAAGATTATGACATCAATACAATCAATTTGGGTCCATTGACTGGAATGCAAGTAGAAGAAGAACTTCAGGATTCAATTGATAATGCTCGAGCTATCATAAGACAAGAAACATAAGGTAGAATTAAAGCTGAGCAAAAGTGTCAGGCCTTAGAGCAGTATATTCAGCACTTAGTTCATCCTATTCATCAACAGGACAAGGTTTCTACACCTCCATCTCTTCTTCCTCTGGAAACAGTTGTGCATCTTGAGGAGTTGAAGTCTTCATCTCACAGGATGAGAGATTGGATGAAAAGATCAAATGAAGCTACATATAAACACCTGGAAGATATCATGCAAGTGTATGATAAGATTGCCAATCTCAAAGAGAGGGTACTTGCATTGATGACAGTTTGTGCTGAATTCAAAGATATCAAAGAACAATACTTGCCACACTTAAAGAGCTTGATGGAGACTTCAGTTGATGAGTTGATACATGCTGAAGTGATTGAAGAGGGTAGGGCATATGATTTCTCTTCTTGGTATTATGGCTTTCACATTAAAGGACAGTTGCTAGATAAGATAGAAACAGATATGTCAAGAGTAAGAAGTGTACTTCGAAGGATTCAAGATGGAGTACATGCGTCCTTGATGAAGATATGTAATCCATTTGGAGAGATGACTCTTGATAACATGAAAGAACAAGTTCAAGCCTTTTACTTCCAAGAGGATGATGTTTCTAATGAGAAGCTTGATAGTATATTTTCACTTGCTGTCCACCTTGGCGCCAACAAAGTGAGGATGACTGATTGGGAGAAGACACTTGGCCTTTATTCAGATGATGTACTTGAAGCTGAAGGAACCATTCAAAACACGCCAAGTGTACCTTTGGATGATGTCAAGCAGGTATTGTCTAGAGTCATTGAATGTCAAGCTTCTAGTGATGGATATTCACATGAAGACTCCTCATAGGCTGATGATGTGTTATCCTTATCTTCTTGGGAAGTGTGCCTTCATTGCCTCTTTCATTTACTAAAGCTAGCCTCTTTCATTTAATAAAGATATGAGTTTGTTATAACTACTTGTGATGTGGCATGATCTGGTCCATTGGCTTTGCTGACCGATCTTGACCCTTCGTTCATTTTGAGGTCTATAAAAGGGCTCTTGTTGCTCTCATTTGTATGATTGAAGACTCTGGAATTGTTGCAAGAGCTCTCTGAAATAATATAAGACTCATTGTTTTGGTGACTATATATGTTTCTAAGTGTTGCATGGTTTGGATTTCTTCAAGCGAATATTAAATTAGATTAAGTTTTCTTTAAGTATATGATTAGTTGGTGGAAGGCTTTATTACTGTTTGTGGTGAAATCTCTATGTTCACACCATTTGTAGTTTGTGGCTTGCAAAGTGTAGTGTATGGTTAGTCTGAACAAAACTGAACTTCAATTTGATCCCTATGTTTGTTGAATGTTTCATGAGCATAAGTGATTTAAACATCTTGTAAAACCTTAGAAGATTGCATCAATCTTGTGTAGTTGTCTGAATTGGCGAAGCAAGATTCAATTTGATTTCACCTGAGCAGTAGTTATACCTTACATCTAGGATTAGATTAGTTCACTACACCTTTCATCTTTTGTCTTTTCTTTTATCAATTTGGTTAGAATTAGGATTCAGTACTTCATTGCTATATCATATGTCGTAGATTGTAGTACTTAGATATTCCAGTGTTTATCTTCTCCTTCATCGAATCAACAACTTGTCGAACAATTGCGTAAGTCCCTTTGTGTTTACTAGCAGAATCATACTTAGTCACTGAGCTATCTCTCACAAAATCATAAAAAGGAACCTTGGAGTCATCTTGTTTGATCACTTTGTTTAACATTTGAGAGGCTTTGCTCAAGAGAGAGTCAAATACTCTGTATTTCACTCAATTGTTGACTTGTCTAAAAACAAACATCAACAGGAATGAGTATTGGTTGCAAAAGGCATGAGCAAAGATCCATTCTGAGGATGATTATACTAGAAATTTTGTCATATAGAATACCAATTGAAGCAACCAAGAACAGAAAAAAATAACTACATAATATTCTTCCACTTAAAGACCCAAGAAACTACTTCAATTGATAATAAGCAGATCAAAATGACAACTTTGAAATTAATCTCACAGACAATAACATACTTATTGAAAATGAAATTTAGCTTCCAAGTCATGCTCACAATCAATATACAACATCATGGATTTGGCCTTTAAAAAATCTTGAAGGGTTTTGTAATGTCCCCTGCACACAAGAATAACTACTAGAAAGGGACATTAGCAATATTAAAGATCAATAAATTAGAATATAGTAATGGAATCAATACATAACAACGAACAAGAATGTAATGTTACTTGTGCATACATATATTCCTTCATAATCATTAGGGTTAGTAGCATCATAATCATAATCAATGATAATGAACAAGTACATATATTCAATTATATTTCCACATACTTTATTTTACTTAATACTTTAACCACGTTTACGCCTCATGATATACTTTGGGAATGGCGACGTCGAGCTTGGTCGTTAATCTAGACCAATCATCTACCCTAGCAGAGGAGGGGAAAACATTACATTAAGGCGCTGGATAACTAATCCCCATTGCCATGGGCACAAGGGTTTCATGAACGCCCCTCAATACCACCACTTGGCCCAAAGGTGTCACGAATGCTCGTTGATACCACCATTTGGGAGTCACCCACCGTGTGAGACATTAATAACAAACTAATCTCCACTGCCATAGGCCCAAGGGTTTCATGCTTGCCCGACAATACCACCACTTGGCCCAAAGGTGTCACTAACGTCCGTCAATACCACCATTTGGGAGTCACCTACCGTGTGAGACATTAATAACAAATACCGCCCTTCCCTAACAACCCAAACATCCTCATAGGGGCAAAGGTGAAAGATTAAAGACATGGCAAGTCGCGCTCATCCCTCGTATATCATGAGTTAGGTAAAGTATAACTATTTAGAGACAGTCATATGGGTTAGAGAGATCATACCAATATGTGATTCTTCTCCTTAGATGATTTGGAGATGCACAAGTGATCCTACAATCACCAATATAAGGATTACCTTGATTCACAAGGCTATTATATGGAATCTGAAATTCCTCTTTATTATGCTATTGTTCCAATACTAGGAACATAATAATATTAATAATGTGATCCACCAACAATGGCTGGATATATGAGTATACAATCACTGTACTTCTTATTAATCTTGCTGAGATAAATATATATGTGTGTATATCAGATTTGTATTGCTAACTTGGAGGATTCGCTCCTTGGATTATTTGATATTGAATGATATTAGAATACTGGCTTTATTGCTGTTTGAATGCTGCCTTTATACTGTCTATTTGATCTGCCTGTGATGCTTGGTTATACTCTTATTTCGATCTGACTTGGAATGAGATGATGATATTTGAAAATGCTTTATTGACTATTCTTCTTAGTTTATTCAATATATCTCTTCTTATATATTGAAGTGTATTCCTTTTCTCTCCCCCTACTCTTATTCCACAACATCCATTTATATTTCAATGAATTCCTGAAAGAGTGCGACTCTATGTTAAATCGCACCTCACAAATACGAGTTACATTTCATAAAGAATAGTGATCGCTTCTTATAAAGGATCACTGTTCCCTTGCTAAATCTGATTGTAGCCTTTTCCTTATTCTTGATCGCTAACAATGTTTGCCTTAATTAATGTGATCGCTGTCTTCCTTCATCCCTATGGATCGTTTCATCTCCTTTTAATATTAATGCCTTTCCTTAATTTGTAGTCGCTGCTTTTAGATGGCATCCCCTCTATAATCGCTGATTATAGATATTTATAATAATATTTAGTATTTATTTTATATTGATAATTATAATAATATTTAATATTGATAATTATATTATTATATAATATATAATAATATTTAGTATTTATTTTATATTGATAATTATATCTATAATAATATTTAATTTATATTTATATTAATAATATTTAAATATATATATATATATATATTTAAAAAATGTCCTTGGTAAACTTTTTAACATGACCGGTGACGCTGGCGCAACACGCCCTCCGACTCCACACTAACGCTTTTGCCCGGAGCGATGAACCGGTTAGGCCACAACACGGGGGACCTCATCCCCAAGTAAGAACACTTCAAACCCGCGAGCTCGTTGGCCCGGCGAAGGCGTAAACCCTGTGAGCTCGTTGGCCCAGCGGGGGTTTGAACTCTGGTGGCCGCCACTACAACTGAGCGACTTAACCACCGAACCACGCCCTTAACGGCTTTATTAATATTTATATTATTAATAGTTATATTTATTTTATATTAATATTATTTATATTTGTTATTGGTACTTATATAATATATCTCGATATGAATATATTATATATTATATTATATTAAAATATTTATATGATAATATTATTTGATGTCATTTCCATCTTGAATTTGAATGAAAAATACATAATTGATTCAATTATAAAGTATCAATATGGGGACATGACAGGTTTGATTTCTAGCAAGATCCCTTTTTATGCCAAGAAGTTAGTGACACTGTTAGCCTCCCGAAAGTAACCATTAAATGAAATATTGTCAAGGTTAAGACAAGGTTCTTTTATCTCTTCTATGATTGCCTTGAACGGGCAACATGAAATGGCTCCTTTTCTAATACCAGAATGAAGATGATGGTGTGTTATGGCATCTACCAAGGTACAAATCCTTAGAGGTATGGTGAGGGCCAGGTTCGATCCCGAGGTGACTTTGGTGGAATGGATCCCCCTAATTGTTTCAGCTTAGCCGAAGGAGACTTTTGGTGTAGGTGTATGCTTACTCAGCATATTGTAATCAGCCACTTTAGGGCAGAGATGCCAATATCTTGTAAACCAATGTATTCATAAGAAAAAGAATGAATTTGTTTTATACCTCTTTCTATAGCCACTTGAAGTTCTCTGATTACAGTCTCTGCTTCCACCATATTACTTGTTTCCTTGAAAATGGCAAGGGCATCAAAGTGTAACACCTCTTTGATGTGGTTACAAATAAAATCCCCATAGCCAACATTACCTTGGTTGCCTGTAGAGGCCCATCAAAATTTAGTTTATAGTGATGCTTTTTTGGGGGTTTCTCATTTAGCTGGTGCCCTCTTAGGAGGATTGTCACTGTCCCTTTTAGCAGGTCATAATTTGAGGGCACAAGTTTTTAAAATAGGTGATTTTCCTAGGATTGGGGTTAGGAGTTAGAATGCAAAATAGATTTATTCATAATATATATTTTAACTGAAACAAGGTGTTTAATAAGGGTCAACTTAAAATAATTGACGCTGGGTAAGCAGTTTCATGTAATTATTGCTTAGTTTTGCCGCTATGCATCCAGGCCCAAGAGTATCCTTGTGTACATATGATAGGATTAGGACATGTATATTCAAATCACTATCCTTATATGAGAATTGGGGACTCTTAAACACTTTGGGGACTATATGTCCATGTTAGTTTTCGATATGCATTGTTGTGAATAATGTTGGGGTTGTCATAGATGTTTGTACGTTGCTAATGTTTTCTATTAAGAGACCTGTGACCATCTGAGTGGAGTCATAAATATTAAATTGTCTTTTAGTCAAGTGCATGATTCAGTGTTTTGAAATGATATGGTTAGAATTCCTTATAGTAGTCCTCGCAATTCCTTAAATGAAATGCCAACAAAAAGACCAAAAGTAATAGATATCATGCTTAGAAAAAGATGGATAGATCATAGAAGTATGCCTTGGAAATCAGAAGTACATGATGCTAAATTAGGTAGCACTATTAGTGTTGCTATCCTGGCTAGTTATGTCTCTAGCTTCTATTGTTCAGGAAGGCTTGGAAAATTGTCATCCCCTCTATTATCTGCCCTCCACATAGGTATAGGAAACCGAAATACAGCTTAACAATTTTGGGTTTGTGCAGTAAACTAAGAATTTTATCAAATTATAAACAGAGGTAGCATACTTTTGGCAGCCTGATGTGTTGCTAGCACAATCTCTGACAACAGTTGCTCTACATCTTTTATCTCTGTTTGCTTTTAGAATCACTCTAAAGACAGATTTTCATGGAATGCGAAGTAGAAAATGGAAATGTCAGTCACTTTGTTATGGGACAAACTCCTATTGCCTCACTTGCATTTTCCACTGGAAGATGGATTAAAAGGTGAAGTGGTCACAAAGCATTGTTATGAGATTATGAATGGGAATGATGAGGTTGCTTAAGTAGCAGGCAAGTAAATGATATGGATTTTATTGAATTTTTTTTCTATTATATATTTGAAATTGAGGTAAAGTTAGAAATGCATGTTTAATTTGAAAAGGACACACAGTGGCCACTTTCCAAAACAAGGGCATCAAATATGCTGTTGCTCAAGTAAAGATAGGCGACTTCAATTTCTATTTAGTGAATAAAAGGGTTGACGGGTTAAATTGCAACCTAATTATAATAGCTGGAGGTAGTGAATCATGGTAAAGAATGTCAAGGACTGATACATCTGCTTACCCATAGTCTTCTTTAAATTGCAATTGGAGTTTCAAGGGCCTGGTTCTAGCAAGGAAGAACCTTTCTTGTTAGTACTTATCTTTGACACACTTCTTTAAGACAGTTTTGACAATATCTTCAGCATGACTTTTGAGCAGCTTTGCAAGCCAAGAGAAGTCTACCAAAATCTCTCTCAGCCAGTGTAGTCTTAGGTGTCGGCCTCATGATTCACAAAGGCATCAATCAGCCTATCTTCCCCAGTGTTTAGAGCTGCCTCAGCATCAGTATCTTGATCCAGCACAGCGATCAAGGTGGAATTCTAACAAGCTGAAGGCAGTTGGTTACTTTCCCTGAAACAAGATGTCCACCAACAGCCAGCTGGCCAGTATCAGACGTATCCACAAAGGGAGCAGCCTTAGGGAAGGAATCAGAGTATCCTAGATAGTCTTTGTGAATGGTAATGGATCCCTGAGCAAGAAACCTGTAGGCATGTTAAGCATTATGTTGACTTGCAAAGCAATAGAAGAAAGAGTGACTTAATGACAGAAGTTCATAAGTGACCTCCTTTGTCCTAAAAAAATATCAGTATTCCTTGCTTTCCATAAAAACCACGAAACCTCAGTAGACACAAGCACCCACAATTTCCTATATATAAAACTGGTGCAACCTCTTAGCAGACCTAATAGAACCAAACGAGATATTAGACTACGAAATACATTCCTTATCGGCACACAAGGCCCACCCTCCTAGAAACAAATTCCAAACAGCTTTAGCAAATTGACAACAAAAGAAAACATGAAAACAACGTTCATCCACCTTGCATAGAGAACATTTCCCAGAATAGACCCAGAAGAATATAGAATAGAATATAGAATAGTATACACAACAAGTTTTTGATGCAATAAGTTATAACAACCATCTTAAGCAGGTTTTTTATGGTTCAATACACAAGGACCAAATACAATCTAAGATTCTAAGCTAGTCTGCAACTGTGTAGGGAAATCATGAAGACCCCACTTAGTATTCAAAGAATCAAATACTTCCTGGGAAGGAGAAAGCTTATAATAGTAAATACAAAGGAGAGAGTGATAGGTGGAGAAAGCCTTTGGAGGGATTTAGACAACAAGGTATAAGTTCTTCTATGAGAGTCAGGAAGCATGAAATTTCTCTTGAGCTCTTCCGAGGAAAGAAGATACCCATGACTAAAAAGATGTGCAAAAGATCGGATGATGACTGGAACAAAGATTGGAACAAAATCTCCACCATTCTACAAAATCTATTTTTAAATCCAAGTGTCATCAACATCAGAGGATGAAGAGCTACTCAATTCTGTTATAAGCCTTTTCAAAATCCAACAGTCATACATACATTCTGTTCTGAATCTCTGGCCCAAGCCATCCCTTTCCAACTAGTAATTGGATTTTCCAAGATAAACCTACCCTGAACAAAATTATGAGTACAAGAAACAATCTTGGGTATGATATCATGGAGCCTAAGAGCCAGAATCTTGGCCATAATTTTGTAGGAGACATTAAGAAGAGCGATTCATCTCCAATTCTTCAGCTGAGTCTTGTCCCATTCCTCGGGGATAAGCTTGATAATCCATTTGGTAATATTTTTTTCTAAAGATCCAACATTTAAAACCTCCTTATAAACAGCCGGAAGATTGCTAGAGACCCATTCTTTATTCTCTTTATAAAATTTAGTAGGGAGACCATCTGCACTAGGAGATATGTTTTCTTTGATGGAGTCAATAATCAACTCAATTTCATCAATAAAAATGTCAGCCTCTAGAGCACAAGTTTGCCTCCTTTGAAAGCTTGTTGGGAATAATCTTGCTATAGAGCTCTCTACTAGCATAAACAGCATCATTATTACCATCTGAAATAAATAGGTTGTTACAAAAGTAGAAGGCTCTACCGATTTCCTTAGGGTAATAACAAAGCACCCTCCAAGTCCAAACTAATCAACATCAACCCTCTCCCTAATATGCGTGGCCTTAAGCATCTTGAAGAAATATTTAGTACCTTTGTCCCCATTCTTAATCCACATCATCTTGTATCTAACTCTAGCACTGTGAGCCAAATAATATTCATAATATCTAAAAGCATGCTTAGATTAGATCATATTCTCCTGGAGGGCAACATTACTGGGGTCAGATTGTAGTCTATCTTCTAGCTTAATAAGGGTTTCTTCCAACTCCCTTGCAACCTTCCTCCTTGCACAACCTTAGTTTTGATAGTGTCATTCCAACAAGAGATTTGGGAATAAGAGGAGCTTGTAAGAGTCAATGTGACTCAGCGAGCCAGGATCACCTGCAATCAAGACAACCTTCCACACAAAGATGACAAGAGAAGATGCTAAAACAATGGAGCAATGAATCTGTACAAAGATCATATGAAGCTGTATCAAATACAATGAGTGAGCCTTGCTTATAAAGGCAAGGTGAGAGATAGAAGGGTGGAGATGTTCCTACAACATGTGTCAATTAGAGGATGATAACTAATTGCACATGTGGAGGATGAGACAACTCACTCCAACTATCAACAACTCAACACACAACTAGACTCAACTAGAAACACCTAAAAGACTCACTAAGTCAACTTAACATGTGTGAATTATGTGTTCACACCAACACCCCCCCTTAAGTGCAACTTAGGGAGTAGCTGACTAAAACAAAGATGCAATGATGGATGGGTCCCAGCTACTAGGCCATGTTAGGTACCCATGTACAAATCTCAAATGGAGAAAAGGAGAAAACCACATGGGACAAAACTCCCCTCCAAAAGTGAGAATGCAAAAAATAAATGAAAGATGTGATGGATGGAGGACTCATGACTCCCCAAGGATGACATCCAACACATATACAATCAAGTACCCCCCCATAGGAGAGCAAGTGTGAGACTATAGGTCCCCCCCACAATGAAGTAGCTCCTGTGTCGATGGTGAATGCCTGAAGAAGAATGCTGAAGAGAATCCAAAGCCTGCAAACAACATTCTTCCCCTTAGGAAGAAACAGGTACAAAGGCTGATGTTGAAGAGACTCCATCTCAAGGTACGAGGGAAAAAGCCTCGTGATGTATGCTATAGATTTAACAATGAATTGTTGACCAAAATGACTGTGATTGTTGCAAGGGCCGCAGATTTGTTGAAGACTGCAGACAGTGATTTGACTGCTGCAAACAATATTAAATCTGCGGCTTTGTTTTGATAAGGGCGCTGAATGGTAAAGTTGGCCGCGAGAAACAATTGTTGGAAAGAAACAAAGAATGCTGTGTGAAGACTCCGCCAAAATCGCTGGAAGCACAACCTTAACCGTCGTTGGTTTCCGTCGGAAAAACTCTGAGATCCGCCTAATACGGATCAATGGATGCGACTCCCTGTTAAAGGATATGCCGCTGCCAAAGGATGTTGACCACTGATAAATGTAGAACCAACGAAGTTTTATGAAAATTTTCGAAGTATGGCAATGTGAGATCCACCAAGACAGAATGTGAGAGCCGTCGGTTGACTGAAGCCAGCAAAACTGCCAATGGTGGCGTTGAAAGCAAAGAGTGCTTTTCCTTTTCCTTTTCCTTTATCTGTCCAATTTGCAATGCTTGCTGTCCCTGTAGATGTAGATGATAATGGTGGTGACGAAGAAGACTTGGGTATAACTGTTGTTGATGGAGAATACTCAATGTTATGTTTTTGAAGAAGTTGTGACATCTCTTCATACTTTTTCTCAGAACATTTAGTCTCATCATGACCCAATTTCTTACAATAAGAACACTTTGGCTTCTTCTTCTTATTGGACTCCTCTTTGGAAGAAGAGTTGGGGCTTTTCCTTGATTCTTTCTCTTGCTCTTTAGACTTTGAATCCTTTTGTTTCTGTCCCTTATTATGTGAAGCCTTAGGATCTTTTGTGCTTTGAGTTGCAACTAGAGCTTGTTTCTAGAAGACTTCAATGTGCCCATGTATAGTAGCTTGGCTTGTTCCCTAGTGAGTTGTGCAGCAAACTCTTCAAGTGAAGGCATTGTAAACTTACTACCAAAGGCATCCATTGTAGCATAAAAGGTCGAAACATAAACTGAATATCCAGGACCCAATTTTGCAAGAATAGATAGAATCAATTGTTCATCTTCTTTCTCAAGACCATTTTGTTTGAGTTGCAACCTGAGAGACTTAAATTTGGTGAAGAAGTCTTCGATTTGATCAAAATCTTGAGGATTAAGTGCAATTAGCTCATTCTCCAATTTGAACCTTCTTATTTTATCTTGCTTGCCAAATAGATTGTCCAGTGTTGTCCATATCTCATTTGGTGTAGTACAAGACTCAACATGAAATCTTAAATCTGGAGAAATAGCAAGACAAAGTGTGCCAAAACCCTCATCTCTTCTGTCTAACCATTTTCTTCTCTCAGTAGCACCTGTGGGTTTAGGATCTGTGCCTAAAGTTATTCTATGTAACTTTTGTTTATACAACACAAACTCCATGTTTTTCTTCCATTCAATATAATTATATGGAATTAAAAGTGGAAATTGAGGCACATCCATGATGAAAAGAGAGACAACAACACAACAACACCCCTTTACTATGTAAGAGAGCCCCCCCAATTTGTTTGTGGCACTTTATACTTAGTGCGATTTACAATTTTCCTCAAAGGACCAAAATTGGGAAAACAATGAAATCTCTTAAAAAGGAGATCCGAGTGGGTTTACAATCACTCACAATGATGTGTTACAACAAACAAATCCTCTCAAAACAAATTTCACCCTCTCAAGTTTCAAAATGTCCAAGTTATCACTCAAATGCCAAAAAACCGACAAATCAAATTAAATGAACTTGGAGCAAAAAATGAGAAAAGTGCATGAATGGCTGTGTAGAGCTCTTGAATACCTTTACGATGCCGCTTGAATCGCGAAAATCGGAGATCGTGGCAAAAAGTTATGAGCTCGGGAGCCAAAAAAGAAGATTTGTCTTCGACCTGCAATAAATGTTGTCAAACAGCAAAATCTGTGAAAATGACTGATACTACTACGAATTGCTCTCTGTTAGCTTTCCGTTGATATATAATTTGCTTGACTTTGACACCGCGGGCAAAAGTTGTGCAAAAAAGAAAAAAAAAAACCCTATTTTAGGACTTCGAGGGGCAAAACAGGGCCCCTCTATTGACAGAATATTCTTTTTTGAGACAGAATATACTCTGTGGAAACTGAAAACCGCCGTTAGAGGAAAAAACAGTGTCTGAAAAAACGCCCGTGGTTATTGGAAACCGCCTCGGATCTCTTTTTTAAGAGATTTCATTGTTTTCCCAATTTTGGTCCTTTGAGGACAATTGTAAATCGCACTAAGTATAAAGTGCCACAAACAAATTAGGGGGGCTCTCTTACATAGTAAAGGGGTGTTGTCTCTCTTTTTCATCATGGATGTGTCTCAATTTTGATGGGTAACAATACATACATGCATGCAACTGGAAGAGGAAATATTGATGTTGGAGAGAATACATTCAACAATGTGTTGTGTGTACCTTCTTTAAAAGCAAATCTCCTTTCCATCTACCAGATTACTCATTGTGGTGCAGGGAAGACAGTTGAGTTTACTCCTGATTCTGTGATCATACGAGACTTGGAGAGCAGAGATATCATTGCTGTAGGGATGGCTGATCATGCATCTCGCTTGTACACTTTCTCTCATTTTGTTTTCGATGATGATGTAGATCTATTGTTTACTATTCACACTCATGCATCAAGTGTGAATCATGTTTCTAAGGAGAAGTTTGGTCACTTGAACCTTGGTGTTCTTGCATGTAAGAGTCAATGTGACTCAGCAAGCCAGGATCACATGCAATTAAGACAACCTTCCACACAAAGATGACAAGAGAAGATGCTAAAACAATGGAGCAATGAATCTATACAAAGATCATATGAAGCTATATCAAATACAATGAGTGAGCCTTGCTTATAAAGGCAAGGTGAGAGCTAGAAGGGTGGAGTGAAAGGTGGAGTGGAAAGTGGAGATGTTCCTACAACATGTGTCAATTAGAGGATGATAACTAATTGCACATGTGGAGGATAAGACAACTCACTCCAACTATCAACAACTCAACATACAACTAGACTCAACTAGAAACACCTAGAAGACTCACTAAGTCAACTTAACATGTGTGAATTATGTGTTCACACCAACAGAGCTCAACCCTGCCACCAACTTCCTAATAGAAAAAAATTCCATCTAAACAATCCGTCTTGGAGATGAGAAACATTAAGCTTAACTAATCCATCAACTCATATAGGAAGGACGTTAGAAGCCTAGTTGAAAGCAACAGAAAATTCAATAGGATGGTAGTTTGAGAGAGTGAAGGGGAGCACTGTCATCACGTTTTTGTTATGAAAAAAGGACACAAGAAGTGGCACTCATAGCCCACTAAGGTTCGGCTGATGTAGTAGACGGCCCGTTCTTTGTTCTCATAATCATGCTGTGCTAGAATTGCCCCCAGAGCAGTAGGTGTAACAGATATGTAGAGAATTAGAGGTTTTCCTTGGATCGGCGGCATGAGAATGGGTGGATTCATAAGGTACTCCTTTAGCTTGTTGAATGCCTCTTCACACTGCTCATCCCACCTAAATGGAATGTTCTTATGCAGGAGATGGCTGAAAGGTTGGCACTTGTCTGCCAGTTGTGATATGAATCTGCGGATGGCCTGCAGCTTGCCCTGTAGGGATCTCAACTGAGTTAGAGTCTTGGGCGGTGGCATGTCCATTATAGCTTTGACCTTGGCAGGGTCTACCTCTATTCCGTTTGCCGACATGATGAAGCCTAGCAGCTTGCCTGAAGTTACCCCAAACACACATTTCTTTGGGTTCAGCTTGACTTGGAATTGGTCCAACCTTTGAAAAACTTGTTCTAGTACATCCAGGTGTGAATCCCTTGTGAGAGACTTTGCTAGGATATCGTCGACATAGTCTTCCATAGTTACATGCATCATGTCATGAAATATAGTAGTCATGGCTCTTTGATATGTGGCACCTGCATTTTTCAGCCCAAATGGCATGACATTCCAGCAAAAGGTACCCCATGGGCAAGTAAAAGCTGTCTTGTGTTGGTCCTTTGGTGCTATTTTGATTTGATTATACCCTGAGAATCCGTCCATGAGTGATAGCATTGTATGTCCTGCAGTTAGGTCGATTATGATATCGATGTTTGGCAATGGAAAGTCATCCTTGCGGCATGCTTTGCTTAAGTCTCGAAAATCATTGCATAGTCGAACTCGGCCATCTGGTTTAGACACTGGCACAATGTTGGATATCTATTCTGGGTAAGCTATGGCTCTAATGAACCCCACATCCAGTAATTTCTTGAGTTCTTTGACCAAAAGTGCTATGTGAGGATGCATCTTTCTCAGCTTCTGCTTTACTGGCTTTACTCCTGGATCCAATGGTAGGTGATGTAGAATTAAGTTTGGGTCTAGACCTGGCATGTCTGCATACGACCAAGCAAAGCTGCCTCTCTTCTTAAAAAACGGTACAAACCTAGTTTTCTCTGGTGGTGTAAGAGATTTGGCAAAGTGGATAATCTTGGGCTGTTCTTCTGTTCCAATATTCACGGGCTCTGTCGGTTCCACAACAATCTGTGACCTTTCCTGGTACATATCACTAGGGAGAGTGTCAAGCATTCCATCGTCAGGTGCCACAGTTGGGTTTTCACCCTCGGATGCGTCCTTTATTTTTACTGTTTTGTGATCTGACACTGCCGCAAGGCGGTTTTCACTGTCAGATCCATTTTTGATCTTGATATTTTTGCGACTGGAAGGCTTGGCACCCTCTCCGAAGTAAGCCATGGTATTAAGTTCAATAGCAAAACCAGCTTTATGATCTCCCTTAGGTAAGTGGTCCCTAAGTTCCATATAATCAATGTAAGCATCGTCGTTTTGGAACCTATCTAGTTGGGGAGTTCCTTGCATATCCCAGTCAATAAGCTCAGGGTGCAAGAGGGGAAGGGAGTCGGATGATAGACCTGATTCATTGATGGTGTGAATGGAAATGTTAGGAGCATTGGCGGGGGTAGTGTTCAGGGTGGTACTTTCCTCCAAGTTGTTTATTGCAATGGAATTTAAACTTTCCTCGAAAGCCATAATCTCAGGGATGGGCGAATCAGACTCCAGTGGTCTGTTCCGTTGCGTTTGTCCCTCACGGTAGGGGCTAAGAGTTTGGATGGTGTCGACCTCTTTGTCGTCATAGGAGTGCTCTGTTAGCTTGTCCCACTCATACTCATTTGAATCATTTGAATCTGTGTCGCTGTCCACTTGGAGTGTTTGGATTGTTTCTACAAGGCAAGCATTTTCCTTGGCTTTACCCTTGCCTTTGTATCCTAGGCCACTTGTGTTTCTAGCCGATGAGGGTGAAGAAGGTTGTATAGGTTCAATGATTCCTTCTTTTCTGAGGCCGATTGGGCCTTGTCCTTCGTACCCCATACTGTGCAAAATAGTCTCACCTCGCCCATAGAGTTCTGTTGGGAGTCTAGGCGGATCTTAGGGTGTGTTTTCTTCTTCAGTATAAAGCCATTGCAGGAGATCTCGCTCCTCTGTTTCATCAGATAAGGTCCCCCATTTTACAAAGGGAATTGCGGGAGCTACAGGAGGAGCAGATGGCTTTGGAAAATGTTTGGGTTGGCCAAAAGATCTAGGAGACAAAGGCAATTTGGCAAGATTGAGACTGTGCTCAATTGAGTACTCTCCCACTCCAGTTTCTTTTATGGTAACTTTCTGTGCTTTGGGTCTTGAGGAGGAAGTTTCAGCGGTATGGTCCTATTGCAGGGTAGGGGAAAGGTATGCTCTGTTGTTGGGTATGACACACTCGGGTTTTGCACGGAAAGAATTGCAGTGTTGGTAGGGGTCAGGGTCGCCTTGAATGGTGACTTGCTTGCCATTGTGCGGGAATTTAATGCATTGATGATAAGTTGAGGGGACAGCCTTCATGGCGTGAATCCATGGTCCCCCGAGTAGGATATTATAAGCAAGCTCCCGATCAAGGACTTGACACACCACATCTTTTATTACTGGTCCCATTTGAATGGGTAGGACAACTGTTCCCTTTGTGGTTCTTTCTTCCTCGTCATATGCTTTGATGGTAATTTTCCTCCTTGGATCAACTGCCTGTTCGGAGAACCCCAGTGCAAGGACTAGCTTTAATGTGCAAATATTTAAACCAGCACCTCCATCAATGAGAACCCTCTTGATGCGGTGTTTGTGTATGAAGGTGACAATGTGCAGAGGGGTGTTATGAGGTTGGGACACAGAGAGGTCATCTTGCTCAGTAAACGATATGGAGTTGAAGGATGTTAGATTGCCTACCATGGTCTGGAACTTCTCTTGGGCCAAGTTAGTGGGGACAGTGGTTTCCACTAAGGCTTTCTCAAGAATCTCCTTATGAGAAGGAGATAGACGCAATAGCTCCAATATAGAAATGTGAGCCGGAGTTTTCTGTAACTGGTCGATGACATTGTACTGACGGAAGTTGGATGGAGACGGTGACGACCTTGGAAGGGCGGTATTGAGCATGACTTTACCACTGCGGGTAATTATACTACAACCAGTTCTGTTAGGTCCTGGTTGTTGGTTGGGTGAGATGACATTGACCTGTGGGATATGCTTGGAAATGCAGTTTATGGTGTAGTCAAATGGCACACTTGCATAGTTGGCATTACTAGTCCCGCTGTTCTGATTTGGCCGGTTGCGATTATTGTTGTTGTTGTCGTCGTCGTTGTAGCTATTGTTGTTGTTGTTGTTGTTGGTGGTGTTATTATACGGCCTGTTGTGATTCAGAAGTGGATCCCTGTATGCCACATGAGTTTCATTAGAGGTATGCTGTTGTGTCCCTCCCTGATTCTGATCTAGTATATCTTGGATGACATACAGGGATCCACTTCTGAATCACAACAGGCCGTATAACAACACCAACAACAACAACAATGGCCACAACACCAACAACAACAACAACAGCTACAACAACGACAACAACAACAATAATCGCAACCGGCCAAATCAGAACAGCGGGACTAGTAATGCCAACTATGCAAGTGTGCCATTTGACTACACCATAAACTGCATTTCCAAGCATATCCCACAGGTCAATGTCATCTCACCCAACCAACAACCAGGACCTAACAGAACTGGTTGTAGTATAATTACCCGCAGTGGTAAAGTCACGCTCAATACCGCCCCTCCAAGGTCGTCACCGTCTCCATCCAACTTTCGTCAGTACAATGTCATCGACCAGTTACAGAAAACTCCGGCTCACATTTCTATATTGGAGCTATTGCGTCTATCTCCTTCTCATAAGGAGATTCTTGAGAAAGCCTTAGTGGAAACCACTGTCCCCACTAACTTGGCCCAAGAGAAGTTCCAGACCATAGTAGGCAATCTAACATCCTCCAACTCCATATCGTTTACTGAGCAAGATGACCTCTCTGTGTCCCAACCTCATAACACCCCTTTGCACATTGTCACCTTCATACACAAACACCGCATCAAGAGGGTTCTCATTGATGGAGGTGCTGGTTTAAATGTTTGCACATTAAAGCTAGTCCTTGCACTGGGGTTCTCCGAATAGGTAGTTGATCCAAGGAGGAAAATTACCATCAAAGCATATGACGAGGAAGAAAGAACCACAAAGGGAACAGTTGTCCTACCCATTCAAGTGGGACCAGTAATAGAAGATGTGGTGTGTCAAGTCCTTGATCGGGAGCTTGCTTATAATATCCTACTCGGGAGACCATGGATTCACGCCATGAAGGCTGTCCCCTCAACTTATCATCAATGCATTAAATTCCCGCACAATGGCAAGCAAGTCACCATTCAAGGCGACCCTGACCCCTACCAACACTGCAATTCTTTCCGTGCAAAACTCGAGTGTGTCATACCCAACAACAGAGCATACCTTTCCCCTACCCCGCAACAGGACCATACCGCTGAAGCTTCCTCCTCAAGACCCAAAGCACAGAAAGTTACCATAAAAGAAACTGGAGTGGGAGAGTACTCAATTGAGCACAGTCTCAATCTTGCCAAATTGCCTTTGTCTCCTAGATCTTTTGGCCAACCCAAATATTTTCCAAAGCCATTTGCTCCTCCTGTAGCTCCCGCAATTCCCTTTGTAAAATGGGGGACCTTATCTGATGAAATAGAGGAGCGAGATCTCCTGCAATGGCTTTATACTGAAGAAGAAAACACACCCCAAGATCCGCCTAGACTCCCAACAGAACTCTATGGGCAAGGTGAAACTATTTTGCACAGGATGGGGTACGAAGGACAAGGCCCAATCGGCCTCAGAAAAGAAGGAATCATTGAACCTATACAACCTTTTTCACCCTCATCGGCTAGAAACACAAGTGGCCTAGGATACAAAGGCAAGGGTAAAGCCAAGGAAAATGCTTGCCTTGTAGAAACAATCCAAACACTCCAAGTGGACAGCGACACAGATTCAAATGATTCAAATGAGTATGAGTGGGACGAGCTAACAGAGCACTCCTACGACGACAAAGAGGTCAACACCATCCAAACTCTTAGCCCCTAGCGTGAGGGACAAACGCAACGGAACAGACCACTGGAGTCTGATTCGCCCATCCCTGAGATTATGGCTTTCGAGGAAAGTTTAAATTCCATTGCAATAAACAACTTGGAGGAAAGTACCACCCTGAACACTACCCCCGCCAATGCTCCTAACATTTCCATTCGCACCATCAATGAATCAGGTCTATCATCCGACTCTCTTCCCCTCTTGCACCCTGAGCTTATTGACTGGGATCTGCCAGGAACTCCCCAACTAGATATGTTCCAAAATGATGATGCTTACATTGATTATATGGAACTTAGGGACCACTTACCCAAGGGAGATCATAAGGCTGGTTTTGCTATTGAACTTAATACCGTGGCTTACTTTGGGGAGGGTGCCAAGCCTTCCAGTCGCAAAAATATCAAGATCAAAAATGGATCTGACAGTGAAAACCGCCTTGCGGCAATGTCAGATCACAAAACAGTAAAAATAAAGGATGCATCCGAAGGTGAAAACCCAACTGTGGCACCTGACGATGGAATGCTTGACACTCTCCCTAGTGATATGTACCAGGAAAGGTCACAGATTGTTGTGGAACCGACAGAGCCCGTGAATATTGGAACAGAAGAACAGCCCAAGATTATCCACTTTGCCAAATCTCTTACACCACCAGAGAAAACTAGGTTTGTACCGTTTTTTAAGAAGAGAGGCAGCTTTGCTTGGTCGTATGCAGACATGCCAGGTCTAGACCCAAACTTAATTCTACATCACCTACCATTGGATCCAGGAGTAAAGCCAGTAAAGCAGAAGCTGAGAAAGATGCATCCTCACATAGCACTTTTGGTCAAAGAACTCGAGAAATTGCTGGATGTGGGGTTCATTAGAGCCATAGATTACCCAGAATGGATATCCAACATTGTGCCAGTGTCTAAACCAGATGGCCGAGTTCGACTATGTAATGATTTTCGAGACTTAAACAAAGCATGCCGCAAGGATGACTTTCCATTGCCAAACATTGATATCATAATCGACCTAACTGCAGGACATACAATGCTATCACTCATGGACGGATTCTCAGGGTATAATCAAATCAAAATAGCACCAGAGGACCAACACAAGACAGCTTTTACTTGCCCATGGGGTACCTTTTGCTGGAATGTCATGCCATTTGGGCTGAAAAATGTAGGTGCCACATATCAAAGAGCCATGACTACTATATTTCATGACATGATGCATGTAACTATGGAAGACTATGTCGACGATATCCTAGCAAAGTCTCTCACAAGGGATTCACACCTGGATGTACTAGAACAAGTTTTTCAAAGGTTGGACCAATTCCAAGTCAAGCTGAACCCAAAGAAATGTGTGTTTGGGGTAACTTCAGGCAAGCTGCTAGGCTTCATCGTGTCGGGAAACGGAATAGAGGTAGACCCTGCCAAGGTCAAAGCTATAATGGACATGCCACCGCCCAAGACTTTAACTCAGTTGAGATCCCTACAGGGCAAGCTGCAGGCCATCCGCAGATTCATATCACAGCTGGCAGACAAGTGCCAACCTTTTAGCCATCTTCTGCATAAGAACATTCCATTTAGGTGGGATGAGCGGTGTGAAGAGGCATTCAACAAGCTAAAGGAGTACCTTATGAATCCACCCATTCTCATGCCGCCGATCCAAGGAAAACCTCTAATTCTCTACATATCTGCTACACCTACTGCTCTGGGGGCACTTCTAGCACATCATAATTATGAGAACAAAGAACGGGCCGTCTACTACATCAGCCGAACCTTAGTGGGCTATGAGTTGCAATACTCACAAGTAGAAAGATCATGTCTCGCGGTAGTTTTTGCTTCACAAAAACTCCGACATTACATGCTCGCACATCCAGTTAAACTCATCGCAAAAATAGACCCACTGAAGTATCTCCTCAGCAAAGCAGCTCTCACCGGTCGCCTAGCAAAGTGGGTAATGCTTCTCAGTGAGTATGACATCGAATATGTGGACAGAAAAGCCATCAAGGGGCAAATCATAGCTGACCAACTAGCAGATGCACCGTTACAAGACAGCAAGCCCATGCAGTTTGAGTTTCCCGACGAGTCCCTATTCACTATATCAACATCTTCTTGGAAACTCCACTTCGACGGGTCTTACACAAACCATGGATCGGGGGCAGGTATCCTGTTTATAACTCCTCAAGGCGACACAATTCCGAAGTCTTACCGTTTGTTATTTCCATGCACCAATAACATAGCAGAGTATGAAGCCTTGGTAATTGGTCTTAAGATGGCAACTGAGTGGAAAATCCAAGAATTACATGTCTATGGTGATTCTCAGCTTATAATCAATCAGGTCAATGATGAGTATCAAACCAAAGATGAAAAGCTCATCTCGTACAAACGAATGGTTGATGACTTCAAAGAACACTTTGGGACCATCTCCTTCGAGCAAATACCTAGGATTGAGAATAAGGCGGCAGATGCAATGGCTACCATAGCCTCTCTTCTGGAAATACCTGAACATGAATCACGGTATGAGTTCTTAGTGGAAACTATCTGGCAACCAGCTCATGATCTCCTTGAGACCCATTTCATCTGCCTTCTAGTTGGATCTGATTCACCTTGGTATGGTAAGACTTACACTTACCTCAAGGACAACCTTCTCCCACATGAACTCTCTTCCAACCAAAAGCGAACTTTCATACGACAAACCTCTTGCTACACCATCATAGCTGATACCCTTTACCGACGTGGTCTGGATGGTACTTTGCTCCGTTGTTTAGAACAAGAAGAATCCATAACTTCCTTGCGAGATGTACACGAAGGGATCTGCGGAACACACTCCAGCGGTCCTTCCTTAGCCAAGAAACTCATGCGTTTGGGTTATTACTGGCCAAACATGGAAATGGATTCATACCAGTTCGTCAAAAAGTGCAAACAGTGCCAAATACACGGGAACTTGATCCATGCGCCTGCTCAAGAGTTGAGACCTTTAATGACACCCTGGCCCTTTTGCCAGTGGGGACTTGACCTGGTGGGAAAGATTCATCCACCCTCTTCCAACGGCCACAAATTCATCATAACCGCCACTGAGTATTTCACAAAGTGGATTGAGGCCGTTCCCCTAACCACCGTCACAGGCAAGCAAATTTCCTCTTTCATCCTGAATTACATTATCTGCAGATATGGCATTCCTTCATTCATCATAACGGATAATGGAAGACCATTCAAAAATCAGGATGTGCAAGAACTCTGTGAGCGTTTCAAAATCCAACACCGCTTCTCCTCTCCATACTACCCCCAAGGTAACGACCAAGCTGAGGCATCGAATAGAACCATTTTGAAAATCCTCAAGAAGACCGTCAACGATGCTGGTCGTGATTGGCATGTCCAACTCAATCCCGCTCTGTGGGCATACAGAACCAACATACACACTCCCACAGGTGCTACACCATACGCCCTTGTCTATGGTTTAGAAGCCATCCTTCCCATTGAAGTTGAATTACCGTCCCTCAGGGTGTCACTAAAGGGTCTCATATCAGATGAGGAATACAGGGTCTCCAGGTTACAAGAACTAGAACTACTAGAGGAAAGGCGACAAAAAGCCTTCGATCATCTCAAAGCTTATCAACAGATGATGTCAAGAAGCTATAACCACAAGGTTCGCCCAAGATGCTTTAAGGTAGGGGACCTCGTTCTCAAAAGAGAATCCTCGCAATCAACAAGACAGAGAAAAGAAAGGCAAGTTCGAACCTAACTGGCTTGGGCCTTATGTGATTGTAGCTGCTTATGGATCGGGGGCATATCAGTTGGCAACATCAGAGGGTAAATTGTTCGATGATCCAATCAACAGCATGCACCTTCGCCGGCTCTATACCTAGGAGAACCCCAATGCAAGGGGGTGCAAAAATACAAAAAAATCAAAAAAGTTGAAAAGAGAAAATACAAAAAAAAAAAAAAAAAAAGAAAGCATACAAAAAAAATCGTCCTTTGGTGAAAACCTGGCAAACAGGCGCCTTGGATAGGTATCATGATGAAAACCTGGCAAACAGGCGTCATGTTTACTTTCTAGCTTCTCGTGCAAATAAAAGCAAGTGATGAAAACCTGGTAAACAGGCGTTACTTGTGATAAACCACCTTCTCCATCTCTGAAAATCCAATCACCTTGAGTCCATTCTTTCTCCATTTGTCCCATTCGACCCATATCTATCCCACAATAAACACTTGACAGTTACCTATCGTGGCTTGATACTCTCCTTGTGGCCTTGTCAACCACGGTTTTGTCCCATACCGTCCCCTCCGTGTAAGCCTGGCATAGTGTCTCTTGTCAGTGTCCATGGTCCAAGTCCGTGAACTACGTTGCCTCTGCGCTGTCACGTAGGCAAGGCCATTATTCTAATGCGCCCCCGAGGCTTCCATCTGTCCCATATCTAGTCCCTCTATCAATCTGAGTCTGTCTCCACTTTCTCTCACCTAGGTCTTAGGTCCGTTAGGGTTTACCCCGAACTATGTTGCCTCTGCGTCGTCACGTAGGCAAGGCCATTTAGCAATGAGCCCCCGAGGCACTAGGTCAGTCCCTTAGGGCCGTCTCGCCAATATGGGTTGTTAAATCTTCTCACCAAGCAAGCAGAACCCGCGCTCCAAGCAGAAATCTTGACTATGAACATCTTAACCTATTCAAACACAGAGCAAATACCCAAGGTCTTCTAACTGATTCTATCTAAATTACGGCAAGAAAAACACATCTAATGGCAAGACTGTTTTGTGGATTGATACCATGGTTAAGTTACAGCATCTTGATTTTTGTTATCATGTCCTCCTATGCTACTCAAGGATGCCACAAGCTAGAGATGCTGTGATGGGGGCATGATCATTTTCTTTGTTTGCTATCTGTGGATTCCGCTTTAGTAATGTGACACCTTGTCTAAGGACATGATCGGCAAAAGATCATCGAGGACATCAAAGGTCTAACATGAACGGGGGCAATCCTTGTTTGTTGACACGCAAGAAGTACTCAGGTCATCTAGATTCAATTTTGACTAGATGCTTCTATTTACTTGCCAAATTACACACCCACGTAAGCAATACTCAGGTCATCTTAGTTCAATTATACCTAGATGCTTGTATTCACTTACAACATTTCAGAAAATGTACCAAAAATAAATTGCCCAATGATGAAATAAAGCACTCTAAAAGCAAAACATCCATCCTATATCCAGATACACATCCATACATCCATATCCATCACAACCAATAGTACCCGAACCATGCAGAATAACAATATCAAATGCAGTTTCTAAGTCTTTCTATGTCCAGTCTTTCTATCTATCATCCTGTCATTCTTGTGTCGATGGAGTACATTTGGACATCACAAAAATATAGAACATATAGGTGCATATCATATCACATTTTGCGTTAGTCATGAACATGATTAAATCAATTGCATACATAACACAGTGTGTTAGGTCATCCATACACCATCATCATATCGCATCATAAAGCAAAGAAAATCAAAAACATAGCTAAGTGCATCATATACAAAGGTCGCATAATCATATAGAAATCATGTTACATTTGCATACATTCGAAGCATTAGATCATATAGACATCACATAGCATCATATCAAAAGCATCTCATATAGCATCAGATAGAACATCTAAGTCTACACATGCATCGCATCATACACTAGAAGTAAATCATCATCTCATAAACACATAGCACGAATCATAAGGCTGCATCATCATATATACAATCATAAAAAGAGGTCCAAATGTACAATATCATCATCTCTATCTCTGAATCAAAGTGTCATGTACAGTATGCATCCAAATGGATGGTGATACATGTCCCAAAAAGTACAAAATCTGGTACAAGCCTACCCCTGCTGCTGTGGACCACCACTGCTAGCCCCTGACTGCTGGGGACCCATCACGGAAGCCCTTGACTGAGATGGACCTGCTCTCTGCGTAGCCCCTGACTGACTCCTGAAACTCGAAGCCCTCTGACTAGCTGGTACTGCCCCATGGTATAAGCCCCGGTAATATTGTGCTTGTGACTGTGCTCTAGCAAGCTCTACCTACACCTGTGCCAACTGTGTCTGCAACTGGCCTACCTGTTCCTGTGCCTGCTGCACCTGCCCAACCAAAAAGGAGCTAGCTGCATCTGTCCCCATGGCGGCCACTGCAGTGTCCCGCTCCACACGGATAACACGTACCTGTGCGTCTGCCATATCCCTCTCGTGGGTCAGCCCCGCGATAACTGCTGCATCAGTCTCTTATCGACCGTCGGCCCTCCTAAGCTGTGCCTACAGCTCACGCACCTGTCCCCTCAGGCTAGCTATGGCCCTCTCATACACCTCTGCCTGCACTAGCCCCTGTGATGCCTCTGCCTGCCCTGGCCCCTGCGGCTGGGGCACCTGCTGCTGTGGTACCTGCTGGGGTGGCGGCATCTGCGCCTGCTGCGGTATCTGCTGCTGTGCAACCTGTACTGGCACTACCTGCTCTACCTGGGCTACCCTTTGCCGCTGTCTCGGCCTCTCTCCATCTCCACCACCCCGTCCTCCTCTACCTCCCCTCCGACCCGGGCCAACCTGTCCCTCCTCTGAATTGGCCTTGTCAATATGAGGCACCAGCATGCCAGGTCCTGAGTACCTCGGGAATGGATGTGCCGCCAACCAATCCTCATAGTCCTGTGTAACCCCGGCATCTGCTATCTCTATCCTCATGTCCCATGCCACATAAGGAGTCTGTCGGAACTCTGCCAGGGCCTCCTCATACGAAGCCATCGGCCCCCATCGGACCCTCTCTGCATGTGTCCATGCGAACAGTGCCTGTCCCTGTGGCATGCCCTGCCTCCTGCCAAACTGTCTCAGCACTCGGCCCACCATCTGTCTCTCCAATATATGTCATGTCCGGCCTATCAGCCATCGCGTCTGAAAGCAGTACGGCAGCTCGTCTCCCTCGTCATCCCAGGGCTTGCAATCCAGATATGGTCGCCAGACGACACATCTACACCATCCAAAGTATGCCTCCAGTACTCCAACTTCCCCAGCCTGTGCTGGGAAATCACTCCTGCATAGCCATAACTGTATGGCTCTCCTCGCTGCCTCGCGAACACACATATCGGCCTAGTCACCACTATGTGCTCCCACAGCCAAAACTGTAGCAGTAGTGCCCTAGTCGATAGACTCGTGCTGTGGTGATACACCACCTGGTGCATGTTGTGGTACAAGTGGGCCAGTACGCAGACTCCCCATGCATATCGGGTGCCCTCAGTCAGCATCCGCTCCATGATCCTGCCCCATCCAATGGGGAACCCATGCGATCTCCTGTCGGGGCATACAACGCCTCCGATCAATCCAGCCACGATCCCAGGGAAGTAGTCATAGCAGTCATGTATATCATGCCACGGGATGACCTGTCCAACCAGCTCAGGGTCATCGAACACTCGCCTGCACTCGGCGAGTCCCGCATCCCGCTGCGCATCGTACTCTACCAACTCACCCTGAACGGGTAAGTGCAGTATCCTGTAGACGTCCTCTAATGTCACAGTCATCTCGCCAGTTGGAAAATGGAAGGTCCCATCCTCACTATGGAATCTCTCCACAGTAGCTATCAACAATCCATGGTTCGCCCGCACCTCGGGCATGAAGCAAACGTAGTCCAAACCCATGGCACCAAGCGCCTCCCTGTCAATCTCTGTAAGCATATATCTCTGCAATAGGGGTATGGGAAACGTCTCCCTCGACTGTAGTGTCTCGTATCTCCTCCTGCAAGCACGCAAAAACATAGCGTCAGTGTAAAGCTGCATATACCATACTCAACATATCTACTGAACTATATCAACTAAACTTAGCATTTCAAATTGATCAAAACAGCACACTACATCTCTTGACTAGATTCCTGCAATCTCGGAGATAGCTCATCGATTTTCCGCATCAAACAGGATGCTAATCGAATCAATTTGGCTAAGTAATTGGCTATCCAAAGCAAATGCGCCACTATAGGTGGTAAAAGCGCCGTTTCTTAACAGATGCGCCGCTTCTGGTGTATGCGCCGCTAAAATCAGCATATGCGCCGCCTAAACACAGATGCGTCGTTACATCTCACATATGCGCAGCTTTAGTACATGCGCAACAACACTCGGCATATGCACCGCCGTATCATGGAAGCGCCGCCAAATTACACATATGCGCAGCTTTAGTACATGCGCAACAACACTCGGCATATGCGCCGCCGTATCATGGAAGCGCCGCCAAATTACACATATGCGCAGCTTTCACATATGCGCCGCTACATTCAACAAAAGCGCCGCCTAACTACAAAAGCGCCGCTAAAATGCACAGATGCCCAGTTTTCACAGATGCGCAGCCAAACTAGGCATATGCGCAGTGAAACTACAGATGCGCCGTTTCGCGTAATATATTTAATTACATGTGCAACTCGATGAGGTGGACAAGGTGAGGTGGAAAAATGAGGTGTAAGTGTGAGGTGGATTGTTGAATTTAGAACTTAGGATAGAGGAATTTGGATTAATTAAATAATTTATGATTATTTAATTGTGTAGGACAATTAGAAGAATTTTAATTAAATAAATAGATTTTATTTAATTATGGAACAGTGAACCCATCCAATCTAGAATAAAGCCTTTTGTAGCCACTTTGATGAATACACCTAGTGAACTAGATACCATGGCTATCAGCCCTATTACTTCACAGGGGATAAACAATATTGAGAATTCTCTTCATTTTGGACCAGAAGAAGAGATCATTTCCTTTTGAACCAAATTTAGACCCCCCACTTTTATCCTCTTTAGTCTCCACCATATTGAAATTTCTCCCCTTATAATCAAGGAAATTTGGGGAGATTATTAGGCAACCAATTCCACATATCAGCCTTCTCTCTAGTCATTGAAAACATATAGACTGCAAACTCCAAGTTGGGACCCATCAATGGCCAAGATCACCCACACCATTCTCTCACAAGGAGAAGAACTGAAGCTCACTACACGACACCCACTTTGGAGACAATAAAATAAGAAAACCCTGTTGCCTTTCTCATGAGAAGTATAAAAGAAATAAGAGCCGGGCCAAATGAACTTTAAAGCACATTCCAACGAAAAGCCAACAACTTTGACCTCTTAAAGCAACAAGCAATCCAAACCCTTTTTAGAACTATAGAAGATTCTAACCCCTGGCCGTCTATCAATAGCTTCAAGCTAACATGCTCACTCTCATTTAGAAGGTGCGTGGAAGAGTTTAGAACCTTTGTAAACCCTTTCAAAGCAAATAGGAAGCTTTAGTTTTTCCCCTTTTTTTGAGTTCTTGAGCTCAAGTTTGGAGGATCTCCTGACCTTATTTTCTTACCATCTTGAGCAAGCTCTATCAGTTTATCAACACAAATTTTACCATATCTAACATCATCGGAAAACATGGGAATAACCCAATTATCTATTGTAGCCCCTAGGCTATTATTACTAGGACCAATTTTTAGTCTCTTGGAACCACCTCTTGAACTTGGTTGAGTTTTGGTTGAAAATCCATCAGGGCCTTCACTCCTAGGGGGGTTTTGAACAACTTGGTAGTCAGGGATCCCTTGGGAGGGCACTTCATTAAGAGAGTCCACATAACCCATGTTAATAATAGGAGGGTTAAGCCTAGATTCAACAACAATATTTGCCTCCACACTTGAGGGAGCAAGATTAGGACTAGAGGTAGCGAAAACAGAGTTCCAAGACTCGCCTGGACTCGCTCGGACTCAGCGAGTCTTGGGTCGAGTCACCCCTGCCGAAGCCAGGGGGCTCGGACTCGGACTCGGACTCTGCCATTAAGTATATAATTTGCTAGAAGTATATTGGGGCATTTCAATCTCTTAAAAAATCAGGAACACGCTTGGTCAGTATATTTAAAAATATATTTAAGTATAAGTTTGTATATTCTTATACTTTAAATATTTTGAAATATACTGTCAGGATGTTTGAGATAGGTTCCAGATCCATGGGATTTAACATGTAGATTCTAGATTTTGGAGGATCCATTAGATTTCAGACTTAACCAATTTTTCAGGGTTTCAGACTTAGCTAAATTCAGGGTTTTGGTTGCGCATAAAAAGAGTAGAGGACAAATCACTGGATCCTATTGATTTGGATGAGATAGATCCTATTGATTTGCTGAGTTTTCTCCGACTTTTTGTTGACTCGTCAATTTTGGGCTTGGCGAGGTTTTTGGCAAGTCGAGTTTTCCAACTATGGAATGGAGAATCTAGGGGTTACATCCTTCTTTGCATCAAGAAAAAATTCTCTGTTTTACTACCGAGTTACATCCTTCTGGAATCTGAATTTGGAGTGTGGAAGCAATCAGTTGAATTGGGAGGTAAAAGTCTGTATTGTGCTAATTGCAAATTGAGAAATCATCTGAGAAAAGATTGTCTATACAAGCCTCCTCAAAAAATGTGGAAATGGATGAAGAAAGCTACATGTAATCCTAATGATGACAAACAAAAAAATCTTGAGGATGAAAATTTAACTTTGGTTTTGTTGGGAGCCTCTTCCAAATAGAGTCCTCCCAAAGATAGTGATTGATGTATACTTGTGTATGTGATCAAATTAGCTTCTATTTGATGATGTTATTGTGTCTTTAAGGTTTATTTAATAAAGGGTGCATGAAACAAGTTTTAAATTCTTAAAAATCTCTAAATTTCTTGGGTTTTTCACTTTGTCGAGTCTACGCCGAGTCACCCTCGCCGAGTTCGAGTCTCGGAACTATGAGTGAAAATGACCTCATATTCTATAGAAGACTCCAAATCCAGCTTTCTAAGAGGGAAATCATCCATATCCTTATCGCTAGGGTTACTTTCCTCCCCAATCTGAACATCCTAACACTTTCTCTTTACGGGAGCAGCATTTGCAGAGATTGGAGCCTCTTTGTTAGTCCTCAGCATAGGACAATCCTTTCTCAAATGCCCATCATGTTTACTCAAAAAACATGAATTAAGCCCACCGAAACCTTTAATCTCGCATTGAAAGACTATTTTCAAACTGAAGGTAGATAACTTAAGGAATACATTCCTTAGATTTAACAGAGATCTAAACCCTAGCATTTGAGTGAGGAAGGGTAAATTAGGTGTTTTCCACATTTAAGAGTTCCCTAAGCAGGTTAAGAGCATGGGGTAGAAGAAGCCAGAGTTGTGGAGGAACATTCTAGATTTCATCTAACAGGGAGTGGTTCGAACAACAACATCTAGGGGGTTGAGATTAGAAGACCAAGAAAAGGCCCTAAATACAATCCTTCCCATATTCCAAAATGGGTGACTCAAAACTCTTCTATGTATACCTGAATTATTAAACATAACTAGAAACAACTCCTTTTGAACCATTCTACAAAACAAAACGTAAATACCAATTTTCTTTCCACACATTGAAGCAATCCAATCATCAAAGAATTTTCTAGAAGGAGGAGCATCTTTGTTCAAGTAGACACAAAAGATGCAACATTTTTAAGTATCTCTCCTCCCTTTTTAACAGTTTCAACCATTTTTGAGTTAGGGCAAACAATCAAATTTTTCCTAGACAAAGGATGGTGCTTACCATTTCTGCCTCCTTCACTTACTCTTCTTTCTTCACAACACTCTCGAGGTCTCCTCCATAGCCGTCCACTGCAGACGAGCACGTTGTTGTAGGCACGAAAGTGGCCTATTCTACATTGTTGGGTCTCCTCCATAGCCATCCACTGCAGAGAAGCACATCGTTTTAGGCACCAAAGTGGTCCATTCTACATGTAGAGCTTGTTTGAATTTTTAGCACCTTCGGAGTTTCCAACTTTCTCAATGCCAACGCTGTCAATACCCTGCTCAGCTGTACCTGCCTTAACTGTTTCCTCTCTAACATTGCTTCCATCTTCGGCCTTGCCATTCTCTGCACATGTGAGATCCATCAGCTCATTGGACACTTCACTCAATCAAGTCATCTCTTCCTAGGAGTTTTTAATGAAAAGGAAATAACTCGCAACCAAACATCTTACAAGGGAGCACAAATCTCGAAAGGAAACACAAGTAAGAGAAAACAAAGAAAATAAACAAGAAAACAAAGGTCACAATTGCCAAACAACACACTAAGAAAGGAAACAATGAGACCAAGAAGACGAAGATCACCAAGGGGACTAGATCACACGAGGAAGGAAGAAGCTTGAAGAGCTTTCATGGAGGGTGACTAGTCATCTTCGTCACTCAGCATAAGAGTCCCCTCACTCTTAAGTGTCATTTAGATTAATTAGATATTATCATACAACCAAGGTTTATAAAAATTATGTAGTCAATAAAGAGAATTGGATTTGGTAACCTCCAGATCTATGATTAGAAATGAAAACCTACTGACATAATAAAAAAGTCTAAAAATAAGTCGTTCCTATAGATGCATAGAAACCCACTAAAAACAACGGGAAATAGGAAAGATCTGTAAGACATATGAGTAACTCATATTGGGTTTATGTATCGTTATTCTTCATAGGAGGGTCTAGACTCTAGATAAATCTAATTTGTTATTCTTTATGTGATTACCTTTCTACTATGCCGTCTTTTTGTCAATAGTGAAATGAAAAAGTTGGAACAACAATCAGGTTACAAAATTAGGCTCTTACACAAAGAAACTTATCCAAATTCCAGAAAATTTATTCGTACAAATATGGAGAAATATGCACTGTTATAATGGTTGATTTTAAAGGCTGGATAAACTTCTCCTTTTACATCTGGATCTTCTTTTATATTATTTACAGATGTGGTTGGTCCCAATTTAATAACAGTTACCAGGTATTTGGTACACACCCTAATAAACCTTAGTACTGTTACATCTGTAAGCATCTATTGTTTATAGCTATACAGTACTAATAAGTTACAACTTCTAAGATATAATTGCTGCAGACAAAAAGCTATCAAATGATGTTGGATTTTGGCTGACTGTTGTCAGGTCCTTGCAATTATGGCTTCGGTCCACAGAAATACCTACCAAGTAGTACCCTTTGTTTTCACAAGAAGGAAGGTCTTAACAAGCTGGTGGCATCATCTATTGATCGGGTGACATGCTCTAATCTCCTTATCCAACTGTCCACTCTAACTTCTGAGGACACAAACCACTGCCAAATATGGTGACTTCATTTCTCATGAAGAACCCTAATTGCCTTAGTTTTAGCAATGGGTTTTTTGAAAACTATTAAATAGTTGTTATCAAAGCATGTACACAAAGTAAAGGCATTAATCTCTTCTACAAAGTTTGCCCATTTCTTATAGCCTCTCAGTTGAAATATGAATCTTTTCAGTTCATCTATTAGTAATTGTCAAATATTGTTTTGTTTTAATTTTTTTTTTTAGTTGCTTATAGTACATCATGTTTCTCAACTAGTGCATTGTCCCCTAAATTACCAATTTATTTCAGATCACAGATATAGAAAATCTCCATGCAAACCAATCAAGACATCATACAACTACAGTTAAATTCACATCTAAAACAGATTCAGCCTCAGCCAAAAACCTATTAGGAGCAGTAGGGCCAGCAACTTTACAAGATTACATATTAGAGCATTATACCTCACTATAAGGGGTGCACACACTTTCTTGATGATCTCCCATGTTTATACCACCTTCAACAGTTTCACATAATTAACACACTGATCACAGATATCAACATCAATTCTTCAGAGGAGCCTTGATTTCTCAAGGTTGAGACTTCCCTAGGTATCAAACAGATCAACTTAATAGCCTCCTTGCCAATTATGAAGATACCTTTTTGCTTGGAGATCTACAGAGCATACAATTATTAAGACACAAAGACTTCTTCCTTGGCAAGCACAACAAACCACCTATTGTTTCTGATTAAAGAGAGATGGTAGAAGTTTCCTGATCTGGGTCTCCCAATTTTCTTGCTCGAGTCTGGTATTCAGCTGTCTGAACAAAGCCTTAGTGGACACATTCAATATCATTTAACTAACATATAAAACAAGCCCTAGACCGTAAAAAGGAAACAAGAAGCTCTATTAGTACCCATGCTGACCATAGATAGGCTTTCATCACATTCTTTTCAAATATAACATATACAAATCAGATCTTAAAAGTAGGCTTTTATCCCTAAGATCAAGTAGTCATTACTTCAATAGATGGAAACTGAATTTTGGTCTCTCTAAAGGGGTGCTATGCTGTTCTGTTTGCATGTTTTTCTTTCCCATGCACCTTAGAAATAAACACGTTATAGTAGACATTAGCAACAAAATATGAAAATATGTAGATCAGGCAGTGTCTAGAGATAGAAATTTTTGTTGTGTTGGTTTTGTATCGAGGTTGATCTGTAACAATTGCCTGCCTGAAGAGTATCGCCCTTTAAGCTGGGTGAAGTGTCACTTTGCAAAGGGTATTTTATAAAATAGCAGATCCAGAGAATCAATTAAGAAAAGATAGTAAGAATACTCGCTTGTGCTCATGGAAAAAATTCATTTACGATATTAGAGGATAGTTAGGAGCAAGATGATACAGCCATGGCCCAACACCAAAACTTTTTACGCTAAAGTATCATAAATATTTCTATTGCAAAAGAGGCAAATATTATAGAAGAATAACAGGTGACTGAAAAACTTAATAAAATATTTACCGACTTGAGATCAAGACTCAAAAGGGAAATTCCCACCAAAGATGAGTGATAGAAAAGATGAGGATGTCAAATTCATGAAGACAAGAAAAGTGCTCATCCCCCAGCCTTGGTACTCAAGTAAATTCAACTTCATGTCAAGGAGCAAGCATAACGATCTAACACTTATCAAGATCAAACTATGCTCGAATCTCTTAATGAGAAACCACATCTGAAGTAACTGACACAAGAAACCATAATCCAGAGAAACTCCTTAACAGAGGATCTATGATCTATCCATAGCTCCATGCTCAAGTGGGGTTTAATGTGGTGGCTCAAAAGTAAAGAATGACGTCAATAACCACTTTGGGCCATTAAGATCCTTGACGGGAACACCTTGCATTGTGCCAGATATTAAATTCAAATAATATAAATCTACTAGTTTTATTTTTAATATAAGAAATAAATCAACAAAATGTCAAACTAGATGAACATTACTAAATAAATTTGTAATCGATATAAATAAATAATAAAACTAAAATTTTATAATTTAAAAAAAATATATATTGAGTTTTATTATTATTAAAATTTAATATTATTAAATATTTGTAATTAAAAAATATAGCCTAACCTGAAAACAAAATAAACACAAGATAAAAACAAAATAAAAACTAAAACTAAAACCTAAAAACAAAAGAATAGAACTTAGAAACAAAGATAAAGCCAGCAGACACCCACATTCCACGTCTGCTGCACTTAAAGATGTGGGCTTCCTCAATGGACAAAGACAAAAACAAGGGAAGCAAGTGTTTGGTGAGTGGCCACCTGCAACTGCAAGCAGCCAAGGAACTATCAACAGACTCTCACAGACTACCAGTGAATATCACATAAACACCCACAAACTACCAGCGAACTACCAGTGAAGCACATGATATGTTTTTGCATGTCGTTAGGGTTTATTTTATTTAAAAACCTATTATAAAATATGTTTTTAAAATATTTTCCAAAAAAACTCTAGTCCCTTTTTCATACGAATTTTAGGGCAAACTGAAAAAAAAATTGACTTTTTTTATAGTTTGCTGGATTTCGAACTTTACGGTTGAAATGTGGCAAACCCTGTGACATAGGCATAGAGTACTCATCTTCCAAATTCAATCAACTGATCAAACTTCTGGACACAAACATATTAAGTCTTTTTGTTTTCTCTTCTTATGAGTACCAATTTAAGCTTTGATAAGAAATTCTCTGCTGTGAAACATGCCATAAATTTTCATGCAAAAATTCAAAAAATACATGGATATTTTTCTTTAGCTCTTTTTAAACTCTCATCCAACAACAGGAAAGTATCCATGTGCATTTATTTGGTATATTCACAAAACATATAGAGGAAGCTTACCAATTTTTGAGGAATGTTATTGAGGGACCTTTAAACTTTTAAAGACACCATGATACATCAGCTGAGATGAAGACATGTTGATGAAACACATGACAAGAAACAACAGGGTACTGTTGATGATGTTTTCTTGACAACAACAACATTAGAATAAAACACCAAGTGCTCTATCCTCTCTTGAACAAAGCGTCTCGAATGCTAAACTACGTGATCAAACAAGAACGCTCCAAGGTTCCTTGTACGTGATTTGCAACGGATAGCCTCGGTGGTATGATGTGATAATGCTGTTTACACAAAGGGACTTATGCAGAATTTATTAATCACTCCATTCAACTATGTACTCTTTCCTTGTGAAATGGAACTTTTCAAATCAGCTATGAAAAAAAATGAAAAAGGAGAAGGGGTTAAGAAGGCTATTCTAAGGACAATGACGTGATGAACGATGCTATGGTAGACAAATTCCCTTAGAAACCAAATTTCACTTCGCCATGACAAGCAACAACTACATGAAACAGGTGCAATCTCCAAAGGATAAACCAAGGATTTTCATATTGTTGACACACTCCAAAGTACCCACAGCTGGCGCAACTCGAAGGAGCATCAACAATCGAACTATTTACAAGATGTGGCTCAGGCTAACTTTACATGATGACTTATCGTCGACAGGCCATCAAAAGTATGAACCAACGGGAATTTATCAAATATCATTGCATATATCCATTACATCAATGAACTCTATCTACTTTATCATCTAAGCTACTTGGAACCACATCTCAACCATCTTGGAGAATAAGAAACCATGCGAACATTCCTTGATCGTACAAGATCAGCATGCGAACAACAATGAGCTTGTATTGACTTAAGAAGTGTTTTGTTTACAACAATCTCATATATCTCTTCAATGATTTCGAAGATTTCTTTCTATGCTACTACTATTGCCATAGTATCTACTCCTACTCTATCTTCCTCTAATGATTCTCTTCCTAATCTCTAATCTCCCCTCCCTTACAAATGAGAGAAGTGAGCCTTATATTGAGCTCAAGAATTACAATGAATGGCCTAGATTGATTTAGCAAACAACAGCCGAGATTGAGACAAGGCAATTTGTTATAAAATTTGCTATTTTTAGAACATGAAAGAGGCAATGAAGGCACGTTTCCCAATGTGATAAGCATCTTTGGAGCATCTTTATGGTGGGCCCTCTTGAATGAATGACATGGCAGAATGCGATTGGCTCGATGATGTGTACGTGCCACCTCGGCATCTTCAAACGAACTAGTCTGGTTCACCTCATGTTCACTTAGAATATTTTCTTCTTGTTGTCTTGATGTAACTCATGGATCGCTTTAATGATCATGCTCATCTCTCATCTTGTGATGTTGTTCTTGCAAGACTCTGGACTCTTGGAGTGTTGAGGTGGAAGATGTCTTGTGCATGACTTCTTGTAGTAGACTGCCATATGATGGATGCACATGAAATAAACAACTCTGGATGATGATTCCTCATGCATGGTGAAGTGATATTCCTCGGACAGACGCATGAAGTAGAAGATATGTTGTGCACGAGTCCTTGGAGTAGATTACATGATGATTGTCCTTTTGGCGCGTGGAATGAATCACTGGAAGATGACTCCCTCTCAAGCGTGGCGTTGATGTCTTCCTCATCCAGACATACGAAGTCTTCAAAGAAAGATGAACCTGATGCAAGAGCTCTCCTCCATGTGGTGATGATGACAAACTTGAGCAACTTTCCTCCACCTTCAAAACTTCTTATGTATGAGCTCTTGCCATTCACCTCCTTGGATCCTCCATCACCTACAAGAAGAAACACATCAAATTAAGAGTCGATATAAAGGATTTTCAATAACAAATTACATTCATCTTATGCATGTGGGATCAAAAAATGACATTTCAAAACATACCCTTTCGCGTGAAATCCATGCCTAAGTCTCTAGAGTGCCATGTTGGGCGGGTTTGGAGGGTGTGTGCGGAGTGTGTGATGTGAATTCCAAGGGTCATGGTCTAGGCTGCCCAGGCTGGGTGGGCTGGAAGAGGGTGTGAAGATTTTTATACTTAGGCAATTCTTGCTTCCTTTTCATGATCTTTTCCTTCCTCCTTAGCATGACTTAGTGTTCTCTTCATGTTCTTCATGTAAATTACCTTCATTTGAGTGAAGTCAAGAAGTGATTTGAATGGCATTTGAGGTATTCTCCATGTGCAATGGAGACCGCCTATGATGAGCAACCTTGAAGGTGATGTGTAGAATTGACTCTAAATACTTACGATTTTCACCACCTTATTGGACTTGCATGTGTGTGGAAGCAGATGGGTGGAGGTGGTAGGCAAATGATGAGTGGCATGAGTGCTCAAACACTTGATTCCATGCTTACCTCCCTAGGCCGCCATTAAACATGCCCACCATGAAGTCTTACATTTGCAATTCTTCAATTTCTCTTGAAAGCTGTCTTAATCATCTTTACCTCATCTTCTAGTAGCTAACTTTCTCCAATCTTTCCTTGAGCGGGTTAGAAGGTTGAGTGTGGAGAGAGTGTATGTGTATATGGATTGAATCCAAGACCTCCTCTCTACGCCGCCCATGGTGGGCGGGTTTGGAGGTGATAGGTGGAGGATGTCTTGTGAATGACATGATGTTGTCTGGATGAAGGGCTCAAGGCCGCCTAGGAAGGGCGGGATTGGAGGAGGTGTAAGGATTTTCATAACTTAGTGATTTTTTAGTTTGATTTTGACAACATAAAACATCTTCACTTGCTTCCTTGATAATTTAACCTCCTTGCATGAGATGGACAACCTTGGGAAGAAGGGCGGACTTGAAGAGAGTGCATGGAGAATGTGTTGTGGAGGAGATGATGTTGTCCAAGTGAAATGCTCAAGGTGTTGAAGGCTGCCTAGCAAGGGCAGCTTGGACGGTGGTGTATGGATTTCTTCACTTAAACTTTACTCATTGCTCATTCCTCTCCTTGTGAAGACCTTTCTCTCCAACCTCCAGACTTAGCCAAAATTTTGAGATGTTAATGAAGTTGTAGGACACATCTTGAACATCAGGTGATCTTATCCATATGACCTGATGAAACCCGCCTAGGAAGGGCGGTTTTGGAGATGTTGCTTGGAGAATGTGTTGTGAACCCTTGTAATCTACTTAACTTCCCTCCAATTCATCATTTCTCAGTGCCTTGTACTTGAAAACCTTCTAAACTTAACCATTTTCTCCTAGGGCAGGTTGGAGGGTGTTGTCTGGACAAAGTGTCCTGAAAGTGATGACATTGTCTAGAAGGACTCTGTGAGGCTGCCCATGCTAGGTGGGGTTGGGAGTGTTGTGTTGAATTTCACTCAAACTTGTTCTTTTTCGCCTCAAAATGAACTCCTACTCCTAACTTGCAACTTTTCGTAAGGGTTTTCCTGGGCGGGTTTGAGGTCTTTGTCTGGAGAGACTCATGTGAACGACATGGAATCCATGCCCAGGTGAAATTTCCGCCCAGGCTGGGCGGGTTTAGAAGGTGTGCTTGGAATGCAAGTCTTGTCGCCATATTGGAAATGTCCTGAATGGAAGTATATTGAAAATATGTTTAGACTTATACTTTAAATATTTATCAATATACTTCCAGGATGTTTGAGATGGGTCTCGGATACATAGGTTTTAACATGCAAATTCTAGATTTTGGAGGATCCACCAGATTTCAGACTTGGCCAATTTTCAGGATTTCAGGACATCAGGGTTAGTGATCTTTTATCATTCTTTCCAATTAATTCATCCTTGTTGGGAGTAGTTTAAGTAATGCTTGGTGTCATCTTCATCATTCTCATCAAGTAAACTTGCAACTTATGTTGTTCTTCACCCTGGGCGGCTTTGTAGACAGTGTATGGAGTGCTTCATGTAGCAAGAGATACAATCCACAAGGACCTCTTGAGGCTGCGCAGGTAGGGCGGCTTTGGAGGTGACCCTTGGATTTTACTCAAAAACTCATTTAATCCCTTCATACCTTCAAGCTTCCATTGGAATTTCATCATCTTCTAATGCTTAGTACTTGAAACACTTTATAAATTTGATCCCTTTCTCCTTGGGCAGGTTGGAAGGCAGTGTTTGGAGAGATCCATGTGGTGGTGAAGACATTATCCATGACCTCATGCCAAGGCCGCCCAGTTTGGGCGGGTTGGGAAGTAACACTTGGAATGTTGCTTAGAATCTTCTTAACTTCCCTCAAACTCAAACTTTTCTTGCAAATCATCATCTCTCATTGTTTTGTGCATCAAAACCTCAAAACTTAACTATTTTTCTCCTAGGGCGGATTTGAGAGTACTGTTTGGACAATGTCACCTGGAACAAGACAAAGTCCATGAACACCTTGTGAAACCGCCCAGGATGGGTGGGTTTGGATAGCACCCTTGGATTTTGTCTTGAACTCACGCAAAATCTTAAATTTCCTTGTAGTTCTCTATCTTTTGTCTTTTGAAAATTCTCTCCCTAAGGCGGATTTGGAGGCTCTGTCTGGACAAGTGTATGTGCAGGACATCGAATCCATGATGAGCTCATGCCAAGGCCGCCCAGGTGGGGCGGGTTTAGACATGGAGTGAGGAATTTCTTGCCTTAGTCAAATTTTAGATTTTCCTATTTTCTTGAATGGAAGTATATTGAAAATATGTTTAAGTATAAGTCAGATATTTGAGATAGTTCTTGGATCCATAGGATTTAGCATGCAGGTTCTAGATTTTTGAGGATCCATCAGATTTCAGACTTAGTCATTTTTTCAGGATTTTCAGGATATCAGACTTAGTCATTTTTAGGGTCTCAGTGACATGCATCAGGATGAAAGCATATAGACCTCTTGGCAAGAAACTGTTGAGACTTGGATACACAACCAAACCTACAAGCTCAAAGCAAAACAAAGAAAGCAAGAAAAAGAGGGGGTCCCCATTTGCAATGGGGTGATGTGTGATTACATCACAACAGGTACAAGATTCGGTGCAATGATGTTATCAAATATCAGCTATCATTCTACTCTCACCCATGGCAACTGAGGTAGGGCTACAACCTCTCCTTACCTTCTTCTTTCTCCTAATGCTATGTTGTAGTACATGAGTTTATTCAGCTTGGTTGCAAAAATATTTTGCACAACCTTCAAAACATTCAAAAACACGAAAAACTACAGACCTACAATTACTTATTGATGCAACAGAAAGGCCCAACAGGTCCATAGTGTCATAATTCTCCTACTGGAAGTGGAACACCCAATCTGAGGATTAAGTCAAAGAGCTATAATCTACTGATTATGGAATTTTATCCCTTGATGAGAAATCTTAGAGAATGTATCGCTAGATATAAGAAACTCTCAGGACCATTTCAGGTTTTGTTGAAACCTTGGGAGTAGTCTACAGTGGAGTTACCACAATTTTCCCGGAAGGTTCCTAGACCAAAATAGCGTAGATCTTTTCTTTAAGCACTGAACAAAAATATTCAACCCAACTAAGGAGTTACTCATAGTTGCTCTAGTTTGGATTTGTCTCTTTACTTTTGCCTTAAGAATTTTGGAATCATTTGTGTCTTAACTGGAATCAAATCTGTAGCACACAAGACTAGATTATACCAAAATTCAAATAGATGTCAATATGGAAAAGCCTTTGCCAATGAAGATTGACCTTGCCATGGAAGAAAGTTCCAGAGAAGCCAACATGTTACAGTAATATCAAATAATAAATAGAATAACCTTCATGAATATATTCACCTTCTAAGAAGCTGGCCTGTATAAACAAGATGCCAAAAATTCAAGTTGTTGCTTCTCCAAAGAGACAAACAGTAGCAATCATACCTTGCAGTAAGTAACCAAAGTCTCAAAAACTAGCAAGCCATCACAAATATTCCACTTACTAACTCAAACCCATTCAGGGATTACAGCAAGTTAAGGACAATGCCAACCTACTTGGTATAGCGCTTGACGTAGGTTAAAAAAAATTACATAACAATTATTTTCTGGATCCCCATATTCCAATTGGATAAAATGAAGGCTCAGCTAAAATTGGATATGATTGCCAGATAAGTTGTTTTTATGGATGACACTAGCTCCCTCCTTTACTCTTTGAAAGATTCAGATACAAACAGCCAATGGTAGTCCACCACAAGTAAAGTCCAAATTACAGATAGCCCAAAGAAAACTGACATCTCAGTCAGCACAAACAGAAAATTAAAAGAAATTAAAAAACTATGAGATTGCATTCTAAATCAAGTGTTTCAAGATATTAGCTTCAGCAATGAAGATAATTTCTTAAAACACAAGAAATAAAGGAAGAGACCATTCTATTACTGCAAAGAATAAGAATTTCTGCAGAAAAAATGATTGCTGATTAGTGATTACTTGTTTATGGCCAATAAGCATAATATGTTGCCACTAATCCTATGATGTATTCCAGAAGAATTGCTATTCTCCGTGGGTACCACAAAAATATATCTACTTTCACCTGTTTAATATCCCTTTGGTTATATAAGAAAAATTAATCCTATAAATATAAATTTGAACTCTATGTTGCTTCTGGCTATCCAATCTCTCGACTGGAGGCTTACTATTGTCTTCTGTTATTCCACATAAATTTTACGACTTGGCCATGACCCTAACATGATTGGATTTGATAAGTATTTGTCATTGTTTAGTAATTACTAAATAATTCTAAATCCAAAACACAGTCCACAACTAGATAAGTTAAAATCATACAAGCTTTGCAAACATGCACCTTCCATTTTCTTCCAAAGATGTTTATTGAAGAAAGATCGACTCTGAGCACATCCTGTGGAGTAATGTATAGCTTGAATAAAAAGTCACATAAACTATAAATAAGTTTTTATACATTTATTTGTTTCTTAGGTATATGTGACACAAAGCATTATGCAAGCTTGTCAAGTAAATTTGTTTAACAAGTATTTGTGCACATAATCTGATTGCACAAAAATATAGGTGTAGAGGCAATCAAATGTTCAAGAGTTCTCGAGGCATCCACCGTGAAAAATATAATGCCCAACACTGTAGAATATAGAACAGACAAGAACAGTATATGTAGATGATCCATAGAATCAATTTAGTCAATGTTTCAACTTCTACGGGTTTATTCTGTCAATTGCTGCAAATGGTAGTAAAAATGTCCAACTCGTAGTAAATTACAAATTCTCATATTGATAACAGAGTTTTGAGTTGGGATGTCACCAATAATGGGATACCACCGATATTCATTTGTAGGAAAGGCAATCTGAACACCCATTAAAGATTTGTTTATGTAAAGGTGTTAAGTTGCATATATTACCAAGAATTTGACTGCTAATCCTAAATCCTAAACTAATATGGATGAGGCTGGAGAATGAAGTGCTGAAGCAGAATTCTCTAGCATTATAGAGGGTAATCACATTACTGTGTGTTCATCCAAAAATGACAAGAGACCACTGGATGAACTAGAATTTTCATTCAATGGTACACTCCTCACTGTTAGTATTTTTTGAGCATATGGCACTTATACAGAATGATAAAATCCAAGCACATCCAAAGATTTTAAAGCATATGCCTAACACTTGAGCTCAACCTGTCTCCCATGATAGTCTGGGCATTTCTGTTTCCATCTCTGTATCCCAGCTAGTAATTCCATTGCTTGGGATACTTTACAATTTGGCACAGGCTTGTCATTAGTCATCCTGGAGAACATGTACCTATCCCTTTTTGAAATCCTCAACCTTAGAGTTCAAGTTGTTGTCTTAGTCCCACCTACTGGTACTTTTCCTACACCCTGAGACCGCTGGAGGACAGTTAGTGTTTACAGCTACAGAGAACATTTATCAGTCTCACAACATTAAATAATTCTGGGCATACGCCTAACACTTGAGCTCAACCTGTCTCCCATGGTAGTCTGGGCATTTCTGTTTCCATATCTGTATCCCAGTTAGTAATTCCATTGCTCGGGATACTTCACAATCTGTCACAGGCTTGTCATTAGTCATCCTGGAGAACATGTACCTATCCCTTTTTGAAATCCTCGACCTTAGAGTTGTTGTCTTAGTCCCACCTACTGGTACTTTTCCTACACCCTGAGACCACTGGAGGACAGTTAGTGTTTATAGCTACAGAGAACATTTATCTGTCTCACAACATCAAATAATTCATTATTGATAACTGGCATCCAAAAGATTTCGTTGCAGATACAGAAGACTGAAACACTACAGCAATAAAGTTTGGAGGTCTTGCTCTCTTTAGCATCTTCTGCTGAAATGTTTGAGACGGTGTTTTTCGGCAGTTCACACACTTCAAAGTTCATGCAAGGGCCTTAGTTGAGAATTTCTAAATCACCAATGCTGGCTCAGTCATCTTTCAAACTTCTTGTGGCTATTCCAGGTTTGTCTAAGGAAACAACATCAAAGATGACTCCCCAAATTATATCTCTTAAAGCTAATCTGAGCTAGTAGCTCAGGAAGAAAGTACAAAACAGATTTATATTTTTATGCAGCTTCGACAGTAGCATGGACATAAAAGCACACCTAAATGTGCTCTGTTTGAAATCTGATATTTGATCAGCACCTTCTTCTAGAGGTTGGAATATGCAAACATTATATAATATTATGGTTCAAGAGTTTATTTCCTGTCAAGCACTGTACAATGAGAGAGCTTTGGATTTTTACTGTATAATGAGAATGACCTTTTTATAAGCTCTATAATGAATATTTTAACAAGTCTATAGTGAACAGATAGTTTCTAATTTTATACAACAAAAATTTATACACAACACAGTCGATAAAGAGAGATATGATAATGGATATGAACAGTTTCAAACATAGTAGCTTTGGATTTTTACTGTATAATGATAATGACCTTTTTATAAGTCCTATACTGTACGGGCCGTGCTGCATGATGCTTTACATGTTTATTATCTTTGGCTTAATGCTGTCAATAGTGGAGACTGTTTCTGCCTATGATAACTCACTCACACTTTAGGAGAGATAATTTAATTATCTGGATGAAGACATTCTCTTCAATTGTTTGGCCTGACTTGGGAAATTTATTATTTTCTTTTTGCAAACAAATAAGATACTTGAAACTAATTGTTTAAAATAGCAACAATGGATTTTAACATTGTAATTTAGATTTGGTAATTTTCAAGTTGCATTGTTCCCTATGAACATTCCTAATATGAAAAAAATCTTCAAATCTTGCTGATTTTCTAACAGGACATTGAAGGGACTTCTTTTGCTAGGTCCAGATTCATAGCAAATGAGGTTGAAAATGCGTCTTCAAGGTCTAAAAACGGTGACATTTTGGACACATGGTATTGCCAGTGGCGTGAAAAACATTGGACGGATAGAATGCAACGGTTTTCATGGCGCTTGACTCAACGAGAACTTCCATTTGGAGACCGAGAAACTTATAGACGAACACCTGAAGGGATGTCTGCATATTTGATGTTCTCAGAGAAACACAGACAGAAACGTAGAGTTACCAAACTGGACAGAGAGTTGCATTCTGCCAATTCGAGTAGAGAAAATGTATCGGGAGTTCAAGCTGAATGTACAGTAGAAACTGATTGTTCAGTGGATGAAGAAATATGCTTTTTCCCAGAGACGATGTTTCCATCTAATTGTGTGCCAGATAACTCAGTTCCTGGACAAGATAAAGAGGACGAGAATCCTAGTGTAGAAGTTCCTGGTATTTTTGAAAATCTTCCATTTGAAACAACTCGAAGCCCATTGTTGATTGAAAGGTTTGGAATGGGTTCGGAGTACTTAAGTCTTGGTAGTAGGAAGGTTGACAATACTGGAAAGGACAGGGCAGCTGGCAAAAGAAAAAGGTTCAGTGAAGAAGAGGCAGCATACAGAGCTCGTCAAACTGTAGTAAGAATAGTTAAAGCTGCGGGCTTTGAAGGGCTAAAAGAAGGCTCAATGGGTGTCCTTTCTCAGTTGCTCAGCTGCCATATCTGCAAACTAGGTCGAACCTTGAGGTTGTTGGCAGATAGCTTCAGAAACCAGTATACTCAAATTGAACTTCTAAGAATGTTCTTACACACTCTTGGATACAGGTACATCCTTTCTTTTTTGATGTTATTTGGTTAGGTTTTTCAGATCTTCTACAAGTGCTCTTATATAAAAATGGATACCTGCCCTTCATATGGCATTAGCAAAATATTTATTTTTTACTACTTGTTGAAAAGGTCAAATCATGAAGAACAACTTTTTCAACTTAGTCGTTCTTTCATGCATCTCATATATATATATAAAATATTATTGAGCTGCTCTTATATTTATAAATTAGAATGCTATTTTTTTGATAAATTAAAAATATTATGCTATAATCACAAGTACAACAATACCAGTCAATGTTAACACAATCACAGATAAACCATTAACCTCAATAGCTAGCTTATTAATAATTAAGAGAAAATCAACAACTAACACATAACAAAGGAAGACCAAGAACCGATCCATCACATATTTTCAGAGCATTGAGATCCTTTTTGGAAGACTCTGCTATAACTTCTAAATGATCATGACTAGCTCAAAGGACTCGAAGGATACTTTATGCATAATCCATAACCATCTTGTGGAAGTTCTCTTGGGATTTACCTTGTTTGGTGAGAAGATAAGTCTGATCTTTCATGATGTTTATTGGTATTAATGCCAAGTATTTGTGGATGGTGTATTTAAATTTTACTACATTGAAATTAATGCTTAATTTCTCCAATTCCAAGTTCTTTCTACCTTTGGATCTCCTGAGCAGGAAATTATTTAATTTTGCACCAGCATTTCACGAAGTATCTGGGATGGGGGGATGTGGGGATAGGGGGATGAGTTTCAGGGGCAGCAAACTTTTTCCAAAATCCGGGGACGGCAAGGGGATGATCATTTGAAAAATTAATAAAAAAAATAGTAAAAGAGTTGCAATTTATTATTTATGTAAACAATCTGAGTACAAGAAGCTGAAATTTATACAAAGTTGTACTGATGACATTTTGCATCAGAGACAATAAATCTTAATATGACTTCACCCCTATCTTGAGTGGAAATTGTACCATTGACCAAGACTCCATTAGACTTTGTAGGATCACCTTTTGCACTGTGCAATGTCTCAATGTCAGCCATAATGTAAACAATCAGTCTTATTTCTTCATAGTTCTATAAAATTCAATATTTTTTTAAATATCATTATTATTTAGAACACTACTGGAATAGCATTTACTGTTATTAAGAATAATATGGGACAAAAACAAATTTTATTACTGTGGCGAATTATACAAATACTCACTTGGTATATATATTGAATAAGTGTCATAAATGTCCATGCAGGGATTCTTTGTCATAGTTGGGGAATCCAGATTGAAATTATTGTCTTATCAACCTCACTTGTACAAATATCATCCAAAATTCTGCCATTGCTTTTCCTAGATTAACCTCTTTCAAGATTGTGTTTTGTTAATGCCAATCTTCGAACAGGTAGATCTCAAATGACAATGACATGTTGAGCACTTTTCTTCCCAAAGCAGTGCATATACACATGAAAATAACATGGCTGATTTAACACTGATAAGATAAAATCAAATCTCTCGTATATCTTTCGGACTTCTTTTCAGACCGACATATAGCCATGCATCCAGGTTTTTAGGGTATTGAAGTTAATGCTTCTTAATACCATCCATACTCCTTTTAGCTCATTAACGTTGTCCTATCAAGCAGGGTGATGAGCAGCTTTGCTTCTAGGTATGGTCCTTGTAGATTCTCACCACCTCCAATCCTAAACTAGTGTCTAGGCCACACCAACGTTGCAAATGATACTTGTTGCAGACAATTCATGGCTGGATTGCTTTGTTATGTTCTTAACTTGCCTCTAGTATTTCTTAACATACCTTGGGTAAATGCTTTTGGGGTTGGGGGATGTGTTTCTCTTATCCTCCATGTTTAGGGCACAAGGAATGCATAAGAAATAGCACATGATATCACCAGAATCTTGAGGATATTTTGGGGAAAACATCGTGATTCAGGAAAGCCTAGAGGATTTCATGATAACATCCTACAAATGTCTCTTGTCAAACATCCTCAAAACCCATTGGGAATGCTTGGATGTCCCTTGATACAGATGAAGAATAGAATTAAGATGACCTCTATTGCTTCTCTTTCCCCCTGATTGTCCACAAGTACGTAATTTATTTCCCATTTTATAGTGAATCCACGATGTGTCATTACTTAGAAAATTTTGTTTTACTAATAGAATTTTTTTAGTTTAAATATATTTTGAGACTCATGTCCCTTTCATGTCCCCTGAAATTTGGGGGGTCATTGAAACACCTCATGTTTCTTAGTTCTCAAAACTTTGTGTAAAATTGTTATTCCTGGCTTTGTATACCAAAGAAAATTATATATTAATGTTCACTGATGAATCTATGCTACTTGAAACTTTTGTTGCTAATCCAAATAATTTTTGTATTGGCCCCTTATCAGTCATATGGACAATAAAACTTGTTTCTTCCTTAAGATGAGCAAATCCTTTTCATTGAAGAAGTCATTGGTGTGGTTTTGCATGTGCAAAGACATTACACTTGATGTTTATTGTGTTCTCACTATTTATGAGTGTTTGACTTTTTTCTTTCTTCCTTTTATCTCCCTTATTTACAAGCATTCTTTATATCGAGACTCAGATATATTCTGTTTTTGGTCTCTTTGTTTGTGTTATGGTAACCGAGAACATTGTTAGGTTTAGACTGGTTCTAGGGATGAATAGGCCCTAGCCTTGGACTTGTTATGTTACATGCTCATGTCTGCTAAGTTATAGGTTCAATGTGAGAATTTGAACTTGAGTCATTCTCTTTATGAATGCATCACTTTTCATTACACCAAACCCCTTGGACATATTTCTGGTCTCATTTTGTCTGTTGTTTCACATTTTGTTTCTTCCAGAGATGTCCTTGTGCAAAATTTTATGTTTAATATGTCATTATGACTTCCTAGTATATAACATCATGTGCATCAGATTTGTTATGAATATTAACATTAATGTCTTATTGTTCAGTAATCTTGAAACATTGATGGATTATGTAAAAGCTGAGAAAAGACTTTCTCCCCAACAAACACAGCAGCAACTTGGACGGGTCGCACAGACACAACGGCCAATAATGTCACCACATGGACAACAGGTCAGGGTAGTTAAGAGTTGCCTAGTCTCAATATGATTTTGGCTATTTCAGTTTATTTACTATATTCTCTGCTCTAATTTCTTGCTATCCTTCTTTAAGCATTGATAAAGTTTTTGTTTATGTCTGGTCTTTGTATGTGTGATTGACTATTGGTAGAATTTTTGTTTTTGTTATGAAATGTCTGACATAGTAGGTAATGGGTTTATGAAGTTGCAGAATTTGGATGATAGTTTGCACAAAGATTGATAAATGTGTCAGATATATTTGAAAGATTTTGGGATAGAATTTTTGCTGAGTTGCTGATCCTGGTATGGGATGGGGTATGGGTTTGAGGACTGGGTATGCGGATATGGCAATTTTTTTTTGCCCGGGTACAGATACAGCAACATATATATACATATACATTTAATTATAATATATTATAATATTATTATATAACTATAATTTATAATTATATAGAAATATATATAAAATTATAAATTATAGTTATTTATAATTATATATTATATAATTATAATTTATTATATAATATTATAATAAATTATAAATTATAATTACATATTATATAATTATAATTTATTATAATATTATATAATTAAATTATAATTTATAATTTTATGATTATATAACTATAATTTATTATTTTATATTTATTAAAAATTATAAAAACAGTAATACTCATAATTGTCCATAAACAAAATACAAAAAAGAAAATGTTAATAATTCAGTGATTTGTTGAATGTCAAGATAAAATGAAAATTACAATTAAAACCACCTGTTTTGAAACCACAACCTCTCTCGCTCGGGACGAAATAGTGCACTAGAAAGCTATGATTGGAAGGGGGCCTCATTAGGCTATTTTTAGCCTCGTGGACTTTAAAAGCTATTCATTCATTCATTAGTCTATATGCAGATGTATTATCCGTAGAAATAGTTATGGAAAAATGAATATTATGCAGAAACTGTGATGAATGATGGCAAATGAGCTTTCAACACTTGGATAATAAACTCTTGTGACGTCTTCACCTGGATATGCCAAATTCTGGACGGGGGTTTGGCCTAGGGTCCGCTCAGGGCACCCCGGATTCACTATGGGTTCTTTCTCGGGACGAAATAGTGCACTAGAAAGCTATGATTGGAAGGGGGCCTCATTAAGCTATTTTTAGCCTCGTGGACTTTAAAAGCTATTCATTCATTCATTAGTCCTATATGCAGATGTATTATCCGTAGAAATAGTGATGGAAAAATGAATATTATGCAGAAACTGTGATGAATGATGGCAAATGAGCTTTCAACACTTGGATAATAAACTCTTGTGACGTCTTCACCTGGATATGCCAAATTCTTGACGGGGGTTTGGCCTAGGGTCCGCCCAGGGCACCCCGGATTCACTATGGGTTCTTTCAAAAAGAACCCATAGTGAATTCGGGGTGCCCTGGGCGAACCCTCGGGTGTCCCGACCCCATACCAAAACTAACAACGAACTGGTCCAGGCACGGCTGCCTACTGGGAAGAACCCGATATCATAGAAATTTTGTAGAAAATATTTAAATGACTTTTCGGCACACCATTTTGACCCATTATCAAGATGAGGGTTAGGGGTTACAAACTGGAGCTTGCTTCCTACATACATAACTCAGTGTACAACAGGTAGCAGGCAAACCTCGACCAATTGCAAGCAAGTGGTAGATATATGTAATGCGTCACCAGGCCATCTTTAAGACATTGACATCAATGAATTTAATATTTACAAATTATGCATTAAATACTTTATTGCATGGGGTTGGGTAATATGTTAAATTCATGGATAATGGTCTTCATGGTTCACTTCTCTAAGCCTTCATTCTTATTTAGATTATTAGGATGCCTACCAAATCTCAGTAGTTTGTCTTAACTTCCTCTTTATAAAGTGATTCTTGTCAAGAAATTTTGCCTTTGTGCAAATTTTTGAGTTGTTAGGAATGAGTGTTTTTCCCATGTCAAGTTTTTGACATGTTCATTAATTCTTTTTTGAATGGCCCTTCTTGTTACACCAATGTATGGGTCACCACAAGAGCACAAAATATGATAAGTCCCACTACTAGATCTTGGGGCAATCAAACACACAAAGTAATTGTAATTTCAATAACATCAATTGAATAAAGTTTGACTTTGATTTAGTGGATTTAAGTAACCCTAGGACATGAAGTTTATATGAAAATGAAGGCAAACATTCCTCATTTCATGTCTTGGAACTAAAAACAAATTGGGTGACGAAGAGAGCTTGAGTCTTGTTAAAGAATAATTGCATGATTTTTCAAATTGGATGAAAGGAGACATGTTTTGGTGGATGATGTGATTGTTCTTAAAAGGAAAAAAGATGGTCGATACAAACATCTAATGAGATGAGAATTAAGTTGGAAATGATTATTGTGAGTTTCAAGTGGTGGATTACAATCAATTCAGGATGGTTGAGAATGATGTGGCTAGAAGCTTATCATGTGGCTGAGGTAAAATCATAGAGACTGTAGCATAAGAGTTTAATCTGCTTCTGTGCCCTGTTGCCTCTCTGATCCTTCACTTCCACTGTTTATCCATTCCAAAACCTGTGTGAATCTTTCCATTCAAGCCATGTTCTGAGTGGGACTCAAAGTAGATCCCCTTTGGGGAGGTCATGGCCTCCTGCAAGTGCCTTCAACACCTTAAGTCTTTAAGCCTACTATACTACCTTCAAAGCTTTTGCCTCCCTAGATACCAATTGGATCTGTAGATGGTTAGTAAAAAGATCAGTTGATGTAATTGGAGAAGTGGAACACAACTCAGAACACGCATGAAGGCATCAGAAGTTGGAAATTTGGAGAGAAATGAAGTATTTTGGGCATTTGTGCAAAACACCAGTTTCAGATAGGTAGCAGTTTTGTAAACATTGGGGTAGTTTTGTCCAAGAAGCGATGGTTTCGTGACTTGAAAAGAGCTGGTTTTGTCAGGCTTTGTATTCATTGGGGCAGTTTCATCATTGTTGAAAAGTGACAGTTTTGTCGTGCGATAGAAATGATAGAAAATGCCCAAGAATGCTTGGAATTCCTCATCCAGTTGGATTCTAGAGACTTTTGGAATCCTTAACCTAACTGGTCCAGCCTATATCATGTGTAAATACCTATAGAGGCAATAGAGAAGGATTTGAGTTGAACTGTTTGAATTCTAGTTAGAGTTTATTGGTTCAAAAAAGAGTCATAGGCAAAAGAACAGAGCTGAGCATATAGAAGAGCTGTTGTAGTTTTTTTAGGGATTGAAATAAGTTGATTTTAGGGTGGTTGTATGCCAAGAGGCCTAAGATTGTGATTCCCATTGAAGATGGTGGAAAGCGAGTGTTTTTCCTCACTAATTCCTGTAGTTTTCTCCCAGAATTCATGTCCTCCAAGATAAATCCTTGTGTCTTCTAATTTGTGGTGTTATTGCCCTCAATTTCCTTGAGTCCTTTTTATTGGTTTTGCTTCAAGTTTGTAGTTCATTCTTCATTGAATTTGTTTGTTGTTGACTAGTGTATAACATAGCTATCTCTGGTTTACAGATCAGTAGAGAGGATCTAAAACAATATATCCAACATCATCCTGATAAATCTGTCATAAAGCCCTTCTTGCTTGCTAAAAAGGAAAATGGTTGCTACATTTGATTGGAAAATCCCTAAGTTTTGTTCTCCATGGAAGAGATGGAAAGCGGGCTTTGCTATTGAAGGAAAGATCATTTGGTTTGCAGATTTTTTGGGTCTTTCCCTTGGCCCTTAACACTGTGGGTGTGGGTTTAAGAAAACTGGAAACTATGGGAGTTGTAGAAGTTCTCATGATGCCCAAAGGATATTTGATAGCTATCTCTCCAATAATACAAGAAGGACCAGATCTTTCAAGTTTGACCATTGTTTATGAAAAAATCCAGTCTTTTTATGAAACACTTGTTCCCCCTTTAACTTGAAAGAGGACCTTCCAAACACTATCCCAATTTGAGTAAGGCTCCCTTTATTGCCAAGTGAATATTAGCAATAATACCCATCACAGAAAATAGGATCTATACGGGAATAACTACAACATCTCATTTCCTGAAACAGCCAAGAATGCCCAACTTGCCATGTACGTGTTAGAATATATTTGGGAAAGCCTCTACCAAGTAGAAATTTTTTAGATCTAGGAGGAGTTGAGTGGGAGAAACCAGTGGCTTATGAAAATATACCCTCTAGATGCAAATCTTGTCATGAACATGGACATCTTGTTTGTGTGTGCCCTCACGTGCCTAGACCAATAAAGATGAGGCTAGGGACACCCCTCAAGTGAGCACCCAAGAAATCTTTGCAAAGGGTAAAGAAACATAGTCACTCTAGGTCCTCCTCATAGGCTCAACCAAAAGACACAATAGTAAAAGGGGAAGACAGAGTAAATTCCCTGTCCACATCACAAATCAAGATTTCCAATCTCTTCGCTATCCTTACTAAAGTTCAAAAGGAAGTTGAAGCTATAAACTCCTAGTGTAATACCCTACTGGTGTTAAATATCAATTTACTACTAAACATAAGGGACTTTTTTGTTTTATATAAAATGTTTAAGTAAATATTTCTTAATACAAACATTACAATTTCCCGAGTTAATCATTGTTTCCTACTAGAACATAAACCTAATTTGAATCATGAACATTGTTTTGAATAAAGTATCCTGAAAGGCACAACCATAACTTATTCATATTACGAGTCAATTACTGAAATAAACCAGCATAAAACTATCAATTCCATTTTCAGAATATTATAGAAATACCAAGGATTCTTTTAAAATTTCTGCAACAAATTACAACAAGTACATCAGAAACTCTATTTCATAAATATACTATAATCATTATCAATTTAAAGAAAACAATTACAGCTGTAACAATATATTTTCTATACGTACAATGTTACCAAATTAATACAAGTCTAATAAGATACATCAGCTCATCAATGCATAATTTCAACTGTTACAGGTTTTGAATCTGGAAATTTTCTTTTGCCATATACAATATGCTCATCATAAATATTTTTCAACTCTTCACATAATTTCTTATTACAATATTGGATCAAGAAGATGGATAATAGTTGATTGGTCCAACATGCAACAGCTACACTAGTGGGGAAAAAAAAGGAGTATCATGGAGGTGCTTTTCCTCCAACCATAGAGCCATCAACTCCCTTGCACTGTGTTCATGAAAAGAACTTGGTCCTTTCCTTCATAGGAAACATCATTCAGAAACACTGTAGGAGAGAGAGAATCAAGGATCATGGACACAGTAACCAACTTGAATGTTACATTACAGCACATAACATAACCGCATCATCATCACTATTACATATAAGCAATTCTACCTCGAAATAACTCAATTGTGACCTAGGCTACTGTCTTCGACCATAATCATACTAACCTTGTGTTACTAGCACAACCGAAGATCGGTAAAGGGTGATGAACCATTATGCAATTTAGATTGCAAGATTATTGGATATTGTCCAGCAAGATGAAAAACATAGTTTGCTCTGGCCAGAGTCTTAAATCAATGTTTGGATTAAATAGCCTAAAATGGATTGAAAGAAGCTATGGCTCAATCAACCCATATGAGACCTATGTCTATGTCTCAAGATTAACTACTGGCCCAGATTCCTGACTCAAACATAAACCAACAAATTAATTTACACACACACACAATACAACAATCTACACAAACAATCAAACACTCTCATGTGCTGGTCGGTGTCTCATACCACCAACCAACATGACAATGTTCCAGCCTAACAACTCACTCAAAACGACTTTAACTAACATAATTCATATTTTTATTTATTATGACTATGACATGTACAGATCACAGCTTGGAGACATAACTGTCACATTGTACTATTTCATCAATGACTATACAATAGCTTGTTAATGGAAAAATACATTGTCAAATATTAATTGTTTCCAAATGGTAATCCGCAACACAATACACTATCATGTCTAATTTTTACTTATCTATTATATCCATTATGTTTCAGACAAGATTTCTTATTTTCAATGAAACATACAGTCAAATTACAACAATCAACACTTCTATAATAGTCATATACAGTGTGAGGAACATTCTGATGACATATCTCAACAAAATAGTGACATGGCAGCCAACACTTGATCTCAAGGTTACACCATTGACTCTATAAGAATATCACGCATGGCAGATTTACAAGTACGATACCTGTGGTCCTGCAGTTAAGCTCTTTATTTAACAGTCAGTTTTTAGTTTCTCATCTGCACAAGAATCATTCAAATGACGGATGTTACTACAGAATTTTGTCAGGATGCAAGCCGTCTTTAGGTTTGCTTTTGGTTATTCTTTTTTAAAGATGTCTTTGAACATATTGAAGTACATATTCTGTGCACATTTTGCTCTTTTCTGTTAGATTCCTGATTGTAAAACACGTAATCCATTATCTGCAATCACAATAATGACATTACTGGCTAGCATGTTTCAACATATTGAGGTATCTAATGTGTTTTTCTTCAAGGACAATTTGCATGCAATATCTGAATTGAAGCCTTGAGGCATTTCTGAGAGCTTGTGATGGGATTAGAGGACATGGTTTTCTTGCGTCCCTTACAATATTTCTATGATTATGCAATCTCATCTACTAATCTTTTAGATACTTGTGTTTATTACCTGCTTACATAGTTGTGAATCCAATGATTAATTCTACATATCTTAACTTGAGTGAGACCTCTGAAATATACAACAGTTGCAGAGACAATTATCTCAGCAAATGAATCTGTTACAGCCGCAAAATATGATTCTGACAAGCCAGCAATCACAATGGGACAAGATACGACGCAAACAACCTTTAACTCCTCGCAGCAGTGGCAGAAAGTTGGAGAAAGACAGGATTATAGGTGATGTCAAATTGGAAACTTCCAATGATTCTGCAGCAGATTGCAAAGTGGCAGCTCCACCAGTTTCACAGCATCATGCACAATGGCAACAGCAACAGCAACAACAGTCAGTTCAAGGGTCTCACCATTCCCAATCTCTACCACAATTTAAGCAGCATTCTTCGCTGCAACTTCCTCAAATTCAGCAACAGTAAGGATACTAGATTTAGAAATTATCATTGATGCATCTCTATATGATTTCCGCACTTCCAAGTCTGTTAGCAGAAGACATGCAGACCAAGCTGAATGCACCATTGTTCTTATTTGTCTGCAGGAGTTTATTTTCACGGGACATGGTTCAAATGAGGACACAACCTGTGAAGGTTGAAGGCTTTCAAGAATTGATGGGAGGTGATGTAAGTTTGAAAGAAACTGAGGATGAAATAGGGCGCACGTTAATGTCTCCAAGAAAATTATAAAGATCTGTATTTTCTCATACTATTGATTTACATTATGTTGTAGAACTGGATATAGTTATCTGTAACTTAAACAATCCAATGCTTCCTTTGCATGGGGAATTTAATGATTTTTTTGCCAAAATATGGGAATGATGTTAAATTTTACATTTTGCCATCTACGCAAATTTGTAATTTAATGGGAAATGTTCGGTAATTGAAATAGTTCAATAGGAAATCAGACAATATTGAATAGCAGCAGATGTAGTAGATGTTCAGTTGGCCCACCCTATTGTGACTTGTTAAAGGTGTATGAGGCAATGCCTCCCATCTTATCAATCAACTCATACGATTGTGATTTTTTGTTTTATATAATGATATTATTCTGGCGTTTCTTACATCACCATATATTGGTGTTCTTTTCTTTTAATTCTTGGGGAATTCATTTCTTATTGACAATGGATGCTTCTAAATCTTACCTGGTATCCTAGCTTAGAAATTGAATCTCACTAGGTTCAAGTCCTTTGTTGTTGTGAGGGTGAGTGGAGAAGGTGCAGTATCTCTCTAAGGTATTGGGTCACAATTTATTTCTCTATAAAGAGTCACTTTTCTAAAGAAGAGAGATCCAATGAAATTTGTGAGAAAATAATATATTTGGATCTCATGCAGTAATTTCTTGCAGGCAGGAGGAACTTGTTCAAAGAGGATTGAGATTTGTGAAGCTTACTTGGCAAAATATTTTGTTTGTATAGGAGAATGAGGTTTTTTAAAAGTTATATTTAGTTGCAACACTTCCCAAATTTAATTCTATATTTGGATTGCTTGCAACATCTTCACAGAGGAACTCAGCTATTTGGACCTTCAAAATTGTTCTAAAAGTTTTCTGGGTCTGGTGGCTTTCAAGCTAGCTGGTGGTCACATTGAGGATTGAGTACAACGCTTATGCTGGGGTGGATTAGCCGATATGTGGCACAATCGAGGGTTGGAGAGTTGAAGTGATGGTGGTCATGTGAGCAGTTAGGGGCAAGCACTTAATAAGTTTTTGGTGGGGTATATTTAAAATCCCATAGCACCTATTGTGGGTTGGGTGTGTGGGCATAGCTCACTTGGTGAGATTGGTGGTGTGAAGGTCCCTTAGATGGTAGGTCAAGGGTTCAAACCTTGTTGGATTGCTTGGATTTTGCTTGGCATTGAGTTGACAATGACTTGGTAAATGATGTGGGAACAATTTGGTGGTGACTTGGTAGTGACATGGAAGTTGTGTGCCATGAGGCAACATCCAATCAGTGTCCTACCATTGAGGTGGAAAATTTGAAAATTTTCCAAATGGTATTGAAAATTGAAGTTGAGTGTGCCTATTTGTTACACCCTTATCCATTTGATGTAAAGGAATATGTGACGATAGAATAGGGTACACATTATCCTTATTTTAATAATCTGTTAGTTCTTAGATATGTTAATTGTAGGGTTAGTCGACCTCATTGGGATTAGGAGATTGATATAGCCCAATGATACTATATATGAGAGTGTAAGGAGTTGTTGATCATTATATTGAAAATTTTATTCTTATCATAAGACTTTTGTAGGTTACCCCGTTGAAGTGGTTCTATGTATTAATCATGTGTTTTACTCTTATTTTGTTATTATTGCATGGATCTACTCTATTATTTTTGCTTTTTTACCGTTGCAATCTTGTGGAATTGTTATAAATATTGATGTATTTTTGCTTTTGAAGTAAGTAAATTCATTATAGGTGGTTTGAAAGTGTCGATTTGGGCATCATTTTTTATGGAGTAGATCTTTTCATCAAAGGAAAGGGTGAGCATTCTTAGTAAATTTGAGTTTTTTAAGCTAATTTTTATTATTATGTGCTTAAGATTTACCTTATTGAGTCACAAGCTTTTTGCATATCAAAATTAAAAAAAAAACTTTTTGGAGTAAGAATCTAAGGTTTTCGTTTGCACCATACAATATGGGATTAAAAAAGTTTAGAATTAGGGTTTTGGCCTTCGAGAATATAAGTAATTGGATTTGTCTTGACTTGACAATTTCAAAGATAATACACAAACCCATTTTCAAGTGATTTTTCTTGTTTCAGGTTTTTTTGGGCCCCCAGCACAATATACCAATCATTGGATTTGTTTTGGCACATAGATTACACCAATACAAATTGATGGTAGCTTTTTTGTTCTATGATATATGGAGGGTCCTTAGACTTGAGGAAAGTCTAGATTGTTTTCAACACTAGGCAAGACTCCATTGAGGGAAACAATGGAATCTGAAACTATAACAACTAAAGAAGAACAAGTACCAAAGTGGAGAAGCCATTTTGACAATCTCAATAACATAGTCTTGGCTCTGAAAGATCAGATGGTGCAGATTGTTAACAAGCTATAATAATTGTTGGCTTCAAACAATCAATAAAGGGACACAAGGAAGCTAGATGCAACGAACAGAATTTTCACTAGAGGAATGCTTCTCACAACAAGATTAAGAAATATTGCTGTAGTTAAGAATCAACCTTTGGTATGTATAATTTCTCCCAAAATTGATATGTGCAAGTTTGATGGTTTGGACCCTCTCACATGGGTGTTCCAAATTAAGCAATTCTTTGAAATATAAAATGTGCCTCAATCCCAATGGGTATACATTGCGACCCTTTATTTGGAATATCATCAGTTTTTTTGGTTTAAATGACTCCAAGAACATCACGATGGAGTCTCATGGTTTTTTTGACACCAAATTGGTCAAACATTATGATAACTTGAGCATTAACAAGTCCTTCAATCAATTAATTGAGCTTCGATAGACACACATAGTTGACAACTACATTCAATAGTTTCCGACATTGAACCTGTAGCAGCAAAGAACCTTGTAGAAGACCATAATAAATTGGATCTGTTTGTGGGGGATCTCATGGATGCAATTTAACATGAGGTGCAACTCTTTGAGCCTAAGGATATAATATATGCTATGATTAAATCTTGTAGAATACAAAATAAATAACTAGCAATACTTAGGATTAAATCTTTGAGCATACTCTATCAGGTATCATTATACCATAGATGCTCAAAGTGAAAGGATTTTAAAAAATCATATTCACAATATTGATTGATTCTAGTAGCATTCAACTTCATTAATAGCAAGTTAGTAGGTTGCCTAAATTGTTTTTTTAACCCAGCACATTATGATAGTTTATGGACGTAGAATCAATTGTTTAGGAAAATGCCACAACCTTAGGATAGGCATAGGTGATAACAAGCTTGATAGTTTGCCATTCCAATGAGTGGTGTTGATATATTGTTGAGATTTCAATGTCTTACTACCGTGGGGACTATTGAGATAAATTTCCTAGACCTTTTTATAAATTTTTAGTTAGATGGACAAATAATTGATCTTCAAGGATTGCAGGAATATTATGGGGGAATCTCATGGTTTTTATTTGAGAGAATTGGTCAAACATTATGATAACTCTAACATTAACAAGTCCTTTAGTTAGTTAATCGAGCTTTGACAGACATGTGCAATTGATGGCTACATTCAATAGTTTTTGACATTGAACTTGTAGGTGAAGAATCTTGCAGGAGACAATCAGTTGGATCTATTTGTGGGGGGTCTCATGGATGCAATTCAACACAAGGTACAACTCTTTGAGCCTAAGGATATAATTCATGCTATGATTAAATCTTATCAAATAGAGAATAAACTAGCAATACTTAGGACCAAAGGAGCAATACTAGCCATTGATAAATCAACCAACCATTTCTTGCTTACTACATTAGGTATCACTACACCACAGATGCTCAAGGTGAAAGGATTTAAAAAAATCATATTCACATTGATTGATTTTGGTAGCACTCATCATTTCATTGATAGCAAGTTTGTAGTTTGTCTAAATTGCTTTAAAAAAAAAAACTAGTAACAAAGTTCCAAATTATGATAGTTGATGGACATACAATCAATTGTTTAGGAAAATGCCACAACCTTAACATAAGCATGGGTGATGACAAGCTCGATAGCACCATGTTTGCCATTCCAAAGGGTGGTGCTGATTTATTGTTGAGACTTCAATGGCTTACTACCTTGGAGACTATTGAGATGAACTTCCATGACCTTATTAAATGGATGAATAATTGATCTCTAAGGATTGGAGGAAAAAGTCACACAAATGGTTAGCTCTCACCAAATGACAAGGTTGTTAAAAGAAGGGTCTTCAAGATTTGCGGCTCAAATACATTCAGTAGAGGTCCAACAACTTCAATGAATACTGGCAGTAGATCTCTAGGTTGTGATTGACACATGCTCGGTGGTCATTGCAGAGATGCATATGGGTGTTCCTTCGAATCAAGATCATGAACATGCTATATAACTCATTCCACTAAGCTAATCACCCACCATCAAGCACTATTGCTAACATGTATAGAAAATTGAGATTGAAAGGATGGGTAGTGAAATGCTTGAGGTAGGGATTATTCGACACAATCAAATTACATATTCATCTCCAATGGTGATGGTTTGTAAGAAAGATGACAATTGACTCATGAGCTCAATAAGCTAGTTGTGAAATATAAGTTTACTATTCTTGTCATTGATGATTTACCAAATGAATTAAATGATGTTTTCATTACCAAATTATATCTCAGATTTGGTTAGCGCCAAATTAGAATTAGGGAAGCAAACATCTTGAAGACTTCCTCCCATACATATGAGGGCCATTATGAATTTTTGGTCATGCCCCTTGGTCTTAAAATTTCCCCTTCTATATTTTCAAGTTTGATGAATTCTATATTCAAGCCATTTTTGCATAATTTTATATTAGTTTTCTTTGATGATATACTCATTTCCAAAAAAACTTGGGAGGCACATCTCCATCATGTGGATTAGTACTCCAATGGTTGAAACAACATCAACTTTTTGCCAAAGCTTAAAATGTTCATTCGATGTACATGAAGTGGAATAGTGGGGTCATATAGTGTCATGGGAAGGAGTAAAAGCAAACCCTAGTAAGATCAAGACAATGTTGGATTGATAGACTTTGAAAATACTCAAGAACTTAGGAGCATTTTTAGATTTTATGGGATACTACAAAAGATTTGTCAAGAGCTATGGGAAAATAGATACTTCTCTTAGAGATTTACTAATAAATATGTTTTTCTTTGGAATGACGATGCCACATTATCATTTCAACAACTCAAGGAGGCTATGTGTACCACTCTAGTTTTAGCTATATCAAATTGTATGAAGACATTCACAGTGGAATGTGACTCTTTAGAGTAAGGCATTGGGGAAGTTTGGATGCAAGATGGGTGCCCTATATCATTTGAGAGAAAACAACTTAAGGGGAAGAGTAACCAACCCCATATATGAAAAGGAAATGTTGGCTATCCTACATGTAGTTAAGCAATGACATCATTATTTGATGGGTGCACATTTTAAGGTTAAGATGGATTAAGACAACCTCAAGTTTTTTGGAGCAAAAACTATTTTCAATCACTAAGATGCTTGGATATGAGTTTTGATATTATTTATAAGAAGGGAAAGAGAATGTTGTAGCTAGTGCACTATCCATAAGAGAAGACAATGGTGAAGCATTAGTTGTGTCATTTTGGTACTTCAAGCAGATTAAGCGAATGCGGCTAAGATGAACAAAAAGAAGATCAATAGACAACACAAATCATTCATTGTTTGTAACAAGATTTTAGTGCATGAGTAATTTATTTGGAGATGTTCCTTGGGGGAGCTACATTTATCTCTAATGGGTGGACACTTAGGTTTTTTTGAAAACCTATCATCATGTGAAACATGATTTTTTTGGGCAAGGTCTTAAAGGCATATAAATTTTTAATAGAATGTTTGCTAAGCCAAATGAACAAAGACAAGACATTCAGAACTTTGTGCCTCCTCTAATGATTGCCCATTCCATATGAGAGCTAGAAAGAGTTGTCCATGGACTTCATTATTGGATTACCCTAGTCAAATGGGAAGATTACCACTGTAGTTGTAGTGGAAAATCTCACGAAATATGCTCATTTTTGTGTCTTATCCCAACCCTGTTGAACACAATGAGGTGCTGAGAGGGGGGGTGAATCAACACATACTAAATCTTAACCAAATATCAACAAATAAAACTAAATAACATGGAGAATAGAAAGGAAATCAAGCCACACAAGAATCAACACATGACACCAATATTTTTACGTGGAATACCCTAAAACAGGGAAAAACCACGGTGAGTGTTAGCTCACAATATAATATGCTCACTGCAAAATTGTTACAACTTTGTTTTAGGGCTTCAACCCAAGGAAGCTTCTACTCCATGATTTACAACTTTGATTTAGGGCTACAACCCAAGGAAGCTTCTACTCCTTGAATACTCAGCTCACTGTTGTTGGATTTACAATGATGATACAGATACAAGGACTGCTATGGAGAATACATCTGCTATATGCTAATGGTGCAGTTTGCTTTTCTTACTCAATACATGTCTTCAAACTGATTTTGCGCACTTCATAACTTATACTTTGCTCTTCTATATTCCCTTCGCCTTCTTGCATCTCAAATGAATTGTATCTTCTATAAATATCCTCCACAACACATTAAAACATTGATTAGGTCAGCATTATGATCAATATTGGATGAAACGTGTAACTTGTCACTGGTCGGCCTCAACACATGCAAAATGATGAGAAGACTTGTTGCAGACCTTAGGGAATTATGAAAAGGATCAAGGCACATCTTTCCATACCTTCTAGACTTGAAAAAATTAATCAGGAGCCTCCGCATGTTTAGATACTTAACTGATCGGCTCATACTGCATAGGACAATTAAATGTCTGTCTTCATACAGCTGGGGAGAAGCCAGAAACTTTGTGGACCAAGAATTCATTCATACATGAACACAACAACATATGTACACCTTGCTGAAGAAGTATCATATCAAACTATGCATCCACAAGACAAGAAACATGACTATCTGTAGAAAATAGTCTTTTGGACCTCATGTGATGCTTCACATCTTAAGATATGATGTTGCAATGAAGTGCAAAGCTTGAAACCTTTTGGGAATGAACTTAGACATCAATATATGCTATTTATTAGATCCGCACAACTTTATCTGATGTTTCCAGAGGAATTCAAAAGATGACTTGGATAACTAGGGTTCCAAAGGACATTTATACTTAACACTTTACTTGCAGACATGATAACTTGATGCGGTACCGGAAAATGAAAATTGTCTGCATGTGGATCATACCTGATGTACCTTGGACCATATAACACCTCCACATATGCTCTAGTGACAGATCTATACATGTTTCAACTTCTACAGAACTCAACTTATGTATTCAAGCTCCGGAATAGACTGTATTGCCTGTCACTTAAGTACTGTCTTTGTGGACCACCAGAGCACTTGAAACTCCATCATAACATGTCTCATACATATCTTAGTAATTCCTCATAACCTCATGACAAACATATCTCTTCCGGAGGAATGCAGAGGATTCCATTATCTCCCCATTACTACTTTGCTCTTTCTAGGTGATAGCCGATACACTATTCCTTGTAACTTTTCATGCTGAAGATGTGAGGAGCTGAAAATTTGGATATATTATGTCAATATATACAAGAGGCTATCTTTAGAACTGTAAGATCAAATCTTTCTTTGTGGAGAAGTGTGGACCAATTCAAGTTGACTCTGCCTTAGGATGTGCACTGTGAATGCCTTAGTTTTTTGCTTCTTCCCATTAAGTGCGGTACACCCAATTGATGAGATATGTATGTGTGGATATAGGGAACATGCAAAGACATGAGTGTTTGCCTCCGCACCATGCTCAAACCCAAAACTAATCATCTCCCCATACTTAGACTATTTTCTCTTCTCCTGGACTGGTTTGCCTTGACCATACTATCTCTTTCTTTGTACAAGTTTGTCTATACATTTCCATTTGCTATGTTGACATCAATGTCAACACACATTGCCAACAAACCCTTCATGGCTAACATAGTGGTAGAGGCATTGATAGACAATTTAGAAGTTGCATGAGATTCCAAAAGTTAGATTGTGACCATATATTCACTAGTAAAATTTGGATTGAATTGTTTTCTTGTGTGGGTACTCAGTTTGCTCACAAATATTTTACCACCTTTAATTGAATGGTCAAGCATGGGTAGTTAGCAAGTGTTTTGAGGGTTATCTTTGTTGCTTTGCATTAATCAACAATTGCAATGGGCTTGATGGTTACCACTAGTAGAATGGTGGCATAACACTTCATTTTGTATTCCAACTAGAATATCACATTTTTAGCACACTATGATTATCAACCCCCATCTCTCATGTCTTCAATATGAGTCCAACCTCAAGTTCATGCAATAGAGCATTCAACATCAAAATGAGGTTCTATAAGCTCTCAAGTAGAATTTAGCCATGCCACAAAATTAACTGTACAACAAGTCAACATAAGAGGGAAAGGAATTTTGAATTAGGAGAACAAATGTTTCTAAAGCTACAACTATATGAGAAAATGTCTCTCAAGTAGAAAATAGAAAAAAAGGTGGCACCCAAATATTATGGTCTTGGTAAGGTATCACAACAAATTGGAATTGTAGCATATAAACAAGAGTTACCCATATCCTTGTGAATACACCCAACTTTCCATGTGTCTTGTTTGAAGAAGATAATTGGAGACAAATTCCTAGTTCAAACAAAGTTTCCAAAGTTGGATGAAGGAAGAATAATTTTAGAACTACATACTATCATTTAAACAAGGAAGAAATGACTATGGTTAATGATAATCATGAAATATCTTATCAAGTAGAAGAATTTTTTGCTTGAAGAGTTCACTTGGAAAGATGAAAGATTCTTATAGAAGTATCCATAATTGTATTGAGGACAAGGCTTCTTTGAAGAAGGGGGCATGTCATGTCCTTAACCATTGGATGTATTGGGATCTGTGATTGCCGACTAGGGCACACATTATCTTAATAATTTATTAGTTCCTATATATATTAGTTATAAGGTTAGTCAACCTCATTTGGATTAAGAAATCAATATTGTCGAATGACGCTATATGTAAGAAGTAGTGAGTAGTTGTTAATCATCATATTGTGAATTTTATTCTTATTGTAAGACTTTTGGAGGTTGTCACCTCAAAGTGTCTCTACTTAATTATGATAAATTCTACTTTTATTTCTCTGTTCTTGTGTGGATCTGCTTTATTTAGTTCAATTCAAATATTAAGGATACCTTTCCACCATTAGGATCTTGTGGAATTTTATGCAATATTGATGTCTTTTGACTTCCACAATAAGTAGATTCATTACATACTTTTTTAGTTATTTATGTTAGGAGAGAGAGCATTTAAACAATATAAAAAAATGATGCAAAATTGCTTTATAAAAATGAGTGATATAAGTGTGGACTTGAAAAGAATCGCTAAGGTTTTGTTCTTCCTCTTGGGGTAGTTTTTATATCAGGGAGAGAAAAGAACTATTTCAAATAATATGGACTTATTACTAGTCTAGATTTTAATAAACTCTTTGAAATAAGTCCAAATTATTCAAACTCTCTAACTTTAAGTACAAATTATTTCACATACAGGAGTATTATTTCTAGCCTAGATTGTGGGGAACACATTCAAATTATTTGAAATATCTATACTCCTAGTTTAAATTTGCTTGGAATCAAATTATCTATAGTCTAGTTTGTGGCCATAATTCCAAATTATTTGAAATAGTTCATAGAAGAAATTAGTTATTTAGAGTATTCTCCTTGTAACAAACTTCTTGTGGATTCCCTTTGGAAAAATAAATCTAAGTATTTAAAGATCTCCCATGATAGTGGCAATGAGGCAAAATAGAAGAAGACAAGATTCTATAGTGACAAATTAAGGAATTTTACAAAGAATCACTTCAAAATAGAAGATAAGATACATTATAGGCATTTTGGTTCATTCATGGAAAGTGGTAATTTTGAGACCCAATGATCATTTGGAGGATATGGGGGACATTCTTGGCTTCAATTTAGGACATGCGAAGAAGGTATAAGTTCTTGGGATATGATGATCACCATGGATTTGGTTATGATTGTTGTAGGCATGGAGGAAAATGTGATGATCCAATTTGTTCTTGGCTAAAAGATGAAATGAGGAGGGCATACATGGAGCCATTAAGATCTTGTTATTTGTTCTTTTTATTTTTGATAATTAATCATGAATGTGATATGAGGCCCTAGTATGTTTGGGAGTGTTGGAGCTTTCTCTGAAAATCTATTCATACTAGTGTTTTTGGTAGTTGCTAGGGCTTAGGGTTCATGAACATATTGTGTATTATGTTGATAACTGAGAGGGGGGGGTGAATCAGTTATCCTAATTATTTCTTCTTTTGAACCTTCTTATTAATCAAAGCAGTATTGAATCAAACAAACAAACATTACCATGAAATGAGAAACACATGACACAGTATTTTTGACGTGGAAACCTGGTTAAGGGAGAAAACCACGGGGTGATTAACCCAAAGATTATTCTCTGTTAGAAGAATAAGGAATTACAAAATGGCACTTGCCAATTAGGGCTCACTGCCCGAGCACACTGCTCACAAAGAGGCCCATTGCCTACAAGGAGACACACTGTCTACAAAGTGATAAGAATCACAGTCTTGAACTGGAGAATGACATCTTTACCATGTCTGGATCAGTTCCATTTAAGCCCAGAAACATCTGCTCTGCCTTCTGTACTTCTCTTCACTACTACACTCTCATCCACACACTTCACTCTTCAAAATGAACTCACAAACCTTTATTTATACAAGACATCGACTTAGGAACAATCATCTAAGTCGGCAATCAACCATAAGACTATCCGCAAGATGAATAACACATCCGGTCGGCCACCATAAGAACATTCGCAGGATGAACAACTCATCCAGTCGGCTAAACAGAGCAAGAACTTCATCCGGAGGAATATCTTCAATTCCGGGCTCTACTATCAATGCGGACCAACAACACAATCTCAACATGATCCAAGAACCTTCACAAGCCTGCCAGAATGACCAGGTATGTCCGCATTTCCTTTACTTACTGAAATCTCTTATCCTCCTTATCCGGAACTTCAAGAACACTGTCTGTCGCCACTGTCATAATGCAAGAGGTACTTCCGGACCTCCAAATCATACACAACTCGAGATGGCACATCATAAGGACATCCCAAAGACTCCTTCCAATCCGTAGATTAGGATTATACAGTTCCGGACCTCACCGGACCTTTTTGTGATCCTCTGTCACCTCTGAATACTTGCCGGAACCGGTTCTACACCGACAGCCACAACTCCTTCAGATCTTCATGCGGACCTGTGAAATCTTAACTGAAGCATCTCAAGACTCATATCTACAAACCCTTTACTCCGCATCCTTCGGTTCGCATCCTATACAGTACATTTGCCTTCTTCTCATCACTGTTCTTTACTGTTCCTGACTGAGGCTAATTTTCTCAATATCCTCAGCACACTGCTCATTGAATCCTTCTTGTCAAAGCAATATGAGTATGTTGACATCAATGACAACACTGGTTTACCTCATACTTGCAACAATCTCCCCCTTTGTCATTGATGGCAACATATGATGTGAAAAACCATCAAGACAAGAAACTTCTCCTTTCTGTCACTTCTCCTCTATCAGCAACATGTCTTCTCCTCATTTACTGCTCCCCCTTTGATCATCAGCTACTTGTTTTTCACATGTCTTCTCTCCCCCTTTGACATCAATGGCAAAGGGCTCATACTTGCGATTCTAACACATCAGAATCATACCAGCTGCTCCCCCTTAGTAGCAGCTCCCCATCATCAATCCGGATCACAAGATATGACTGTGATATCCACCGGACTGATGCACATCAGTGCATCCTAGTTCATCACCGGAGGGGCCATGACCCCTAACTTCTCCCGGAGATATTCAAAAGAGTCCTTGGGAAGAGGTTTAGTAAAGATATCTGCAATCTGATCCTTGGAGGGAACATACTCCAACCTGACTTCTTCCTTGTTCACTTGTTCTCTCAAGAAATGAAACTTGATAGATATGTGCTTAGTCTTAGAGTGTAATATCAGATTCTTGGAAATATTAATTGCACTTGAATTATCACAGAAAATTGTGATAGGCTCCGCATATTCAATTTTAATATCTCTTAGCATCTGCTTCATCCATAGGATTTGAGTGCAACTACTTGCTGCTGCAATGTATTCTGCTTCAGTTGTAGACAGAGATATTGCATCTTGTTTCTTGCTTAGCCAAGAAATCAATCTCTTCCCCAAAAAGAATGCTCCACCACTGGTGCTCTTTCGATCATCTACATCTCCTGCCCAATCTGCATCTGTGTAAGCATGAAGAGAGAAATCCGGATCTCTAGGGTACCATAGACCATACTCAACTGTTCCTTTCAAGTACCTAAAAATTCTTTTGATTGCCATAACATGAGATTTTCTAGGATCAGCCTGGAATCTTGCCACAAGACCAACAGCCTGCATTATATCTGGTCTGGTCTGAGTGAGATACAACAATCCACCAATCATTGATCTATACATTGTCTGATCTGCCTTTGGAGAGTCATCATCTTTGCTCAACTTACATCCGGTTGCCATGGGAGTGTTCATTGGTTTTGAATCTTCCATACCAAATTTTCTTAACAATTCTTTCACATATTTGGTCTGAGAAATGAAGATTCCTTTCTTTGTTTGAGTAATTTGCAGACCCAAGAAGAAATTCATTTCACCAAGCATAGACATTTCAAACTCACATTTCATCTGATTTGCAAAAGTTTTGCACATACTATCTCTTCCTCCAAAAATGATATCATCTACAAACACTTCAACAATCAAAATGTTTTCATGATCAATTTTGAAATATAAGTTACTGTCAGCAGTACCTTTGTTGAATCCAATCTACACAAGATGCTTATCCAACCTTTCATACCATGCTCTTGGAGCTTGTTTTAATCCATACAATGCTTTCTTTAACTTACAGACCATATCATCATTGTCAGATAATTGAAATCCATCCGGTTGTTCAATGTAAACTTCTTCTTCCAGATCACCATTTAGGAAGGCAGACTTGACATCCATCTGATATACCTTGAAGTCTTTGAAGGCAGCAAATGCAAGAAATAATCTGACTGCTTCAATTCTTGCCACGGGAGCAAAGGTCTCTTCATAATCAATTCCTTCTATTTGGGAGTAGCCTTTGCAGACCAATCTAGCTTTGTTTCTGATTACTTTACCAGCTTCATCTAATTTGTTCCGGAAGACCCATTTGGTTCCAATCACATTCCTGTCTCTAGGTCTGGGAACAAGATCCCAAGTATGATTTTTCTCAATTTGCATTAATTCATCTTTCATTGCTTTAGTCCAGTTTTCATCATTGCAGGCTTCATTTACTGTTTTAGGTTCAATCTTTGAAATCAGACAACATTCATCCTGATTTTGAGCAACATTCCTTCTAGTTTGGACACCTTTGCTTCTGTCCCCTATGATCTGATCTTCAGAGTGGTTTAGTGTCACATACCTTAGAATTTTGGGAGTATCCTGCACTGCTGCTTCTTGATCAGGCTCATTCAAACCTATCTCTTCTTCCTGATTTACCGGATCAGGCTGACTTTGTCTTACCGGAGAGGATTGAGTTCCTTGAACACTGTCTTGGTCATCTTCATCAGATTCATAAAATCTTGAGGGCTTCTCAATTCCTTCATCAACTTTTACATTAGTGCTTTCTATCATCTTCCTTAGTCTCTTATTGTAACACCGGTATGCTTTGCTTTGAGTGGAGTAGCCCAAGAAAATTCCTTCATCACTTCTAGCATCAAACTTTCCTAGATCTTCATCTCTTTTGATATAACACTTGCTACCAAATACTCTGAAATATTTCACAGTGGGAGTGATGCCAAACCAGAGTTCGTAGGGGGTCTTACCGGTATTGTTTCTGATTTGAACTCGATTTAGAGTGTAGACTGCAGTGCTGATAGCTTCTTTCCAGAACATCTGAGGAACATTTGCTTCCAACATCATTGTCCTGGCAGCTTCCTGGATGGTCCGGTTCTTTCTTTCAACTACTCCATTCTGCTGTGGAGTCCTAGGAGCAGACAATTGTCTCCTTATACCCTGCTTCTCACAATAGTCAATGAACTCTCCAGATGAAAATTCACCACCTCTATCAGACCTTAGACACTTTAGTTTTAATCCGGTTTGATTCTCTACCAAAGCTTTGAAGATTTTGAACTTCTCAAATGCTTCAGATTTTTCTTTTAGAAAGGTAACCCACATCATCCGGGAATGATCATCAATTAACAACATGAAATATCTATCACCTTGCAGACTCTTGATTCTTGTCGGACCACAGAGATCAGTATGTACTAATTCCAACAATCCGGTAGAAGACCGATCTTTGCTTTTGAAAGAGACTCTGCTTTGTTTACCTAGCTGACATTCTTTGCACAAACTATTTGTAGGTTTCATCAATTTTGGAAGATCTCTTACAGCCTGAGTATTGCTTATCTTGATGATGTTATCAAAATTTACATGACACATTCTTCTATGCCATAACCAACTCTGATCAATTTGAACAAACAAACAACTTTTATTTGAACCAACCAGATGAAAGATATTACCTTTTGTCTAAGTACCGGATGCAATTTCAGTTTCGGAGCTTGTAAAGATTCTGCATTTTCCATTCTTAAACCGAAGATCATAGCCTTTGTCTACTAACTGACCAACACTGAGAAGATTGTGCTTCAATCCTTCAACATATAGTACATTACCTGTTTTGCTCTTTCCATCAAAGGAAATAGTTCCCCTGCCTCTGATTCTGCCAGCAGAATTGTCACCAAACTTTACCATTCCTCCTTCATACCTTTCCAAATTCAAGAACTTATTCTTGTCACCAGTCATATGGTGAGAACATCCACTGTCAATAACCCAATCATCCTTTTCTTCCACTTGAGCAGCCAAAGCTTTTTCAACAACTTTGTGATTGACAGATTCAGAGAGTATTGAATCTTCTTCCTTGATGGCAATAAACACCCACTCATTTCCGGATTTGCCTCCTAGTTCTGATTCATCATCTGTTACTCCTTCATTGTCATCTTCTTCATGAACATAATAGCAATTCTTTTGAAACCTTTGTCTGTTAGTATTAGACCTTGCAGATCTTTCCGGACATCTTGAAGCAAAATGACCAATCTTATTGCAGTTGAAGCACTTAAAGGGTAGTTTTCCTTCATACTTACCGGATCCTCTTGGTAGTCTTTTTGCAATGAGGGCTTCAAGTTGAGCTATTTCTGCTTCTTCTTCTTCCATGTCTCTTCTTGCTTGATCATACCATGTCATCTTCCTTGAAGAGTTTTCTCCTGGATCAATTCTCTGTTTGCCTTTCACATAGGCACTGGCTTTGAAAGCAGATTCAGTCTTGGGAAGATCATCTCCAAACTCGGTCATTTCAAATGCAGCTAGCTTGCCAGCCAATTGTTCTCTTGTGACAGTTGTGTGGGCTCTGAATTCATCAATTGCAGCAACCTTGATTTTGTAGGCAGCAGGAAGGGATCTAAGGATTTTGCAAACGATCTCATTTTCATCCAGAGTTCCACCAGCATTTCTAATTCCACACACTAGTTCATTCACTCTTGGCATAAAAGTAGTGATATTTTCATCATCTCTCATCTTCAATCTTTCGAATTTCCCTTTCAGACTTTGCAACCTTGCACTTTTGACAAACTCATCTCCTTCATACAGAAGTTCCAGTTTAGTCAGGATCTCATATGCAGTTGGTAGGTCAATAACATTTGAGAGATCCGAGTCATTTAATGCGCTTAGAAGAGCTTCCTTGGTCCGCAGATTGTTTTCAGCTTCTGTGATTTCATTCAGAGTTGTCGGACCACCTTGTGGAGGTACATATGGTTTTGAAACCATGGCCAAGTATGCTTTTCCCATACATTCCAGGTGACATTTCATGCGACCCTTCCAGAGAGTAAAATTGGTTCCATCGAACTTCGGACTATCCTTTTTGTATGACGACATCCTAGATCTCCTCAAGCGGTTAAGCTTCTTTCAGAGGAACTTGGCTCTGATACCAATTGTTGATAACTGAGAGGGGGGGTGAATCAGTTATCCTAATTATTTCTTCTTTTGAACCTTCTTATTAATCAAAGCAGTATTGAATCAAACAAACAAACATTACCATGAAATGAGAAACACATGACACAGTATTTTTGACGTGGAAACCCGGTTAAGGGAGAAAACCACGTGGTGATTAACCCAAAGATTATTCTCTGTTAGAAGAATAAGGAATTACAAAATGGCACTTGCCAATTAGGGCTCACTGCCCGAGCACACTGCTCACAAAGAGGCCCACTGCCTACAAGGAGACACACTGTCTACAAAGTGATAAGAATCACAGTCTTGAACTGGAGAATGACATCTTTACCATGTCTGGATCAGTTCCATTTAAGCCCAGAAACATCTGCTCTGCCTTCTGTACTTCTCTTCGCTACTACACTCTCATCCACACACTTCACTCTTCAAAATGAACTCACAAACCTTTATTTATACAAGACATCGACTTAGGAACAATCATCTAAGTCGGCAATCAACCATAAGAATATCCGCAAGATGAATAACACATCCGGTCGGCCACCATAAGAACATTCGCAGGATGAACAACTCATCCGGTAGGCTAAACAGAGCAAGAACTTCATCCGGAGGAATATCTTCAATTCTGGGCTCTACTATCAATGCGGACCAACAACACAACCTCAACATGATCCAAGAACCTTCACAAGCCTGCCAGAATGACCAGGTACGTCCGCATTTCCTTTACTTACTGAAATCTCTTATCCTCCTTATCCGGAACTTCAAGAACACTGTCTGTCGCCACTGTCATAATGCAAGAGGTACTTCCGGACCTCCAAATCATACACAACTCGAGATGGCACATCATAAGGACATCCCAAAGACTCCTTCCAATCCGCAGATTAGGATTATACAGTTCCGGACCTCACCGGACCTTTTTGTGATCCTCTGTCACCTCTGAATACTTGCCGGAACTGGTTCTACACCGACAGCCACAACTCCTTCAGATCTTCATGCGGACCTGTGAAATCTTAACTGAAGCATCTCAAGACTCATATCTACAAACCCTTTACTCCGCATCCTTCGGTTCGCATCCTATACAGTACATTTGCCTTCTTCTCATCACTGTTCTTCACTGTTCCTGACTGAGGCTAATTTTCTCAATATCCTCAGCACACTGCTCATTGAATCCTTCTTGTCAAAGCAATATGAGTATGTTGACATCAATGACAACACTGGTTTACCTCATACTTGCAACATACTATACTTGGGCCTTGAGGTTCACTCCCTTAGCAATTGTTATGTCTATGTGTTGACTTGCTGGCTCGGTTGTTTCACTTAAATGTTATTGCCTAATCTCCTTAAGGACCGTAGACTTTATCAACCCTATGTGTTGTCTACCACCTATTGTTGTACCCCTGCTTTGAGGTCTTATGCCTTGGTCACATGGTCTCTAGGTGCTCTATCTTGTTAGGCACTTTGCTACATGGTAGTCTCCTATTGCATCACATGCATCCCTTGTATTGTTGTTTCCTTGGCATGCCCCTTCATCATCTGTGCACTATGCGATATTACACCGCATGTATTTTCATCCACTAAGTAATTATCCAAGTCACTCTCTGCCATAACCACATGTTTGTGTACTACCATTGGTCCCCTTCCATCAATTTGTCTGCCACATCACCTATTCTACCAAGAATTTGAAGGACTATTAGGGCAATGCCATCAAACTTGATAGGTGGTGATGTCTTATTGCAGTGCATATACTCTTCACATCACAACTTTGAGTGGTGTGCTTGATCCCACCCTCCTAATGTGTGATGGTTGTTGATTTAATCAAGCTTGATCCAACAATGCTATTTTCACTCAATGTCTATAGGTGGGCCTGGCACGCTGTCACTTGTCAAATGGGAATATGATGTGGCGCACCAGCTGTACATTCAATGCACTTAGATGTATAAATATGATTAGTTAATTAATTGATGAACTCTGAGGTGGCCGTGGAAGTATGCAGTGATATCGTGAGGAAGACAAATGACCCATTTCTATTACATCGTCAATGCACTTTGCATTGTAACTTTGATGGCAGGCCCCAATGTTGTGAGTGCGATGTGTGATGAATATTGAGTTGAGTTGGTTAAATATAATGGTGATAATTTGTCCCATGTCTCGAGGTTCCTAACTATCGAGCAATGTGTCATGAGGGCCCCTAATCAAGATACCACATGTATCTAGGCCCGCTTAGTTGCTCAAATTTCATTGGCTTGTAAGATGGGCTATTTTGATATTTTTAAAAAATATAAATATGAGGACAAACATGTGGATAGTTGTCCTTTCATCACCCATACCTTTGTCATCATAGGTTTTAGAAGACATTCTTTATGAATCGATCTATGATCATCGACTCCTATCAGGCACAAGATCTATGACCCTGGTTGAGTTGGGATTGAAAAGTTTAACACCAATGACATAAAGACAACATTAATTTTTTATGTGCATTCATGGCGAAGCTTGTGCAAGGGGTAAATCTTTTCAGATGATATTTGAAGCAAAAAGAGAGCCATTCCTAATTATTTTGACACCATTTTGTGGAGTCAAATGAGTTGTAACTACTGCTATTGGTTGAAGAGAAGATTGGATTGAGAGGCTAAAGGCACTATTGTTTCAAATATCTTAGGTTGGTTGCTAGGCAATTGTGAGAGCCAAATGGGTGAGTCATTTATTAGTATCTCTGATGCAAGAGCATCCTTGGTTCAAGAGCAATCTTGCATCAACCAAAAATATTTGCATTTCACTTTGTTCTTTTATTTTCCCAGTTCAGTATAGTCAGTTCAGTCAGTAGCAGTTTCTATATTTTGGTCCGCATTCTTCTGTAGTTTCATTTCAGATCTTGCGGAGCTGGACTTAGCATCTACATACTATCATCTACATCATATCCAAAATTTAGATCATTTGGATCAGTTTTTGGAAAGATATTGCTATCAAAAGATCGACTATTTTCTCAGAGCAGAGTATTCAGACAGTCTCAGACAATCAGCTAAAGGAAAAGACTTGCGAAACACTTCCACGACTTGCAGAGCTAAATGACAAATCAGTCAAGGTACTTTGGGATGTGGCCGACCTTCCCTGATCCGCACATTGATTCATTCACTTATGTAGGATTTCTAGATGATTTGGGCCGACCTATCCGTGTACACATGTTACATCTCTTTCATTGGAATTTGTAATCTGTTTGGCCAACACGGAGGATTCTTGTGATTCGGAGATGATAAATAATCATGTAATAGATGCCAGTGAATCATAAATAGGAAGTTTTAGCCTTAGGATTTTGTTCTGAAGGCGCTTCAAAGCTATATCTTGTGCATGTATTGTAACTGAAGGATCAAGCTTGTGAGCCCTAATCTGTAAGCCCACATGTTGCTGACATGTTTGTATTTGGAATCTATGATATACTAAATAACTGAATCTACATTTGCATTCTATATTTGAGTTGCTTCCGTTGTGTTTACTCTTGCTGCACGGTCTGGGCTGTTCACTTTGTGGACCCTCCTAACCGTGACTGCACCAATCTCTTTGTGTATTTATATTATAGCTAGGATTTGATATGCTTTCCCCAACTCTTGATTAGATTTGTTGGTAGAAAAATTCTTGTAATTGTTGAAATTATTCTAGTTGTCTGACTGCATCTGATTCGTTTTAAAATCCTAAAAAACCTATATTTTTTAAAATGAGTTGAATGTCTACCCAGTCCACCCACTCAAAAATACCTCTAGACTAAGATATCCCTCACCAATTGTCTAGTTCTTCCAAAAGGCTTAAACATGAATAGGGAACCAAGGTTTTATCCGCTAGATTGCATGATAGGTTTGAATGCATTAGAGATGCAATCCTCTCAACTATAGGATGGGACTTGTACCGGTACTGCAAACAAAATTCAAATAAACCTACCCCCCTTTGCAATATTTGGAGATTCGATTTAGGGAAACTAGTTGTCCCAAATTTCTTTGTGAATCATGAACTCCTATTTAGAATTAGTGCAAGATATAACCCCCAAACCAGATAGCTGATCAATGGCTGAAAGGAGGTGGTTTTCACCTTGAATGGAGATCTAATCAGGACCATTTTTCCCTGAACTCAAATGCTAATAAATAGATAAACCAGGATGAGCTAGGTAGGGAATACAAAAAGGAAAAATACAACTACAGGGTTAAGTGGCTCCCATCCCATAGGCCTAAGCAGGATGAAGGAAAGTCGGTAGCCATCCCAATAAGTGAGGTAGAACCTCACAATGTGGGAACTTTTGAGAACTATTTTTAGATGACATATTAGGCCCTTTGTCAGGTCTTTGGAATGAACTACAAGCTTCAAATGCCAATTCCATTGATGATGTTGGTAACATAAATTCATAATAGATATATCAACATACCATTTGACTATGCCATCCTTCTAGATGACAATATTCACAAGGAGCTCAATGACTTGAAGGATAAAATAGATTGCCTTACTTTAGGCAGTACTCCCACCTTTACCATACATTACTATTTTTGTGAAAGGATCATTGGGACCTTGAATTGGGATTAGTCACTAAAACTGAGTAGGGAGAACTTGTCATAGTCTAAGAATGAATGTACCTATTTGATTCCCAATCGGCCAACATCTAGCTATTACTTGTTTGAAGACTATTTTGTGAAAGAGATTATGATCATGTTAGGATACACAAGGGGAACACTTCTAGATACATTCACCAAGTTCCTTAGGCCTAAATATTTCGATCCATAGGATCATATTGATAACAATTGGGGAGATTTGTACTATTACAAGGACCACACTATTATAATGGTCTATGGAGCTGAAATAGCCCCACACATTTTACCATTTTGGGTACTTGAGAGGCTTGCTTTCCTCGAGGCTATGTGGAAGTTAGAACACTCAGATAGGGTGCACTTAAGACAACACAAAAGGGGTCTTTCTTACCTCAAACGATCAAGTTTTCAGACTTTCATATCTCATCTATGGAAGGCCTAGATCTCTTGGGAAATAAGTTACTAGAATACAAATTGCAATCTGCAACTACTAGGAGATATGACCCCGAGTGATTTATTGATTTTGTAAGGAGATCAGTGGGGAGGTCAGGATATGAGCATAATTTTGATGAGATTGAATACTTGTGCATAAATTACCTCTCCCTAATAGAGAACGAAGATAGCAAAGGAATAATGAAAGATGTGTATCATGCAAAAATGGAATAGAAAAAGATAAACAAGGATTACAAAGGAGCATTCAATGAAATTAGAGACCCTATTGAGAGGATGAGACTAATGATGCTCCATGTGGATACACTCAGAGTTATGCCAACTAAAATAGCCCCAATGTGAACCATAGTTGAGAAACAAGAATTGGATGAGCAAGAAATGGAATTGAATGAAAGAGAAGTGTTGGTTATCCCATTTAAAATATTTTGCATCATTTTTTGGTGAGTGAACACCTTCATAGGCTCCTATAATGAACACTTCACAACCCTTGGTAGACTATGCATGCATTAAGGAAACTGGGGACTTCATCGCTAATAGGAATAAAGTTGAACAACCATTGGCCTCACCTATGAGAGAAATTGTTCCCACCAAAATACCACTAATGGGTATTGAGGAAGGTGATCCAGCACTTCAAGATGTGAGGGTCTTGGCCTATGAGGAATTCCTCTTAGATGATTACTTTGTCAATACTGAGGAATTTAGAATGATCCTCAAAATGAGAATGCAAGAAGGTATATAGAGGAAGGAATATTGGGATTACAATGATGTAGAGTTAGATAAGGAAAATGTAGTCCAAAGCATTAGACCATAGATTGACATAGATGTTGCTAACATTACTCTAGAGTAAGGAAAGAGATTGGTAAAAAATAGTGGCTATTTGCTATTACTAGGATGGGACATCTCTTCTACTATAGCACTTGATGCAATCATGAGCAATAGTGGAGACTATGAAATCTTTGAAGGAGAAGAACAAGTGAGAAATTTTTATTTTAGATTTGGTTTCACTCCAAAACATGAAACACTTGCACTATGGGAAATTGCCCTTAAGGTTCAAATACCTCAAGTTGTTTAGAATGGTGGAGAGTTGAGTGGAAATTTGATTGTTAGAAGATTAGGAGATACCAATGCTCCTCAAGTTTCATATTACATAGTTAATACTTCCTTGGTCAGTGAAGCTACAACAAAGAAGTTACAATCTGACTATGACATTTTACAAAAGAAGCATATCAAATTTCTCTATGAATACACGATTATATAATCTGATAGAATAGATGTCCCTCTTGCAATAGAAAATTTGGTGTAGGCACCCTCCCTTCTAGAGGAAGCATTCGACCAACAAGGCCCCCTTGATGTTAAAAATCAATAGTTTGAGTGAAGAACTTAAGGGATCATAGGAGTCAAAAAGTAAAGGCCAAGGTAGAAGTAGGAAGGAACTTAATTGATTTAATCAATAGTTTATTTTAGCATAGGATTGCTTTCATTATGAATAAAACGAATGACACAAGGAAGTGCTATAATAATCTGTTAAAAGGCATGGAGTATAAAGAATAGCAGAGCCTAGTCGCAAATCAAGATGGACCCCAAGGGTACTATAGATTAACCATGCCCACAATAGTGCCAAATACAACCCTGAATCCCCTCCTATCATTTCCAACATATGTGAGGTGGTTGAATTACTAAATGAGGTGGCCTCATTTCAAAATAAGCTTGGGATGACAATGAGAGAAAAGAGAAACAATCTTAGAATCTTGAAAGAACATGGAGTATCACCTATTCTAGATAATGGTGGACACGTCAAACTATTGAATGCATGGAAGGATGAGTTTCAAAGGATTGTGCTAGTAATTTTTAAGTCATTACTTCATGATGATCTATAAGGTTGATTCAATTCTTTGCAATGCTAAGATTGATAACTTATTAAAATTGGAGTCAAGATTAGACAACTTTATTCGAGATTTTAGGATCACATGCAATGCTAGATATATTACAATTCAAAACAAATTGAAGAAAATATTAGAGTACGATTGGCCATCTAATGAAGAATTCGACAAGTGGCTTTCGAGTTTAGCCTTGCTAATCTATGAACAAGTGCCACTCATCTAATATTTTGATTTTCCTTGTATTTTCTTATATAATGGGATTGTATCTTCATTATAAGGGGGAAAAATAAGAAAATAGTTTTGAAATGAATGTAAAGAATTATTCGGTGAAATAAAAAAAATATGATGTTCTGCATCTTTGTGTAAATAATTTTATGTAATGAATTCTATGAGTGTGTGTTTATTTGTGTGATTGTCTCCTTTGTTGTATGTATTTTCTTGAAGATAAAATTACCAAGGGCTATCAACTATTAACGTGCACATTTTTTGTAAGTATTACTAATCTTTGCTAGTTCAGATTCAAGGAATTTGGTAAAGTCTTTCAAGGCATTGATAACGAGACTCATAATGTTTATGAGGATACCTAAGAATAATTACACTAGATAAATCTTTGTTGCATGGATTGTGTTATTACAAAAACTCTTTTTAAACCATTAGAATAATGATATTATGATAAAGTTATAGTACAATTTAGAAAACTTTGTTTGCCCAGAAGATAGGCATCAGTCATACTCAGAATTCCCCTAGCCTAATGCATTTTAACAAATCTTTGAGTCATAAGTTATTAGTAACTTATTTTGTTTATGAATGAGATTAGAAGTATAAGGAATTTATGAAAACATGTTAGATTTGTAAAGCCTTGCTTTGTCTTTCATGAACTTTGTATTTGCCCATCACTATGATAAACCCATAGTGTTTCCTCTTAAGTCTAGTGAAAGTTGATAGGGAATGCCCCCTAGGTTTTTTAGAGCCTAAAGTGTAGGAGAGATTTTTACATCTCTCATTCATTGGTCCATTCTCTCAGCTTATTTTGACCATAGAAAATTACAACTTCTTAGAAATGGATGGACGTAGCTTGGAGAACCAAGAGATTGGTGACTTTGTTGGGGAGAATTTGGAACAATTTTTGTCCTAATCCATGAGTGAATGGACAATTTTGCTGAATTGAACCTAGGAGGACTCCCTTAGGAAGGCAATTATATCACCTCCATAATTTTCCTCACTCTGTGAGGTTGTGACTCTCTTTGTAATTTGTGGCACATATTTTGAGTGCTTACTCTTTGAGAAGATTGGTGACTCTATTGGTCAACCCAGAAAACACAAGATGGATGAAAGAATATCAACATTCAAAAATAATCTCAACAAAAAACTTGCTGGTGAATTAAGCTCGAAAAGACATGTTACTTGGAAGGAAAAAACTACTAGTAAGTCTCTTGTTCCTTTCTCTAGTGAATTTGAGACAATTGCAACAAATTAAAGAAAATTGGATACAAAATTTGGGTATCAAAATGATAGGTCTACCTTTGAAAATCCAATGGTAGGATATAATAATGAATGGCATGGTTTGGAGTATCAAAAAATTGTATATTATCTTATGAAAACTAGAATGGAGAGAGAAGAGGATCACATAATTGAGGTATTTAAGAATAGAATGAATATAAGAAAGAATATCATCTTTGATAAACCTGCAACCCCACTTGGAAATAAAGATGATCTTACTAGTATAAAGATATCATTAACCAAGAAAATAATTGAGCTCATGAGGAATATGAGAATGATGAAATTGTAATGGAATTTTCTTAGGGTAACCAGGGAGGTGACCTAAATTAGGAGATAATTAATCTAAGAATGCAACTTAATAGACTTGAGATGGAGAGAAAAGCCCAAGAAGACATAATAATTAGGTTAGAAAATTTGAGAAATATTGACCAAGAAGATGGAAGAAACATATAACATCTTGATGGTAGATGATGACTTCATAGAGATCCTAGAAATAATAGGAGACATGTCCCTGAGATACCCCCTTTAGTCCTGAATAGATATCAATAACTAAATTTCTTGGGCATCCTTGGATGCCCAAACCTTGTCCCAAGAGAAGTTAGAGAAAAACTCCCAAAGTTCCACGAGAACAATGTTGTCTCAGGAGACAATCACCTCAGAGCATTTAACAATTTAATTGATGAATATGAAATTGATGAAGATGCATTGATGAAGTTGTTTGTTTAGTATTTGGAAGACATTACAAGAGAAAGACATAAGAGTTTCCCTAACCAAAGTATCAAGTCATGGGCTAAGTTTTAGAGGGTTTTAGAGAGTAGTATGGTGATGAGACGGATCCTAGATTCATCATAAACGACTTTACAAATATTGCTAAAGAGTTGAATGAATCTATCTTTGATTTAATGCTAGATTTACTAGGCTAATGTCTAAAATTCTTACATACATGAGGCCTAATGAATTTATGATGCTAATATGGGATACCTATTAAGAGATAAGGATCCTTAGACCTTGAGGAATGCTTATTGAGTTTCTATAAATATTGAAAGTAACTAGAGAGCATTTGGTAAAATTCACAAGAGGAGTGATATAAGAATTCTATCTCATGATACGGGCCAGAGTAGCAAAATGCTTGTGAGAAGATAAATTAGTTAAAGTAATGCATGCCTTAAAAGAATTGAGTTACAAGGCTGCAAGAAATGAAAAGGGTGTGTAATGAAAAGTATAATCAGAATAGGCAAGAAATAATTCCTAGACTGTCTGATCAACCTTATAACATTAATTAGAAGAATGGTATGACTATTGTGCCAAAGACAAGAGGACAAAAAAATAGGGAAACACCATATCCTCTAAAGAAAATGGGAGTCAACTCAGTTGAGGATCTACCTTTGTGCCATGCATGTGAATGCCTCACCCTCCCTCGAATTGTGCTATGACATTGTCACTACTGAACAATGATACATACTATCAAGGGGGATTATAGTAGTAAGGAGTATTCTTCTAATGATGAACTTTGTCATGAATTAGATATAGAGGATATAATAAGTATGTCAAGTTCTTACCACCAACATGTGTTCTCTGATGAAGAGGAAGAAAGATTCTATGTAAACCATGTAGAGTCATATACATAGAAGTTTTTTATAAGGAGGCCTTCTGATGATGAGATCAAAGTTCTGACTATGGTAGCTATGGCTTAGGTTAAGAGAAATTACACTATGGGGAGTAAAGTTGACCAGAAAGGAAGTAATGGGCTCAACAATACCAAGGGAATTTTCATTAAATAAAAATGAGAGGGACAAAAGGCTCAACCTTCCACTAAAATCCCCATTGCACCTGAAGAGAATAAGACAAGATGACCATCCAAGAATCTTGATACACATGGCCAGAAGAGCAAGATATCTGAGCAAAAAATAGAAGCATCAAACTAATAAGAGGATCAATACTCCAACAACTCTAGAGAAATACAAGTAGGAGAAAAGTGAACAAGTAGATGCCAACCATATTCCTTTTGCACTGGAAAATACCATCCCATTGGACACTCCTATGCCAAAGTATGTTCTTATGGACATGGCTCAAGTATTCAGTCAGATCAAAATTTAAGTTCCTTGTATAGAAGCTATGAGGATCACTGAGCACAAGATTAGGGCCCTAACTCTTATTGGTGATATCCCTATAATTTCATCATATGACAACAAGATAGATAGTGTTGATAGAACATAAGTGTATTTGGGGTCTACCCTTGGAAAAATCTCATCCCATGTGGATCCATTTATGTGACCTTATCTATCAATAATAAAATGGTAAGAAACTACATGATAGACTCAGGTGTGTCTTGCAATGTTATGCCTATACACATAATGAATCATCTTGGATTGAAGGTAACAAAATCATTTGGAAAGTGTTATGTTGTATACACCAGGGAGGTTCCTATCATTGGGAGGATTAATAATGTAAAACTTAGATTGGCTCCTTATCCTGAGAATGAATACAATATGGATATAACTATGATTGACTGCCCTTCTCAGTAATGACATGCTCCTATCTAGATAGTAGTCTATCCCATTGGAGAGAGCATCCAAATTGATTTATCTTATGTCATCATACCAATACATGAAAAATAGATAAGTTTGGATAGGGAGAAAAGGGCCCACAATGTAATTGGTGAACTAGAGGAGCCAAGGGAAGAAGTGTGTTACATAGACATGGGCTTGGGAAACTTCAGAGATGAGGTAATGGAAGAAGAGTTATTATATAGTATAGAGAACCAAGAGTCATCTCAAGATGATATATGGATAATGTTTTTTAATGGAGCATCCCCCAAGGAGGGTGTAGGGGTTGGAATAGTCTTGATTTCACTTAAGAGAAAATATTTTGGTTTCTCTTTCAAGATTGGTTTTGACTGTACTAATAATGTGGTTGAATATGAGGCCCTACTGCTAGGCATTAACTTGGAATTAAAAAATAAAGTGAAAAACCTCAGAGTGATAGGTGATTCTAAATTGGTCATTTCACAAGTTGAAGGAAAGTATGTTGCAAAGAATGAAAGATTAAAACAATATAAGAATACTATCTTGGAGATTTAGTCGAAAGGGAGAAAAATACCGATGTAGATCCCCTGGAAAACACAATAGCTAGTGCCGGGGACATATCACAAAATTTTTCCCCAATAATATAGTTGCTAATGAGACCATTAATCCTAGACAATATCCATCATTGGTAGGTATTTAATGATGGTCATGAATAGTTCAAGTTTCTAAATTGTTTGGATGAATATGATGATTATGAAATTGATTGGGACAATCTAATTGAAGTTGTGGATGGAAAGAAGAAAATATTTGGTAATGATGTTATTTAACTAAGAACTAATTCCATTCCTAGGGGGCTAGTGGCCTTAGAGAGAACACTTGATGGGGCTGATAGACATAAGCCCAAGCTTTCCCTTGTTCATGCTAATGATTTGGAGGAAATAAATTTGGGAACAAAGTCAGCCCCTAAGAATGTGTACATAGGAAAGAGTTTGAACCCAAAGATTAGGACACTACTTATATCATTGTTGAGAAAATATAGCATAGTATTTGCATGGTCAAACAAATATCTAAAATCCCATAGGGAGGATTGATTTCAACATGAAATTCCTCTCAAGCTAGATGAAAAACCATTTAGGTAGAATTAAAGGCCAATAAATGCCTCATTAGCCCCTAAGATGCAGCAAGAGATAGCCAGAATCGGGGATGGGGGACAATAAAACCTATTAGGCATTCCTCTTGGGTGTCAAACCTAGTTCTGGTTAGAAAAAGAATGGAGATGTTCGACTATGTGTAGACTTTAGGAACTTGAACATGTCATCTTTGAAAGACAATTACCCTTTGCCTAATATGGAGGCCATGCTATAGAAGGTGATTCATTGTGAACTATTGTCCATGATGTATAGCTTCTCTAGCTACAACTAGGTTAAAGTCAAGGAATTTTAACAATACAAAATTACTTTTACCACTCCATGGGGGACTTATGTGTATGTTAGGATGACATTTGGTTTAAAAAATACTAGAGTAACCTTCCAAAGGGCCATGAATGTGGTGTTTGTTGACCTCATTGATATCATTATGGTCATATATTAGCACAATTTAATTGCATTCTCAAAAAATGAGAATGAACATTGTGATCATCTAGAAAGGATTTTCAAAAGATGTTTGGAGTTTGGAATTGCATTGAACCCAAATGGGGTCAGGATTGATCCAAAAAGAGTTGCAACTATAGATAAAATCCCTTAACTAAAAATTGTCGAAGGGATCTAGTCTTTCTTTAGGCTAATCAAATTTGTCAGAAGTTTTGTTTCAATCTTTTCTAAGAAGACAAAAACTATCTCAAAGATGTTGAAAAATGGGCAAACTATAACTTGGGAGGGTGAAGCAATTAAGGATTTTCAATATATCAAGGAAGCAATCAAACAAGCTCCTGTAATCGCCTCCCAAAATTTCTCTAGGCCTTTTCAGTTATTTTCTTTTGCCTCATTCCATACTATTGCTACAATCATATTACAAAAGAACCAAGATGGCTTTGAACATTCTATATCTTTTTTCGGCAAGTCCCTTTGGAATTTTGAGCTCAAATATGACATTATAGAGGAATAGGCTTATGCCTTATTGAAACCTATAAAGAATTTTAGACCATATTTGATAGGTGCCCTAGTTGTTACATATGTGCCTCATGCTATATTTAAAGATATTTTCATCCAACATGAAGTGACTAGTTGAAGATGTAGGTGAATCAATACGATCCATGAATTTAATATTAATATATAGATTACCAAGCTAGTCAAAGGTTAGGGATTGGACAAATTGATGGTTGAATCAAACTTGGAGGCTTTAGAGGTTAATGTGGTAGAAACGAAAGATAGCAAAGATAAATGCATTCTTAGTGATTCTTTATGGTATAAATATATTGTGTACTACCTATTGCATATGAGTTTCCCCTTGATCTCAATGATAGTCAAAAGAGGATAATGAAACTACAAGACTTGAAATATGTTATAATTGATGGGACCTTAATGTGGAGGAACAAAGATGGATTTATTCTAAAATATCTAGATGAGTACAAGGCTATTATTGTTTTATAAAAATGACAACAATCTATGTGGTGGGCATTTCATGTCTAAAACCACATCTCATAGGCTTCTTAGAGATGGTTACTAGTGGCCAAGTCTATTTGTTGATGCATATAAAATGGTTAGGAAGTGTGATGCATGTTAAGGTTTCTCAGGCAAGTTGAAAGGCTTAAGAGTATTGCTCTTAAAGCCTATTACTGTAGAGGCACCATTCTAGTAGTGGGGAATTGATTTCATTAGAGAAATTGTAGAGAATTCTAGTGGTGGTTTCAAATGGATTTTGTTTTCCACTGACTACTTCACCAAGTGGGTTGTGGTTGTTACATCTCCAACTTACAATTAGACTTAATCATAAACTTGGCATGATAATTAGGAGGACTAGTCATAGTTAATTGATTAGATATTGTGGAAATATCTGATTTAACTCTTGATTATGAAGTAGTTACTGATGTTAAATAGTTTTGTAAATTAAATGATTTATATTACGAGATATGATAATGATGCACTGATTATGATCTTGTGGTCCTGAGTGTGAACAGGAAAATGAACGTCCTTTGAAGAAGGAAGGAGATTATCATCTTGGAGGAAGGGTTAGATGTTGAGAAAGCAAAAGGTTGATTAGCCATCTGAGTATCGACTTCTATGTCCTTCTTAATCCTTTCATAAGTTGTCACTTGTCATGTATATTTTCTTAGTTTTCATGTTCTCTGTAAGTCGTTATGTCGTTAGTGCCATCATGACTAGTTGTGATGACCAGACGATATTCTTGGAACATCATCCCTTTTGTTCTCGGGGTTATTATTTTTCCCTAGTCATTTGACTAATGGGGATAGTCAATTTCGGGGGAGTATTACTCGACCTTGATAACTGATGATATTAATGTGAATCCTTATGTGATTTCAATCTTATAGTGATAATCCATACTGTTAAATATGTATTATTTAACCCTTATTCTTTAGTAAAGATGAATATATATGTATATAAATATAGGTTAAATTTAATAATGTAGTAATCTTTCTACCTATCCTATTATTCGATATTATCGAATAGTGTAAAACTATTTTTAGTTGGCATTGTGAAGCAAAGGGAGTTTCAAGCTCAACCTTCTCAAGTGATGCTTCTTCCGAGCCACTTTATGAGGAAACTGACCGAGTGGGGTGGTAGTTTCTGCCAAATTGGCATGCCTTAATCGGCCAATTGGAAGTCTTGCTTTTGTTGTTTTTGGAAGGGGAATTTCTTAGTTAGTTGGAGGTTGTTGATAGTTTTCATGTCAAAGCAGGTTGGCGAAGCCTTTCTGGGAAAACAATAGGCAATTGGAAGATGAGAACAACTTGTAGCTTACTCGTTCTAGGACTGCATCACCATTCTACAGCCTTGTCCAGGTAAATGGTGGCCATTGTCCCTTTGGCTTCATTTCAATGAGCTATACTATATCGAACCTCTGCCAGAGAAAGTATGGCATAATGTTTTATTTAAAACAAAGGCACGAGGCCTGTGAGGCCATGCCCATTGTGTCAACGTATTATCATCGACGAGGCTCAAGGCCGAACGACCGAGCTCACATTGTATCTATTATGATTTCTTTTTAAAGTTCAGAGCCTTAAGGCCGTAAGGTCGAATAAAGAAACACTGTAATCTTTCTTATGGTTGTGTTAAGGCCGTAAGGCCGAATAAAGATTCATAGTAATCTTTATCTGAGATTGTGCTCAAGGTCAAATGGTTGAGCTATATATCATTGTAAGATTTTCATGTGACTAGGCTCAAGATTAAAAAGTTGAGTAGTAACAATATTATGGCTTTATTGAGGCACCAACTCGATGGCCATAAGACCAAGTGGTACGAAGTTAAAATCCTTTCTATCATAGCTTAGGGTCTTATGACCCAAATCTAACACATTATTCACCTTATGAAAGCCAATGCTCGAAGCCGTTATGGTTGAGCCTGTTTTCAAAGCATGTTAAACACACGTCATATAATGACGAAGTTAGAGCCTAAGAGCTCTTGATAATGGAGTAAGGAATAACTCCAGAATGATTATAGTCTATAATCAAATTATGCAGTCACTTGACTATGGTGACAACCGAGAAGACAATTATGTAGTCACTCGACCGTGGTGACGACCGAGAAGGCAATTATACATCATTGTGTTTACAACACCTAAACTATTATCAAGATGGGATTGTATGGAAAGTCGACTATGAATCATATATAGGGTTACTTAAACTGTCAAGAATGTATAGGTGATGAGACCATTTAAGATTATGGTCTCATCATGAAACAGTATGATTGTGCTTATAGAATAATATAGACTTGTTCTATGTGTCTGAATTATGACTTATTGGTTAATGTTATGAGTTATAATTCCTTTATTTACTCAAGTGTAAACTAATAGGATTGGTGTTTAACACCTAAAGCTCATAAAAATAATAAGAGATATTGATCATAATGAAGCCAATCTACTCTACTAAGGCATGGTATGCCTTGAGTACCATGAAATTGACTTCATCATATAAGATGATTTGCTATCCAAATTGTAAACCACAGGAGACCAAGGTGGTCAAAATGGTCAATTTTGATATGAATTGAAAACAAACAAAGTGACAAGGAGTCACTAGTTCCTCATTACGAAAGTAACCTATTTGATCATAACCAACCTATGATGGGAGTCGAATGTCCAAGTATGGACAGTGATTCAAATTGATCCCACTCATACTAGACCTAAAGAATAAGGTCGATAAGAACTTATTGTAGGACATGCCAGCTTATAAGTCAAGTTAGGGTGGTGGACATTGTGCAACGTGTATGTATGTAAATCTTTAGCCAAAGTAATGCATGTGTTTCTGCATGCATTGTCGGTCCACAGTGTTCCAGATGGCCTAGTGTCTCCAATAGTGTCATACAAGTTAGAGTGGATCTATAGTGTGTGACCGTGAGACATTAGGAAGGACACAACACCAAATACTCAAATGGCCTGCCTAATGTGTTCTAATGTCTAACCTTTCCGAGAAGGGTAGGGCCACTTCTAGTTAGGAAGATGAGTGGGGGACCACAGGTCCGTGGTTGGAGGAAAAGCACCAGGATGATGCTCTCCTTCCCAAGCATGAGACAAGCCAAGGCTTATGAAGACAGATGTCATTGGTTCTAGATACAGTATTTACATTTATGACCAGAGGATCTCTTGTAATTTATTAGTTAAACTATAATGCCTTGAGCACATATTGTATTTAATTAGTGATGGTTACTCACTAAAGATTGTAAATGATTACTGAAATGTAAGCTTTGTTATATCATGATTATATTGACATGCTTAATTGATGAAAATATTATCTTTCTTTTGGTTAAAAAGTGATTAGCTTAATAATTTTGTTAACTATTCACTTGATTATGATACATGTTTATGTTAAATCTTGAGCATTATGGATAGTGATGTTACATATGGTATCAAAGCTACCAGGTTCAATACATGGACCTAATGAGCTCACTACTTGATGATTATTTGTATCCAACATTAATAATGCCAATGATTGGATGTTCTATGCCAAAATGGTAAAAATTAGAACCACACCTCGAAAGAAGGTAACTGAACATGGATGTTACCTACGCCAACAAAAGATCTTGAAGGAATGAGCCTCAAGGATGAAGAGACTTGAACATATTGGATGCATGGTAGGAGCATGGTTATCTGATGAGGAAACTTTCGCTGATGCTGTGAAACGCATCAAGCAGGAGTTAAGGAAAGCTGAAAGGATGGCTACCCCTAACTCTACTAATGCATCAGAAACACCTTCTACCCCTAAAGTACTAGCTGAGGGAAATATCCCTAAAGATTGCAATGTATGTAAGGAGGATGTGAAGGAATACTAGTGTGTATCCTCACCTCCTGAGACTAAAAAGAAACCATGATTATGGGAAGTTATCCCAAATTGTAAATGACTTGTAGGAGCAAGGTGTAAACACAATTTTGTAATTTTGTGGATTATATGTAATCCAATGGAAATTGTAATGCAATGGCAAAATTTGACAATCTTTCCTTTCTTGTTAAAGATTACATGAATGTGAATAGATTTGTAAAATGAATGAATTGTATAGCATGGAAAAACTAATCCGTGTTTAATCTGCAAACTTCAGGAAGAAGTAGATTGCAGTAAAGGTTCGAGTTAGAACCAAAATGGAAGATAGCCGAGATGAAGGAGCACCTTCAGGGCAACCCGAGTCTAAATTAGACCAAATCTTGACTTTGTTGAGAGAAACAAGGGCGAGGGTGGAAACTCTTGAGCATAAAGTAAGAGGCTAGTCTGAAGATAGGCGAGATGGTTATGATGGGGGTGATGGCGAGGAACGCCATAATGATACCACCCAGAGTGAGCATAGAGAAAATAACTCCACAGCTAGACAGGAAGGGGATAAGAGGAACCTTATGGTTATGGAACTATCACATGACATGAAAAAGGTCATGCCACCTAAATTTGATGGATCCGTAAGTGGAGATGCTGCAAAGGCATGGCTTACGGAAATGGAGAAGTATTTTGAAATCAAAAATTATAATGAGGTTATAAAAGTTGTGTGGGGAGAATTCTAGCTAGCGGGTGAAGCATCCACATGGTGAATGAACAAAAAGATGGAACTAGGCTTGAGGTCTACAAGCCTTACTTGGGATAGGTTCGTAGAACTGTTTAGGCAAAGATGGTTGCCTCAACTATTCTATGATAAAAAACTTATAGACTTTCAAAACCTGAAACAGGCTGATATGACTGTAAATGAATATTGGGAAAAATTCACCCAACTGTTGAAGTATGTGCCACAGTATCAACAAGATGAGAAGTTTTGTGTTCGAAAGTTTATAATGGGGCTGAATGCCCAAATTGGGGGTGAGGTTAATGTTCACGGTCCTACTACTATGGAACAGGTCTACGAGAAGGCCGTTAGACAAAAACAGAACTTGAAGGCTATGTTAGCCTATAGAGAAAGAAATAGAAAGAGATATAATTGGTCTCAATCTTCTTAGTCCTCAAGGAAAAAGGGGAAGAAATGAGAATATACTGAGAAACATGACAAAGGAGCCATAAATAAGCAAACTAAGTCCAAGGGATAGAAGAAAGGGAATAACCACTCCAGAAAGAATGAAACAATTATGGAAAGCTTCAGGAAAGGCGAGGGCCAGTTGGTGGATGCTACACTTGTGGTGAAGATCACTACGCTAATCAGTGTCCAAACAAATCACAGGGAGCACAATCAAGAGGAAATCCTTTACCCTCCCAGCAAGTGGCGTTCCAACAACGTATCCATGTGGCCTTGGAGAATCGACAAGCCGAGTACCAAATAACTCCCGTAGAGACAACATGTATCTTATTTGGAGTTCCGATTTCAGTTTTGATTGATACAGGGGCTACGTAATGTTTTATTTCTTCCAAAATTGTAAATAAAATACCTAGAAAAGTAGGATTCATGGCAAATACTTATTCTGTAGAATATGCAAATCACACCAAGGCTCAGGTAGAGCAATGCCCATTTGAGGCTTGGGTTGAACTTCTGAGATTTTCCATGGAAGTAAATCTTTATGTAGCCCCACTTGGCTTGTATGATGTTATCCTAGGGATAAATTGGCTATGGAGACATCGAGCCAAATTTGATTGTTATGCCAAAATAGTAGAATGTTTGGATGATTTAGGAAACAAAGTTTTTCTCCAAGGGAAACCTAGGGAGTCAAAATAAGGCAAATTTTTGCCTTGCAATTGAAAAGGGCACAAAGAAAGGGATGTCAACTTTTTGCTGTCAAGATGGACAAAATAGATGAATAAGAGAAAACTGACTTCCAAGATGACTTAAAGTTTTATGAATCCCAAAAACTTAATGAAGTTGGGATGAAGGAGTCCATAGGTCAGGAAAGATCAGATATGGACAAGTATCCTTTCCTCAGAGACTTTGAGGATGTATTTCTGGGCGAACTACCAGGATTACCCCCTAAAAGAGCCTTTGATTTTGCCATTGATATTATTCCTAGGTCAGAACCTATTTCTAAAGCCCCCTACAGGATGACCACAACAAAACTAATGGAGTTAAAGGATCAACTACAAGAATTGTTAGATAAAGGGTTAACTAGACCAAGTGTGTCGCCATGGGAAGCGCCAGTCATTTTTTTGAAAAAGAAAGATGGCACTTTACGGTTGTGCATAGATTACTGCATGTTAAACAAAGCAACCATTAAGAACAAATACCCTTTACCTCACATCGATGATCTTTTTGACCAGATGAGGGGTGCAACAGTATTTTCCAAGATCGATCTTCAATTTGGATACCACCAGTTGAGGTTGAAGGATGAAGACATCCATAAGACAACCTTTAGAACTAGATATGGACATTATGAATTCACTGTCCTACCATTTGGATTGACAAATGCGCCATCGGCATTTATGAATCTTATGAATAGTGTGTTTAGAGACTGTCTAGACAAGTTTGTCTTGGTTTTTCTTAATGAAATTTTGATCTATTCTAAGAATGAAGAAGAACACATGCAACATTTGAAAATTGTTCTTCAGAGATTAAGAGAGCATAAGTTATATGGCAAGCTCTCTGAGTGTACTTTCTTTCAAAAAGAAGTACAGTATTTGGGTCATATAATTTCAGGTAAGGGAATAGCTGTGGACCCAACTAAGATTAAGGCTATATTTGAATGGCCTGAACCAAGAAATGTACATGAGGTCTGAAGTTTCATGGGCCTTGTTGGTTATTATAGGAAGTTTGTGAAAAACGTCTCTAAAATTGCACATCCTATAACTTCCTTGCAAAGAAAGGGCAAGAAGTTTGAAAGGTCAGAAAACTGCTAGGAGGCCTTTGACCTACTAAAGGTAAAATTGACTTCAACCCCAAAATTGAAAGTACCTGATCCAGAAGGTCAATTTGTAGTCATTACCGATACCTCAGGAGAAGGCTTAGGTGGTGTATTAGTCTGGGATGGACATGTCATTGCGTATGAATTGCACAAACTGAAAAACTATGAACAAAATTATGCCCCACATGATTTAGAACTAGCAATAGTCATTCACGCATTCCAAATGTGGTGACATTATCTACTTGGAAAACCTTTTGAGTTGAAAATGGATCAGTAGGGACATAAATATCTATTCACTCAACCCCATCTTAATGCTCGTCAAAGAAGATGGTTAGAATTTGTTTTATGGAAATGTGAACAATAGCAATAATGAACTAAAATCCAATAACACAATAGAAAATGAGACAAATGCAAATAAGCAAAAGACAATACCTTTGCAACCTAATTTACCTCTCTGCTTCCATTGTTCGCCTATCTGTTCTTGATCTTGATTGTAATGAAGCCCTCAGAAGCATATACTCCCTTGCTTGTTGAAGATGACAAGAATAGAATAGCTGTGATATGAATATGCTATGAAGATGAGCTTCAAAGCAATGGGGTGATTTCAAGCAAATGGATAGTAATGGGGTGCCAAAGGTGCGCTGGTAATTCGATAGAGTAATTCTTCTTAAAGCTTGGATGATAGAAATGGAAGAATAAGGTTCCATTTATAGACTCAGAAGAGAAGAGATCAACGGTTGAGAAGAAATAAGAAGATCAATGGTTGAGAATGGTTGAGGAATGTGCGCGAATACAAAGAGGACAAGTGTCCAAGTTCCTTCATGCAACAAGGGAGTTAACTGAACAAATTGAAGAGTTAACAGAAGTGACTGAGGAGTTGACTGAATAGATTGACCAGTGAACTCAAATGACTAATTATTTAACTAATTTGATTGATGAGTTAACTAATTTTGACTAGAGGATAAATAGGACATGTAGGTGAGGGAATATTAGCTAATTAAATATTTAAAATATGTAATTACATGTGCAACATGGTGAGGTGGCAAAGGTGAGGTGGAAAGATGAGGTGGATTGATGAGGTGGATTTATGAAATTAGGACTTAGGATAGAGTAATTTAGGATTAATTAAATAATGTAGGATTATTTAATTATGTGAGACATTAGAAGAATTAGGGAATTTAATTAAATAAATTGATTTTATTTAATTATGGGATAATGAACCAATCAAATAAACTTAGAATATTTTATTTAATTGATAGAAGAAAATAAGAATTAAGATAAATATTAAAATATTTACTTAATATGACATGAGCCAATTTTAGGTGTATACATTTTGCCCCTCTTTGAATCAATGTGTTTTATCATGTTGTTTCAAAGAAAACGATTGTCTGACAATGATATATGCCCCAGTTTGCCCATGGTACAAGTTTGACGACAGGATGCCTCGTCGGGAGATTGGATGGGGAAGCCAAGGTGGATGGCGTGAGATGAACAATCTCATGATGAAGAAGGTGAAAAATAGGTTAGAATGAATAAATTGGTTGAAGAAAGAGCCGAATGATATGTGATGCAAGATAGAATGATAACACACACAAGCAAACGAGCAAGTATGCACAAATAATACAAGAACAAATAGGGTATTGCCCCTGTCTAGCCATAAATCGATGATAAATCGGTACTAATTGACGACGATAGTGTTGTCATTGCGAGGAAAGATATATCCCTAGATCAACACAAAGATGTGGGAAAGATATATCCCACTGATGATGATGATTGATTGATTTGGTTTACGACCAGATTAGGATCAAGACTACTGATTGTTATTGGATTATTTGACAAGATTCACTTGACTTGAGCGGTATGGATTAATGATGGACCTGCATTTGGATCACTGCTCTGACTAACAACTAGGGCTGTTGATGAGAGACACAATGATAGATAGAAATTTGATTTGATAGAAGAAAACGCAAATGAAGGAATCACAATCTTTGAATTGTAGACATTGATACTCTGCATAGAATCTTTATTGCATGGGATATGGATACGGATATGAAATACAATTGAATACGGTATAGGTATGGATATGGAATGTAATTGGATATGTTATGGATATGGAATGTAAATGGATTTTGCCATCTTGATATTGCAAGTATTTTGAAGTACTTATTTCATCATTGGGCAATTTTTTTTGGGTATTTTTTCCAAATGTTGTAAGTTAATACAAGCATCTAGGTATAATTGAACCGAGATGACCTAAGTATTACTTACATGGATTTTGATTTAGCAAGTTAATAAAAGCATCGAGGTATAATTGAACCAAGATGACCTGGGTATTTCTTGCGTGTCAACAATCAAGGATTGCCCCTGTTCATGTTAAACCTTTGAAGTCCTAGATGATCTTTTGCTGATCATGTCGTTAGACAAGGCTTCACATTACTAAAGATTAATCCACAAACAACAGACAAATAAAATGATTATGCCCCCATCATAGCATCTCTAGCTTTTGGCATCATCGAGTAGCGTAAAAAGGTGTAATAACGAAAAATCAAGACTCTCTAACTTAACCCTTTTCACAAAACATTCTTGGATTAGATGTGCTTTCTTGCTATAGTATAGATAGAATCAATTTGATATGTTTTTGGTCCTTGTTTTTCTTTGTTTTGGAAAGGTTGACGCTTTTGTGTCAAGATTCTAGTTTGAAAGCATGTTTTGCTGCATGCACGCTTGCATCTAGTGTGTTGGATTTTTAATATCCGAATCAGCAAAGGGTTTGCCAGTTCCAATGCATAGACAGATTTGGCCAACAAATACAGGAGGTTGCGTGAGCTATCTCCCCTTCACTTTTGGTTCTGCCGCACCAAGGGGGGTATCCCTATAGCTAAAGATTTAACTTTGACTCACCCAACAAAAAGATTTAGCCTTTTAGTCACAGGCAGAATACTCTCATATTTGGACCAAGATTTGCATGATAAATCACAAGTTTGGCAAAGTTATTGGACATATCTAACTGGTTGAGGATGAGAGTATGCAGGGGTCCTATTTCTACTCCTACAACTAACAGGTTGAAGCTTTGAAAGGATTTGTTTTAATGTTTGGGATGCAAGACAGGGGTTTTGGAAACATAACACAACACAAGAAGCAGACTGGTGCCTATCTCAGGGCAAGGAGTCAACTAGACGTATACAAGTGAATGATTTGCACTGGCATTCAAGTTTCAAGGGGCTGGATTGGTATTTGTCTTACAAACACCACCCAAGAATGAGTATTTAGCTATCTCTACTTATAAACATCCCTGTTGCATACAATCTTCTTCATGCTTAACCTAAAACAGTTTAATCCACTCCTTGGATGGAAGTTAGAGATCAAGCATGCAATACAAAAAAATCTATATCCTAGAATCTTAGTAACCCTTAGCAACTAGATTCAAAAGAAGGGATGCATACAGCCATGGAGACAAATAGCTAAACACATGCCATGAAGCATTTTTCATATAAAAACAACATGAAACTTAACATATATGTGACGTGTATTCAGATGCAACTCATAAACTCACAAAAGAGATAGAACAACCAAGAAATGCTCTATTTTTATTATTTCCTCCAAAAATTTGCCCAAGTCTTCCCCCTCTAGAAAAATGAGTGACATAGTCCTGATATACCCAGAATGTGTACTCAACAATTAATTACATGGTCATTTCAAAATGTTGCCAGATACATCGCACCATCAAAATGGCACCCAAAATGTTTAATGCAGCAGGTAGAAGAAGAAGGAAGAGTAGGTTAGATCGGGGAACGTGTAGCCGATTGGAGATATTCCCATTAAAAATAGTAGCTGGCCTGTCATTCATCGGCCATACTTTTGCACTTTGTAATTAATGCCCAACCTACCAATTTTGGGATGCAACAACGGTTCGCGTGCTTTGCAATTCTTCCCGCCTGAAATGCGACTGCAAATGCATAAGAAAATCCTCCTATGAAATTTTGAAACAGGGCCATCGATTTCCTCCTTCCTGCCGAGATCAACAGCTTCAAACCGCGTTGAAAAGTCGACAACCAATGAAATTATCCCATGTAGGTGCATTATCCCCTTTGACTTTTCACAGCGCGAACATACATTTTTACCTTTTTCACCCATTTTGCCTTTAAATTTCTGCAAATGCGCAAATATACATACAATGCGCGAACCTCAAAATGATTATTAACCATATTGTAACTTTGCAACAGGTCCGGCTTGTATCTCTTCTTCTTTGTATCTCGGCATATACAATGCACTTAACATACAAACTGCAGACCCCACCTTTGTATATTTGCCTTGTATATCGCATATACAACTGCGAATATACAAGCAAAATATACATACAATCGAACTTCTATTTTTATTAACCAGAATGTATATTCATTTTGGGTCCAAGCTTTGCATCTCAGGATTGCATATTCCCTTGTATGTTCGATTGCATGTGCAAACATACAATTGTATATATATACAGTTGGTGGACCCCACCCTTTGGTTCTTACCTTGCATGTATCTTTTGTATCTTCATCGGCCCGTTGGAGAAACCTTGGACTTGGCCGCCGATAGACAAAGCTTCGCCGATGACACTTTATATGTCTGTCCCTTGTATATTTTCCATTGTATGTGCCATTGCACATGCACAGATACATACAACTCAATATACAAGGAAATGCCTTTGACTTTTCAACTTTGCCATTGTATCACCACCTGTCAGGTCTGATTTAATAACTTTTGAAATCTGGGATTGTATGTTCTGCCTTGTATGTCAAATTGTATCTGTCACATACATATAATCCCTTTGATATAACTGCGGGCCCGACCATTGTTTTCAACTTGATTTGAATATCTTTTGACATCCGACATTGTATCTCACCCGTTGTATATCGAATATACAACAAAATATACATACAATCTCCTTCGATACAACTGTGGAATATATCAGGAATCTGCCATGTACAAACATGTTTCCATGCCTGGAAATGTATCTAAATGCCACATACAAACCCAATATGTATACAAAGATGCATACAACCATTTTATCACTATTTCCAGAAGCTGATTGAAATTCCCTCTCGGGTCCGACCTTGTATATATGCATCTGCACATTAGATACAAACATACAACGACACATGCATACAACTGTGGACCCCACCGTCGCTTAAGGATTTTTGAACTTAACATTTTTTCGTGACGGGAAAAGGAGGTAACACAAGGCAAAGGGGGTGGGTCATTCGACGAGCACTATGACATGAAATGCATCTTAAGTGACAGATGACCTACTGCAGACAGTCAACGCAGAAATAGAAGATACAAAGTAGGAGGCTGAGGGAAAATAAAACCTAAGGCATTAAGAGTTTGAGGGAAAAAATATAGGCTTGCAGACTCGACTCAAAACCCTAACCCTAGGTGGGCACCACCATTGGCTTTGTCTGGGGATGCATGCCTCTTGCAGACATGGTGAGAACTCCAGATCCCTGGGATGCAGACCATGCCTTATCCATTGGGCAACAGATTTGAACGCCACACCAACCTGCATCACAAATCACATTTTTGAAATATACTTGGTGGCCCAGGGCCACCAAAAAGGAAGAACTAGTAGCCTCCCGTGTCAAATACCTGATTTTCATTTAATTTTACTAGATCAATCTTGAAGATACTGCCATGATCTACCCACAAACAACCCTTGTCATTTGCATGTTCAACCATCTCATTGAGCTTGCCCCTGTCAGCACTGCCTCTGTCAACCTGCACTTTAAAATCAAGCATTGATCCACATACACTGTCATACCCTTCAGCATCAAGCAATATGTGAATGTCTTATTCATCAAACAATGCACTTTCATATGACATATAACACTTATCATCATCTATATCAGCAATATGCATTGTAAAATGATCTCCCAGCTGGACTAAAAACTAAAAGCACTCAAAGTCCACCATATAGATAGGATCATCAGGCCTCATTTCATCATAAGCTGGCATATCAAAGAAGAAACTTTCAAGTTCATATTTGTGCACTTCATGCAAACAACCTTCATTTGCACCAAATAGGAAAGGATCAGACTCAGGCTCCTCTCCGCAATAACCTTCATGATATATGTTGGTCTCTCTTTCATTAGGATGAAATTTAGAATCCTTATCAATAATAGTGCCTTGATTTTCACCATACTCAACCAGATCATCATCATACGTATCATTTGCATGGAAGAGGGTTGACCCAAGTGTTTCAGCTTCATTATAGTATGTCTCTGGTTCATAGGCAGCCAAACATGCATTTTCATTGCCACATATAGCAATGAATTCCTTATGTGGAGGAGTATCAGCCTATGTGTCATAAACAAAACTATAATCAAATAAAGAACAATCATGCTTAACACTACTGCTTGTTTCAATGTCTGATTGCTCTTCATCATCTCCATGTGTCTGAATAAAAGGCAATGATTCAAACATGGAATTGCTCCTTTGTTTGCTTATTTCTTCTCTATCTTGCACACAATACTCACAATCATCTCCACAAATCCACTCAAACAAACACTCATTGCTGCCCATAACCTCATCATTGTTTTCAGAACTAGATACCTCAACCTTGACTTGGGAGTCATCATTGATCCTCTTGTTGGCATCCTTCACTGGTGAACAATCCAGTTGAGCATTGTTGTCATCACTATATTCAAACACAACATTCTCAATTTTTATATTTTCATTTTCACATTTATCTTCAAATGATGCCATGATCACTTGGTCATTTGCAACTACACAATTGCTATTCATACCAAAGCCTGTGGACATGGAATTTTATATGTGCACATTCCTCATTTTTTCTGTATTTTCTAAAAACTTGTATGCCATTTGCACACTTGTTATCTTGAATTTCCTTAACATTGCACTAGAGCCTTTTTCAAAAGCTTCAAAGTATATGCCAATGCAGGCTGGAGTATCAGGTCTGAAGTCTTCAGGGATTTGTGAAAGGGCAACTGCAAATCTATGACTAAAATCAATACTGGGCTCTTCATCTTGTCTTCTAATTTCCATTAATCTTGCAACAAGATCAACAGGTTCTCTTGCAAATTCCTTTCTAAAATAGTCAACAAGTTCATCCCAACAGGCAAAGGATCTCTTTGGAAAGCTCAAATATCAATCTCTAGCTCTTGCACCAAAGGATCTAACAAAAAACCTCATCCACATATCCTCATCTTGAAATGAGTGTTTCTCCATGAAGCTGTGAAAGTTTTGGATATGTGCACCCCCATCACACACACTGTGTCCACTAAATTTAGGCATCTGATTGTAAATCTGAGCAAACATACTTTCAACTTTATAGTCAACTCATGAAAATTCTAATTGGTCATATAAGAGATCAAAAGGGTTGACAAGAGGTTTAGCATTCTGACTGGTAGACACAACATTATTACTATTTAACTGAGCCTGCCGAGCCTCTAACGATATCAACCTATTCTTTATCTCTTCAATTTTTTTACACAACACTTCATCCCCCTCTTGGCTGAGCATGGGTGCATACATATTTGGATTCATATAAATTTCACTTTCAGACATTTTATGCATGCCTAAGACCTAAGGCTTCCCCTTGGCATTTAACTTATGTAATAAAACAACAAATACAAGTGGGAAGAAACCGTGTACCTTCTCACATCTAGATGCTGTAGTCTTGAATAGAATATTCTTAGATCACAATAACATACATCAGCCTTTCATGTGCACTAAAAATTTTGCAGAGTCGCCACCTCTCCAAAGAGGATAAAACCTTCAAACAACTGAAATCTCATCATAGAACAAATATTTTTCTGAGTTCATTTTGCCAGCAGAGCACCATTATTCACATGAAAGATCCAGCTATCAACTCCCTAGCGAAGTTGCCACTTTGTTGGATTTTTAATATCCAAATCAGTAAAGGGTTTGTCAGTTCCAATGCACAAGCAGATTCGGCCAACAAATACAGGAGGTTAAGTGAGCTGCCTCCCCTTCACTTCTGGTTCTACCGCACCAAGGGGGGTATCCCTATAGTTAAAGATTTAACTTTGACTTACCCAATAGAAAGATTTAACCTTTTAGTCACAGGCAGAATACTCTCATGTTTGGACCAAGATTTGCATGATAAATTACAAGTTTGGCAAAGTTCTTGGACATATCTAACTGGTTGAGGATGAGAGTATGCAGGGGTCCTATTTCTACTCCTACAACTAATAGGTTGAAGCTTTGAAAGGATTTGTTTTAATGTTTTGGATGCAAGACAGGGATTTTGGAAACATAACACAACACAAGAAGCAGACTGGTGCCTATCTCAAGGCAAGGAGTCAACTAGACATATACAAGTGAATGATTTGCACTGTCATTCAAGTTTCAAGGGGTTGGATTGGTATTTGCCTTACAAACACTACCCAAGAATGAGTATTTAGCTATCTCTACTTATAAACATCCCTGCTACCATACAATCTTCTTCATGCTTAACCTAAAACAGTTTAATCCACTCCTTGGATGGAAGTTAGAGATAAAACATGCAATACAAAAAAAATCTATATCCTAGAATCTTAGTAACCCTTAGCAACCAGATTCAAAAGAAGGAGTGCATATAGCCATGGAGACAAATAGCTAAACACATGCCATGAAGCATTTTTCATATAAAAACAACATGAAACTGAACATATATGTGACGTGCATTCAGATGTAATTCATAAACTCACAAAAGAGACAGAACAACCAAGAAATACTCTGTTTTCGTTATTTCCTCCAAAAAATTGCCCAAGTCTTCCCCCTTTAGAAAAATGAGTGACACAGCCCTGATATACCCAGAATGTGTACTTAGCAATTAATTACATGGTCATTTCAAAATGCTACCAAATACATCGCACCATCAAAATGGCACCCAAAATGTTTAATGCAGCAGGCAGAAGAAGGAAGAGCAGGTTAGATCAGGGAACGTGCAGCCGACTGGAGATTTTCCCATTAAAAATGGTAGTTGGCCTATCATTCATTGGCCATACTTCTGCACTTTGCCATTAATGCCCAACCTACTGATTTCGGGATGTAACAACAGTTCGCGTGCTTTGCAATTCTTCCTGCCTGAAATGCGACTGCAAATGCATAAGAAAATCCTCCTATGAAATTTTGAAACAGGGCTGTCGATTTCCTCCTTCCCGCCGAGATCAACGGATTCAAACCGCGCTGGAAAGTCGACAACCAATGAAATTATGCCACGTAGGTGCATTATCCCCTTTGACTTTTCACAACACGAACATACATTTTTACCTTTTTCACCATTTTTCCTTTAAATCTTTGCATATGCGCAAATATACATACAATGCGCGGACCTCAAAATGATTATTAACCATATTGTAACTTTGCAACAGGGTCGGCTTGTATCTTTTCTTCTTTGTATTTCGGCATATACAATGCACTTAACATACAAACTGCGGACCCCACCTTTGTATCTTTGCCTTGTATATCGCATATACAACTGCGAATATACAAGCAAAACATACATACAATTGGACTTCTGCCTTTATCAACCAGAATGTATATTCATTTTAGGTCCGGGCTTTGCATCTCAGGATTGCATATTCCCTTGTATGTTCGATTGCATGTGAAAACATACAATTGTATATATATACAATTGGTGGACCCCATCCTTTGGTTCTTACCTTGCATGTATCTTTTGTATCTTCATCGGCCCGTCGGAGAAACCTTGGACTTGGCCGTCGATAGACAAAGCTTCGCCGATGACACTTTGTATGTCTGCCCCTTGTATCTTTTCCATTGTATATGCCATTGCACATGCGCAGATACATACAACCCAATATACAAGGAAATGCCTTTGACTTTTCAACTTTGCCATTGTATCACCACTCACCAGGTTTGATTTACTAACTTTTGAAATCCAGGATTGTATGTTTTGCCTTGTATGTCAAATTGTATCTGTCACATACATATAATCCCCTTGATACAACCGCGGGCCCGACCATTGTTTTCAACCCGATTTGAATATCTTTTGACATCCGGCATTGTATCTCATCCGTTGTATATCGAATATACAACAAAATATACATACAATCTCCTTCGATACAACTACAGAATATACCAGGAATCTACCATGTACAACCACCTTTGCATGCCTGGAAATGTATCTAAATGCCACATACAAACCCAATATGCATACAAAGATGCATACAACCATTTTCTCACTATTTCCAGAAACCGATTGAAATTTCCTCTCGAGTCCGACCTTGTATATATGCATCTGCACATTAGATACAAACATACAACAACACATGCATACAACTGTGGACCCCACCGTTGCTTAAGGATTTTTGAACTTAACATTTTTTCATGACAGGAAGAGGAGGTAACACAAGGCAAAGGGGGCCAGTCATTCGATGAGCACTATGACATGAAATGCATCTTAAGTGACAGATGACCTGCTGCAGACGGTCAACGCAGAAATAGAAGATACAAAGCGAGAGGCCGAGGGAAAATAAAACCTAAGGCATTAAGAGTTTGAGGGAAAAAATATAGGCTTGCAGACTCAACTCAAAACTCTAACCCTCGGTGGGCACCACCATGGTGAAAGGTTTAACAATCCTTATTAGGGGAACGGACACTAAGGGACTGACCTAGTGCCTCGGGGGCGCATTGAAAATGGTCTTGCCTACGTGACGACACATAGGCAACATAGTTTGGGGACTTGGACCATGGATGGACTAGACGATAGACAACAAGATATGGGATGGACAGGAAGGTGGAGCCTTAACGCTAGATACTGATGACAAGGAAACACCACGGATAGGAAGATGGATGGGTGATAGTAGATACAAATGGTTAGGTAGAAGGAAAGAAGGATGTGATATCCAAGGACTATGTTGCATAGGAATAACATGCCCCATTGTAGGTAGAATACTTAGGATTTTTCATGGCAACGTTTGTGACGATAGGAGGATGAGAGGATAACGAAGGATGTGCATGGTTTGGAGGGGTAAGGTATGTCAAGAGACACCTAAAACATTTGTCAACATTGTGCCCCCAATCTTTATCAAGATAAAAAATAGCGGAATGGAAGATTAGGATAGATAGACTGAACAGTATAGGTATGTAATGGATAGAAGGATAGGATAGGAAATGGTACAGAGGGAAACTGATAGGAGAATAGTGATATGCTGATGAGACAAGGTGTCCCCAAGTGTTGGTGACATAGAAGATCAACTTACACATGACACCTGTTTGCCAAGTTTTCATCATGGTACTTATCTAGAGCGTCTATTTGCCAGGTTTTCACCACTGGACGAAGGGATTTTTCTTTACTTTTTACTTTTTTCCTTTTTTTTGAGATAGGAGAAGGTGGATGGATGCTGTCGCACGAACTATGTCAAGTGTTCTCATAGATGTTGGTAGGGGATTGCATGAAAGTGATATGGCGTAGGTAGACAATGGATTATGATGTAGAATATGGAGGGAAGGTTTATGCAAAAGCATGGACCATAGGAATAGGAATGAGGAAGATATGTAGGATAATAGTGGAAGGAAGGGGAGATGGAGGTATATGAAAATGTTGTGGAATGGAAGGGAATCATGACCAATGGTTGCACATACTGTGATAAACATTGAAGCTGGTGATGGGAAAGTAGTGTAGGAAGCAACAGAGACTTTTGCTTATGGATGAATGACTGAGGCATGTAGGGATCCACATAGACTGAGTATTTTCCTGATTTTTGTTTGCCATGTGGGATGGAAGAATTTGAGACTTGTGAATGGAATGAGAGAAAATGGATGGTTGAGATTCTTGAGAGGTGGATGCCTCATGTAACTTGAGGGCTTTTTGCTTAGGTACCCAAACTATTTTTCTATTAGATAGTACCTGTGGAGGTATGGGCTTGGGTGTATGTAGCTTTTGCGTAGCTTCAGAGGTAATTATTTGTTGGATGCGGACCCACACCTTTTTCAGTTTGGCATAGAGTTGTGTGGGTGCATGCAGCTCTGGAGAAGGATGTTTCTTTGATTCTTGGCTTTTGTATCCCAGGTCATGAGGACTCTTAGGATTTTTGATTTGATAGGTAGAGGTATCCAAATGTTTGTTGTTGAAATCTTTTGGGATGGTGGAAATAGAGTTGGTGGAAGCTCTTCACTTAAACAACATGTGCATTTGATGGGCATGATTGGGATTGCTAGAAGATTCATAGATGGATGAATAAGGTGTTAGAAGAAGTGATGGTAAAATGTATGGAGGGATATTAGGAGTTGGAAGTAGCAGAGGTAGATTGGATGGTGGAAGGTGTATGGTCACATGCTTTTGGGATGTGTATGATAAGGGAGGTGGGATGGCGACATATGTTTTGGGGATATGATGGTTTTTGCGATGGAAAGTGGGGGATTTAGGAGGCATGGAGGAAATACCAACATCTTGAGTTTTTTCACCTTGGGGTACATATCCAAGGCCATATGAAGGAGGAGGAACATTGACATAGACGAGCTCCAAAATACCTTATTCGTGGAGGCCTAAGCCTTTACCCTTATAATTCATATGTTGGAGCATGTGGTGGACAATGGGATTATGTATAGGTGGAACACTAGACACAAGTTCCTTATTGGGTGGAGAAGGTGAGATAGAGGATAGTGGTTGCTAGTGTTCTAAGGAGGAACACTCATGAATGAAGGTGGTAAGACCAAGGATATACGGTGGGGGATTTGCAATATGGTTGATAATGGATGATGGAGGAGTATTATTGGTTTGATCTTCTATGCTTTCTTGGGAGGCAAGTGTCTCATCAAGGGAAGTGGAAGTTGTTGGATCTTGGATAGGACTAGATGGGGTTATAAGCTCAGGACCATGGAATGCATAAAGTGGGCTAAGAGGATCATCATGATTTGCTTGATCATAGATAGGCTCTTGATCATAGATGGGATCTTGATCATAGATAGGATTAAGCATGATGGGATCAAAGTGCTTGTGCATAGGTTCTTCATCAACAATAATATCTTGATCATAGAGAAGATATAGGCTATGGATAGGTTGGAATTGGATCTCTTGCTCATGTATCGAATCAAGTTGCTCATGGATAGCTTCTTCATCAAAGGTAGTATCTTGATCATAAAAGAGAGATAGGTTATGAATGGTTTGAAATTGGATTTCTTGCTCATGTATAGGTATAGGATCATCAAAAAGATAAGGGTTATGTATGGGTTGGATGGGGGTGCTTTGATCTTGATTGAGACAAGGGGTTGATGTTTCCACATGCTCTAAAGTGTGCTCTTGACATAACGGTTGAGGTGCTTGAATTGGAGTGGAGGTTGAAGATGCTTGGATAGGATCTTGGTTAGTAAAATGAAGGTGCGATGGACCTTGACTTTGGTTCATGGTAGGAGGTTCTTTGATAAACTCAAAGGGTTGAGGATCTGACATGGCATTTGAATACGCTTTGGTAAGGTCAAGGACCAGAATTTGGGGACATGGTTGACTCTCTGCTAGTAGTCCTTGGGTCACATTCGTCGTAGGTGTAGGAGTACATGGATGAGTGGATTTGGAGTTCTCCATAGATTTTCTTTTGTTGTATAAATTTGGAAAAACTCTTTTCCATAAATCATCTGAGAATTCCTTGGTTGTCGGTTTAGAGCTTGGGGAACTCGATGGTGGTGTTGGTGTAGGACTGGTAGGCTTTGGAATATGTGTCTTAGAAGATGGTGAAGGAGGACTAGTAGACAAAGTGGGATACAATTTACAACTTGGGGTGGTGCTTGCGTTGTCATGAGCATCATTAAGATGGGAAAAGGATGTATGAGTTTGGGGCGAGGTGTAGCTAGTACTGGTCTATTCAGCTTGCAAGATTGCCATTTCTTGTTGTCAGACTTGGAGCTCTTGAGCAATTGTTATACAATCTTGGGGTGAGGGACCTAAGGTTGTTTGCAATTGCAGGTATTGGAGTTTCTGAGCAAGTGCTTCTAATTGGTTTGTCATCTTTACATAAACTGACAGAAGGCCAAAAAAAGCTTATTGTTTTGGAAGCATAGCTTCAGATGCACAGTTTCAGAAAGTAAATGCACAACAAGTCGAGATAAATGCGCGATTCTAGCAGAGGATAAATGTGCAACTCTGGTTGCTTTGAATGATTTTGCAAAGTTTTCGACATGTTTTTCAGTGCGTTTTGGTTTCTTGGTTGCAAGTTGGTCTTTTGATCTGATTTTTCTCAATTATGGCAAGAAGACACAGCAAACACAAAGAATGTTTTCATGGTTTTTTATTTTTTTGTGATTTTTTTGACTCTTTTTGACTAAAAGAAAGCAAGTACAAATCCTAGGCTCATTGGGATAATATAAACTGAATTCTCACTATTTCTAGTTGAGGCATCTTCGGGAGGTGATAATCGTCGTTCCCTGCACCGGCTTATAGGGGTTTTTGGCTACTAAGATAGGGATGACTAGTAAGGGCAACCGTTCAAGTGGTTATACATGCGGCAACACTACTCTCCATTATGGAGTCTCCCAACTTGCAAGGGTTGTGCCTTGGAGGGTTTTGGGGGAGGTTGGTTGTCAGTATAACACAACTTCACTCGTTGTTTGAAGCTTTCGCTTCAAACACAATTTATTTAGAGTGGCTAGATAGGGCTTGGCTTTAGCCTATTACCACTTAGGGTCGTTCCCACTTGGACAGGGGAGCATCCAAGGGCAGGCCCCTCTAAAGGTTATACACGCAAAATTACAAGTCTGGCATTCTAGTCACCCAATAAAGGGGAGAGCATAAGCCTATTGTCATTCTAAAGACACAGTAAACAGTGGTTTATCCAATCCTATTTAAAATGAGAAAAACTATATGCTTTATTCTACTTGGGCACACACACAGTTGTTAACTTTGAAGTGATTAGGAGATAACAATGATTCTTTCCTTTGCAAGATAGCAATATTCTTAACTTAAAGAGATAGCAATAGAGCAATGATCAATGATACTAAGATAGCAATGATTCAGTTACCACCCTCCTAGTTAGAACTATGTGAGATTTGCATGCATATTTTTACTTTTCTAATTAGAGCTAAATTAAAAGCGTATGCAAGTTGCATGAACAATGGTTTACTTTTTCCTAATTAGAACTAGATGAAAATTGTATGCAAGTTGCATGAACAATGGTTTACTCCTTCCTAATTAGAACTAGATGGAAATTGTATGCAATTTGCATGATGATGCCTAAATCAATCCTATTTAGCACTTAGTGAAAAAGTGATTGTCTTCAGTGGACGTTCTGCACCAAAACTAGATTAGTAGTTGCCTGATATCCACCTGTAGTCCATGAAAACAAAAATTGAATCAAGAAGTTTGCAAATCAAATGTTTAGTTGAAAAACACATAATCTAGAAAAATTCATGACAATATGGTTTGTGACAGCAAAATAGATATGAAAATAAGAATTTACACGAAATTCTATGTTGTTTCAAAAAAAATTCATGAAAATTTGATAAAAAATGTCAAAGTTATGTCTGTTTGAAGTTTCTAAGGTAAGGTTGAATTTGATTGATAATTCCCTGATGATTGTGACCCAGTAGGCTAAAAATACTTGTACCATTGTGAAGTTCGCTGAATCAACTTTCCAATGACTGTAATTTTGTAAAAATCTGATACTCCTCTGAGACCTTCCGGACTCAATGATGAGCTTAGTTTGCGCGTAGGAGGTTGTTTATGACAGTTGCTTGCCAAGTTTAAACAAAACACACTTGAATCTGTGACAAAACAAACTTGACAAATGCTCACAAACACAATGGGTCAGATCACGGTGGGCGCCAGAATGTTTTATGGAAATGTGAACAATAGCAATAATGAACTAAAATCTAATAACACAATAGAAAATGAGACAAATGCAAATAAGCTAAAGACAATACCTTTGCAACCTGATTTACCTCTCTGCTTCCATTGTTTGCCTATCTGGTCTTGATCTTGATTGTAATGAAGTCCTCAGAAGCGTATACTCCCTTGCTTGTTGAAGATGACAAGAATAGAATGATGTGATATGAATATGCTATGAAGATGAGCTTCAAAGCAATGGGGTGATCTCAAGCAAATGGATAGTAATGGGGTGCCAAAGGCGCGCTGGTAATTAGATAGAGTAATTCTACTTAAAGCTTGGATGATAGAAATGGAAGAATAAGGTTCCATTTATAGACTCAGAAGAGAAGAGATCAACGATTGAGAATAAATAAGAAGATCAATGGTTGAGAATGGTTGAGGAATGTGCGTGAATAGAAAGAGGACAAGTGTCCAAGTTCCTTCATGCAACAAGGGAGTTAACTGAATAGATTGAAGAGTTAACAGAATTGATTGAGGAGTTGACTAAATAGATTGACCAGTGAACTCAAATGACTAATTAGTTAACTAATTTGATTGATGAGTTAACTAATTTTGACTAGAGGATAAATAGGACGTGGGTAAAGGAATATTAGCTAATTAAATATTTAAAATATTAATTACATGTGCAACATGGTGAGGTGGCAAAGGTGAGGTGGAAAGATGAGGTGGATTTATGAAATTAGGACTTAGAATAGAGGAATTTAGGATTAATTAAATAATGTAGGATTATTCAATTATGTGAGACATTAGAAGAATTAGGGAATTGATAGAAGAAAATAAGAATTAAGATAAATATTAAAATTTTTACTTAATTTGACATGAGCCAATTTTAGGTGTATACAAAATTTATCTCAGATTATGATTTTGAGATTAAGTATATTCAGGGAAAAGAAAATTGAGTGGAAGATGCTTTAAGTAGGAGAAGGCATATCTCCTCTATGATATCCATACATTCTGATTTTAGAAATCAGGTGTTAAAAAAATCTAAGGGAGATAAGTTTTACGAGAAGGTAAAATAGGCCCTTGAGAAGAATCCACAGAGTCCGAACTATGAGGGATTCAACCTTGAACCAGATGGGTTATTAAGGTTTAAAGGAAGGATGTATGTACCTAACACAGTAGAGTTCAGGAATATGGTTTGGAAAGAGGTTCATTCTGCACCATATTCTGGGCATCCTGGAGTAACCAAGTTACTCACTGATGTGAAACCTTTATATTTTTGGAAAGGAATGAAGAGGGATACTACAAATTTTGTAGCTACTTGTATTGAATGCCAAAGGGTGAAGGCGGAACACCAACACCCAACAAGATTATTATACCCTCATGAAATTCCTAAGTGGAAATGGCAGATTATAAGCATGGACTTTGTGCAAGGGCTTCCTATGTCAAGGAACAGGCACAATGCTATCTTGGTGGTGGTGGATAGACTCACCAAAGAAACTTGACGGATGGGACACCCATCATTGCTCAAAATTGTGTTCAAAAGATTTGCAGACTGCATGGCATTCGTAAGAAGATTATCTCAGATAGGGATGCACAGATGACATCTAGGTTTTGGCAAACCTTGTTCTCTTCACTTGGTAAACAGTTGAACATAAGATCTGCTTATCATCCTAAAACGGATGGACAAACTGAAAGGGTGAACCAAGTGTTGGAGGATTTATTAAGGATGTATTGCATGGATCAATAATACAAGTGGGAGGATTATCTTCCTTTAGTGGAATTTGCCTACAATAACTCTTATCATTCAGCTATTAAGATGGTACCATTCGAGGCATTATATGGATAGAAGTGACGAACCCCTATACGTTGGGATAAGCTAGAAGATAGGGTTAGCCTTGGTCCAAAAATGTTGTCTGAGATGGAAGAACAAGTCCATTTGATTAAAAGGAGGCTAGCGAAAGCCAATGATAGGCAACAAATTTATGCAGATGCTAAGCATGTTGAAAGGAATTTCACTGTGGGAGATAAAGTTCTCCTAAGGTACCTCAAAAAAGCTCCATCAAATTTGGAAAGATGTCCAAAGTAGCACCAAGATATGTGGGTCCTTTTGAAATTCTAGAAGAAGTCAACCCAGTAGCATAAATACTTGCTCTACCGCCAGCACTTGCCATGATGCATAATGTGTTTCATGTTTCATAGTTGAAAAAGTTTAATTCTCCTGATAATCAAATTCATATGCTTGATTAGAATATTCTATAGGTGAAAGACCTAGGAGTGGTGGTGATTGAGCCCATCAAGGTGCTCGAAACGTGTAAGCTACACTTACGTAACAAGGAAATAACACAATGCAAGGTCCAGTGGGACCAATATTCGGTGGAAAATGCCACCTAGGAAAATTATGATGACTTCTATGCTAGATTTCCTCATCTTTTCTGAGACATTTGATATTATTCTTTTGAAAACATTTTCATATTATGTTGGTTTATCTTAAAGACAATTAATCATCGGGGACAATGATTCTTATGGGGGGAGATATGTTACATCCCCAACTTACAATTAGACTTAATCATTAACTTGGTACGATAATCAGGAGGATTAGTCATAGTTAATTGATTTGATATTGTGGAAATATCTGATTTAACTCTTGATTATGAAGTAGTTACTGATGTTAAATAGTTTTGTAAATTAAATGATTTATATTGTGAGATATGATAATGATGCACTGATCATGATCTTGTGGTCCTGAGTGTGAACATGAAATTAAATGTCCTTCGAAGAAGGAAGGAGAGTATCATCCTAGAAGAAGGGTTAGACGTTGAGAAAGCAAAAGGTTAATTAGTCATCTGAGTATCGACTTCTATGTCCTTAATCCTTTCGTAAGTTGTCACGTGTCATGTCTCTTTTCTTAGTTTTCATGTTCTCTGTAAGTCGTTATGTTGTTGGTGCCATCATGACTAGTTGTAATGACTAGACGATGTTCTTGGAACATCATCCCTAGTCGAGAGACAATAGTGTTAAGAGACGAGGAGGTCTCTCATTAACCTTTTGTTCTTAGGGTTATTATTTTTCCCTAGTCATTCGACTAATGGGGATAGTCAATTTCGAGGGAGTATTACTCAACCCTGATAACCGACAATATTGATGTGAATCCTTATGTGATTTCAATCTTATAGTGATAATCCATAATGTTAAATATGTATTATTTAACCCTTATTCTTTAGTAAAGATGAATATATATGTGTATAATTATAGGTTGAAGTTAATAATGTAGTAATCTTTCTACCTATCCTATTATTCGATATTATCGAATAGTGTAAAACTATTTTTAGTTGGCATTGTGAAGCAAAGGGAGCTTCGAGCTCAACCTTCTCAAGTGATGCTTCTTTCGAGCCACTTTATGAGGAAACTGACTGAGTGGGGTGGTAGTTTCCACCCAAATCCACATGCCTTAATCGACCGATTGGAAGTCTTGCTTTTGTTATTTTTGGAAGGGGAATTTCTTAGTTAGTCAGAGTTTGTTGATAGTTTTCATGTGAAAGCAGGGTGGCGGAGCCTTTCTAGGAAAACAACAGGCGATTGGAAGCTGAGAGTAGCTCGTAGCTTACTCATTCTAGGTCTGCATCACCATTCGACAGCCTTGTCCAGGTAAAATGGTGGCCATTGTCCCTTTGGCTTCATTTCAATGAGCTATACTATATCGAACCTCTGCCAGAGAAAGTATGGCATAATGTTTTGTTTAAAATAGAGGCATGAGACTTGTGAGGTCGTGCCCATTGTGTCAGTGTATTATCATTGACGAAGCTCAATGATGCATGGGCATCACTCTCCATCCAAATTTTGGTTTGAATTTCATTTCATTTTGGTCAGTTTTGGGATTTCTGTAGTATTTTGGTGGTTTGGGTGTTTGGATATGTTATGATGTAGCTTCATGTCACAATACACTTTATCTTCCTATCTCTTGCTATTATGAATCAAAGTCTTTCTTGGAAGGCTCCTGTCGTCTGAGCGACAGAAACTAATTTAAAAAAGGGGTTTTCTTTTATTTGTCGACAATTATCTTTCCCAAATCAAATAGGAATACTTGTCGATTGGTTTGAATCAGAAGTTGGGACAGATTGAGGGAAGTTGAAAGGTTTGGGGTCGATGGTTGAAGAGAGGGGAAAAATGAAACAACTTGGGAGGTGAAGGGAGCCGATAGAAGAGAGCATAATAGAGGAAGGAATCTGCAGAAGGAAGGAGGAGAAGGTGAGGTGTCAGGAAGAAGACAAAAAGTTAGAGTTGTCTTGTTTGAAGGGGCCAAGGGTTACAGGAAGGAGGGGGCTGAATGTGGAGAGGAGTGAGTGGAATAATGGTAGAAGGAAGCGAATATGGACGGTGTCAAATTTGATAGCAGAGTGTGTGATGTAACAATGTAAGAAGGAGATTCAAAGCATTGCAGTCGTGGATTGAAAGAAGACTTTATAACAAGAGAATGAATGGAATGAAAGTTCTATGGGTCGTAATTCTTTGTGTGTATTAATGTTCATTCTACATTCCCAAATAGCATATTGACATTACTCTGTTTTATTCATAATACATTTGTTATTTCATTGAATCTTGAATTTCCTGTCTACAATTCATTGTTAATAACCACACATAAGTAATTCCTCCCAGTATTAGGATTGTCTGATTTTAGAATCAATATTGAATGGGTCTGTGAAGGGGAATGCTGAACTTCCCATCATTATTGCATGTATTAGTCAGTATTGAATCTTTGAGTAAGTTCAAATATACCAGTGATATGGAAGTGTGCCATGAAGTGGTATCAAAGTGTGAATGTGAGGAACTGCTCCATCAAGTGGTTCAGAGCACAGAAGGTTGAGCATTGAGTAGATCACTGAGGTGAGGCAACTTAGCTAGGACTTGCGGGTAGCAGAGGAAGGAGAATATGAGTGTTGCAAAAAGATCAGAGCCAAAGATTGGGTAGAAGACACATAGTGTGTTCTAGATTGTTGGTGGATATTTCTGTTAGGTTTGTTGTGTTGCAGGTTGATACAGTAACAAGAAAGGTGTGGCACCAAAAGACTGGGTAGAGGGAAAAGAAAGAGCCCTAGGTGAGGTGTCTAGAAGATGAAAGAAGATAGAAAAATGTAGAAGAAAGGTAGGAAAGAGAGTCTCACGAAGAGAGACAAGAGAAAAGAAAAGGAAAAGAAGCAAAATGCAGATTTTGAAAGAGAGATGGCAGAATTGAGAAAAGATTTAGAACAATACATGATTGTAAGGCAACAAAGGTTTAAAGAAGAAAGCTAGGAATATTTCTAGTGTTGGCTCGTGGAAAATAAAGTAAAGTGGCCTGTGAAGTTTATTGTTGAGAGGAGAAGAAGGCAAATGATGAATGCCTTAAGAAGAGAAGGTAAGAGTATGAGAGGATCCCAAAGAGTTTGGGAAAATAGAGAGTTGCTTATTGAGCAACATGGACCATAAGAGGTCAAAGAAGTTCTCATAGTGGAGGACTTGAAGGAAAGGAGAAAAGAGGAAGTGCAACAAAAAACACTTGAAGCAAAAAGTAATGAGGGAAGAGTGTCCATGAAGGAGGCACTTATAGAGACATTTTGGTCTCTTATTTTATTTGCTAATATTATGTTTGAAGATGTGTATGCAGGTATGAAGAATGCAAGAGGGAAGGTCAAGAATGAGACTTTGAAGATGATGAGAGATGGGGCAAGAAAAGCACCCGTAACAAGTGTTGAGGATGAACGAAAGAAGAGCCAAGTTGTTACAATATGTCAGGAAGGCACGAGGAAACAGTTTGTAGTGAAGGTACAGAGCAAGGCACCTGACAATGTAGATAAGGTTGATGTTGAAATTTTGCAGTAGGTTGATGAAGATTTGGAAGATGATCTAGAGTTTCGGGATGTCATAGAAGATGTTGCAGATAAAACAGAGGAAGCCTATAAGGAAGATGAGTTGTCAAGCAATGAAGAGAAGGATGATAGCAAATCTAGACAGCAGGACAAAGAAGAGGTACATGTGAGTACAAAAGTTGATTTTGGTCATAAAAATGAAATTAACAATGTGATTATGCAAGTTGATAGAGAAAAGAAAGAACATGGTTATATAGTACCACGTTGGCTTAAGGGACATCATGTAAAGTGTAAATTAGAAGATGGTTATGATGTGGTTTGTAACAGAAAACAAATGCCAAGCATGAAGGGCATGATTGAATGTAAGAGGAGACAAGAGGAGGGGATAAGTTGACAAGAAATGAAGTGTACTGCAGAGGTATTAAGGCATCAATTAGACCATAGACCATGGAGGATGAGTGCAGCAATAAAAGGCCAGCAGCATAGAGCTACAGGAAATAAAGTGTGGATGGTGAAAGCCAGGACAACAGTCAATGGAGTTGGTACAGCAGAATATGGTGAGAAGGAAACATTGCAAGAGAATAGAAGATATGAAGATAAGAATGATATTAAAACGGAAGAGTTAAGGTTACAACGGGATGGTCAATGGCAACAAGCTGAAACTTGTAAAGATGGGTTCAAACAAAGTAAAGGAACACTATTATGACATGAATCTAGAAAGGAAAATGATGGTGCAAGGAAATCAAAACAATAGAAAAGAGATGATGAAGACACAAAAGCATTGACTAGTGTCATACCAAAGAAGAGAGAGCATGAAGAAGCTTGGAGGAAGCTAGAGGATGATACATGCAAGATAAAAGGTAAACAAATTACTTTTGGTTAATCAAATAATGAAGATTTTAAATTTATAGATGAAGTGGTTGAAGATAAGAGTTTGATTGAAGAAAATGAGAAGAAAGTAGAAATGAATGAGATTGCAGCCATCACAAAGGTTAAGGAAGTGAGGAATGGAAGTATTTGAAAATGTGGAAATCTTGTGATTGACAAAGGGTCTAGAAAAGAAGAGGAAAGTAAAAATGTAGATTTGAAGGAGTTAGAAGAGAATAGATACAATAAAAAAGGTAAACATGTTGATTTTGATTTTGAATCTTGGAATGATATTGTTGAAGTAGAAAATGATAAGGATGGGGAATGGAATAGTGACAAGGAGATCATAGATTATGAACTGGAGTTGTGGAGACTTGTGGATGAAAAGGCCATGAGAAGGGTAAGATATAAGAAGAAAAGTGAAAGTAAAAAAGAGGCAGGTTGGAAGACATAGAATAAATAAAGATGAGTGTGGATGCAAAGAATGAATTTAATAGGAATAATAGAAAGAAGGAATGGACAACAGAAGAATGGCATGATAAAGGCATGAGAACTGAAGAAGGGAAATACAAGTTAGAAATTTTAGAAGCAGATAATGTTGCAGCTAAGATTATAGATGGTGAAGGCAAGGAGATTCATAGTGGGAATATGATAGAGGTGGATGTAGAAAGAGGAACAGAAAACCATAATAGTGTCGATAATTTGTGGGTAAAATTTCCTGAGATAGAGCAAGAGTGGAGAATGAAGATTGCCAATGAAGGTAGGAGTACAAGTATAACAACGAAGGAAATAGAAGAGAAGGTTGCAACTATCAATAAAAATGATGGAGCCACGATTGAAACAGAGGTAATTGTGGATGTCTTCCAAAAAGATGTTGCGTATTCATTTTCTATGTTGATTGATAAAGCGTTTGGGTAGGATCCTAGGGTAGTGTGTGTAGGTTCCAGTAAAGAAATTAAGGGTTGTGATGAGAATGAAGGAATCATTAATGATCTGCTACTAGGCAGTTTAGTTATTGCAAAAGAAGGATGTAAAATGGTGGATGCAGATTGACATAAGGCTGTGTATGAGGTTGGTGAAGTAGATAGATAGTTGGGAAAAGTGGAACTATTTGAGCAGGTAAATGTGGAGGTCTTTGGACCTATTGATTTGAGTGAGATTATGTGTATAAGTAAACTCTGGTAAAGCTATCTGAGAATGTTCAAGCTGAGGAGAGAGCTGTAGTGTTGGGAAAATGCCTTTATTATACCAACATGATTCTGGAGAAAGAGAAAGAAAGAACAAAGGTGGATAAGTTTTGATTGATAAGGCCCATGTGTAGGAGCACATGTCTTCTTTGTTTCCTAGGGAGTCTGATGCAGGGGCATCGCTCTCCATCCAAATTTTGGTTTGAATTTCATTTCAGTTTGGTTAGTTTTGGGATTTCTGTAGTATTTTGGCAGTTTGGGTGTTTGGATGTGTTATGATGTACCTTCCTAACACAATACACTTTATCTTCCCATCGCTTGCTATTATGAATCAAAGTCTTTCTTGGAAGACTCCTATCACCCGAGTGACAGAAACTAATTTAAAAAAGGGGTTTTCTTTTATCTATCGACAATTATCTTTCCAAAACCAAATAGGAATACTTGTCAGTTGGTTTGAATCGACAGTTGGGACAATTCGAGGGAAGTTGAAAAGTTTGGGGTCAATGGTTGAAGAGGGGAAAAATGAAATGACTTGGGAGGTGAAGGGAGCCGATAGAAGAGAGTGGAATAGAGGAAGGAATCCGCAGAAGGAAGGAGGAGAAGGTGAGGCATCAGGCAAAAGACAAAAAGTTAGAGTTGTCTTGTTTAAAGGGGCCGAGGGTTACAGGAAGGAGGGGGCCAAATGTGGAGAGGAGTGAGTGGAATAACGGCAAAAGGAAGCGAATATGGAAGGTGTTGAAGTCGACAGCAGAGCGTGTGATGGAACAATGTAAGGAGATTGGGAGCATTGCAGTTGTGGATTGAAAGAAGACTTTGTAACAAGAGAATGAATGGAATGAAAGTTCTATGGGTCGTAATTCTTTGTGTGTATTAATGTTCATTCTGTGTTCCCAAATAGCATATTGACATTACTCTGTTTTATTCATAATACATTCGTTAATTCATTGAATCTTGAATTTCCTGTCTGCAATTCATTGTTAATAACCACACATAAGTAATTCCTCCCAATATTAGGATTGTCTAATTTTAGAATCAATATTGAATGAGTCTGTGAAGTGGAATCCTAAACTTCCCATCATCATGTATTGGTCAGTATTGAATCTTTGAGTAAGTTTGAATATACCGATGATATGGAAGTGTGTCATCAAATGGTATCAAAGTGTGAATGTGAGGAACTGCTCCATCACTCAAGGCTGAACGGTTGAGCTCACACTGTATCTATTATGATTTCTTTTTAAAGTTCAGAGCCTTAAGCCGTAAGGCCGAATAAAGAAACACTGTAATCTTTCTTATGTTTGTGTTAAGGTCATAAGGCCGAATAAAGATTCACAGTAATCTTTATCTGAGACTATGCTCAAGGCCAAGTGGCCGAGATGTATATCATTGTAAATTTTTCATGTGACTAGGCTCAAGACTAAAAAGTCAAGCAGTAACAATAGTATGGCTTTATTGAGGCACCAACTCAATGGCCATAAGGCCGAGTGGTATGAAGTTAAAATCTTTTCTGTGTCATAGCTTAGGGTCTTACAACCCAACTCTAATGCATTATTCACCTTATGAAAGCCAATGATCGAAGCTTTTATGGCTGATCCTGTTTTCAAAGCATGTTAAACACACGTCATATATTGACAAAGTTAGAGCCTAAGAGCTCTCGATAATGGAGTAAGGAATAACTCCAGAATGATTATAGTCTATAATCAAATTATACAGTCACTTGACTGTGGTGACAGGCGAGAATGCAATTATGCAGTCACTCGACTGTGGTGACAGCCGAGAAGACAATTATACATCATTGTTTTTACAACACCTAAACTATTATCAAGATGGGCTTGTATGGAAAGTCGATTGTGAATCATATATAGGGTTATTTAAACTGTCAAGAATGTATACGTAAACCCTCGATTATGGAGATGGTGAGACCATTTAAGATCATGGTCTCATCATGAAACAATATGATTGTGCTTATAGAATAATATAGACTTGTTCTATATGTGTCTGAATTAAAACTTATTGGTTAATGTTATGAGTTATAATTCCTTTATTTACTCAAGTGTAAACTAATAGGATTGGTGTTTAATAGCTAAAGCTCATAAAGATAATAAGAGCTCTACTGATCATAATGAAGCCAATCTACTCTACTAAGGCATGGTATGCCTTGAGTACAATGAATTTGACTTCATCATATAAGATGATTTACTATCCAAATTGTAAACCATAGGAGACCAAGGTGGTCAAAATGGTCAATTTTGGTATGAATTGAAAATGAACAAAGTGATAAGGAGTCACTAGTTCCTCATTACGAAATTAACCTATTTGATCATAACCAACCTATGATGGGAGTCGAATGTCCAAGTATGGACAGTGATTCGAATTGATCCCACTCATACTAGACCTAAAGAACAAGGTTGATAAGAACTTACTGTAAGACATGACAGCTTATAAGTTGAGTTAAGGTGGTGGACATACGATGACATTCATTGTGCAACATGTATGCATGTAAATCTTTGGCCAAAATAATGCATCCGTCTCTGCATGCATTATCGGTCCACAGTGTTCCAGATGACCTAGTGTCTCCAGTAGTTTCATACAAGTTAGAGTGGATTTATAGTGTGTTTCATACTCAGATGGCTAATGTAATGGGTTCTAATGTCTAACCTTTCTGAGAAGGGTAGGGTCACTTCCAATTAGGAAGATGAGCGGGGGACCACAGGTCCATGGTTGGAGTAAAAGCACTAGGATGATGCTCTCTTTCCCAAGCATGAGACAAGCTGAGGCTTATGAAGATAGTGTCATTGGTTCCAGATACAGTATTTGCATTTATGACCAGAGGGTCTCTTATAATTTATGTTGAAAATAGGGTAGACAACTGAGAGGGGGGTGAATTCGTTGTCACAAAATTTTTTATCTTTTCCTTCAACTTAAACTTCTTTACCACTTATTAACAGATGAATGATATAACCATGAAAGCATGAATCAATAACACATGAGCAGAAACAAATCAACACATATAACATCAATATTTTTACGTGGAAACTCGGTTAAGGGAAAAACCATGGTGGGGGTTAACCCACAAGAATTTATACTCTGTTAAAAGTATTACAAATGGGGAAGGCACATGCCTTCAGGGCGCACTACCCAGAGCTCACTACTCCAAGAGGCTCACTGCCTATAGAAATGATTACAAGAAGATTACAGAATGTTTGAGTTGATGAATAGCATCTACCAATGCAAAAATTTAGTTCCGGTTAAGCACATAATACTGATCTTACACACTTCATCCTTACTCTGCCCTATTTCACTCTTCTGCCATAATTTGAGCTTAGATCTTCACCTTCACACTTCTTTCTACCCTTTTCACACTTACTCCATCACCACACCACACTTGCACACCAAAACACTCGAATCCATTGACTATATATATCCGTATCAATAAATTCAATCAACTATAGTCAGCTTCAAGAAAACTTAGAACATTTATTAAGAACTCTGCTCTTTTGATTGAATCCATGCTCAAACAACAATGCGGACCAAAAACTTGTGTTCTCAAATCATCAATCATGTCAGCTAATACCATTGATTATCACAAATTTCTTAACCAACAACTTTTCTTCACCCAGACCAAGATCAAATACTAGGTCAGCCTGTTCTTCTGACTGTACTGACTAACTAGAACCTGATACTCAGATGCTTATAACTTTTGAATCCTTCATCACCGGAGGCTAAATTTATGGATTTAGATGATCCTGGCAATCCTTATCACTCCCTCAGTTTTGCAGCACACTGTGATTTACCACCGGAGAGATCCGAACCAAGATACTTGACCCCGTCACATGCTCTGTTTCTGACTACCTGGACTTAGACAAATCTTCACTCTGACTTCCAGTATGAACAAATTATGTAATGTGGATGTGTAAGATAGACTTAGTTGCCATCAATGACAACACTTGTCATGCATAGCAGTGTCTCTTGCCAACAATTTATTAATTGAACTATAATGCCTTGAGCACATATTGTATTTGATTAGTGATGGTTACTCACTAAAGATTGTAAATGATTACTAAAATGTAAGCTTTGTTATATCATGATTACATTGACATGCTTAATTGATGAAAAGATTATCTTTCTTTTGGTTAAAAAGTGATTAGCTTAATCATTTTGTTAACTATTCACTTGATCATGATACATGTTTATGTTAAATATTGAGCATTATGGATAGTGATGTTACAGTGGTGATTCCCACAAGGATGGCCACTAGTAGGGTGGTGGCTGATTTTGTTCTTGATCACATTATGTACTATCAGAAATTGTGACCTCCCATGATTTCACACTAGGTTTATTACCCCCTTCTATATGTTTGTGTACTTTCTATGTATTTGTGTATCTCCATTTGTGAAATACCCATTTCGGGGCATGATTAAGAAATAATATTAAAGATTTAATTGCTATGTTTTTTGGGGCCAAAATAGCCAGGAATAGGGTGCCCTAGTGCCTGGGTCCAACCTTTTTGACCCAAACAAAGTTTAAATTTCGTGTATTAGTTTTTCTACATCATCCAGTACACCTTGTGTCGACTTAACATGAATTATTTTGGATGTAATTGAGATTCATATATATATAGCTATCTCCCTCTTATTTGAAATGATGAATGAATGATGCAAAAAGTGATTATTTGAATACTTGATATATGCTCTATACATGAAATCTAAAGCTCTTTATCTGGAGAATTATTGCTACTATTATACTAACCCTTGCAGGTATTTGAAGAAGCTTCCTTCTCTCTCTAAGATCTCCTAATTTGTGGCTAGTGTTGCGGCATCAAGTACAATTATGGTTTTATGGTGAGTTTGTTCCATTTATGTTTGATCATTGTTATTTTATCAATTATTTACCTCTACTTACCTAGGGCACACACTCTCTATCACACTTATCTCTATTGTTGTGGAAGTGGGAACAATTACACAGAGGTTTGACTGAGGCAAGCTCTATACAACACCCAAAAAAAATTCCTCCTCCTTGTGCGTACAGATCTAGAGTGAAAGATCTCAAATATCAATGGATGAAGGATAGACAAAAGTTACAGAGGCTGATACCTTTGCACAAAAGTGAATCGTCTCTGAAACCCTAGGAATAGGGTGCCCCAATGCTCATGTCTTATCATTTCTGCTTCTATTTTTGGTGACAGGTCCCTCTCTGCCTGCTTTGCTCTGTTCTTGTTTTCTAGTTTCTGTTACTGTAGCTTGCTCTGTTATTAAGTTTTATAATTAGATATCTTCATTTGCATAGTTTAGTCAACTCTCTTACATCAATATCTAATCATAGCCACAACAGAACCCCATGTCTCCACTAACACCTGTAACTTGGCTCTTCTCTAGGGATAATAGCCAAGTCTATAGCGGGTAAGTGCAAAGAGTTGTGGGATAAAAAAAAGTCACCACATGACTTTTTGGTCCCATACAAGGCAAAAATCAAGCGCATTATAACGCACTCGTGTTTTGACCTGTCAAAAGTCAAAACAAAAAGCAAAATTAGAAGAGGTCACGGCTCATTTCATCATTTGGCAAGAAAAAAATAGGTTTTAGAGTGTGAGCGCATTAGAAGAAGAATTCAAGCAATTTCTAACTGGAATCAACATTTTCACCATGCCACCTCGCTAATTCTTCTCTCGAGGACGTCGTGAATGAAGTGTAGAGGGTGGAGCAATTGAACAAGGTAGGGTTTGATTGATTTTTGTGAATTTGAAAAGAAAATTTTTACTTTTTCAATGTTTGATTGGTTTTTATGTTGTATTTATAGTCAATGAGGCACCACAAAACACTAATCCAATAGAGAAGGCTCAAAACAACCCCAAAACCCTCAAAACCCCCCACCTTCACATCCTCACCATGAAAGAGACACACAAGAAAACTATTTAAGGAAAATTGAAGAAAACAAAAAACATCTTGAAACCCTAATTGAAATGTTAAATAGTCCAAGTGCAAGCACCGATCATAGGAGAGCCCTTGCCAAGTCATTAGAGGTGATTGTTTCTCACATTGAATCGGTGAAAAACCAAATCACTGAATGGAATGACTATAGGGAGAAAAGTCGACAATACTATGCTGACAAATTGTCTTACAAACAAGTGAAGGACAAAAAATTACAAAATTTGCATTATGTTCACAATTTATCAATCCTAAAACTAGTCAAACACTAGAAGAGACTTGCAAACACTTCCCTATTAATTGGGTGTGAATGAAGATATATCCCAAAACTTTTGGGATAGATGGTACATGGTCTTTGATGAGCGTCCATGTAATAACAATGAGGTGCCACAATATTTCTTGAGGAAACTCTATTGTGAGTTTGTCCTCAAGGAGATTCCTAATTACTTCAATATTTGAGAGTTCTAGGGTAGAGGTGGTGGGTCTGCCCAAGATAGAGAGGGGGCACATCGAGACCAAAACTACGTACCTAGACCTCTCATTAGGCCAACACATGTCTCACTCCCTTCGACTTTGAAGGAGAGTGTTGAGGTGGAGACATTGCATTCATTGAGTTCTCTCACCTGGTCTCTAGCACAACACAATGATGATATCACCCAGGTTGATGAGGATGAGAGAAGAAGGCATCATTTGTCCCCACATCTTTGCAGTTCATGTGGGAACTTGTGTGATTATGGGATGCAGGACTCTCAGCAGGATGCTACAACTCAGGGGCATCAACCAGTGATGGACACATCTATATTGGATGAGATTGTTCTCATAGATGACCTCTTACAACATACATTTGGTATTGACTCCCAGGTAATTTTTTACAAGGTTCATCTTGACTTAATATACTTGTATTTGAAATTTGCAATTAATTTGATATGACTATCTATATTATAAGTCAAAATTAATGTATGTAATTGTTTGCACTATGAAATTCCATGGTCAGAGTCTTCATCCTCCATTTGTTAGCCATCTAGTGCAGGGTTACGAGAGGAGGTTGAGTCAGCAGGTATGTAATTTATCAAATGATCGTAAATATAGTACATGTATCAATGGTAATCTTATTTAGTGACAATTTGATAATCAACAAGGAGCTTCACCAACACCTCCATGATTTCCTTGGTCCCTTGGACATAGAACCACTTTCATGGAGGTAAATTTAACCATTTGTAATCATTATGCATTTAAATAATTTTATGTATCTATTTTGGTCAAATAACCTTGATCTCTATTTTTAGATGTTGAATATGGAGACTCCTCATCTTCGTTAGTCAGGGAAGGCGGGCATTGCTGCAACTATGTTGTCTACAAATCCTTTAACTGAGGTACATGAGCCAATAACATGTAAATGTCATTTTGTATTTCTTGTTTTATCTCATGTCATTTGATGTACATAAATGATATTTATTTTTAGTCAATTTTGCTTCTTGATGCTTCTCACAAGAGGTCACAATTCCAACCCGTCCAGCTATGGACGAAGAGAGAGAAAAAATGATCGAGAGGGATCATTAGCTAACGGTAAGTGATCAATTACATATGAAATGTTCTATATTTCATGTTTTCTATATTAATGTGCATATTGTTTGATTGTATTAATAGGTGGAGCTACAAAAATCTTTGTCGAGGTCTAGTCGACAAGAGAGAGAGGATGAGTCACTGCTTGACTCTCCATCTTCATGGCCAAGCAAGGGCAACTAACTATTTGATAGAAGTTCATAGGAAACTAGATTTTGTGACATTTTTTTGTATGCCTAGATGGCTTTGTATACATACTTTTGTATGTTACCGATGTATATCTTTGTATATGCCTGTATGGCTTTGTTTGTACATGCCTATATGGATTTATATATAGACTAGATGTTATGTTCATGACATTAGGTATATGATAGTTTACATTAAATATTTAATATAATGATCAATTATCATTATAGGAATTTGGTTTTACACGTGCCAATTGTATTTGCTTGAAAGTTTATAAATCCTTTTCAAAAAATCCATTTTGTGCATATATTGCAATCATTGCATTCCATGAGACCGTGCATTTCTTTGAGGCATCATGTCAAATAGTTCACATGCCTTGACTATGCTTCCACACTTTGTATACATGTCTACAAGGGCAGCTACAAATACAACGTGTGAAAAAATTACTATATCCTTTATGCTTTGATGGTTGTCCACACCCTATTTCATAGATCCCATTTGGCATAGGCAAGGAGCATGTTGGAGAAGGTTGTGGAATTTAATTTCAGATGTGCCAATTACATTTTCTTGAAAGTTCTTGTTGTACATTTTCTTGAAAGTTTCTAAAGCCTTTTTGAAAAAATCCATTTTGTGCATATCTTGCAATCATTGCATTCCATGAGACAACATTTCTTTGAGGCATCATGTCAAACAGTTCACCTGCCTTGTCTATGCTTCCACACTTTACATACATGTCTCCTAGGGTAGTTGCAACTACAATGTATGTCAAAATTCCCATATATGCTTTGATGGATGTCCATACCTTGTTCCGAAGATCCCATTTTGGCATAGACAAGGAGGATGTTGGCTAAGGTTGTGGAATTTGGCTTTACACCCGTCAATTGCATTTGCTTGAAAGTTTCTAAAGCCTTTTTGAAAAAAATCATTTTGTACATATATCTTGCAATCATTACATTCCATGAGACAACATTTCTTTGAGGCATCATGTCAAACAATTCACTTGCCTTGTCTATGCTTCATCACTTTGCATACATGTCTCATAGGGCAATTGTGTTGGACTGCACTGGACAACTGAGAGGGGGGGTGAATCAGTTGTCCTAAAAATTTTAACCAATTATGATCATAAACTTATCAATAAATTATATTCAGATATAACCATGAAAGCATAAAATGAGAAGCTCAACACAAAAACATAATCAATGCAAGAGACACCAAATTTTACGTGGAAAACCCTAAAAGGGAAAAACCATGGTGAGTGTTAGCCCACAGAAATATAAGTTATATCAATAGTAAAAAATAAAGGCTCACAACCTACAGAGCTCACTGCAAAGAAAGGCTCACTGCCTATGGGTGGCTCACTGCCACCGGGTGGCTCACTGCCAAAAGGAGGCTCACTGCCAAAAGGTTGAACTGAGATAACAACATCTACTCCATGCCAAGGTTCAGTTCCATTGAAGCACAAACACCTCTATTCTACTCTGCTACTTTACTTCGCTTCTATCTGCACATCTTCACACTTTAGATACATTTTCATGACTCAATTACAAGTATTTATACACTTCATCAACCTTGGAATGATCATCAAGGTCGGCATTACAATCATCAACCGTTGGAACAATCTCCAAGGTTAGCAAACATACGTTACATCATAATAGGTCAGGACCTAAACAAATTTACAAAGAAAAGAAATGAATGCGGATCACGTCGCGCCTTAGCTGGGACTCAAACACAATCTTCCATGCTACAACACGCTATCACAATCTTCGATGCATCTCCACGAATGATGAATTCAATAGGTCAGCCAAGACTGATGTTAAAGCAAATATTTTCAAGAACACACTTCATGCATGATTTGAATTATACCTTGTGGACCAATCAGAATGTAGGAGCGTGATTAGGAGACATCCACAAGCACATTGTAATCACGAGGAACAACCGTACGATCTATAATCACTCTAACAATAAGATTCTTCAAACCAGAGTACAGGAACAACACTGTCAGCCATTGTCATGAGTAAAAGATAGCTTGCGGACCACCAAATCATGAACCATTGCATTTGAAGGCACTTAACATCATCACTGACTTAATTCTAGAACCGCAGACCAAAATACTTCAATGCAGAGGAATGCGGAGCAAAACACTTTCTCTCTGTCACCACCAAACATACAGAAAAAACTATTTTCACTTTGGTGAACATAACTCACTCAATTCTTCATACCAGAGGCTCAAACTCAAGATATAACATCTTCAGCAAGCTTCTAAATAACTTCCAATCCGCAGGCAAAGATATTTATTCTATAGGAAATGCAGAGCATTCTTCTGGACTGTTCTTCTACATGTAATGCATTGTTTCTACTATAACACATTTTTATCATCGGAGGGGCTAATTTTCTCAATATCCTCAACAAAGTAGGAGCACAGTTGTCACCAATGACAACACAGATGTGTTGACATCAATAACAATACCGATTAGGCACATACTTGCAACAATCTCCCCCTTTTTCATTGATGGCAACATATGATGTGAAAAACTGAAAAGACCATCAAGACAAGATTCTCCCCCTTTCTCTTTACACATTTGCATTCTTTCTCTCCCCCTTTGACATCAATGGCAAAGGGAACATGCATGTTGTTGCTTGAAGAGATTAATGTCTCATATTATTGTTTGATACCTCATATATATTCAAATGTTCTTCATCGAGTTGACAAAACACTATCGACGAGAGTGAGAAGGCATTGGGAAATATGCAAGCTTTCACCGATATGTATATATCGGTGTGAGAACTATTGTCAGCTCAGCATTCTAAAGTCCCTTCGATGCTACCTGTCATCCCGATGGTGTTTGACATCAGTGTGAGAACCGCTATCAGCGGGAGTTCGAAATCATTGACCGATGTGCGATGTTTCATCGATGACATGTGTCTATTGGTGTAAGAACTTCTATTGGCGCAGCTTAAAGTCTTCAAGCCGATGGACAGAGGTCACTCTGATGAAGGCATTGTGTTGGCGTCAGTGGGACAAGGATCCATTGGAGTAAGTGTTGAACAATTCATCGATGATGAAGGTTATCCCAATGAGTCTTTAACTGTCATCGTCGGCAACAAAATTGCCGACGATAGTCATATTGATCGTTTGTGGTTATAAATCGGAATAGTATTTGCGACCTGGTGCATGTGGGACTATATATCTCATGGGAATGTGAACAGTTATGACTGTTGGACAGCAGTTACGCGACGGTTGGGACAGTGGTGCTGAGTCAGTTGAAACGTGTAGTTAGGGCAGAAGTGAAAACGGTTTCTTGCTCTTGAAAACTGTGGTTTATATACAGATTTGGTAAGCTCGTCAAATGTGAGGAAGAGATTCAATTATACAGTTTATTCTGTAAATATACAGAGGAAATAAATAGTTTAGTATAATTGTAGAGAATCATTACCTGAGCAACAGAGAGCTGGAAATCTTTATTGTAACTATTCAGTTTACTGTAATAAAGATAGCTTCTATTGTGGTGGTGGGTTCTTTGCTCAAAAGAGTTTTCCCACGTAAATCTGGTGTCATTCTCTGTATCTTGTTTGTTTATTCTATTTTGTTCTGATGTATTCATCTGTGTATTGAATTGAAAGTTACCTGTCTACATTATCCCCTTTGAATTAACATTAGGGAAGCTGTATTCCACACCTTTGCTTCTCTTACAAGTGGTATCAGAGCTTGGCCAGTTGTGTTATCCTTGTTGGTAGGTTGGATTTTTTGTGTTAGTCCAGTGAGTGGGAGTTCTATAGAGGTCTTTTCTGTTAAATAAGATGGCAAGTACATCAGGAAAAATAGACATTGAAAAGTTCAATGGCACAAACTTTGAGTTGTGGAAGATTAAGGTTGAAGATTTGCTGGTTGACAAAGATCTTTGGATTGCTGTGTCTGGGGTTAAACCTACAAGCATGAAACAAGAAGATTGGGACCTAGCTGACAGAAAAGCCAGAGGACTGATAAGATTAAGTCTTGCAGATTCTATTCTATTGAACGTCCATGAAGAGAAGTCAGCCAAAGATTTGTGGAAGAAGTTGGGAGATATTTACCAGGGCAAGTCCTTGGTGAATAAATTGTTTCTCAGAAAGAAGTTGTATTCTCTGAAGATGGATGAAGGTGCATCTATAGCAGACCATCTGAACACATTTAATCTGATTGTTGCACAGTTGACGTCTGTAGGTGTAAAAATAGAAGAGGAAGACCGTTGTATGCTTCTATTGTGTTCCTTACCTAACTCATGGGATCATCTTGTGATGGCTTTTGGAAATACAACAACCACGTTTACAACTGAAGCAGTTGTTACCTTGTTATCTGAAGAGATGCGGAGGAAATCTTATGAGACAGCCAAAGAGGCCCTGTCTGTTCGAGGTAGATCAAAGGAAAGAGGCAAAAAGAAGGACAACAAGTCTAAGTCCAAATCAGAGGGGAAATCAAAATCTCCTGGCACAAAGTCCAAGGTGAAGTGCTGGAATTGTGGGCAGAAAGGACACATCAGAAGAGACTGTAAAGAGGAGAAAAAGAAGAACTCTTCTGACAATGATTCTTCTCAGAGTGATGTTGATGCCTTCAATGCTGCCTTGGCAACGCCTGCATCTGAAGATGTGTGGCTAGTGGATTCAGGAGCATCTTTTCATAAGACATCTCACAGAGAGTGGTTCACAAAGTATGAACCGTATGCTGGTGGGAAGGTGTTCCTGGCAAGTGATTCAACACTGGAAATTGTTGGCCGAGGATGATTCAGAATCCAGTTCTCAGATGGCAGGATAAAGGGAATGAATGGAGTGCTACACATAGCAGGTCTAGCTTGAAATTTACTTTCTGTTAGTAAGCTTAATGATGTTGGAATGCAAGTTACTTTTGTGAATGGTGGCTGTAAGATGACTAGAGGTTCTATTGTACTAGCTAAGGGTGAACACATTGGAACTCTGTATAGGTTAGATGCTAAACCAATGTACTGTAATAGTGTCTCTGCAAAATCTGAAAAAGCTACTATTGTAACACATGATGCAAATTCTATGGAAGTTAAATTTCCTGCAGAGAAAACAATGCTCTGGCATCATAGACTTGGTCACATAGATGAAAAAGGTTTAAAAACCTTGAAAAACAAAACTCTGGTAGATGGGTTGATTGATTGTAATCTGGAGTTCGATTTCTACAAACATTGTATATATGGAAAACATAACCATGTTTCTTTCTACTCAAGTTCTCATAAATCTTCTGGTGTCTTGGACTATGTACATTCTGATGTTTTTGGTCCAGTTGATGTTCCGTCTTTATCTAAATCAAGATACTATGTATCGTTCATTGATGATTATTCAAGGAGGGCATTTGTATATTTTTTTAAAACTAAATCAGAAGTGTTCAGTCGGTTTAAAGAATTTAAAACTCTTGTGGAAAACCAGACTGGTAGAAAAATAAAATGCTTGAGAACAGATAACGGTGGTGAATATTGCAATGCAGATTTTGATAAGTATTGTGTAGATCATGGAATTAAAAGGCATAAAACTACACCTTATACTCCACAGCAAAATGGAGTTGCTGAAAGGTTAAATCGATCGTTGATGGAGAAAGCAAGAAGTATGTTAAGTTATGCTAGTCTTGAACAAAGGTTCTGGGCTGAGGCAGTTGCTACAGCTTGTTACTTGTTGAACCGTTCTCCTACTTCAACATTGGTTGATAAAACGCCTATGGAAGCATGGTCTGGTAAGAAGCCCTCTCTAAGACATCTTCGTGTCTTCGGCTATGAGGCATATGCTCATATTCCTGAGGTAAAAAGATCTAAGTTAGATAACAAGGCAGTCAAATGTATCTTTATTGGCTATGGAGTCAGTGTTAAGGGGTATAAGCTTTGGAACCCTGAAACTGAAAGAGTAATTTACAGTAGGAATGTAATTTTCAGAGAGCTAAAACCTTTGGTTAGTATTTCTCAGCTGGAGAAGACAGAAGAAAAGAAAGAAAAGAATGTTGTTAATATTCCTCTAACCCCTGTAAAAGAAAAACAACAAACACCAAGTGTAGATGGTTCAGATGTGAGTTCATGTAGCTCTGAAGATTTAGATCCAGAGCAAGAACCTGAACCTGCACCTCAACCATTGAGGCGGTCTACACGTGAAAGGAGACAACCAGATAGGTATGAATTTTCAGTACTTGATTCAAGTTGTGCCTATGCTTTACTTACTGATACTGATGAACCTAGGACTGTGAAAGAAGCTATTAGTTTATCTGATTCAGATTCTTGGTTGGAAGCCATGGAGAATGAAATGTCAAATTTGGAGAAAAATGGAACCTAGGATCTGGTGCCCTTGCTTGAAGGTAGAAAACCTATGGGTTGTAAGTGGGTATTTAAAAAGAATTATGGTCTAGATGGTAGTATTGATAAGTACAAGGCAAGACTGGTTGCTAAGGGGTATTCCCAAAAGGAAGGTATTGATTATGGAGAAATCTTTTCTCCTGTAGCTAAGATGACATCCATTAGATTGTTGTTGTCACTTGTAGCATATGATTTTGAAATTGAGCAGATGGATGTGACAACAACATTTCTTCATGGGGACCTTGAAGAAGAAATTTATATGTCCCAGCCAAAGCATTTTGTGGAAAAAGGTAAAGAACATCTGGTATGTAAACTTAAAAAGTCTCTTTATGGTTTGAAGCAATCTCCCAGAATGTGGTATCAAAAATTTGATACGTATGTTTTATCCTTGGGGTATGTGAGATCTAAATCTGATCATTGTGTCTATTATAAAACTGAAGGTGATCGGATTCTTATAATTACACTGTATGTGGATGACATGTTATTCATTGGCAATGGTAAGGGGATGATCTTAGAATTAAAATCTCAGTTGTCCTTGAAATTTGAAATGAAGAATCTGGGGGCAGCGAAGTACATTCTGGGAATGGAAATCAAAAGGGATAGATCTAAGAGAAAGATTTGGCTCAACCAGAGCAAGTATATTACCAATGTTCTTGATAAGTTTCATATGTCTGATTCTAAACAGTTAGTTGTTCTAGTTTTACAGGGAACAAAATTATCTGTTGAAAATTGTCCAGAATCTTCGAATGAATCTGACGACATGAAAAGAGTGCCTTATGCAAGTGTTGTTGGCAGTTTGATGTACGCAATGGTCTGTACCAGAGCAGACATTGCCCAAGTAGTGGGAGTTTTGAGCCGGTTTATGGTGAATCCAAGCAGATCACATTGGGATGTTGTGAAAAGAGTTATGAGCTATTTGAAGGGAACTTCTGACTATGCTATTTGCTATCATGGAAACTCAGTTGGATCATAGAGATCTATTAGCATTCAGGGATATGTGGATTCTGATTGGGCAGGGGATATTGATAGTAGAAGATCCACTAGTGGATATGTATTCATGTTAAATGGTGGTGCTATCAGTTGGATGAGTAAGCGGCAGGCTGTAGTCGCTTTGTCCACAACAAAAGCAAAGTACATGGCAACTACTCGGGCATGCCAAGAAGCCGTTTGGTTGAAGAAGTTGTGTTCTGATGTTGGTTTTGATGCAGGGCAGATACAAATACACTGTGACAGTCGAAGTGCTATATGTTTGGCGAAGAACCCTACTTTTCATGCTAGGAAAAAACATATTGATGTCTAATATCACTTTGTTCGTGATATGGTGGAAGACAGGAAGGTGAAGCTGGAAAAGATTGACACTTTGGAAAATGTTGTTGATGCCTTAACTAAACTAGTAAGCACGACCAAGTTTAAATGGTGTTCAGATGCAATGGGTCTTCGGGCCCATAATACTTAGTAATCGAATGAGACCTAAGAGGTAGCAGTAATATCTTCGACAAGTGGGAGATTGAAGAGATTAATGTCTCATATTATTGTTTGATACCTCATATATATTCAAATGTTCTTCATCGAGTTGACAGAACACTATTGGCGGGAGTGAGAAGGCATTAAGCGATATGCAAGGTTTCACCGATATGGATATATCTGTGTGAGAACTATTGTCGGCTCAGCATTCTGAAGTCCCTCCGATGCTACCCATCATCCCGATGGTGTTTGACATCGGTGTGAGAACCGCTATCGGCGGGAGTTTGAAATCATTGACTGATGTGTGATGTTTCATCGATGACATGTGTCTATCGGCGTAAGAACTTCTATCGGCGCAGCTTAAATTCTTCGGGCCGATGGACAGAGGTCACTCCGATGAAGGCATTGTGTTGGCATTGGTGGGACAAGGATCCGTCGGAGTAAGTGTTGAACAGTTCACCGATGATGAAGGTTATCCCGATGAGTCTTTGACTGTCATCGTCAGCAACAAAATTGCCGACGATAGTCATATTGATCATTTGTGGTTATAAACCGAAATAGTATTCACGACCTAGTGCATGTGGGACTATATATCTCATGGGAATGTGAACAGTTACGACTGTTGGACAGCAGTTACACGACGGTTGGGACAACGATGTTGAGTCAGTTGAAACGTGCAGTTACGGCAGAAGTGAAAATGGTTTCTTGCTCTTGAAAACTGTGGTTTATATAATGATTTGGTAAGCTCGTCAAATGTGAGGAAGAGATTTGATTATACAGTTTATTCTGTAAATATATAGAGGAAATAAATAGTTTAGTATAATTGTAGAGAATCATTACCTGAGCAACAGAGAGCTGGAAATATTTATTGTAACTATTCAGTTTACTGTAATAAAGATAGCTTCTATTGTGGTGGTGGGTTTTTTACTTGAAAGAGTTTTCCCACGTAAATCTGGTGTCATTCTCTGTATCTTGTTTGTTTATTCTATTTTGTTCTGATGTATTCATCTGTGTATTGAATTGAAAGTTACCTGTCTGCATTATCCCCTTTGAATTAACATTAGGGAAGTTGTATTCCACACCTTTGCTTCTCTTACACTGCTCTAATTCACTTACTTTATCAGAAAGCTACTCCCCCTGAGAGGTAGCCTTCAGAACATCAATCCAGATCAAAGAATGACACTTTGAGCTCCATTGGATTGATGCATTCCTATGCATCTTAGTTCAGAACAGGAGGGGTAATGACCCCTAATGTTTCTCTGAGATAGTCAAATGTATCTTTAGGCAGAGGCTTAGTGAAAATGTCTGCAATCTGATCCTTTATGGACATATTCCAACTTTACTTCATTCTATGTCACCTTCTCTCAAAAAGTGATACCTTACTTATATGTGCTTTGTTCTTGAGTGCATCACTGGATTCTTTGAAATGATTATGGCACTTGTATTGTCACAAAAGATTTTAATTGGATTTCACACACAACTCTTATATCCTTCAAAGTCTGCTTCATCCATAATACTTGAGTGCAACAACATGTTGTTGTAATATACTTTGCTTTTGCAATTGACAAAGATATTGAATCTTGTTTCTTGCTCATCCATGAAACCAATCTATTACCCAAGAAGAAGGCACCTCCACTTGTACTCTTCCTATCATCAAAATCTCTAGCCCAATCTGCATTTGTATAAGCACTGAGAGTGAAATCATTGTCCTTTGGATACTATTAGCCATAATCTGAAGTACCTTTCAAATACCTTAGGATTCTCTTAACTGCCATCACATGTGATTCCCTTGGATCAGCTTGAAACCTTGCAACAAGACAAACTGCATGCATAATATCAGGTCTAGTTTGAGTTAGATAAAGCAATCCTCCAATCATAGATCTGTATTTTTTCTGATCACCCTTAGGTGATTCATCAGTTTTTCTCAACTTGCAACCAATCACCATGGGAGTAGATACCGGTTTAGAGTCTTCCATCCCAAACTTCTTCAACAACTCTTTCACATACTTGGACTGAGATACGAAGATTCATTTATCTAATTGGTTTATTTGCAGACCCAAAAAGAAATTCATTTCACCAAACATGGACATTTCAAATTTACTTTTCATCTCGCCGGCAAACCTTATGCACATACCTTCATTTCCTCCAAAGATAATATCATCAACAAAAGCCTCAACAATCAAGATCTAATCATCATTGATCTTGAAATACATATTGCTATCTACAGTACCTTTACTAAATCCCAATTGCAATAAATACCTATCTAACTTTGCATACCAGGCTCTAAGAGCTTGTTTGAGTCCATATAATGCTTTCTTCAACCTACATACCATATCACCTTGATTTGACAATTGGAATCCCTCCGGTTTCTCAATGTATACTTCCTCTTCTAACTCACCATTTAGGAAGGAAGATTTCACATCCATCTGATATACTTTAAAATCTGTGAGCTACAAACGCCAGAAACATTTTGATTGCTTCAATCCAATCTATTCCGTCAATTTGAGAATATCCTTTGCATACAAGTCTTGCTTTATTCCTTACAACTTCTCCATTTTCATTAAGCTTGTTCCTGAAGACCCATGTAGTTCCAATAACATTTTTGTCAGTAGGTCTAGGAACTAATTTCCAAGTTTCATTCTTCTCTATCTGCAATAGTTCTTCCTCCATTGCCTTTACCTAATTTTTATCATTGCATGCTTCATTCACAGTCTTTGGTTCAATCTTTGAAAGCAAATAGTAATTGACTTGTTCCTTTGCAGCTCTTCTCCTTGTTAGCACACCTTTATTTTTGTCACCTATAATCTGATCTTCAAAATGATTGATCTTTACGTACCTGGGAGTCTTGACAACACTTTCCGGAGACCCTTCTTCATTTTGACTATCTTCTTGCTCATCTTTTTCTTCATTCAATATAGTCACAAGTTCATCTGGTTCATAGTAATTCAGGTCTGATATCTTTTCCTTGCCTTCATATACCTTCACATTTGCACTTTCAACAATCTTTTTGAGCCTTTTGTTGTAGCACTGGTATGCCTTACTCTTGGTAGAGTATCCAAGAAAGATTCCTTCATCACACCTTGCATAAAACTTTCCTAGATCTTCATCTCTCCTGACATAGCATTTGCTTCCAAAGATTTTTAAATACTTTACTGAAGGAATTCTTCCATACCACAATTCATAAGGAGTTTGAGTACCATTATCTTTCACTTGAACTTTGTTTTGGATGTAAACAACAGTATGAATAGCCTCTTTCCAAAAAACTTCCAGTAGATCTGCTTCCTTCATCATTGTCCTAGCAGCCTCTTGAACTGTCATATTTTTCCTTTCCACAACTCCATTTTGTTGAGGAGTCCTAGGTGCAGACAGATGTCTTTTATCCCATGTTCTTCACTGAAAATGTTAAATTCATTTGATGTGAATTCACCTCCACTATCAGACCTCAAGCATTTGATTTTCAATTCTGTTTCATTCTCAACCATTGCCTTGAAAGATTTGAACTTCTCTAGGGCTTCTAATTTGTCTCTTAGAAAAGTAACCCAAGTCATTCTAGAATAATCATCAATAAGCAACATGAAGTACCTGTCACCTTGTAGACTTCTCACCCTTGTAGGACCATAGAGATCTGTATGCACTAGATCTAGCAAATCGGCAGAGAATTGCTCTTTGTTCTTGAAACTTGTTCTTGTCTACTTCCCTAACTAACATTCCTTGCAGATTGTGTTGGATGGTTTCACAAGTTTTGGTAAATCTCTCACAATCTAACCTGAACTTATCTTTACTAGATTATCAAAGTTTATATGACACATCCTTCTATGCCACAACTAACTTTCATCTGCCTGAGCCAATAAACAATAATCATTAGTTCCTCTCAATTGATAGATGTTACCTCTAGTCTTCTTACCGATAGCAATCACAGTTTTAGAGCTTTCCATGATCTTGCACCCATTATCTTTGAATCTCATATCATATCCTTTGTCACACATCTGACCAACACTCAAAAGATTATGCTTCAAACCCTTCACATATAGAACATTGTCAGTATTATGCTTTCCATCAAATGAGATAGATCCTTTTCCACAAATCTTACCAGTTGCATTATCTCCAAACCTAACCAGTCCTCCATCATACTTTTCAAAACTTACAAACTTACTTTTGTCACTGGTCATGTGATGTGAGCATCCACTATCAATAATCCATTCATCCTTATCCCTCTCAACCTAAACAGCCAAAGCATTTTCTTCCACTAATTTTTCTTCTTTCAAACAACTAGCAGAATTAGAAGACATAGGATCTTCTTTAATAGCAATAAATAGGCATTCATTTGCTCTAGTACTAGCATCATCAAATCCATCATTAGTCACTCCTTCATCATCAAAATCTCTAACTTAGTAACACTTCTTTGGAACTCTAGGCCTGCTCTCATACTTTTTCTTATTTCTTTCAATTCTTTCAACACATCTAGAAGCATAATGTCCTACTTTACCACAAGAGAAACATTTGAAAGGTAATTTACCTTTGAACTTACCAGAACCTCTTTGCAAACTATCAACAAAGTTAGCTTCAAGTTTATCAAAGTCATCATCCACTTTATATTTCTCGGCTCTGGAAATCTTTTCTGAAGTACTGGCTTTAAAAGTTGATTCAACTTTTGGCAGGGCATCACCAAACTCTTTCATCTCAAAGGTTGTAAGCTTTCCAAGTAACTAATCTCTATCAATAGTTTTCACAGTCAGAAATTCTTCAATAGAAGCTACCTTGTGACTATAGGACTTTGGTAGTGATATCAAAATTTTCATCACAACTTCCTTATCATTGAGAGTTCCTCCCATACCTTTTATTCCAGTGACAAGTTCATCAACTCTTTGCATAAAGGTTGTTATATTTTCATCTTCATTCATCTTCAAACCTTCATATTTCACTTTCAGGCTTTGTCGCTTAGCTTCTCTTACAGCATCATCTCCTTCATACATATTTTTTAGCTTCTCCCATACCTCATTTGCAGATTCAAGGTCCACAACATTTTTCAAGATTGAGTCATTTAAGGAACTTAACAGAGCATCCTTTGCTTTGATGTCCAATTCATATTCTTTGATATCATCCTCATTTGTCAAGCCACCTTCAGGCATGACAAATTGTGACTATGTAGCTAGCCATACTTTATAACCAAGACAAAGGAGATGGCTTTTCATTCGCACCTTCCAAAGAGCATAATTTATCCCATCAAAATGCGGAGCTTCCTTCTTATAAGACATCCTAGATCTTCCTCAAGTTGTTAGGCTTTCTTCAGAGAAACTTGGCTCTGATACCAATTGTTGGACTGCATCGAACAATTGGGGGGGTGTAAATCAGTTGTCCTAAAACTTTTAACCAATTATGATCATCAACTTATCAATTACTTATATTTAGGTATAACCATGAAAGCATAAAATGAGAAGCTCAACACAAAAGCATAATCAACACAGGAGACACCGGATTTTTACATGGAAAACCCTAAAAGGGAAAAACCATGGTGGGTGTTAGCCCACAAAAATATAAGTTATATCAATATCGAAAAATACAGGCTCACTACCTACAAGGGTCACTACCCAAATTGCTCACTGCAAAGAAAGGCTCACTGCCTATGGGTGGCTCACTGCCAAAGGGTGGCTCACTACCAAAAGGAGGCTCACTGCCAAAAGGTTGAGTGAGATAACAACATTTACTCCATGCCAAGGTTCAGTTCCATTGAAGCACAAACACCTCTGCTCTACTCTACTACTTTACTTTTCTTCTATCTTCTCATCTTTGCAGTTAGATACTTTTTCATGACTCAATTACAAGTATTTATACACTTCATCAACCTTGCAATGATCATCAAGGTCAGCATTACAATCATCAGCCATTGGAACAATCTCCAAGGTCGGCAAACATACGTTACATCATAATAGGTCAGGACCTAAACATATTTACAAAGAAAAGAAATGAATGTGGATCACGCCGCACCTTAGCAGGGACTCAAACACAATCTTCCATGCTACAACACGTCACAATCTTTGATGCATCTCCGCGGACGATGAATTCAACTAGGTCAGCCAAGATTGATGTTAACACAAGTATTTTCAAGAACACGCTTCATGCACGATCTGAATCACACCTTGTAGACCAATCTGAATGTAGGAACATGATCAGGAGACATCCATAAGCACATTGTAATCAGTAGGAACAACCACACGATCTCTAATCACTCTAACAATAAGATTCTTCAAACCGGAGTACATGAACAACACTATCAGCCACTGTCATGAGTAAAAGATAGATTGCGGACCACCAAATCACAAACCATTGCATTTGAAGGCACTTAACATCATCACTGACTTAATTCTAGAACCGCAGACCAAAATACTTCAATGCGGAGCAAAACACTTTCTCCCTATCACCACCAAACGTACAGAAAAAGTTGTTTTCACTCTGGTGAACATAACTCACTCAATTCTTCATACCAAAGGCTCAAACTCAGAATATAACATCTTCAAACAAGCTTCTAAATAAATTCCAATCCATAGGCAAAGATATTTATTTTATAGGAAATGTGGAGCATTCTTCTAGATTGTTCTTCTGCATGTAATGCATTGTTTCTACTGTAACACATTGTTATCACCGGAGGGGCTAATTTTCTCAATATCCTCAACAAAGTAGGAGCACAGTTGTCACCAATGACAACACTGATTAGGCACATACTTGCAACAAGTTGCAACTACAACATCTGATGAAATTCCCATATCCTTTATGCTTTGATGGATATCCATAGCCTGTTCCAAAGATCCCATACGGGCATAGACAAGGAGGATGCTAGCTAAGATTGTGGAATTTGGATTTACACCCACCAATTGTATTTGCTTAAAAATTTCTAAATCCTTTTTGAAAAAATCATTTTGTGCATATATCTTGCAATCATTGCATTCCATGAGACAACATTTCTTTGAGGCATCATGTCAAACAGTTCACCTGCCTTGTCTATGCTTCATCACTTTGCATACATGTCTCATAGGGCAGTTGTATCTACAACATCTGATGAAATTCCCATATCCTTTATGCTTTGATGGATGTCCATAGCCTATTCCAAATATCCCATACGGGCATAGACAAGGAGGATGCTAGCTAAGATTGTAGAATTTAGATTTACACCTACCAATTGCATTCGCTTGAAAGTTTCCAAAGCCTTTTTGAAAAAATCCATTTTATGCATATCTTGCAATCATTACATTCCATGAGACAACATTTCTTTGAGGCATCATGTCAAACAATTCACCTGCCTTGTCTATGCTTCCACACTTTGCATACATGTCTCCTAGGGCAGTTGCAATTACAACATATGTCAAAATTCCTTTATCCTTTATTCTTTCATGGCTATACATACCATAGAAGAAAATAGTAAGTACAATTCACAAGAAAAGTCTCCCTAACCTCTTGAAATACCTCTTAATTTTGTAGTAGTGGCAAGTATTTTAGGACAACAATGTCATGTCTCAATAATGCTTCATATTAATCATTTTTATCATTAATATTTCCTATAATGTTGACTATAGTATTGATGCCCATATTAATTGACCACAGTACTAATAAGGATGCTACTAAACACCATAATGATCAAGAATGTATAGGCCACAATAATGACAGAATGCTATTGATTAGTGATCATAAGAAGATTACTAATCACAAAAGAATAGTTATGTCCAAAGACAATGATGACGACAACCATCTCAATTGGTACAACATTACTAACAACTGCTATGTAATTATGAAAATTACCAAACAATTGCCTCAATAATACAACTATTTTACAAATGAAATAATGACAACAATATCCATTGATAAGTACAAATGACAACACTAACATCTGAGATGCAATAATAATGACAAGCCAAAGGATAGCATAATCATTTGATAGTTTTGTATAGTAATGACTATGCCGATAAATCATAAATAATGACATAAGTGTTTGTTGTTGTCAAAGGAAAAAATGATTATTGCTAATCACAATAACAATATCATAATATATCAGGATATATTGGAATATATCGTGATATTTTAAAGATATATGCTTCTATGGTCCATACCTTGTTCCAAAGATCCTAATTTGGCATAGGTAGGGAGGATGCTTGCAAATTTTATGGAATTTGGTTTTACATGTGCCAATTCCATTTGCTTGAAAGTTTATAAAGCCTTTTCAAAAAATCCATTTTTTGCATATTGTGTAATCATTGCATTCCATGAGATGGCATCTCTTTGAGGTGTCATGCCAAACTGTTTGCATGCCTTATCTATGCTTCCACACTTTGTATGCCTGTCTACAAGGGCAGCTGCAAATACACCATGTGTGATGCAGAGACTCTAGGGTTTACAAGACACTTCAATATGTTTGTCAAACCACTCAATAAGAAGGGAATTCACTACTTCACAAAGATAACTTTTCAAGGTTCTTAAGACCTAAGCCAAGGGGTCCATTATGAGATATGGCACCAAATGCATGATCTTCTCAAGGACAATCATTTCAGAGTGGTCAAACTGACCAACATAACCTTCCCAAACCATTGGTTGGGATCTTGCATGTAGAGGTTGAGTACTTGCTTCACAAGCCACCAAGGTTCCTAGTAGCCCTATTTTTAGAGAACAATGGCAATAACTTTTTGCAAAGGCCTTATCTTCACAAACCAAGACTATTTCAGGGTACCCTTTTGGAAGGTTCATGACATATGTTAAATTGACTAGTGGGTCTTTTGGGACAAATGCCTCAACTAATGACTGGCAACTCTTATTAGAGCCCCAATTAGGCCTAATTTACAAAGGGACTACCCTTGATCTGCCTCACAGAACTTGCACAACCATTAGAACATGTCAAATACATGGCAAAACAAAATATTTCATGGGTTTTAGACTCCTACAGTCAACTGTACTAGATTTAGTCACGTGAGTTTCTTCTTTAGGCTTGACACATGGTTTTGTCAAGCCAAAACCATCAAAACTCGGCCAAAACTCAACCCTTCATCCTACAATTGTTACAATCAACAAAAACATGATTATACAAAGCCATTCCACTAGTTCTATGGAGATGAGAAACAGTGGAATGGTCAAATTCCCATCATTTGGACAAAGCCCTAGTTTAGGGTTTTAATAACCAGTTTATGGCAAATGGTGGTATCTTTGCCTCAGACTAGTGTCAAAACCCCAAACCAACTTTAAATTAAAGGCAACACCTTGTTCTACAAATCCAACATACCAAGAATCAACAACAGTTCTGTACCTAGGCAGAGTACGGTCTGCAACAACACAATTACACAGAAAATGCAGGAAAAAATAGTCCTTTGTAATTTCTCCTTGAAAGTCTTCCACACCATGCCTTGCTCGATGAGAGAAAGGCAATTTATACATTTTGACACCAAATGCAGGTAGTTTGTGATCGATTTGGAACAACAACCAACTCTGCAACCTCCCAAACTAACCATTACCACCTTCTAGTTGTTGCAAGTATGGGCCTAACTGGTGTTGTCATTGATGTCAACATGCTCCTGTTGCATTAATGATAAGGTTTGGATGAGCCGTGGGCTGAGGATATTGAGAAAATTAGTGTCAATCAAGAACAGTGAAGAACAGTGGTGACAGTAAGGCAAAAGTCCAAGATAGGATGAGGATCAGAGGATGCGGATTAAAGGGTTTGTAGATATGTGTCTTTAGGTGATCCAGTAGAGATTTCAGAGGTCCACATGAAGATATGAAGAAGTTGTGGCCGCTCATGTAAAACCGGTTCTAGTAGGTGTTCAGAGGTGATAGAGTGTAACAAGAAAGGTCCGGTGAGATCCGGAAATGCATTTTCCTATTTTGCGGTTTTGAGGGAATGCTGAGGAAGTCTTTGTGGTGTATCAACTCGATTGGTTCGTGGTTTTAAGGTCCGCAAGCATCTATTCATTTGTGATAGTAATGATAGACTATGTTCTTGAGGTTCCGAATGAAGGAGAGAAGGATTTCAGTAAGCAGAAGAATTGTGGATGTTCCTGGTGATTCAAGCAAGCTTGTGGAGGTCTTTAGATCATGCCCAGTTCGTTTTGGTGGTCCGCATTGAAGTTGGAGCTTGAAATTGAAGAGTAACTTCCGGATGATTGTGCTCTTCTTGAGACAGGCCAACCAGATGACTTATGCATCTTGCGGATGTTTACCGACTTAGATGATCATTCCTAAGTTGATGCCTTGTATAAATAAGGGATTGCGAAGTCAGTTTGATGTTGTCCTTGTGGTGATGTGAGTGTGGTAGCAAGGAGGAGAGTGAAAGGCAGAGCAGAAGTATTGGGCTTAAATGGAATTGATTCAAGCATGGTGAAGATGATATTCTCCAGTTCATGTATGTGATATTTATTTCTTTGTAGACAGTATGTCTCTTATACGCAGTGAGCCTCTTGTGAGTAGTGTGCTCAGGCAGTGAACCCTAATTGGCATGTGCCATTTTTTTCTTTCTATTCTTCTAACAGAGAATACAATCTTGGGTTAATCACCCCGTGGTTTTTCCCTTAACCGGGTTTTCCACGTCAAAATCTTGGTGTCTTATGTGTTGTGTTTCTGCTTTTGGTTTGAATGCTTTATGGTTCATGATTAATATACTGCTAATCACTAAAAATATTTAAGTGTTTAAAAGGAGAAATTTTTGCACAACTGATTCACCCCCCCTCTCAGTTGTGTGCCCTAAGTCTAACAATTGGTATTAGAGCCAAGTTCCTCTAAAAAGAGCTTAACCGCTTGAGGAGATCTAGGATATCGTCTTACAAGAAGGATAGCCCGAAGTTTGATGGAACAAATTTTAATCTATGGAAAGGTCGCATGAAGTGTCATTTGCAATGCATGGGAATGGCGTACTAGTCTATGGTTACAAAATAGTATGTACCTACACAAGGTGGCCCGAAATCCACAAGTGAAATCACAGATGTTGAAAATAATCTGCAGACTATAGAAGCTCTTCTAAGCGCATTATCTAATTCAGAACTCTCAAATGTTATTGACCTACCAACTACTTTCGACATCTAGCAAAAACTGGAACTTTTGCATGAAGGAAACCAATATGTTAAATGTGCAAGGTTACAGAGTCTGAAAGGGAAATTTGAAAATCTGAAGATGAGAGATGATGAAAATATTACCACTTTTATGCCAAGAGTGAATGAGCTGGTTTGTGGAATTAGAAATATTGGTGGAGTCTTGAATGAAAATGAGATTGTTGGCAAAATTCTCAGATCTCTACCGGCTTCTTACAAAATCAAGGCTGCTGCCATTGAAGAATTTAGAGCCCATACAATTGTCACAAGAGATCAATTGGCTGGGAAATTAGTTGCATTTGAAATGACAGAGTTTGGAGATGACCCCCCATAGATTGAATCTGCATTCAAAGCTAGTGCCTTTGTAAAAGGTAAACAAAGGTTTGATTCGGGAGAGAACTCATCAAGGAAACTGTCATGGTATGAAAAAGCAAGAAAAGACCTGGAAGAAGAAGTAGAAACTACTCAACTTGAAGCCCTTATTGCAAAAAGGCTGCCAAGAGGATCCGGTAAGTATAAAAGAAAATTACCTTTTAAGTGTTTTAACTGCAATAAGATTGGTCATTCTGCCTCAAGGTGTCTAGAAAGATTTTCAAGGCCAAATCCTAACAGATCAAGGTTCCAAAAGAATTGTTACTATGTTCATGAAGAAGATGATAATGAAGGAGTAACAGATGATGAATCAGAGATAGGAAACAAATCTGGAAATGAATGGGTGTTCATTGCCATCAAGAAAGAAGATCCAATGGCCTCTGTGTCTGTCAATCATAAGACTATAGAAAGAGCTCTGGCTGCCCAAGTTGAAGAAAAGGATGATTGGGTCATTGACACTGGTTGCTCTCACCATATGACAGGTGACAAAAATAATTTCATAGATTTGGAAAGGTATGAAGGAGGAGTGGTAAAGTTTGGTGATAATTCTATTGGTAGAATCAGAGGTAGAAGAACTATTTCTCTTGATGGAAGGAACAAAACTAGTAATGTATTGTATGTTGAAGGATTGAAGCACAATCTTCTCAGTGTTGGACAGTTGGTGGACAAAGGCTATGATCTCCAGTTCAAGAATGGAAAATGCAAGATCTTTGAAAATTTTGGAACAAAGATTGCATCCAGTACTCAAACTAAAGGTAATATCTTTCATTTGGTTGGTACCAGTAAAAGTTGCATATTTGTTCAAATTGACCAAAGTTGGTTATGGCATAGGAGGATGTGTCATGTGAATTTTGATAATATCATTAAGATAAGCAATACTCAGGTTGTAAGAGATCTTCCAAAATTGGTAAAACCTATAATAGCTTGTGCAAAAAATGTCAGTTGGGTAAGCTAAGCAGAGTCTCATTCAAAAGTAAGGAATTGTCTTCTACTGGATTATTGGACTTAGTTCATACTGATCTTTATGGTCCGGCAAAAATCAAGAGTATTCAATGTGATAGATACTTCATGCTACTAATTGATGACTATTCCCGGATGATGTGGATAACCTTTCTAAAAGAGAAATCAAAAGCCCTTGAGAAATTCAAAATATTCAAGGCTATGGTAGAGAATAAAACCGGATTAAAGTTGAAGTGTCTGAGGTTTGATAGAGGTGGAAAATTCACATCCGGTGAATTCATAGAGTTCTATGAGAAACATGGAATAAAGAGATAGTTGTCTACTCTTATGACTCCATAGCAGAATGGAGTAGTGGAGAGAAAGAACCGGACCATCCAGGAAGCATCTAGGACCATGATGATGGAAGCAAATATTCTGCAAATCTATTGGAGAGAAGCTGTCAGCACTGCAGTCTATACTCTCAATCGAGTTCAAATCAGAAGCAATATTGGTAAGACTCCTTATAAACTTTGGTTTGGTATCACTCCTATTGTAAGGTATTTCAGAGTTTTTGGTAGCAAATGTTACATCAAAAGAGATGAAGACCTAGGAAAGTTTGATGCTAGAAGTGATGAAGGAATATTCTTGGGTTACTCTACTCAAAGCAAAGCATACCGGTGTTATAACAAAAGACTGAGAAAGATGATAGAAAGTACAAATGTAAAGGTTGATGAAGGAATTGAGAAACCCTCAAGGTTTTATGAATATGATGAAGATGATCAGAATGGTGTTCTGACTCAAGGATCCTAAGCCTCCTCTGTTAGTCAGATTCAAATTACTCCAGTAAATCAGGAAGAAGAGATGAGTGTCAATGAGCCTGATCAAGAATCAGAAGTGCAAGAAATTCCTAAAGTTCCCAGGTATGTAAGACGGAACCACTTTGAAGATCAGATCATAGGTGATAAAAGCAAAGGAGTACTAACAAGAAGGAGAATTGCTCAAGACTCAGAAGAGTATTGTTTGATTTCAAAGATTGAACCTAAGATAGTGAATGAAGCATGCAATGATGAAAACTGGACTAAAGTAATGGAGGAAGAGTTGGTGCAAATAGAGAAAAATCACACTTGGGATCTTGTTCCCAGACCTAGAAACAAGAATGTGATTGGAACCAAATGGGTCTTCTGGAACAAACTAAATGAAGTTGGTGAAGTAATCAGAAATAAAGCCAGATTGGCCTGCAAAGGCTACTCTCAAATAGAAGGAATTGATTTTGAAGAAACTTTTGCTCCGGTGGCAAGAATTGAAGTAGTCAGATTATTTCTTGCCTTTGCTGCCTTCAAGGATTTCAAGGTATATCAGATGGATGTCAAGTCTGTCTTCCTAAATGGTGACTTGGAAGAAGAAGTGTATATAGAGAAACCGGATGGATTTCAATTGTCTAATCGTGGTGATATGGTCTGCAAGTTGAAGAAGGCATTGTATGGATTGAAGCAAGCCCCAAGAGCCTGGTATGAAAGATTAGACAAGCATCTTTTGAAGATTAGTTTCAACAAAGGTACTACTGACAGTAACTTATATTACAAAATTGATCATGAAAACATCTTGATTGTTGAAGTGTTTGTTGATGATATCATTTTTGGAAGAAGAGATAGTATGTGTAAAATTTTTGCAAATCAAATGAAAACTGAGTTTGAGATGTCTATGCTTGGTGAAATGAATTTCTTCTTGGGTCTGCAAATCACTCAAACAAAGAAATGAATCTTCATTTCTCAGACCAAATATGTGAAAGAATTGTTGAAGAAATTTAGGATGGAAGATTCAAAGCCAATGAATACTCCCTTGGCAACCGGATGTAATTTGAGTAAAGATGATGACTCTCCTAAGGCAGACCAGACAAAGTATAGATCAATGATTGGAGGATTGTTGTATCTCACTCAAACTAGACCAGACATTATACAAGCTGTTGGTTTTGTTGCTAGATTCCAAGCTGATCCTAGAGAATCCCATGTCATGGCAATCAAGAGGATTTTTAGATATCTAAAAGGGACGTTGAGTATGGTCTGTGGTATCCTAGAGATCATGATTTCTCTCTTCATGCATATACAGATGCTAATTGGGCAGGAGATGTGGATGACCGGAAGAGTACCAATGGTGGAGCATTCTTTTTGGGGAAGAGATTGGTTTCTTGGCTAAGCAAGAAACAAGAGGCAATATCTTTGTCTACAACTGAAACAAAATATATTGCAGCAGGCAGTTGTACTCAAGTTTTGTGGATGAAGCAGATGCTAAGAGATATCAAAGTGGAATATGAGGAGCCCATCACAATTTTCTGTGATAATTCAAGTGCAATTAACATATCCAAGAATCCAATGTTGCACTCAAAGACTAAACATATATCCATTAAGTTTCACTTTTTGAGAGAGCAAGTGAACAAGAATGAAGTCAGATTGGAGTTTGTGCCCTCCAAGAATCAGATTGCAGACATCTTTATTAAACCTCTTCCTAAGGACTCTTTTGAGTATCTCAGGGAGAAGTTAGGGGTTATTGCCCCTCCGGTGATGAACTAAGGTGCACTAAGGTGCATCAGTCTGGTGGATATCACAGTCATATCTTGTGATCCGGATTGATGATGGGGAGCTGCTACTCAGGGGGAGCAGCAGTGATGATTCTAAGGTGTCAGAATTGCAAGTATGTGCCCTTTGCCATTGATGTCAAAGGGGGAGAGAAGACATGTGAAAAATAAGTGGTTGCTAATCAAAGGGGGAGCAGTAAAGGGAGAAAAGACATGTGAATGGTTGTTGCTGATAGAGGGAGTTGTGACAGTAAGGAGAAGTTCTTGTCTTGATGGTTAAAACAGTTTTTCACATCTTATGTTGCCATCAATGACAAAGGGGGAGATTGTTGCAAGTATGGGCCTAACTGGTGTTGTCATTGATATCAACATACTCTTGTTTCATTAATGATAAGGTGATGAGCCATGAGCTAAGGATATTGAAAAAATTAGTCTCAATTAGGAACAGTGAAGAACAGCGATGATAGTAAGGCAAAAGTCCAAGATAGGATGAGGATCAGAGGATGCGGATTAAAGGGTTTGTAGATATGTGTCTTTAGGTGATCCAGTAGAGATTTTAGATGTCCTCATGAAGATATGAAGAAGTTGTGGCTGCTCATGTAAAACCGGTTCTGGTAGGTGTTCAGAGGTGACAGAGTGTAACAAGAAAGGTCCGGTGAGATCCAGAAATGCATTTTCCTATTCTGTGGTTTTGAGGGAATGTTGAGGAAGTCTTTGTGGTGTATCAACTCAATTGGTTCATGGTTTTAAGGTCCGCAAGCATCTATTCCTTTGTGACAGTAATGACAGACTATGTTCTTGAGGTTCCGGATGAAGAAGAGAAGGATTTCAGTAAGCAGAAGAAGTGTGGATGTTCTTGGTGACTCAGGCAAGCTTGTGGAGGTCTTTGGATCATGCCCAGTTTGTGTTGGTGGTCCGCATTGAAGTTAGAGCTTAAAATTGAAGAATAACTTCTGGATGATGGTGTTCTTCTTGAGACAGGTCGACTGGATGAGTTATGCATCTTGTGGATGTTTGCCGACTTAGATGATCATTCCTAAGTTGATGCCTTATATAAATAATGGATTGCGAAGTTAGTTTGATGTTGTCCTTGTGGTGATGTGAGTGTGGTAGCAAGGAGGAAAGTGAAAGGCAGAGTAGAAGTATTGGGCTTAAATGGAACTGATTCAAGCATGGTGAAGATCATATTCTCTAGTTCATGTATGTGATATTTATTTCTTTGTAGACAATATGTCTCTTGTAGGCAGTGAGCCTCTTGTGACCAGTGTGCTCGGGCAGTGAGCCCTAATTGGCATGTGCCATTTTTTTCTTTCTATTCTTCTAACAGAGAATACAATCTTGGGTTAATCACCCTGTGGTTTTTCCCTTAACCGGGTTTTCCATGTCAAAATCTCGGTGTCTTATGTGTTGTGTTTCTGCTTTTGGTTTGAATATTTTATGCTTCATGATTAATATACTGCTAATCACTAAGAAGATTTAAGTGTTTAAAAGGAGAAAGTTTTGCACAACTGATTCACACCCCCCCCTCTCAGTTGTGTGCCCTAAGTCTAACACTAGTTAATGCATACTACATGTTTTGTTTACAAATTTGACAATTTCTCCACAAGACTACTTCAAACTTCATCCAAGCAATGCCAACATGCTATGAATGACTCCAAACATGAAATCCACTCCATTTTCATACTTATGGAGGGTCTGACCATAGTTGACCAACTAGGTCCTAATTGGCTACATGCACACAATTGGCACCAAGGCCTTACAAGATGATTGCATAAGACTTCAACATGCCTCAAGATGGTCAAAAGACCTTATTACAACTCAACAAGATGGTCTTCAAGACCTTATTGCAATTCAAACCAAAACATAGGAAGAAAACTCATGATAGGTTTCTTGGACCTATAGGTGCCCCTGCACCAATGTGACAAAATTCATACATCCTTTTTTCTTTGATGGTTGTCTATACCTTGTTCTAAAGATTTCATTTTGGCATAGGCAAGGAGGATGGTGGATAAGGTTGTGGAATTTGGATTTACATCTGCCAATTGCATTTGCTTGAAAGTTTGTTTTGTGCATTTGCTTGAAAGTTTCTAAAGCGTTTTTGAAAAAATCCATTTTGTGCATATCTTGCAATCATTGCATTCCATGAGACAACATTTCTTTGAGGTGTCATGTCAAATATTTTATGTGCCTTGTCCATGCTTCCACACTTTGCATTCATGTATCCTAGGACAGCTGGAACTACAACATCTATCAAAATTCCCATATCCTTTATGCTTTGATGGATGTCCATACCCTATTCCAAAGATCCCATATGGGCATAGACAAGGAGGATGCTAGCTAAGGTTGTGGAATTTGGCTTTACACCCGCCAATTACATTTTCTTGAAAGTTTCTAAACCCTTTTTGAAAAAATCCATTTTGTGCATATATCTTGCAATCATTGCATTCCATGAGACAACATTTCTTTTGAGGCATCATGTCAAACAGTTCACCTGCCTTGTCTATGCTTGATCACTTTGCATACATGTCTCATAGGGCAATTGCAACTACAACATCTGACCAAATTCCCATGTCCTTTATGCTTTGATGGATGTCCATACCCTATTCCAAAGATCACATATGGGCATAGACAAGGAGGATGCTAGCTAAGGTTGTGGAATTTGGATTTACACCTGCCAATTGCATTTGCTTGAAAGTTTCTAAAGCCTTTTTGAAAAAAATTAATTTTGTGCATATATCTTACAATCATTGCATTCCATGAGACAACATTTCTTTGAGGCATCATGTCAAATAGTTCATGTGCCTTGTCTATGCTTCCACACTTTGCATACATGAATCTTAGGGCAATTGCAACTAAAACATCTATCAAAATTCCTTTATCCTTTATTCTTTCATGGATGTCCATACCCTGTCCCAAAGATCCTAATTTGGCACAGGTAGGGAGGATGCTTGCAAAGGTTATGGAATTTCATTTTACATGTGCCAATTGCATTTGCTTGAAATTTTATATATTCCTTACTTTTTCATGAAAATGGATAAACTATGTTTTCATCTTATAATGGATAATGGATGTGTACATGTTTGCTATCAATAATAATGGATGTGTTCTTTGTACAATTTTCAAGAAATGTGAGGGCTGAAGTTACATTGCCTCGTAAACTTTACCTTCTTGTCCTTCATTACCTTCAAGTAGACTTGTTTCCTCACACTCACTAGTTAATGAGTGAAATTAGCTACAATTCAGAATATAAATTATGTAAGTACATGTGATAACAACACTCTTATAGATCTAATGCAAATTTCTCATTACCTACATTGACTGTGCATTTGTCTTTCTATTAGAGAGAGAGAGGTTTGGCATGATTCACATATCCTCATTTCACATTCTATATGGTTTCTATGCTTTGCATATCCTCATTTCACCTTTCTACATTTTCTTTACACCTACCACTTTGCATACATGTCTATCAAGGCAATTGCAACTACAACATCTGACAAAATTCCCATATCATTTATGCTTTGATGGATGTAATTAGAACACATTCCATACCTTGTGGGTTGAATTGACTGTGTCAATGTGTCGGTGTGGATGGGTGAATGCTAGGGAGGTGTCTTTTCAGTGGCAAAGCCTTCTGGTCATTATTGACTACATCTAACGCAAACAATCTCTCATGATCCCTAAGACAAAAAAGGTGTCAAAGTTTGGACTGGATGTTCCGTCAAACTGTGACACCTAGGAACATCTTCTTTACATGTATAGGTGGATGTCAGGTCCACCTACAAATACCTTGATTTTTTTTTAAATCAATTTCGTTTGCCTATGGTGGCAAGGAACACATTGTTTCAAAATGCTTCAATTTCAAGCAGTGGAAAGGTGCTAGGAGTGAGATTTTGCATTCCACAGCTCATGAAACCGAACTGGCTGCACCAACGCATTGGGGTGGGCGGTTAAATGCTAGGGGAGGTCTCTTTTTGTCCGCCAAGTGTTGCAGTCGTGCGGGACAGAAGGCTACCGACAAAGTCACTTAAAATCCCTAAGAGAAAAAACACTGCCAAACTTTGATGGAGCAGTTCTCAAAATTTGTGGAAGCTGGGAATGTTTCGTTTAGACCTACAGGTATGCATGGGGTCCATCCACAATAAGCTCCCCTATTTTGGTCAACTCCAATCCATTTGACCATGTTGAAATCAAATGCATTCTTGCAAAATGCTTTCGTTTCATGCAGTGGAAAGGTGCTAGGAGTGAGATTTTGCATTCCACAACGTGTGGGGCTGAACTAACTACACTAATGCATCAAGGTGGGTAGGTAAATTCTAGGGGAGATCTTGTTTCATGCGCCAAGTGTCTCAGTTGATCGGGGCAGTAGGCTATCGGCAAAGTCACTTAAGATCCTAAGAGCAAAAAATTGACAAACTTTGATAAAGTAGTTCTCAGAATTTGTGGTAGCTAGGAATATTTTGTTTAGACCTACAGGTGCATGTGGGGTCTATCCACAATAACCTCTCATGGTTTTGGTCAAATCTAATCCGTTTGACCATGTCGAAATCAAATGCATTCTTGCAAAATGCTTCAGTTTCATACAACAAAACCTTGCCAGGTGCCATATTTTTTGTTCTTCTCATTGTGGGGCTGAACCAACCATGCTAACACATCAGGGTGGAAGGGTAAATGCTAGGGAGGTCTCTTTTTGTGCACCAAGTGTCGCAGTCATTCGAGGTAGCAATCTATCGACAAAGTCACTTAAGATCCCTAAGAGCAATAAACTGCCAAACTTTGACAAAGCAGTTCTCAGAATTCATGGTATCTAAGAATGTTTTGTTTAGACCTACAAGTGTGTGTGGGTCCATCTATAATAACCTCTCCCAGTTTTGGTCAAATCCAATCCGTTTGACCGTGCAGAAATCAAACACATTCTTGCAAAATGCTTCAATTTCATGCAGTGGAAAGGTGCTAAGAGTGAGATTTTGCATTCCACAGCTTGTGGGGCTGAACCGATTGCACCAACGCATCGGGCTAGACAGGTAAATGCTATGGGAGGTCTCATTTTGTGCACCAAGTGTCTCAAACGTTTGGGGCAACAAGCTATCGACAAAGTCACTTAAGAACCCTAAGAGCAAAAATTGTCAAACTTTGACATAGTAGTTCTTAGAATTCGTGGTGGCTGGGATTGTTCCATTTGTACCTACAGGTGCATGTGGGGTCCATCCAAAAGAGGTAATGCACCAAATTTATAATGTTTAACTAGAACTGACATAACACAGTAATGATTTCAAAGGCTGAATAAACTAACATAGACTCATCCAATCTTTAACAGAGGCCAAAAAATAATGTTGAAACTTATAAGGGGACCGTTTTATCCATAGAATAAATGAGCAACATTCAAATAGGCACAATGTAAAAGAAAATGAGAGAGGCAGAATCAGTTCCTTATATTAATCACAAAGGTCAAATAATCATTACAAAAGACAGACAATTTGTTACAGAAGAGATAGACACAAAATAACCATTTACATTCATTGGTGATCCACTATTAGAGACAACAAAGGCTTTTCTTTGAGTCGATGAATCATATTTGACTAGTTCTTGTAGATGCATTACAAGGTTCGTGACAACAAATTATCTAACCAGCGTAACAACCCCGAAGAATAGCTAACCCACAACCATAAAAACATTTGTTTTAAATGCATATATAACTTTTAAAAATCATTGTAGCAGTCATGGACATGAAAGGAGAAGTCAACAAGAAAAGAATGTTGCCCATACTACAATAACTTCATTTTGTGTCCTTAGAGCACATCCACATGGCTCTGCCCATGAAATCCGCTAAAAAGGAGAGTCCACCCATGCCCTAGGTACAAACAATTTAATGCAAATGGGGCTATAGTGGCATGGGGAGGCGAGAAATCCATCTTCTACAAGTAATTGGGCTCCGAAGAAGCATTAATGGCGACCAGGAGGGTCACTAAGCAGTCTTGTCATGTCTTGAACAGTAGAAAATGCACCAGGAAGGCAAATGGGTTGAGCCCCGACTACTTGGGCTTCCTCTGATTAGTCTTCCACCAATCGTGGCTTGAAAAGGTGAAGGAGGAAATCCCAGCCTCTGAAGTTTGAGAAAGGAAATAGTCAGGCCTTGGAGGTTGGGCCTTCATTGTGCATTGTTCTTTGGAAAAAGGAAGCACTTGACCTCCGCCTCTGCAACACTTAGCCAAATTTGAGAACTCGGCAGAGATCTGGCCTCAAGCCTTCTACCCTATGGCTTCCACAAGAAAAGGAAGAAGGAAGAAAACCCCGACCTCTACTACTGAATAACTTAGTTGAAAAAGTTTGTCAGAGTTCAAACCTCAGGCCTTTCACCTTTTGCCTACCAAAAAACAAGAAAGAAGAAGGACCCCCCACCTACCAAAGTCCTAAACACTTAGAACATTGGAAATAGTGGACTTCGGCCACCAGGCCTTCCTCCTTCCACCTTCTACAAAAGAAGACAGAAGATGAAACATTTGTTCCCCAGCACCCGAAATACTTAGGAATATTTACAACTGCTTGGCAGGCAAACGGAACTTCGACCTTTCACCTTTCAATAGAAAAGAACAAGGAAGAGTGAACCCCTAACCTCTGGTGCCTAAAATACTTAGGCGAAAAACAAGTGACCAAGGCAAAGTTTGGGGCCGACATACATGGCATGGTGAAGAGGAGAAGCTCAAACTCTGAAACTCCAAAAAGGGAAAAAAAATACAAGAAAAACTTAGGATTTTGGGGACTTAACCATTTTGGGGGACTTTTTCCTTGTAAATCAAAGGGAAAACATTTAGAAATTCATGGATCCTTGGGCTATTTGGCCAGAAAGAAAAATAGGATAACAAGAACAAAGGCAAAGGCTTTGGCCTCCATGAGCAAGGCAACCTTGATCCTTTGCAAGTCACATCAGGTAGCGACCCTCATGGGATAGGTTATGCCCCCTAAGATGAAAATGTAATGCTATTTGTGATAACTGTAATCTCATTGGAAATACTTCCCATGATCTTAATGATATTGATGTAGGCCCCACTTATAGTCCATTCAAAGAGCTTGCCACCACTAACTTGGTCGATGACACCACTATCCTCACCATCTCCTTAGACCTTCAATATCTTGAGCTTATTGATTGCGACCAATGTGACCCTCCAGCATTTGGTGTCTTCTAGAATGATGAAGCCATCATGGAACTTATGAATCTTTAATATGGGCAAGTGCACCAAGTTGGTATACAAAAAAGTGGCCAAATGAGTAATTTTTGTAATAATGTGCTCATGTTATGTTTAAATGGCCATAATGCGCTTGTTTTATGGCTTGGTGAATACCAAGCCATAACATGATTGCATTTTGTGGTCCACAAAACATGAGTGTTTTTTGGTCCACAAAACGTGAGAACACTTGCCCATTGCATTGGTTGAAAGTTTCTAAAGACTTTACACATTTTGTTGAACACAAAACATGAGAATACTCTTGCCCATTGCATTTGGTTGAAAGTTTCTAAAGACTTTTCAACAAATCCATTTTGTTAGTATCCTGCAATTAGGGCATTCCATGAGAACACATTTGTTTGAGGAATTCTATCAAACAGTTCACGTAACTTGTCTATGCTTCCACATTTTGTATCTCTATCTCTATCTCTATCTCTCCCTCTTGATATATCTATCTCTCATTGTCACTCTCCCACTCTCTATCTCTCCTTATATCCCCCCTCTCTCTCCCTCTCTATCCATATCCCTAAATCCCCCCTCTCTCTCAATGTCTCTATCCTCCATCTCTTTTTCCTTTCTCTCTCCCCTCTCTATCCATATCCCTCAATCTCCCTTACCTCTCCCACTCTCTATATATATCCCTCAATCTACCCCTATGTATCCCCTCTCTTTATCTATATCTCTCTATCTCCCCCATCTCTCTCAATGTATTTATCTTTCATTTCTCTATATTAGTCCCTCTCCCTCCATCCCTCTCTCTATTTCTCCCTCCCTCCCTCCCTCTCTTTATCTTCTAATCTCCCCCCTCTCTCTCCCCTTCTCTCCACCTCTCTATCTCTATCTATGTTTCCCTATCTATCTCTCCACCTCTCTCTTCAAGGATTGTAGCTTCAAGGATCGTGATCTATTGGATCATAGTGGCTATGAGAGCTCCTGAGGTAGCATTTCCTATGTTTTGTATTTCTCCATCATGAGGTGGGTTTTGTTTAGTAAGTGAGGGTTGAGTAGTCACATTGGTTCTTTCCACAAGGAAGCTTTCTAGTACTCCTTGGCATGTTTCATCTCATTCATGTCAATAATCTATATGGGGAGCCTCTCATGCTATACAAGATTATTCTAGGTCTTTCTCTAAGAGTCTCACCTCATTATCGATTCAAGTGGTAGTGTCTTTGTAGTCTGTGATGGGATGATCCTAATCATGGATTTTTTATCAGATGAGCACTTGAGTGCTCTAATTTGATCTAGGTTTGGTTGATTCATAGTATCTTGGTTCCAAACTAGGTTATCAAAAGTGATGAAGTTATGCAGTCATTGTTGTCCACTATTCAAGTTAACATCTTTATAATCATACCTATTTGAGATAGGTGCTAATGGATTGGGAAGGATGTACCAGTCGAATGAAGGAGGGCTAGCTAGGTCTAAGGGACCATATCCCTATTATGTTATTGGTCTAGAAATATTCAAGGGTATCATAAGTACCACAAAAAATGGGAAGTCAAGGTGGGTGAAAGGTGGAAGAAAGAAAATGAGAGGGCTTGTCTAGAAGGATTTTCCTTTCATGTTAGTTTCACCAAAATATGTGATATTCTAAATTTTCTCATCACCAAAAGTGAATGAGGTGGACTCAAAATAGAACATGTAATATGTGCTACATCTGTATTGATGGTATGGATTGAATTACTCCTCTTCAAAAAAATCTAGCTAAGCAAAGGAGAATTTGGCTAATCACTCTTGTCTCATGGAAAGAGGATCTCATAGATAGTAGTGATATGATTGTGTGGAATGGGAGTCATGCCAATAAGTCCATTCACTTCACGAGGAAGGAGTTCCTAGTGGTAGACTATGGTGTTGTTTTGAGGTGTTGAATGTGGAGTGGTTGTCACTTGAACTGTTAGAGTGAGTGAGAGAGAGAGGGTATGATGAGGTTGTTGTAGTTTTCTTTAATTCATCATCATTTAATTTATCAATTCAGAGGTGTCGACCTGGAGATATCTGCGGTGAGACTCTCTTGAGTGGGGTTTGGAGTGGAGTCTGAATCTTGTGGTATGGATGGATTGAATCGGTTGTTAAAGGAATCTTACTGGAATTCAAATTATCCTACTTGCTGAAGGAAACACACATGCAAGAAATTGAAACTACTCTAATTGCTTTGGAAGGAAACACACGTGTTTAAATGGAAACTATGCTAATTGCTTTGGAAAGAAACACATATGCTTTAATGGAAACTATTTTAATTTCTTGGAAAAGAAACACACGTGTTATAATTGAAACTACTCTATTTGCTTTGAAATGAAACTTAGATTAACTACATCAAAATGTATCTTATCAATCCACAACAATCAAATGCTCTAAATAAAACAATGTTGTTTCACATAATAATAAATACTTCTTTTTGGTATTTTCAAAATTTAAAGGACAAACCTGCAGGTATTTAAACGTCTTAAAACATTCACACAAAAGAATATCATAATAGCTAACACTAACGCATGGTACACTGACAGTAAAAAGAAAACATAGAGATAAATATCGAGAGATCTCCTCCTAGTTGGGGAAGCGAGCCCTACTTTCCCAGCTAGAAATGATCCTCTTGAATTCAAGCAACTTCAACAAAAATTCTCTTTCATATGCATTAAAGATAATCCTAGATGGGCATGGATACACGAGTGAGCAAGAAGATTTTCTCCTTGACGAAAAATAGTAATACTTAACTAAAAACTGGAACTAACTAAGTGAGACTACCAAGCTCCTACTTATATATCTAAGCCTTTATTGAAAGCAATAACTATACTAGTTCCTAGCTACAGCGAACATGGACTGAACCAGTTGGTTTATTTAATACATTAGCATTTCCTTTGCAATCTAACTTTAGATCAAGAATTCATATCAATCTAATTATCAATAGTTAAGTAGATCCTTGAAGTGGCGTGGGTGCTCACTGATGGTTACTTTAGTTATTATAAAACAAAGTGACATGTGGACTTGGACTTTCAGAGTTTGTCAATAAGTTGCATTTATTGAAGTGAATAGCTAGATGTGTTGTTGAATTTGCATCATTTGATTCTTAAATGACCCTTGGATTGACCTAATTAGTCATCGAATCAAGGGGAGGATGACTCTCTTGTAGCACTGCAGGAATCTGGAGCTCTCCAAGGTTTGGGTTCTTCATGAAAGAAGTGGCTCCAGAGGGATCCAGAGGCCTCTGGAAAGCCCTTCACTGTATTCCTCATGCAATCACACACAACTTGGACAAGAATTCCATAAAATATGAATTTGAAAATAGAATTCATGGTAATCAGTCAAAAGATTTCATCTAAAGAAATAAATACTAAACATGCTTCTACAAGATGTGTCATGTTGAAATTCCCAATTTCCAGGTCTTAGAGTTGCAAAATCATGTCAAATTCCACAAGGTTTCACTAAGGGGTTAATATGCCTTCACCCTGATACATGTTCCTGACACCTTAATTTGGCTAATCTAAAACCCTAAAAAATGGCTAAGTCTGAAATCTAGTGGAACCTCAAAAATCTAGAATTTGCATATGAAATCCTATGGATCTAGAACCTATCTCAAACATCCTGACAGCATATTTAAAAATATTTAAAGTATAAGAAATTAACTTATACTTAAATATATTTTTAAATATACTCTACCCAGGGACTTTCAAAAAATTGAACTTTACTACCTTTTGCACTAATATCCAGTGCCACTAGATATCAGCGCAAGACCCCCCTTTGCACACTTAGCGCTAAAATGGGTTTCTACTAACTTGCACTAAAAATCACTTCTACTACCTTTGGTCAGTAGGACCTAAAATCAACGCTAGGTCAGTAGACACTCAAATCAGCGCTAGCACTAAAAACATCTTGCACTGCCTTACGCTAAAAAAGCATCTACTGTACTTGTATAGTAGCACCTAAAATCAGCACTAAGTTAGTAGGACCCAAATCAACGCTTTTTGCCAATCTAGGCCAAAAAAACTCATTTTTTTAAGGTGCAAATTGGATTTTTATGGTGAATTTGAATTGCACATCTATTTATCACATAATGATGGATATTTTTAGCAGGTTTATGAGGATTTTGAGCACATTTTGCATTAATTAATGCTACTACACCTGGATGTGCAGTACTCCACAAAAATCCTGCTTTTTGTAGAGAAGGCCATAAAAACATGAAAAAAGCCTCCAAATGAATCCTAATGGCCACAAAAACTTCCCAAATTATTATATTGGCCAAATGGGTACTTGAAAATGATGAAAAATGCAGAAAATCTTATGAAAATCACTAGATTTGTGAATTTGTTGATAAGGAAGCAACATTGACAAAAAGTTGTTCTAGACTTATCCATGGCTGCAAATGGACATATTTTGATAAATTTTGATGGAAAATGATTGTTTAAGATGAAATTGATGCTTGGCTTTGTGAAATGTAGGTCTGAGAGGACACAGGAGCTTGTTGGAGGTTGTTGGAGCTGTCTTGGAAGGATGAACACCCGAAGATGCAATGTTGTCCCAGATATGCATAACCATCATTTTTACCAGCCCAATTGATGTTGCACCTGCAAGAGGAAGTCAGTATGATGTCCAAGATGGTGGAGATGAGTCCCACGAGCTAGAAGATGTTGAAGATCGTGTCTAATTCCTTGCTATTCCTAGAGATCCAATCCAATGTCCAGAACATGTTCATAACTGCCTACACTTGTTCCAATAGTCAAGTCATCAAAAGTTGAACCCAGCAAGCATCTAGTTGAAAGTGCCTACATAAAAAATATGCCACATACTCTTCTTTACTAGTCAACACATCGAAAAAGTTATTTGTCCTATTTAACAACTCAAAAATGACAAGTGACAAGATGATCCAGTCAACATGAGCAATCTCGTCAGTCCACATCAGCTCACATTTTCACATGTCATATGACTTCATTTTGACTTCCTTTCACTTGGGAAATTGGCTCTTTATCATGTACAACCAAATGGGTATCTATTTTGTTCAGATTCAATGTATTTGCAAGTTGTATTTAGTCTTTTTCCTACAAGACAAATACAAATCCAAAAATGTTACAAACTATTGTACCAAATTAAATGTTATGTAATTTGAACCCTTGGTGTTGAGTTAATCTCCACCGTCTATTGAAAAACTCAGTATGGTGCCTTGTCTATAAAAGGGTCATCCTCTTCTCTCATTGTAAGTAAGACTTGATGCTGAATTGTTGACATTCTGTCATTTGAGATTAATACAAAGCAAGTTTCTGCAGTTTTCCTAAGAATTTGTTCATTTGTGTTATCAATTTGGTTCTCATGGTTCACTTCATGATCTGCAATTAATTAAATGTGTTGTTGCAATGTTAAGTGAATGTTAAGGGTATTTGATGAATGTTGAGGTCCATACTATTATTTGCTTGTTGTAAGCAGTTGTGCATAGTTAGCCTAGGCCACTGAATTGAGCATAGTTCAATTGCATTTCATAAGTTAGATCACACCATAATTTGGGTATTTAATGAATGAATGTGATATAAAAATCATTAGCTTCCTTTGAAGATAGCATCATTTTTAGCAACATTGTGGTTTTGTAACCTAGTAAAATAGAAAGTGGTTAATGAACAAGTATTTGTCTACCCACTGCATTCTCTAATATTGTGGTTGTGTTGATGTATAAAATTACGCAGGTTCTAACACCAACATGGGAAGTTTCAAGAATGTGGAACTTGCTACTTGAAACAACCTCCAGATTTTAAAGAAGTTGGCTCTTCTCTATTTCAATTGGATTTTGAGCAAAGGGTAAGAAATTAACAAGATTACATATACAATTAAGCAAATCTAACTATGGTGATGCGCCTGAGTAAAAGTATCCCCTTCTATTTAAGCACAGTGAAACTATTCTCAAGATACAATTATATTAAAGAGCAGATACTACATGATTAACATAAATAGATAGAATGAATATAATCAAAGACTCACAACCAAATACTTTGCAATGACACAGATAATATCAACCAAGGCACATAACAGAGTTCTTCTCATTAATCTTCTAGCAACATAAAAGGCACAGATACATGCACAGTTACATTAACTTTCTTATCAAGAACAACAAAATAAAGGCAAAATGACATAAACTGGTCACAGCAAAGTCTTTGACTTCTCCTTTAGATTCTAACTACAAACTTATATAAAATCCGTGAATATATTCTCAAAAATATATCTATGTCTGTGTCTCGATCTATTACAAATACTGCATATTTATAATCATAGATCCAACCCAAGATTGCCTGTAACAACCGAATCCTTAACGGCCCAACAGAACTAAAGATAACTAGAAGTTCCTAACGGTTACGATCCTCTGAATCTGCAATAGTCCTCCCTTCTAAACACTCATTGGCTGGGGCAAAATATATGTGGCACAACTCCTTCACTGAGACACAGACACATGGCGAGACCCGCGCGCTTATAACTGAAACAAAACTGTGGCCCACCATTCTTTATACTAGCATCAACATGATACGGAAAGAAACACACGGCATCATCCGCAGCAAACTTAAAAGACACATGACGCCCTCTGCACAAAACATAGAAACTTTTGGGACTGCCTCCGCAAGCGACACATGGCAACACCCACAGCATTGTTGAAACAAAATATACTATTGAAATTATCTAGCATGTGGCGCGCTCCGCATAAAACTTAATATTTGAAACAATATTGTGGCTTTGACTCTGGCTTTCACACTTGGCGGATTCTGCATAAAGCATTAGAAACTCACACAGCAACATTTGAAACCCGCACAGAAGCAAAATAAGACCCACGTTGCAACATTTGAAAACCCGCAAACTAAACCACAACTGAAACAAAATGTAGAGTTTTTGACACTCTACAGTTCTTGGCGACCATCAGGACTTCTAAGCCTGCTCTGAAAGAAGCCAAAACTAGAAAAAGGTATGTATTGAAAATACAACTTAGAATCATAAATTTTGCAATGTTGTCTGATAAATAGACCATTCTGAATCGGAGAGCCCCTTGTCTCCTCTGTAAATCTTGAAAAGAAAAATCAAGATTAATTATATCTTTATGAGAAAAAGTTTACAAAATTTGTACTATAGCCTTTAATTGAAATTCTAGCTCGGCCATGGGTATCAACATAGCTTCAACTTCCTTGACTGATGATGAATCACTTAACCCTTGGAAAATTGTCTGATCTTTTTGCTTAGTCAAGAGAAGAGCCTTGATGTCATCAATCATCAACATTGTGTTACTATCTGGGAAAGGTGAAGGAAGCCCCAGTTGCACCAAATCTTCTATATGTTTCTTCATATTTTTCACTCCTTTCACTGTATCTAGGAGCTCCTGACAATTTGTGGCCGCAGAGTTACAACTCAAAACCTCACTGACCTTCTTAGCAGTGACCATTCTATCATTGATACCTGTTGTTGATAATGTCTCATCTATTGTGTCATACAACTTCTTCAATAAAAGTTGAGAGTCAGAAACCCTCAATGAAATAGTTGACAAGGTGGCCTACACCGAAGTTTCTACTTTCTCACACAGCTGCTGAACATTTAATAGAAAAGTTAAAGATGGCCTTAGCTAGATAATCTCCTCAGAGATTCTCTTCCATACTAAAATATATAGCTCTTTTACCAAATTAAGAACTCCATCATTTCCTGGCCTATTAGCCAGCTCAATTGTCAGTTGTTTTGTTCTTTGTTGCTCAACCAGGAGTTGTGCCTGAATTGCACCATTAGCATTTTGCTCATTCAATAACTTTTGTTGTAAGTGTGTGGCCCGTTGCAACTTATCTTGATATTTCTTCTCCAAAGTGGCTTTCTCCTGTCTCAAAACAGTCACTGCAGCTTTTTCTTATGCTAGTTCAGACTTAAGAGAAGCATTATGGGACTATACAGCCTGATGTATCTACAAAGAAATAGTATTTTGCAACTGTTTGTTCATATTATCAATCTCATTCTTCTTAGATTGAATCTCCCTAGCAAGATTGTTGTTATTCAATTTCTCTTGGGCCAAATCATTTTCTACTTTCTGTAACTTCTTGGACACTTTCAAATAGTCAGTTGCAATAGCATATGCAGTTTCATTTAGTAGCTCAACCCTGTCATGTGGCCTAAAAAGAGACATATCCATAGCCACAACATTCATAGCATAATCCTAGGGCTGCATTTGTTCATTAGGTTTCACCACATTTGGAGACAAATGTGTAACTGTCAATGATTGTTGAATGGGGTCATAAAGTGACCTCATGTGTGCCACAATAGGGCTCTTGTTTTCCTTTTTCATCTTTTTATCCATCCTGGCCTCTCTAGCCCTTTTTGTTGTGTCTGCTTGGGCTTGGAATGTAGGAGGGGATGCAATGTAACCTCCAGCAAAGGGGTGACCTTGAGGCAAGCCATAGGGAATAGCAGATAAATGTTGGCTAGGGGAAACTTGAGGAGGGGTCCTTTTAGGCACAGATGGAGAAAATAATGGTAATGAAATGGCCTGTGAAGACATGGCCTGTGAACTAGCAGTTGTGGCAAGGGTTGATGTAAGCACAACAGAAGTGGCAGGGATAATGAATGTCTGGCTAATTGGGATTGCCACTCCTATAGTAGAAGAAAGAGATACAAGAGAAAAGGGAGAAGAAACACTTACTTGAGCGACAGAAGAGGTGACTAGCAGTTGTTGTTGATGTGGTTCTATTTCTTCCTCTTCTTCTTGTAGGTACAATTTCCTATCTTTCCTAGGTCTTTCTCATGTTTCATTTGTTTCTTTCTCTTCAACATTTACCACCACTGGTGGTTACAAAGGAACAATTCTAGAATCCCCAGATGCTGAAGTTGTTTGGGTCCCTAGAGTTGGTGATGACACTACACCTTTTTGCTTCTCTAAGGTGCCAAGGGATTGGAGCCATGAAGATGGAGGAGCAGTAGATGAGGCCTGTCCTGTTTCTTGCATAATTTGGGCCGACTCTGTTTCTTCTTCTGTCTCCTCACTCTTCCTCTGAATTCTACTTGTGTCTGGACTTGAGACTGCGGAGGGATGCCACTCATCCCAGATTGATTCCCATTTTTAATCACTCTCAACATTCCCAAATGAATGTGTAAACTCTAAAATTTCTTGCCTATATTTCCAATAGGCTTCAATTTTTTCTGCTCTCCAGTCTTGGGCTTTTAATGCTTTTCTCAGACCAGCAGTCATTTTCATCTTAGGGTCATATTCCTTCTCTTTGACATAAAATGTTTCCCATGGCCTAGGCCCCTCATAGGGCAAATCAATTAATTCAACATATAGATCTGGGTTATCTTCTTTCGGATTCCTCCGGTCCTCCCAGAAAGGACGACCCTCATGTACCATTTTAGCACGAACCTTATTATTTATGATCCAGGAGGCTAGAAAACTATCTAGGTCATATTTCCATTTATCTTCTATGATGATGAAACCTAGGGCAGCTAACTTTCTTAATAAGAGGTTCTCTGCACCTCTAACTTCAAGTGTCATGTTTTTCCTGGCCCATGGGACATCATACATCTTTTTCTTTCTCCTCTTATGGCCAAAGTCATTATCAACCACAGACACTTGCCGGGTCACTTCTAAAAATACGACCCTAGGGATCAATACTTTAGGTAATAGCACGGGTTCCCCATTGAAACCTTGGACTCTAATTATTGTATTATGTGCCCCAAATAAATAATCATAGGGAATTGGGTAATTGATTATAAAACCCCTCATACTCTGTGTCATCCTATGTTCTACAGGCTCAGGGATTAACTAGCAAAAAGTAGGGGTGACAAAATGTTCCCAAAACTCATAAGGGTCGGAGACTTCAGATAACACATGTGTCCATGCAGACACAGGGATGGTTTTATTATGACCAAAATCCAGATCATACATATTTAAATGCATATGATGTGCAAAAAGACTATAGTTCTGATACAGCATAAAATGGAATAGGAAAGCAGAATACCTGAAAACTCGCCTTGTCTTGAAATTTGTAAGCTGATCAATCATGGCGTTGGCAATTTGTTCTGAAAAATCCAGCTGGTACTCTTGTGATTTATCCACGGTTTTCAATCTGAAAATGATTGCCAACTGTCAGTCATGGACTGTGTTATCCTCCCTCATTCCAAAAATGAAATCTATCATTGAAAGTGCCTCCTGAACATTTTGACTAAATTGTGCCCACCCAGTGGGTAGTGTGGGCATATGAGTATTATCTTCTCCCAACTGCATCTCTGAATTAAGGAACTTCACTTTGTTAATTATATTTGCCCATGTGTTTTACATTTTGGCAACAGTTGGAAATGTGGTTGTTCTATCATGCTGCAAGGCTAGCATGTCCCTTATGGCCTTGGGTGTAATATGCAGTATGAAAGGGCCCTGTTGGATGGTATTTGATGGTGCGTGAAATAGTTCTGCACATAACTCGATTAACTCAAGGCACAAGTACACATTTGGGACCAGGAACTGTGTCAATTGCAAGGTCCATATCCTCATATCAAAAGTCTCGGACTGCCCGTTGTTTGCTTAGAGAATGCACCTTTGATGTGCCCTCTCCCAGAGACTCTTGGTGTTCTTTTGAAGGGGTGTTTCGTATATGCCATCTGCATAGTCTTTCACCTGTTTTGGGTTGACAGAAAACCCCACTTCAGGAACCCTTGTTCTTGGATAAGTTTTCCTTGGTTGCACGGGTGCCGAAGCATATGATTTGTTGTTCAACAATTTATGTATTGACTCATAAATTCCAAGTCCCTCTTGTGGTGACTGTGTCTCAAACATATCTGTATCTTTGCAAGGAGAATGCATGAAGCTTTGACATAGAAAAGAATGAAACTATTTAACCAGAGTGATACTTAGCTAAAAAGGCACTTGCTATGGACAGAATTCGAACGCAACAGTGATTCAAAGTAGAAAGATAGAAGCAAATGATGGCTACACTTAGGACTTAACACTAACTCATTGGGGGTTTACAGAGATCATTTATCTTATTAATGGCATTAATGCCAAGAAATAGCTAGTGTATCTTTTTGAAATCCGTATGGAACAGAGTGTCAGATATGTTACAGGAGTGGCTATCTTTCTGAAAAAGCGTGTACTTTCAGGGACTTTCAGGGAATTTTAGGCATTGTCGAACAACCTTAATAAATGCTAGACCAAAAGAGAAGGGGCTTTGCGCTACTGACACGTGTTCACCGAACACTTATTTGAAAAGGAAAGCAGGAAAAGAAAGCGGGAAAACAGGAAAGCAAGAAAAGGAAAGAAAACTAACTATGATACATTATGAGCCCCTCCTTAATTGAAATGTTTCAGAAAGATCCCATGTACCAAAATCTCTTCGGGTTCTCCATCCATGGTCTCCAACTCAAATGAATTTTGTTGCTTGCAGGAACGAATTTTATAAGGACCCATCCACAATGATTCGAATTTGTTGTGTCGACCTGGCTAGCAACTCTTTCATCCCATTTCAATACTAGAGAGCCAACCTCAAAATGGGATTTGAAGTCTTCTTATCAAACTAGTCCTTAACCATTTTCTGATGTTTTATTAGTGACTCATGTGCCTTTTCCCTATTCTCTTGAACTTCCAACCGTTCAGCAAGTCTAACTTGCATGGGGCCATTCTCTTCAATTTCTATTTGTTTTAACAATTGCAGAGTAGGGATCTCTAAGCTTAGTGGCATTACTGTTGGTTTACCATAAACCAATTCATAGGGAGACATTTTAGTCACTTGCTTTGGTGTGATCATGTTATCCCGTAGTGTTGTATTAAGTAACTTATGCCACTCTGTGATAATTGGTCCCTATCCTTTTTATGAGTCTGATAAGGTTCTTGTTAGTGGACTTTGCCAAACCATTACCCTGAGGGTAATAATTTGAAGAAGTTTTCAAATAAATCCCATTCCTTAATGCAAACTCAGATAATTTGGCTCCCAAAAATGCTCTAGCATTATCTAATATGATGGTACGAGGAGGACCAAACCGAGCAGTTATGCCTTCTAGAAATTCTAATATGACCTTTTATGTTGCCTCTTTGAGTGGTATTGCTTCACTCCACCTGGTAAAGTAATCTGTTGCTGTGAGAATCCATTTGTGTCTTATACTTGACACTGGATTGATCATGCCAATAAAATCCAAACCCCATTGAGCAAAGGGTTCATCCACAACTATGGGACTTAGAGGCATTGTTGTATTTTTCTTTTTGCCTGTATAAAACTGACAAGCCCTGCATTCTTTAACCAACTGATGACAATTTGTAAACAGAGTGGGCCAGAAATATCCTACTTGTGTTACTTTGATTGCAGTGGTCCTTGCTAAAAAATGTCCACCTGAAACTCTGTGGTGTAATTCATGTGGTATACTTTGAGCTTCATCCTTCTCTATACATCTTAAGAGTATACCATCAACATTCCTTATGAATAGAATACGATCAATTAGTACAAAATGGGCCCCTTGTTGCCTATAGTACCTTTTCTTGTCATGGGAGAGCTCATTTGGGAAAATACCATACTTCATAAATTGTATCCTGTTTTTGACCCAAGAGTCTTGGTCAACCTTTTGGAGTTTCAATACATTTTCTCTTTCTGTTTCTTCAGTCACTGTTCTCTCCATGTCTTGGGTCATATATTGGCACAATCCTTTGCCTTTGACTAACTTGGTGTGTCTTACTTCTACATCATATTCCAGAATCTTCGTTATCCAATTGGCTCTTTTCTTAGTGATCTCACCCTCCATAATATATTCTCTTACACTGGGGTGGGCCACTAATATCAGAATCTTATTTTATGTTACCAAATGTCTAAACTTTTTGAGGGTTTTCACCATGGCATATGGTTGCTTCTCCACAAAATTATATCTAGACTCATATTCCCTGAGAGTTTTGGAGAAAAAAGCTATTGGATGCTCTCCTTCCTGTTGATCATCTTTCTGAGTTAGAACAACAGCAACATTGAATTCTCCCCCATACACATACATTATAAAAACCTTAGAAAAATTTGGGTTTCTGAGTACTGGGGTTGTTGAAATGGCTTTCTTGACTTCTTCAAAAGCCTGTCTTCCTTCGATGGTCCATTTGAAACTAGATCTTTTTTAAGCAACAATGTCATTGGTCTTAATAGACCTACAAATTTAGATATGAATCAGCTAACAAAGTTGATTTTTCCTAGAAAGGATTGAATTGCTTTCTTGTTGACTGGTAGAGATAGATTCATTATGGCTGTGACCCTTTCTATTTCAATGGAGACCCCTTCCTTTGACACTATATGCCCTAGAAGTTTACCTTGTACAGTAAAGATGCATTTCTTGGGATTCAGAGATATTCCAAACTCTTGACATTTCTTGAAAACAACCTCTAAATAGTCAAAGTGATCTTTGGCATTTTTAGAAAAGATAGTGAGGTCATCTAGATAGATCAGAATAATCTTATTTATAAGTTCTCCAAATGCTACATCCATTGCGCGCTGAAAAGTAGCCCCAACATTTGAAAGGCCAAAAGGCATTTTAGCATATGCAAATATTCCCCACTTTGTAGTGAATGCAGTCTTATGTTGATCTTCATTTTCTAACCAAATCTGATTATATCCTGAGAAACCATCCAGCAAGGAAAACCTTTCTGACCCAACCACAATCTGTAAAATCTGTTCCATAGAAGGCAGGGGATAATGATCTTTCAGAGATGATCTATTCAAATCCCTGAAATCTACACAAAGTCTTATGTCACCATTCTTCTTTCTTACAGGCACTAGGTTTGATACCCAGGTTGAATGCTTAATTGAAAAAATAATCTTTGATTCTAGGAGCTTTTACAGTTCATCCACCATTAAAGGTTCAATTATAGGATTCACTGGCCTTTGCTTCTGTCGGACTGGTTTAGATCCTTCAGTAAGCTCTATGGTGTGTTGGATGATATCTCTATTATAGCCATGGAGGTCCTCATAGGTCCAAGCAATCACCCTATCATATTTATCACATAAAGCAATCAACCTTTCTTTTTCCTCTTGGGTTGTAGAATTACCTATTTTCAACTTTCTTCCTTCACTATCTTGGATCTTAAAATAATCTTCCTTATTTGCCTGAAACCTCCTCTTCTCTAGGCTTACATCTTCTAGGTCAAACAAGTTTTCTAAAGTAATCGGCCCTTTAGAGAGTTTATTTGATTTTAACTGGATAATTTGGTCACCATATGCTTCCTCAATTTTGGGATGTAATTAATCAACAAATTCACCTGATTGTTGTAAGAATGCAAGTAATTGAATGTCATTGTCAAAAACTTGCCAGTTTTGGTCATTGTCTGGAATTGTTGGTCTTACTATAACCTTGACTGACTCATTGTTAACTAATAGATCACTTGCTAGGTCAAATTGTGAACTAATAGATCAATTCTTGGTGTGCATCCTTCCCTGCTTGCTTCCTTCATCCTTTGTTCCATCCTTTGTTTCCACATTTGGTTGTTACTGTCCTAACTAGGTGGCTTGCATGTTAACTCGTTGATCCTAAAATTCCCAATGGTTGTTGTTACCCCCCGTGCATGCAAAGGGCGCCCCTGTAGGGAACTTGTTTGGTGGTTTGGCTGAGTAAATTCCCCCAGCCCTCTCTCGAAGATCCTATCTGAAGTGGTTGGGATTACGGGGTTCCCGGTAAAAGATAAAAATTGGCTTTGTTCGCCGGTCCACCCCCAGGTGACCCCAAGCTCTATTTCTTTTAACCGGGAGGCAGGACAAATTGGGGTGAAAACTCTGAGGCCCCCCCTATAATGTTGGGTGGCAATTGAGGGCCCCCCTAATATTTGTTTGACCTATGAACATTTCTGATATCTATCTGACACATGCAATCTTGAGTATCGATCTCTACATGGAATCTTTAGATTTGTTCGTATGAGCACTTTTGGTATCTGTCCAGCGCACAAGATCGCTTCTGGACCGTTCTTCCTTAGGTCGGCCCGATCCATCCGCTTGTGATCGCTTTGACCAGGGGGGAGGGAGAGCTAATAATTTGGTCTGTGCCATTCTATCTGCTTCAGAATTTTGGGCTTTGGGAACTACCTCAAAATTGAAAGCCTCAAAACCATTTATCAGGTCCCAAATCTTGTGTCGATAGGATCTCATTCTTACATTTTTGGCTATTGTTTTCTCTCTAATTTGTTTTACCACCAGTTCTGAGTCTCTTTTTACTATCAGATTCTTTATTTCCTTTTTCTTTGCCAACATGAGTCCATGCACCAAAGATTCATATTTAGCATCATTATTGGTACAGGCAAATTGAAAGTGAATGGCTCTTAGAATTTTCTCACCATTTGGGGTAGTAAGGCAAATTCCTACTCCAGCACCATCTTTACTCCTAGCCCCATCAAAATTTAAGGTCCAGATTTCTAAGTTTATTTCAGTTTCTCCACTTTGTGATATTTCTTTCCTTATAATATTAAGGATTTTTTGGTCTTCTTAAAAAATGACATAAGTGCCTAGACCAGTAGAGTCATAGTTTCCATAGGGATCACTCTGCATCATGGTCAATAGCTGATTGTTCTCTTCCTCCTGTTGGTCATGTTCAGTCCAATCACCTAATTCTTCAACAAAGATTCTCTCTTCTTTATTTAGCATGGCATGGGATGCTTCTAATTTTGAGGTTGGTTCATTTGTGATATGGTCTTTGGATAATGGCTCAGCTAATATTTTCATCTTTGTCCCACATTTGGTTCTCAGGATGAGGTGTGACCAATATAGTGACATGTAACCTCCTATTTTGGCTGTGAAATCTCTGGACAAGCATAAACCAAATACAGGGGGAATATCTATGACTACCACATCTTGATTGATAATTATATTGGGGCAAGTATATAGTTGTAATGGAAGTTGTTTGATTTTTCCAATTGTTTGCACAAATTTCCCATCCAACTGCATGACCCCCCTTGTAAGTGGTTCATATTTTATTTTTAAAGCATCTGCTATCTGCTTTGGCATTATTGTAGTATTGGCCCCAGAATCTATCATTGCATTATGCAACAATTTTTTCCCAACTATTAGAGTCAAATAAAAGGGATCTGGTTTAGGTTTACCTACCTCAGGTGCATTGTTCAACAAAGATGTGGTCTGTAGAGGTACAATATCTTTGGGCTAAAGTTTCCCTTTATCAATAGCTCCTCCCTTAGCACCAATGTGTTTAGAGGCTTCTTGAACTTGCAGAGCTTCCTGTAACAGTGTCTTTTGCTCGAGAATAGCTAACATATCCCAGATTGATACATGTACTGGAGTTCTTTTCAGCTGGTCCACCACATTTACACGTCCTAATGTTGGGTCTTTGAATAATAAAGGTACCTTGTCTTTTCTAGAACATGTCCCGAGGCTACTTGATTCTACACAGGCTGAGGCATGTCTTGCCTAGAGACTGTGTTGTGATGATTTTGAAATGGAGGAGTTCCCTTGATTTTGTTATTAGTGACTTCAAGCCTCTCCATCATTCTCCTCTTTGATCTGGTATAGTAGTCTGACTGCACCAATGGTTTCTTTGAAGTGGATACCTCATTCAAGAATACTGAATCTTCTTCTTCAATCCATGAAAATAAGGCATGTTTGGGGGCTATTTCCTCTTCTTGTTGTGTGGACATCCCTTGCATCTGGGCCACCATTACTACATTTTGAACACCAAGGGACTGATATGGTAGAGTGTTAGAAGTTGAGAATTATTCTTCTAACCCTCTCTGTTCTGCTATGTTTTGTTGCAAATTACCTCTGGGACAGTCTTTCGGCATATGGGCATTGTTATAGGGAAAGCACCAAGCATTTGTGTCATCTACCACGTTATTTTTCCCTAGAACTATTTCTTTGTTGGGATTATGAGGAACAGTTTGTAGAGGTGTGGGGACAGAAACCAACTGGTTTGAAAGCTGGGGATTAGTTTGCCTTTGAGGGCCTTGATATTGATTTGGCTGAAAGGGAGGTCTATTTCCTTGGAAACCTTGATAAGGGGGCTTTGGATAGGGCTTTTGTTGTCTCTTTAAATTAATTATCTCATTTGAGAAGGTCCTTAGAATGTTCTTGACATCGTCCATTTCAGATGGTTGAGCAGAGGTGGTTGCCCTAGCAGGTTGTTGAGGCACTAGAAATGAATACATGGATACAGGTGGAGCTGTAAGATTAGGAGCTTCTTGTGGCAAAGGCAAGGTAATTCTGGGAACATGGGCATAGAAGGCCTTGGGGGCAATTTTCCAGCATCTATCAATTTATTTTCAGCCTTGACTGCCAACTCATATGCTTCTGGTAGTGTCTGACCTCCAAGAGACTGAATCATTACTGATATATCAGAGTTTAAAGCTTTGAGGTAAAGCACAATAGCCATACCTGATAATGGTCTTGCTGTAGCAGGAATTATGTCCCAAGTCTTTTGAAATCTTGAGTTAAAATCAGTCATAGCTTCTTGTGGTGACCTTTTGATAGTGATCAATTGTTGCAACAAAGAAGATTTATCACCTTTATCTTTAAATCTTACAAAGAAAGCATCTCCAAGCTGATCCCATGTAGATATTGTATTTGGAGTGAGAGATCTATACTAGTCCAGAGCCTTTCCTTTGAAAGAAGTTGCTAGCAATCTTATTGCCACATTATGTTGAGTAATAACATGTACTGCACACACATCAGATACATCCTGCAGATGCTCCCAGGGTGTCTTGAAATCTTCTCCACTGAACTTAGGTAGAGCCTTCAGAGCATTGTATAGAACAGAATCCCAAGTTGCTGGTGGAACTGGGAGGATGAGAGGGCTACCAGTATTCCAATTTGCATAGTTCCTTGGAGGTATAGGTGCTCTCATATTTACTCTTTGTGCTACTGCAACCTGATTTACTCTTCTCCTTGGAGTAGCTACTGATGGTGGTAAAAGAATGTCCGGATTAGTAGCAGACTGAGCTCTTGTTGTAGGTCCACAGCTCTGGCTCCTTGTTACTCTCTGGCTCATACAATCTTGACAGAAACTTCAAGAAAGGTCCCACCAGGCGTGTCAAAAATTGTTGATGTATAAATTGCATAGATTCTAACACCAACATGGGAAGTTTCAAGAATGTGGAACTTGCTACTTGAAACAACCTCCAGATTTTAAAGAAGTTGGCTCTTCTCTATTTCAATTGAATTTTGAGCAAAGGGTAAGAAATTAACAAGAGTACAGATACAATTAAGCAAATCTAACTATGGCGATGCGCCTGAGTAAAAGTATCCCCTTCTATTTAAGCACAGTGAAACTATTCTCAAGATACAGTTATATTAAAGAGCAGATACTGCATGATTAACATAAACAGATAGAATGAATATAGTCAAAGACTCATAACCAGACACTTTGCAATGACAGATAATATCAACCAAGGCACATAACAGAGTTCTTCTCATTAATCTTCCAGCAACATAAAAGGCACAAATACATGCACAGTTACATTAACTTTCTTATCAAGAACAACAAAATAAAGGCAAAATGACATAAATTGGTCACAGCAAAGTCTTTGACTTCTCTTTTAGATTCTGACTACAAACTTATATAAAATCCTTGAATCTATTCTCAAAAATATATCTATGTTTATGTCTCGATCTATTACAAATATTACATATTTATAATGATAGATCCAACCCAAGATTGCCTGTAACAACTAAATCCTCAACGGCCTAACAGAACTGAAGATAACTGGAAGTTCCTGACGGTTACAATCCTCTAAATCTGCAACGGTCCTCCCTCCTTAACGCTTATCGGCTGGGGCAAAATATATGTGGGACAACTCCACTGAGACAGACACATGGCGAGACCCGCACGCTTATAACTGAAACAAAACTGTAGCCCACCATTCTTTATACTAGCATCAACATGCTATGGAAAGAAACATGCGGCATCGTCCACAGCAAACTTAAAAGACACACAGCGCCCTCTGCACAAAACATAGAAACTTTTGGGACTGCCTCCGCAAGCGACACATGGCGACACCCGCAGCATTGCTGAAACAAAATATACTATTGAAATTATCTGGCACGTGACGCGCTCCGCATAAAACTTAATCCTTGAAACAATATTGCGGCTTTGACTCTAGCTTTGACACTTGGCGGATTCCGCATAAAGCATTAGAAACTCACACAGCAACATTTGAAACCTGCACAGAAGCAAAATAAGACCCGCACTGCAACATTTGAAAACCCACGGACTAAACCACGACCGAAACAAAATGTAGAGTTTTTGACACTCTACAAGTTGTCACATGGGACTTCTCTCTAACCCTTCACTCTTTTGCATTTTCTTTTACAAAGTTGTTAAATTTAGGCTTCATAACAGCAATCAAATCTCAAATATGCTAAAAATATCATAGGGTTTATGCATTTGCGTTGTTGTTATCTTTCGTAAACCCTATCATTTCATGTAAGACCCCTTGTTGGCACAGCTAGACATACCAACTAAGTTATTCCTGCAAGCTAAGACCTAGTTGTAGAATCCTTGGAGTAGTCTTACCTAGGGTAGGATACTTTTCAAGAGAGGTGAGTACTATGTATTTTACCTATGTTGATGTGTTAAAAACACCATCAACAGAATTGGCGCTAGAAGGAGGGTTGGACGAAGATTGTGATAAAAGCTTTCAGTTTTGGTGGTTCGTTGCACATGTTGAAATGAATTAAAGTTCAGGAGATTCAGTTCCAATGGATACACATAAGGGTTTCAGTCAAGAGACCCCTTCATTCTTCAGTGGACTATCTCAGAAATCATATTATGAAGAGAACTTCAAGTAGATATCCCACTTTTCAAAGAAGTGCTAGATAGACAACTTAGAGGTGACAAACAAAAGATGATCCAGTCATCATGAGCAATGTCGTTAGTCCACATCAGCTCACATTTTCACATGTCATGTGACTTCATTTTGACTTCCTTTCACTTGGAAAATTGGCTCTTTATCATGTACAACCAAATGGGTATCCATTTTGTCCAGATTCAATGTATTTGCAAGTTGTATTTCATTTTTTTCCTACAAGACAAATGCAAATCTAAAAATGTAACAAACTACTATACCAAATTAAATGCTATGTAATCTGGACCCTTGGTGTTGAGTTAATCTCCACCGTCCATTGAAAAACTTAGTATGGTGCCTTGTTTATAAAAGGGAAGTTCTCTTCTCTCATTGTAAGTAAGACTTGATGTCGAATTGTTGACATTCTGCCATTTGAGATTAATACAAAGCAAGTTTCTACAGTTTTCCTGAGAATTTGTTCATTTGTGTTATCAATTTGGTTCTCATAGTTCGCTTCATGATCTGCAATTAGTTAAATGTATTTTTGCAATGTGAAGTGAATGTTAAAGGTATTTGATGAATGTTGAGGTCCATACTACTAGTTGCTTGTTGATTGTAAGTAGTTGTGCATAGTTAGCCTGGGCCACTGAATTGAGCATAGTTCAATTGCATTTCATAAGTTAGATCACGCCATAATTTGGGTATTTAATGAATGAATATGATATGAAAATCATTAGCTTCCTTTGAAGATAGCATCATTTTCTGCAGCATTGTGGTTTTGTAACCTGGTAAAATAGAAAGTGGTTAATGAACAAGTATTTGTCTACCTGTTGCATTCTCTAATATTTTGGTTGTCACCTAGGACTTCTCTCTAACCCTTCACTCTTTTGCATTTTATTTTACAAATTTGTTAAATTTAGGATTCATAGCAGCAATCAAATCTCAAATCTACTGAAAATATCATAGGGTTTATGCATTTGCATTGTTTTTATCTTTTTTAAACCCTATCATTTCATGTAAGACCCTTTGTTGGCACAGCTAAACATACCAACTAATTTATTCCTGCAAGCTAAGACCTAGCTATAGAATCTTTAGAGTAGTCTTACCTAGGGTAGGATACTTTTTCAAGAGAGGTGAGATACTCTATATGTTATGTGTTAAAAACACCATCAACAGAATTGGTGCAAGAAGGAGGGTTGGACGAAGATTGTGATACAAGATTTCAATTTTGATGGTTCATTGCACATGTTGAAATGAATTAAAGTTTAGGAGATTCAGTTCCAATGGACACATAAGGGTTTCAGTCATGAGACCCTTTCATTCTTCAACGGACTATCTCAGCAGTCATATTATGAAAAGAACTTCAAAGTAGATATCCCACTTTTCAAAGAAGTGCTAGATAGGCAGATCAGGGTGACAAGCAACAAGACAACATTGGAAAAGTCATGTCCTATTAGACAACTCAAAAGTGACAAGCGACAGGATGATCCAGTCAGCATGAGCAATCCCATCAGTCCACGTCAGCTCACATTTTCACATGTCATATGACTTCATTTTGACTTCCTTTCACTTGGGAAATTAGCTTTTTACCATGTCAACACATTGGAAAAGTCATTTGTCCTATTAGACAAATCAAAAGTGATAAGGGACAGGATGATCCAATCAACATGAGCAATCCTGTCAGTCCACATCAACTCACATTTTGCACATGTCATATATGGCTTCCTTTTGACTTCCTTTCACTTGAGAAATTGGCTATTTACTAGTCAACACATTGAAAAAGTCATTTGTCCTATTAGACAACTCAAAAGTGACAAGCGACAAGATGATCCAGTCAGCATGAGCAATCACATTAGTCCACATCAGCTCACATTTTCACATGTCATATGACTTCATTTTGACTTCCTTTCACTTGGGAAATTGGCTCTTTACTAGTCAACACATTGAAAAGTCATTTGTCCTATTAGACAACAAAAAAGTGACAAGCGACAGGATGATCCATTCAGCATGAGCAATCTTGTCAGTCCACATCAGCTCACATTTTCACATGTCATATGACTTCATTTTGACTTCCTTTCACTTGGGAAATTCACTCTTTACTAGTCAACACATTGGAAAAGTCATTTGTTCTATTAGACAATTCAAAAGTGACAAACGACAGGATGATCCAGTCAGCATGAGCAATCCCGTCAATCCACATCAGCTCACATTTTCACGTCATGACTTCATTTTTGGTGGTTCGTTGCACATGTTGAAATGAATTAAAGTTTAGGAGATTCAGTTCCAATGGATACACATAAGGGTTTCAGTCATGAGACCCCTTCATTCTTCAGTAGACTATCTCAACAGTCATATTATGAAGAGAACTTCAAAGTAGATATCCCACTTTTCAAAGAAGTGCTAGATAGACAACTCAAAGGTGACAAGCAACAAGATGATCCAGTCATCATCAGAAATCCCGTCAGTCAACATCAGCTCAAGTTTTCAAGGGTCATATGACTTCCTTTTGACTTCCTTTCACTTGGGAAATTAGCTCTTTATCATGTACAACCAAATGGGTATCCATTTTGTCCAGATTCAATGTATTTGCAAGCTATATTTTGTCTTTTTTCTGTCAAGACAAATACAAATCTGAAAATGTAACTAACTATTGTACTTCATTAAATGCCATGTAATCTGGACCCTTAGTGTTGAGTAAATCTCCACCGTCCATTGAAAAACTCAGTATGGTGCCTTGCCTATAAAAGGGCCATCATCTTCTCTCATTGGAAGTAGGATTTGATAGTGAATTGTTGAGACTCTGCCAAAATTTAGTTAATACAAAGCAAGTTTTGCAGGTTGCTAGGAATTTGTGTTTTTGTGTTGTCTTATTTTAGATTTCATGGTTCATGTCAATCTAAAATTAGTCATTCAATTGCATTTGTGATTAATTGGTACAGGGGCACCCTCATGTACATGTTAATCAATTTTGGGTTTTGTCTTGTTTTGGTAATAATTGATGTAAATAAGGTCATTTAAAACCACGTTATGTGTGTTGGAGTCCATATTAGGTCATTAGGTGGATTGGTGAGTCAAGTTGCATAAAGTTGTCAAGTTTGCAAAAATGTTGCAAAAGTGCAAAAACATGGAATATGAAGAGTCATAAGTTGTAAATGAGGGAAATTGAACAGTTAGAACTTAAAAAAATAGTTGTGAACCGTTGGTAAAGATTGTGAAAGGTTTAAAAATGCCTTGGGAGGTTGAGGCAAGGGGGAGGAATTGTAATTTTGAAGTTTGAGCAATAAAGTTCCTTTGATTTCCTACAAATCTGAATGTTGCATCACTATTTTTTGATGTAGTACAGTACTGTACGGCCATATCTTGACTCCAAATCAATTGTGTTTGGTAAAATTGTGAATCTAGTTTCTATTGGCGTTGGTTTCATGTAATTTCATCAAGCTTCAAGCAAGTTGTGTTCATTTTACTAAAACATGTCTGAAACCCTAGTAGGCCTAATTTGAGTGAGAACAGTCCAAATTTAAGCATCTTCATACAAATAAACCTACCCTAATTTTGAGATAAGTTAAATAAGGGTCAAATGGGTATTTGAATCAAGTTTGCTTTCTTAGAGATCAGTTTTGGTTTGAAAGTTATGACCAAAAAACATGAATTGTTGCACCACCTTAAGTCTAGTCAAGAAATAGGACAGTCCACTTTTGAAGGGTTTCGTACAAAGGGACCACCCCTAAGATTTTGATATGTTATTAAATATCCAAATGGGTATCTATAATTGTGTTCATAATTTGTGTATCATGTCTTCCTTGAGAATTGTGTTGGAAAAATCTCTTTTGAAGTACTACTAGGGGAATAGGAAGATTATGAGAGAAACCCTCCAAGTTAGGGTTCTAAGTTTGTAAAGTTTGGTTTGTTGAATCAATTTTGAGTTGATATGAGATCATCGACCCCTACTCTGCATCATTAATTATTCATATATTTGATGGATTTCCTGTCCATACCATTAATGGCTTGTTGATTGTATGTCATTGTGCATGGTTAGTATGGGCATATTTCATATGAGCTGAGTTCGATTGTGTGATTTCATTGAGCTGCGCTAGAAGTGGGTGTTTGATGAACCTTCCATGATTTGAATATCTTTACATTTCCTTAGAAGATTGCACAATCTCTGTGGCATTGTGGGCTACCTGGTAAAGCAGAGATTCATTTATTATTAGGAATTTGTCTATCTGCTTGTTGATCATTTCTACAATTGTCTATAGGATCTCTTATCACTTCTCTCTCTCTCCTTTTCCTTTTGCATTTTATTTACATAAAGTTTGGTAAATTTAGGGTTTGAGCAGCATTACATTGATTATCTACTGATAAATTTCAGACTTCACAGTCTGAACCATCTAGGGTTTTTGCATATACATTGTTGCAATCTTTTCATAAACCTTGCTTTTCATGTAAGTCCCCTTGTTGGCACAGCTAGACATACCAACTAAGTTATTTTCTACAAGCTAAGACCTAGCTGTATAAACCTTGGGGCAATCCTATCTAGGATAGGATACCTTTCAAGAGAGGTGAGATACCTTGTATTTCATCTGCGTTGATGCGTGCTAAAAATACCATCAACAGATAACATCAAAACAATGACTTGGGTGGATTCTTGATAAAGTGAGTCAATTTCTACCACTCACTACCTATGATTGGTGTTGGCAGGTAAATGGGCCTACACCCCCATTCTACATCAGGTGTCTTTGAATACAGGTTGTCAATGTGGATTGGCACCCACCACCCAACAAGACTCTTGCTTCACTTAGTTGCTAGTGAATGAGGCTCACCAAGAATGAGAAGGGAGGGCATATCTTAAATTTTATATTTGTATGTCTATGTTTAGGCATTTTTATCATAAAATATAATTAAAGTTTTAGTAAGACCATCTCATATGAAAGGACTGGCAATTTTTATATGATTATTCTTATATATAAAATAAGAATGTCTTAATATTTGAAGGGAAATTTTAAATAGATAATTGTCACACAAAAATTGTTTGATAGGTACAATTGATTATCAAATTTAGGCCTTGGGTGGGATCCAACAATCTTTAAAGTGGGTGTTTCATAACTCTACCTTAGGGATCTAGATCTAGCAATAAACAACCTCAACTAAAGGATCTTCAGCCCATAATATATATATATATATATATATATATAGAGAGAGAGAGAGAGAGAACCAAGCTTAGTGATTGTCTATCACTTTTGTTTATCATTATGACCTCTAATATTTAGTATCTAAAGACATTGAAATCATTTATTGTTTGCATTTCTTCCCTGTACTCAAACTTGACCCCATGCATTACCCAATGTATGCTAAAAATGATGAAATCAACAAATACAATCATTGACGATGTACCCATTGCACACCAAAGTGCAATTGCTAGTAAATAAATGTTGCAAAAGGAAATAACCAAGTTACAAAATCAGTTATGATGTGGTAATAAGGCAGGCACCGGTCTAATTATTAGATAAAATAATGTATCTTATTCTAACACAACCCAAGTGTCACATCTCGTTTTTGGTCTATTTAATTATGTCATATTAAACCAATGATTAGTTAGATGCATTGATTAAGCGTTTTGACCTATGTTTATTATGATGTGTTTGTTGATAAATATGATGAGATAGATTATCTTTGATTTGTGATTATGTAGAAATGGATATATTTCTAATAAAGACATGATTTGATTGATTAATTATTTATTCTTGTTACATACAATGTAATTAATGGACTAACTACTGTAAATGTTCATGAGGTGAATGTTGAAAAATAGTTTTATTTCCCCCTCCCGAACGAGGAGGGAGAGTATCACCAAAGAGAGGGGATTGGATCAAGCAAATGGATAGGAAAACATGTCTTGAGAACTCTTACACACGCATAAGTAATGTGTTGTTATTTGTGTTTGGATACTTTTCAGGTGTTGTGAGTTTGTCATTAACCAACTTAGTAACATTGTCATGATTTGATAATGTAGTCGGTACTGTGATTAGGTTTAGAGTATACCTAGCCTTTTGTTTGGTTTTCTCAAATTCAAAAAGGTCAATTTTGTGCTTTAGATCATCGTATGTTTGAGAAGTTAAGACGTATATGTTTATATTTATCATTTCCTTATAATGTGTGAATTTATTTTTGTAAACATAAATATATAGATATATATGTGAATACACTCATATATATATAGTTTGTTTGTTAACACAATAGTGTTAAGTTTTATTGTTTTGAAAGATTTGTATTTGAATGTTAATGAGCTCACTCCAGAACATGGAGTTAAGAATCCATTAATCTGTATTTATTTCATTCCACTTGAGAGGACTATGGATGGGAGTGGAGGACACCCCATCGTTGCCTCTTCAATGCCCAATTTACTTCAGTGATTGTGGCAAAAAGAATGGAGAGTGGATAGAGAAATTATAGGCAAGAATCCAGTGTATGTTAGTGGGATTTTCAATTGACCATGGAATTTGAATCCATATGGAGATACAGAGAAAAGAAAAGAGGGAGAAACTCTAGGGGTTCTGGAAAAAAATAGGAGGCAACGGTGAAGAAGGGGATTCTGCAAATCTAAAGGGAAACTAACAATGAATAGTATGTTTTCACAATGTTTCTTCAAAGATATAAGAGTTAAGTTTAAATGTCTGAACTAAGATGTTTTTTTATTGTTTGTTTAAAGAGATTTCATTGTGATTGATTCTCAGTAAAATATTTTGAGGGTTTATTATGAAATACAGTGTTGTTTTATTTAGAAGGGATTCTCTGTGAGGACAATGTGTTTAATAAACCTTTGTCACTGGAGTAAACTCGTCTCAGCCATTAGATTTTTATGATTCGATTGTGTGTTAATTTCTATAAACTTTGTTTTTATAATACTTGGCTTGAATGTATAGTCTATATAAATCCAAACGAAAAATAAATGGCTTCACTATATATTCTTCATATGGCCAATAGAATAATACCTTGTGGCTCGACTGTGAAGCCTCATATATAACTATTTATGTGTCACAACTCAATTTTTGAATTCTAAATTTGAAAACTAACATAAAATGTATATTCATTTAAAAATACAAATAATAAATAATTTAACAATGGATTAAAAAAATGGAGGATAAGATTTGCAAATCCACTAAAGAGTGGAGGATGCATTATCATTAAAAAAGGAGAGTGGAGGATGCATTATCATTAAAAAACAAGAGTGGAGGATGCATTAGCATTAAAATAAAATAGTGGAGGATGCATTACCATTAAAAAAAAAAGAGTGGAGGATGCATTATCATTAAAAATGGAGAGGTGATGGAGAATGAACTTTTCTATAAATTGCCTAGAATTGTGAGAAAGAAAACCACCCACATTTGGTTTGGGAATGCTGGAGAAATCTGTAAGAGTTCTCCTCTCCATCTGTTGTTCTCTTCTTTTGAAGATTTTGGTTCTATGTTAGTTCAATTTTAGTTTTGAATTCATTTTTGATGATGTCTTAGGATAATTGAATCAATTATGAGAGAATTTGTAGTGGCATCGTAACTTTATTTTGTCTAATAAATATCTCCTTGCATACCTGAACATCCATGTCTGCCAATTATATTCGTTTGAAAATTTTTAAAGCCTTTTCATCAAATCCATTCTGTGCACATCCTGCTTTCGTTACTTTTCTTTGATGGATTTTGTAAAATAATTCATGTGCCCTGTCTAGACTTCCGCATTCTGCATACGTGCCTATTCGAATTTTTCCAACTATAATACCTACCATCATGAGTTGATTAAAACCCATACCCTGCTCCTGAGCACCATTTTGGCACAGATAAGAAGTACGTTGTCAAGGGATTCAGGAATGTGGTCTTACTTCTGCCAATTGTATTCTTTAGTTGATAGATTCTATTTTTTTTGTTTGTTGTTTAGTAAATCCATTTTTGTGGCTATACTGCAGTCACTGCCATCCATAAGACCACAATTCTTTTATGCATCTTGTCAAACAGTTCACATAACAATTTCAACGATACATCTGACAAAAATCGCTCCTTCTGCTATTCCTTTACCCCACACTATTTCTTTAAGGGAGGACGACAATACTCACTTCATCTCTTTCTTGTTTCCTCACCAATTAACCAACGACGATGATGTGAAATTGGATTTCGATAGGGAGGAAGCTAGCGAAGGTTGAGAAGTCTGGATTACATTCGCCTATGCATTTGCTTAAAATTTTCTAAGGCCTCTTCAACAAAGCCCATTTAGAATGCCCCTGCTGTCATGGAAATCCATGAGATCACATTTCTTTGAGTCGTTTTGTCAAACAATTGGTGTGCCTTGTCTACGCTTCCACAATTTGCATACATGTTAATCAGGGAATTCTTAACTACATCTAACAAGAATCCCCTTTCCATTATGCTTTGATGAATGTCAATATCCTGTTCCAAAGCTGGCACTGGCAGAGAGGATGCTGGCAGTGGTTGTGGAATGTAGCTTTACGCCTACCAATTGCATTTTGCTTGAAAGTTTCTAAAAGTACCCTGCAATCCTTACATTTCATGATACCATATTTCTTTGAAGCATTCTGTCAAACAGTTCACATGCCTAGTCTGTGCTTCCGCTTTTGGCGTATATGTCTACCAAATAGTTTCCAACTATAATATCCGACAAAAATCGCCCTTTCATTAAAAAATGGATGCCGTGCTCCAAAATTCCCACGCTGACAGGTAGGGAGGACACTGGCAGAGGTTGTGGAATTTAGATGTACAGCTGACAATTGCTTTTGCTTGAAAGTTATTAAAGCCTTATCATCAAATCTGTTCTGTGTACATCCTACATTCGTTCTCTTTATCAAGTTTAAATTATATTCTATTTTATTTACAAACGAACTCCATTTAATTTTCTTATGAGATAAATAATTACCCATTAATTAAGCTTATACATTTATAGAGCTTTTACATGAACATTGCAAATTATAAAAAAATAAAGAGAACTAATTGAGAGACGAATTGCAAACAAGGTTTATGTCGAAATATGTCTAAGGGTATCATTAAGTTTGTTAAAAATGCATAATGTATTAACATAATAAAATGAGAGAATCAAGGTCTCCTAATCCTTTTGAATCTCTAATAAATATCATAGGCAAAGAGTGGAGTATAACATCCACTACAAAGTAGTCTTTCAAGGTATTAAGTGAATTCTGTATTGTCCAAGATTATAAATGTTATCAAAGAAATTTCCTTTTTGTGTCCATGATAATTGACAAATCTACAAGAGTATACCTCTTAATAAATCTATCTATAATCTCTAAGTATCAAGCAACTGTATCTCAATTGACATGATATATGTATGCATTTTCGCACATAGGGTATGGCAGATAGATATGTATATCTTTTATAATATGAGTTTCATCAGAAGTGATTGAATTAAGTATATGGTGAATTAGATTTCATATCATATATTAGATTATGTGAATTTCTAAATGATCAAACAGGGGTATTGTTGGCTTTCAAATGACTGAATACAAATGCTTGGAATTGTGATAAATTAAAAAGGGTTTATTGAAATTGTATATGTTAATTTAGTAGTTGAATTAGTTATCAAAGATTATTTTTATTTGACCTAGATCAAATTTTACAAGATCTTTCTATTTATGAGTTGATATAAGTATCTTTCTACTCATATGTTTATGAAAATTGATTAAGTTTATTTTCTAGTTCTATTCATGATGATAGAGCATATTTTATCTGCATTATGATTAAAATAGTATTTCCCTTTATCAACTGTTATTATGCAAGATTTTCCTTTGTCATTAGATAGGTAAACCTTGTAAAGAAATGTCCAAACTCAAACAAATCGCAGTGTTCAGTATTTACGGTACCTCTGGGTCACATTTACGAGTAATGTCGTCGCGTTGAACCAAGTACCTCGCGCCTAACATAGCTACAACAACGACGTTTGGGCATCTTCCCTCTAAATCGTCGGGGAGTAATAAGGAACATCTTTAAGTTAAATCCGCAGGAAGGGAAAATCTCCTCGGATACCTGACTAAAAAGATTAAGAAAAAGAAAAAGGTGAGACTATAAAAAATTGTTGTAGGACGATCAACAGGAAGACCTCATTTGGGAAATATGCGTGATAGGTAAATTATTCACACTTGAAAACTTAAACGCCAAACACTCCCGGGAGGTGTGTTTGCAATACTAGTTTCTTAGGAATTCTGTCTCTGTATCACTTGAGTGAATGGGCAGTTGGCGAAGAACTGTGCACCAACCACAGTTACATAAAACATAGTCCAAGACAGAACTACATGTTCGCATTCGTCGTGTAGATCGCATCTGTAGAGGGCCTTGATCCCGTGGATACAGGGTATGTAGGCAATCTGGACGGCGAAGGATGCCCCCAATACTCAAGTCCCTCAGATATAGGGTACTCTTTAATAATCAACTTCATAATCTCGATCTCTAATTAAAAGGTTATCTAGGTAACTTAAGAACTCTCTTAGTACTCAGAAGAATCCCCGGGGTGGATTACTTGTACCCGACGTTGCCGTAAATTGAGGTGAGTACAAGTTGATGTTATGTGTTCCCTGGTCGACATCCTCAGCATAGTGTCTGGGCAGATTGTGGTCCCCAGGAAGTGACTCTTGATTCTTTATTGGTTCCGAGGGATTCAGAAGTCTCTGGCCAGAGCATAATGATTCCTGTCCTATTTAGCCCGGTTGGCTGTTGTGTTTACTTATCCCGTATTGGATAGAGTATTGGTCCGTTTGACCACTAGGCCTTTTGGCCACTGTTTGTTCTACCCGAATCAGGTAGCAATAAGGTCCATTTGACCTGGTTCCGTATGAACCTATTTGTTTGTTCTACCCGAATCAGGTAGCGATAAGGTCTGTTTGACCTGGTTCCGTATGAACCTATTTGCCCAAAGGATAGAAGAGCCCGGGTTGGCTTAAGAATGTTCCGTTTTGAACATATGGCCCGTTTTAAACGAAGTTTTTCCTGAGTACTCAATGGAAGTCTTGATATATCTCATAAGAACTTGTTAATAAAGTAAAATTTTTGAAAATTTGAGTTTGGATCAAGCGGGTCCTTACATTATGTTAATGAATGACTTGTTTATATCATCATTTTATAGCCACTATGGTAATAATTTGTGGTTGGACTATGTTTAAATATTACATAGGCATTATTATACTAAGTTGTAGTTGGATTGTGCTATATGTTTTAATTGTGGCAATTACTTGGTTGCCCATTCGTAATGTAGTGAGTAGACTGTGTAAGTACCCTGTTAGTTTGTCATCGAATTCTATATGAAAAAATTTATAACCTAAAGATTTTCCTTATGACATTATGATGTATTGAGCTAACTGTGTCAAATATAATCACAGCTATACTATGATATTATATGAGATTGCTCATGTCTCTTTTGAGCAGACTGTGTTAAATATACTCATAAGCTATTCTATGATATTGAATTAGACGGCTCTTGTCTTTTGAGTCAATTGTGTTAATGTGTATATAGTTACAATGTTAATATAGTAGGAGAATGTTCATGTCTCTGTACATGTTGGTTGTGTTGATTTTACCTACAATGATGATGGTAATACCTTACATTGTAAAGATTTCAAGAACATTTATAAAGAAATAGAGTCAAGTTTAGAACTCGGTGAAATCAGCTTTGTACTTTTTGAAGATAAAGATTTTGTCAAATTGTTGTTGAAAACCTTGTGGTTCGAATGTGGAACTTTTGTGATTTAACTGTTGCTAAACTTGAACTTGTATCATTTTTTTATATAGTGAATCTCACAGTTTATATTATATGATGATAAGAATCAAATATGATAAAAAATTTATTAAGATACAATGTGGAAACCTTTTTGTTCTATAAACTGGTTTATTTTTTAATAAACAAGGCATTCTGAAATAGAGTTAATAGGTGACTCTTATTCATAAACCATTATAAGTAATATGCAAATAGTCTGTTTTATACTTGTATATATTTTTAAATGACTATATGTAATGTACATATAGGCATTTATAAATATACATTTATTTTCAAATATGGAAAAGTTATTCCATTGATTTATATATATGTTGAACAATCTCAGATAGAGCAGATAAGAATTATGAGTTTCACTTATTATGAAAATTGATATAGTTGTAAGGACTTGTTTTGATCAATCATAATCGTTGATGATAAATCATCATTATGGAAAACTTGAGTTATTTCATCCTAAAATTATGGGCAGTAGAGAGTAAATATCTCTACATTATCATTGATCTCTGTGTGAGATAGTTTTCCACTCTAGACAGTTGTTGAAAGTTAGTTTTTAAATTATATAGTTGAGAATGCAAGGTTGCACAGCAGTATTGTTGAGAATATTAAACTTATATGTACCCTATGCCATTCTACACTTGACTAGATGAAATTGTAGATAAAGGAAACTATCCAATTCATCTAGCCAAGCCTAGAATAGGATCAATGAATGAATTGAATTGATATGATTGTGACTAGAGTTACACTTTTGATATATGACATGAGAAATCAAGTTATGTGTTAAACAGTTTGAGATAGAGGTGTGTGAACATACGACACACATATTTGTTTAAGAATGTGTATGATTATTATAATCTCTGACCAAAGTAATGCAAGATCACTATTTGCATTGTCAGTTCACAGTGTCTCATTAGTATTACATAATAGTCAATATCATGTTATACTTAGCTAGAAGGATCTAGAGTTGTATAATGGATTGTTTGTAATAGACACAACACTAGTTCTCATATGGCATGTTGGATCTTGTTGATTTCCTAATCCACTTCCCTCGTGAAGGGTAGGGCCTCTTCCAGGTGGAAGGTGTGCGGGGGACCGTCAGTCTGTGGTTGGAGGTAAAGCATTGGGGTGATGCTCTCCCTCTTGTAGTTGATTATGTTGAAGATTTGGTTATTTACATAGAAAGACTTGAATTTGCAGTCATGTATATTATACTTCATTGAGATTATTGTAATATTATGTATTTGAGTAATTGTACTTTAAGCATCAAGATGATGATGCAGATGTAATAAGTACTTTATGAATGTTAGATTGATCATTCATTGTAATGAATTATGGGTTTGTAATAATTCTTTCTCAATCTTAATTTTACAAAATGATTTCATTGGAACCTTATTGTTATTTATTTAAAAAATATATATGGTGTTATGTATTGAACCAAGTTAAGTTTTGTTTTTGTATAACAGACAGGGGTTCGTTACACCCAACACTTCAACACAAAAGACAATTGGCACACAAGGAGATGTTATTGTGACCCCATCTCAAGATGTGTCTCCTTAAATGTCCAAGAAAAATCATAAATCAACATCTTCTGTGTAATAGAAATTGAATGTTGTGTCTTGATCTTCTTCTATGTTAGAAAAAGAAACCTATCGTGTCAAAATTTGTCTCAAAAAGAATTTTGTGTCAAACACCAAATCTCAAAAAGTGATAATCTATTGCACTTCATGTGAAGTCAAAACCCATTGTGTGACTGCAAGAATCATAGAAAATAAATTAGGGAAGATTGGTCTCAAATCCAAGGGTTTTGTAGTGTCATATGTTCCAAAATATTCCAAACCCATCACATTTGTGTCTCATGGTAACCTTCAGCCAAATGCATTGTTGTCTTTGTTTGTTCATCTCAATGGTGTGCATACCCCTAGGATGTCCACAGAACAACGAAGTATTGTTCTTATTGTTGAGTCGTAAAATGTGTACACCATTATTTTACACTTAATTTAGCACCTAGGTGGACCTAAATTGTTTACACTTGTTAATTAGGACCTATTTTAACACCTTTTTGAGCATTAAGCATGTAGTTCTTGATCCCGATGCATGAAACTAGGAAAAGAATCATAAGGCGGGGCTAAGCATACTTTAAGTGCCCTCTTTCGGGAGTATGTGGCTAAAGGACTAGGGAACCCAAGCACCCTAGGCCCTCCTTTAGCCCTGCCCTAAATTGTGGCCTTGTTGACTTAGGCCTCTTAAAACATTTCTAATGTCGGCCTTATGTGGTTTAATTCTCCAAAAATCAACCGGAATGAATATAAAAGTAAGTTAAGTCATTCATTTGAAAATCTAATTGTCTAGCAAAATCTTGGCACTCTTGCAGTCTCTCTTTCTCTCTCATGCTCTCTATAGCTCTCTTATGGATTATTGTTGCGGCACTAACATATTGTAGGTCTTGTGAAGATCTCGAAGGCTACACCAACTTCTTGAGTCAAGTTGTGACGTCATCTATAAGCATGCAAGGGTCTCCATGCTCATGGTGACTTCTTTCCATCATGTTTTGTCCTATCATTCCATTCTACTTCAGATTTTCCTCTGCCCTCCTAGGGCACGTGTTGTTTACCAATCATATTTGCTATTGTGGAAGTGGAAACACCATTCATGCGGCTTGACTGAGGGAAGCTCCTAAATAGCACCCAACCTTTTCCCTTTTTTGTGTGCAGATCAGACAAACAGGTTTCAGAAAGTGATCTCAAGGCAGAAGACTAAGGTTGCTATTACAGACCTGATAGAGAAATCAATTTCTGAAAACCCTAATTTGGGACCAGGGCACCCAAGCACCCTTCTCCTGGGCATTTTGACCTCTGAAATTAGGTTTTCAATTAATTACTAATCTCTAATGTCTATTTGGTTGCTGGGTTTTTGGTTCCGACAGTCTATTGTACTTGAATCTTTGTTAACTAGGTTTTCATGTCTTGATTCTAGTTTGATTGATTGGATTTGGTTAATTGCTTCTCTATACAACAAAAGGGCAAAACCCCTATAGTTTGGCTCTCCTTGGGTAGAATCAAAGCTCAGTTTGTGCCCTGAATGTTTTGTAGAAGAGGGTTTGACCTAGTTTGATCTATTGAGCTAGTCTCTCTTTTCTACATAACATTTTGGTGAACCCGTCATTTCTTACACTTTGGCATCCTTCTTGCATCAAATCTGGGCTATTTTCTGCCCTAGATCTGATTGGATTCCATTCATTCATCATTTTGCATAATAATATAGCTTAATTTTGCATGATTTCTTTTTTTAGGGTTTCTAAAAACCTTACATTTTAAAGAAATTTAGCTAATCTTCAACCTAGGGTTTGTCGATTGGCGTGTCGTTCCAAATGTTGTTGCATTATTGAATTGATTAAAGGGTTTTAATTTTTACCTTATCATCCTTGTTGTTCTAGTACATTCTTACATATTTACATTGAAAAGGGTGAAAAAATCAAGCATTTTAGGCTTGCAAAAGGCATATTTGTGCATTGTTTTCATTGCATATGTTGTAGATCAACAAAGAAAGATTTAAATCTTTGATTTTTGCATCAGATCTGATTCATATTACAATAGATAATCTTTTCATGGTGTTGCATCTTGCATTTGAAATTCTCATTTACTAGGGTTTTGTTGAAAAACTTGCATTTTTGAAAAACCTAGTCAAAATTCAAAAACCTAGGGTTTGTGATTAAAATCTTGTTTCAGATTTTGCTACTGTTATAAACATTTCAATCTGGTCTTGCATTGCTATATCATTTCATAAGATTCATTTGTGTTCAAAAATAAGGCTTGCATCGAAATTTTTTGGTCTAGAAGTGAGCATTTAAGATCTAGGGTTTGATGGTAAAACCCTAGCAAATCTTGCATTTAGTGCATCTTCATCAAAGCGAAGTGTTGTAAATCATTTTTGCATTCAATTGGATACATTATTTAGGCACTTCTATTGCACATCCTACATTTGCAAGACTTAGTTGTGGTTACCAAGAATATCACAATTTTTGGAAGAGCCCGCTTCGCTTGCACTTGTAGGTCTCTATTTGGAATCTCATTTTCATATTGGTGGTACTTGATTAATGCATAGATCTGATTGCACATCGTTGTTCCATATCATATTCGCATACAATAGACAATTCATCTCATCATGGCTTCTTCTAATAGTTCCTCTTTGGTATCTTTGCATGCATACATCAAAGATTTTTAAAAAAATTTACAAATTCATTAATATGCATCCATGTCTTAGATCACAAAGCATCCATGTATGATATTGATGTTTATAAATGTTCTATATGTGAAATCCTTTGTTATATATCCAATTTTGATAGCTTCATAACTCTCATGGGTATGTAACCTTTGATATTAGAGCACGTTACTAAGTTCATCTCCATGAATTACCATGAGAAAGATGATGGTGATAATGCTTCTATTAAAACTCATGACATCACCTCTAAAGCATGTGATGGTGACCTAGTTTTGTCTACTTCACCCTATGATTTGGAACCCTCTTCGAGAGTTGTTCCCACTTATGAGGACATTTTGGCGAAAAAGGATGAGATCATTAACACACTCCCTAGTCTCTTTTCTAGAGATGTGGCATTGGATAATGTTAAGCATGCTACTTCTATTTCCACCATAGAAAATGATAATTGTATGGCTCATCCTATGGATCTCCCACCTTTGATTGAATGTTCAAGCACCTTGGATATCACTAAGGAGGTGAAGACCCTTGATCTTCCTCCTTTGATTGAATGTTCAAGCACCTTGGATATCACTAAGGAGGTGAAGACCCTTGATCTTCCTCCTTTGGTTAAATGTGCAAGTACCTTGGATATCACTAAGGATGTGAAGACCCTTGGTATTTCTCCTTTGGTTGCATGTTCAAACCCTTTGGACATCACCGAAGATACAATCATCAACAATTTTCATAACACTTTACCCTCCATTCCAATGCTCTCCCTTCAAAAGTTGAAGCATTAGTGGATGAAGAGAGGTCTCTCACATTAAATCCCTCAAGGATGGATGATGAGCTTACTCAAAATGAAAACAATGTCAATTCTATCATCATTAATAGACTTATTACACTCGCTATGGGGATAGTGAATAAGTGTACCGATGTTCCTAAAATCATTGTGCATGAGGCACCTAATACACCTCACTTCAAACTGGATTACGGTCCAAGGTGATCCAACACCACCTCAACCCCCGGGTTACATTCTCAATTATGCAAAACAAATTACTCAAAGAAATCAAGGTGTTCAAAGTGTGTTGCAACAATCCCATTATGATCTGGTCGCTCACACATACAACACCCATAATAACAAGCAAGGTAAGAAAGCATTGAGTGTGCCCATCTCTTCCACCTTCTCAACCTATCCCACCTCAAGCACATCATCTTGGTAAAGAATATGATCTTGTCGAGTAGCTCCGCACTACTCAGGCTAAGATCTCTCTATGGGATTTAATACAAACATCGCCTACATACCACAAAATGCTCCATGAGGCTCTACAAAAGGTAGTTGTTCCACCTTTTGTTAGACCAAATGATGTAACATCTCTGTTAGATTGTATGCAGGCGGCAACATCTAATATATCATTCCAACAACATGAGTTACCTCCCATAGAAGTTCAAAAACAAAATGAGCCTCTTATGATATTTGTGTTCTTCAATAAAAAAGAGGATAAAACACTATGATTGATGGTGGATCAAGTCTTAATGTTTGTGGAATAGATTTGTTAAATAATCTCAATATTGATACATCTTCAATTCAACAAGATAAAATGACCATTTGTGGCTTTGATAATGTCGGTAGGCAATGATTGGGTACTATTACCTTACCTCTTAGGGTTGGACCCGTGACACTACCTACCCTTATCCATGTCATGTCTAATTCCCTTTCATACAATCTTCTTCTTGGTAGAACGTGGATTCATACCATGGGGGCAATCCCGTCTATCCTTCATCGTTCAATAAAGTTCATCTTTGAAAATAAAGTACATACAATTGAAGTTGATACGACTCTGGATAGTTGCTTGAAAATAGAAGCGAGACATCAAACTCCTTTGAGTAGTTTGATCCCTTCTTTGACACTACCCTTCGTTGCTAACAAAAGCATTGATCAGGGTAACGTTGGTCCTTCGAATGCGTTTTTCAGTGATGATTGGGGTTTGCTAGATTTTACACCCTCATTTGCGGGTGAATATAAAATCTCAGCCTCACACCCTAAGACCTCGAAGGTAAATACACTTTCTTCAATATAATCTCATACTCCACAAAGTTTAAACTTAAATTTAATAACGATGGAACTTTTAAAATAGATGAAGATCCGCCTTCCCCTACAAGAATGGCGACCATTTGTGATAAAGTATCATCTCAATTGAACGAATCATCTAATTCTAATGTATGTCTTGGTAACGAAGTGGCCTCTTTAGATTTCAATCCCCATGGGATGATTGAAACAAAGATTGACCCTCCTCACCGTGATAAAAATAATGATTCTTCTTCTAAAAACAAAGCTAGCCATATGACCTCTCTTCATCCTTCGGTCTTAGAGAAGCGTTATGGGCGTGGATTCAAAGTTCTTTCAAAACAAGGATACAATGGAAATGGGTTAGGATGTAAAGAACAAGGAATTAAGGAGCCTGTGGAACAAACATCACACTTCTCTAAAGTAGGTTTGGGTTTTTGGCCTTCTCCTACATTCTCTCCACCATGTTCACAACAAAAAGGTTTTCTTCCAACTCCCCCTATATCCTCTCTTCTATCTCAACAAGAGTGTATGTTGCCGAGTCTACTAAAAGACCTCTTAATCACTCTTCCTCCTCTAAAACATAAAAAGATTCAACAAGATGATTCAACACATTATTGTGCATAACATCGAGCACTTGGTCGTTCCACTAGTGAATGTCGAGTCTTGGATGACAAAATTCAACAACTTCGAGCAAGGTCTGGCTTTAGCACTTCTCACCACGCTTGAAGTAGTTCCTAGATCACCTTGTCCTCCATCCATTTTATAACCAAGTTGGGGGAGGATAATTTTTGATAGGCCGACTCACAATAGTGATCCCTCCTCTTTTGTGTTATGTTTGTGTGTAATGTGATCCTCGTATTGTAATGTTTTGTTAGTTCTCCCTCGACACCCTTGTTAGCACAAAGGTACAAGGAGCAAGAATGTGTTGTGTAATTCTTCTATATGTATCTTCATTCTTCTATATGTTGTAATGTGTAATTTTGTTATTTTTCATGGATGATTTAGCATCCTTTCATTCAATTTGTGTATGTGATCTTTCTTCCGTCTATATGACACCTTGTAGCAGTGTCCGACGTCATACCATGACTACACAAGCAATTGTGTATCATGCATGTAAGCATCGCCTTAGTTTGCTCGTCTTGGAGGCAACCCCTTGTTGTGATGTAGCTTTTGGAGAACACAAGCCATTTGGGCATGTGCTTTTAGAAAGCTCTCGTGCTTGGTTTATGTTTCTTTCTCATTCTACCTTAAAGGCAATTGCTCCCTATTGGAGTTTGCAATCGCTTTAAGGTGGGAGCATATATCGTGCTATGAGCCTTACTCTCTTCGTTCTATCTAAACACTTATTGGTTATCAAAGCTACACTCTCTTGGAAAGGATTACGAAAAGCTTGGAAACAAGATCTTGAGCCTATCTTGTTCTCCTACGATGAAACTTGGGAACAAGATCTCGAGTCTATCTTGTTGTCCTAAGTTGAAGCTCCTTGCATGTTTGGGAGAAGGGTTGCACCACCAACTAGAGTTTGGTAGTAAGATCGCTTCGCCTTTTTATTCTACAAGGCTTCGTGTAATTCCTCTTGCGGGAGGTAGCTTTGTGTATTCCCTTGAGTGGAAACACTTTTCTTTTGACATGGATTATGTGTTTGATGTGTTTATACTCCTCGTATGCTTCTTATTTCTAACTAACCCCTTAGCATTCTTCTTTATTGCATCTTGGGGAATGATGCATGGTGATTGAGACATCACTTAGATTGAGGTCTCCTTTGTCATGTTGACCAAAGGTCTTGCGCATTATGTTCTTGTATATTCTTATTCTCTTTATATTCCTTGTGCTTCACGTGTATTCCGTGTGTACTCTATGTATGCTTTGTGCCTTATATGTGTATGCTTCGTGTATACTTTGTGCATTGTGTGTATGCATTGTGATTTCTCAAGTGTATGCCTTGTGTATGTCTTGTCTTATCTTATCTCATGCCTTCTAAATGCTTCATGTAGGTCGTGTTTTATGTGTATGTCAATCATCATAGACTCCTAGAATCCTAAACTTGGGGGTGTGGCAACCCTTCAATTTTGGTGTTATTTTGTGACCTCTATGTTGTGTTTGAATTGTGTCTTCTCCATCCTTTAGAATGAGTCCGAACGCAAGTTCGTACCCACACTAAAGTGGGGGCTAAGTGTTGAGTTGTAAAATGTGTACACCACCATTTTACACTTAATTTAGCACCTAGGTGGACCTAAATTGTTTACACTTGTTAATTAGGACATATTTTAACACATTTTTGAGCATTAAGCATGTAATTCTTTATCCCGATGCACGAAACCCGGAAAAGAATCATAAGGCGGGGCTAAGCATACTTTAAGTGCCCTCTTTCAGGAGCATGTGGCTAAAGGACCATGGCACCCAAGCGCCTTGGGCCCTCCTTTAGCCTTGCCCTAAATTGTGGCCTTGTCAGCAAAGGCCTCTTAAAACATTCCTAATGTCGGCCTTATGTTGTTTAATTCTCTGAAAATCAACTGGAATGCATATAAAAGTAAGTCAACTAGAATGCATATAAAAGTAAGTTTAGTCATTTGTTTGAATATCTAACTCTCTAGCAAAATCTTGGCACTCTTGCACTCTCTTTCTCTCTCATACTCTCTACAGCTCTCTTGTGGTTTATTGTTGTGGCACTAACATATTGTAGGTCTTGTGAAGATCTTGAAGGCTACACCAACTTCTTGAGTCAATGTGACGTCGTCTACAAGCATGCAAGGGTCTTCGTTCTTATGGTGACTACTTTCCATCATGCTTTGTCCTATCATTCCATTCTACTTCAAATTTGCCTCTGCCCTCCTAGGGCACGTGCTCTTTACCAATCATATTTGCTATTCTGGAGGTGGAAACACCATTCACGGGGCTTGACTGAGGCAAGCTCCTAAATAGCACCCAACCTTTTACCTCTTTTCGTGTGTGCAGATCAAACGAACAGGTTTCAAAAGGTAATCTCCGAGAAGAAGAATAAGGTGGTGGTTACAGATCCGACAAAGAAATCAGTTTCTAAAAACCCTAATTTGGGACCAAGGCACCCAAGCGCCCTTGTCCTGGGCATTCTAACCTCCGAAATCAGGTTCTGAATTAATTGATGATCTTTGTTGTCCATTTGATTGCTAGGTTTTTGGTTCCGGCAGTCTGTTGTCCTCGAATCTTTGTTAACTAGGGTTTCATGTCTTGATTCTAGTTTGATTGATTGGATTTGGTTAATTGCTTCTATACAACAAAAGGGCAGAACCCTTGTAGTTTGGCTCTCATTCTTGGGTAGAAGCCAAGCTCGGTTTGTGCCCCGAATGTTTTGTAGAAGAGGGTTTGACCTAATTTGATCTATTGAGCTAGTCTCTCTTTTCTACATAACACTTACTATGGTCGCAAAGGACATTTGTCATCTACCTATTTTGACTTGCATCCATCTTCATCAAGACCCTCATTTTACAAATTATCATTTAGTTGTGTCGAGATGTCCTAAAACAAGCTCACGTTCATGTGTTGTCTACTATTGATAATCATGTGTTTGAGCTTGTTGGTAGAGATGTTGCTAGAATTGTGGCATTTGTACCTGTTGTGGCAAGGACTGCAGTGATTTGTGCTAATAGTCTTGCTTAGGATGATCTTCTAGATAATGTTTGTATTAGGGATTTCATTGTACCAGATTCTCAACATTTTCATGTTGTACATTTCAAATCAAATGTCATATCAAATATATAAGCCTAATGATTACATTGATGAGTTTATGTGTGCATTTTATGTTGGTCTATTGGTGCAACTAGTTTTGTGTGTTCAAAGAGCAATGTGTTTAGGTTGATTTGTGCATGGCCTCTTGATCAATTTTGTGATCCTTGGTGTTTATGTACATGTTTCGTTCAAGTTGAAAATCGCCAAGGACAACTTAACTAAAACTTCCATCAAACTAAACAGTTGGATGGGTGGCTTAGTGGACTCGTGTTGAAAACTCGCAAGGATGTCATTGAGTTTTGTGCATTTGTGATCAATACTCATTCACAATTGTGTGTTCTAGTACTTCCCATTCAAGGGGTATATGCTCAATACACTTTCCTCCCTTAAGGGGGTGGTGTTGACCTTCTCTCTCATCTACCAAGGGAAAATGTGTTTATGCCAAAATTGAGCGGAGACTTCAAAGTATAGTTGATATGGTGGTAGAGTGATGCAGTGTTGTTGCAATTCCCACTATTGCTACAAATTGCTTGTTGAGAGCAAACCTCAAAGCAAAGTTGATATGGTGGTAAAATTAATACAATGTTGTAGCAATTTATGTTGATACAAATTGTGTGTGAGTTGCATGGTGGAAAAGTCATAAATGCCTAAAGTATACCTAGTGATTTGGTGTATTTCATTTGATGGTGTTGAGTTGGCTTGTGGATGCCTTATGACACCTTGTGATGGTGTTCAAACTTTTTGATTGGTTGACAATTGTTGGTGTAACTAAACCCCAAATGTGTTTAGATTGAAAAATTTGTGATGTTGATCTGACACATGATTCTTTTGATTGTACTTGTTGATGCTTCATGATGGTTGGTGGATAGTGGATATGTGCACATTCCACCTCATCGTGCACTTGTTTGAGTTGGTTGAATCTATGTTTGCACCTAATGAGAGGTTTCTACTTGCCATAAGCAATATTGTTGCATTTATGTTTGCTTCAGGTTGTTTCGATGTGAACCTAGTGACTAAGACATTTGAGATTTTTTTATGATGATCCGGAGTTGTACCAAAGATGATTAGCTAGAGACTACTCCTTTTGGCCACTTGTTGATTGGTTGCATTTGGATGGAGGCCACATTTGGAGTAGGCCATTTGAGGGATTTTGAGATTGAGATACAATTGTCCTAGAGATGATGAGAGTTAAGGACTACTAGACATGAATGACTATAGATTGGTCACATTGGTTGCCACTTGTGTAGGGTGATAGCAATTGAGTTTTTTAATTCTAGGCATTGGATTTCAGTGATGTTGGACTAAGATTCCAAAATTTTGTTTGGAGATGGTCAAAGAATTTGAGATACCTAAACCATCACATTTTGATTGGCCACTAGAGATGAAAGTGACTCCTTGATGATCATCCCTTGAGTTGATCATCTTGATTAGAGGGTGACTGTGAGTGCAAAAACATTCTTGAAGATGGCCCTATACAACAATATAAAGGTCATCCATTAGAGAGTGACATCTAGGAATCTCTCATCTATATTTATGGTTGCATTAGATTGAGGAATACAATCATTTGAGTGATAAATTGATAGTTGTGCCAAGAGCTAAGTTATATTTTTCTTGAGGATTGCCGAAGTCACAATTTTTCAATGTCAATTTGTGCCTTCATTAGTTTGAGAGCTTTTGGTGATAGGCCTTTAAGCAAATCCATGGATGTATTCATGTATAGTTGTGTACAACATTTGTTTCTTGATTTTAGGGTTACTTGGTTGGACATGTATCTAAGTTATTTAATTTTTCCTCTCTTTGGCAAATGGTGGTGCAATGTATCCATTTAAGAGATCCATCGTTCATAATTTGATTTTAACCTTCAAATTACAAGGGGCATCATTGGCATGTCTACATAACTCGTATCGAATGCTCAGAATATATTGGCATTGGATTATAAAGGAGTTCGTTGGAATATTCATCCTTCATAATTTGATTTTAACCTTCAAATTACAAGGGGCATCCTTGGCATGTCTACATATCTTATATCGAATGCTCAGAATATATTGACATTGGATTATAAAGGGGTTCGTTGGAATATGCTCACATTCATCATATTCACATTCATCAGATATTTATACTCATCTCTACGCTTGTATTTGATGAGTTCTAATTAACCACATCACCAATTAACTAAGGGGTGGTTATTGGATGGTTGTAAGAGAAGATAAACCACCTTGTACTTTACATGTACAATGATTGTTGATTAAATTTGAGGAATGAAGATGGTGTTGTCATATATGTTCTATGTTTTTGTGTTCATCTATATTCTTTGTCCAATCATCCTATAGGTGTAACAAAGTTATGACTTGGACAAAATTTTATAGTACAAAAGAAATCAAATCCTATAAAATATGAACAAGGTCCCATTAAAAGATGGCAATGCTTGAGATAGCAACAAGACCATCTATTAGAGATTATACATTTGTATTATATAAGTTGGCAATCTTTTGGATGCAACTACAAACCAAGTAGTCATGTTATTGTGGGCATAGATGAGGTAAATGACAAGCAACCTTTGGCGACTAAACCTAGAGACAACCAAGACAAAAACTGAAGTTAGAGCGCTCGGAAAGAAAACCTTGTGAAGATTAAATTGAAATATCACATATACTACCATTTTTTTCCCTATAATCGGACCAATAACTATTGGAGCAATCACTAGAACAGCTGAGCTCAAAGACTCAACAATCAAAAGCTATATTCACTTGAATGGGCCTGTATGATCACAAAATGGATCAGAAAACAAGTTAGGCACACTATGCATCCATGGCAAAGTAGAGCACAGCTTGTAGAACACTTTTGTTGAAGGAAGCAAGTGTTTTTAGGCAAAAAAACGGGTTTTTGGCATTTGTATTAAACTACCAGTTCCAACATTTGTGTCACCTTTGCTAGAGTTTTCCCTTTAAATTTGAATTCTGCAAGGTAAAAATCATTGTGTCTTCAATTGTTCTTATTGTTTGCTCTTACTTTCCTTTCATGTTCAAATTTATTTGATTGCCTAGAGAGTGTAGTACTTATTTCCTTCACTTTAGATCTGTATGTTGATGGCTATTGTATGGTATAACCATTGTACTTTACAGATCATCATAATAATGCAAAACATTAAGTTGGTAGTACAAAACTTAAGTTTGTTGTTTCAACTTCACTTTGTTAATGAGAATGTGATGGTGTTTCCTTGGATGTTTTAAGAGGGTATTTTTACACACATTTATGTGGGATAGAGATGCAGCTACACAAGGAGAGTGAATCAAATTAATAATGAAGGTTCCAAAGAGTTGCACGAGTCATATAAACATAAAATAGGTCAATCCTTTAGAAGTTGCATTATAAAATCAGATCATGGTTGCTAATACAAGGTTAGTAGTGTTCAATTTGGACTTACAACCGAGAGGTAAAATTACAGTCCTCTGTATTGGACTGTTGAACAACAGGGTAGGAAGGATCTCCTCCATTAAACCAATTTGAAGTTGCTTAATAGAGTGCAAGTCTCACCAAGCAATTGATTAAATACTTTCCAGAATGCACCCACAAGATGGAATCAACATGGACCATCAATATATAAAATATAGAGGTCTAAACATAATTGGGATTAAATACTCTTGCTGAAGATAGATAACTTAATTGGATAGTTCTACATTGGAAGGTGGTCCAAAACTTCGAACAAAAGGAGAATTTGTAGCCAAAATACTGAGTCAATCAAAAGGCTTGAAAACAAAAGTATACTCGACGACTTCTTGTGTGAAAACAACACCCATAAGAAACACTACAACACTTCCAAAAGAGTGAGAAAGCCATATCAAAAAAAGCATGACACAACACATATGTGAGACATTAAACTATAAAATAACTAAAACAAAGTCAATCGGCCAAAAGATTGCGATTGTCATGCAACACTGAAGGACCCACAAAGAAAATGTGTACCAAGACAGGTTTCAACGCCACATTTAGGAGAAACTGATAATAAATGATCTAAGTATGTCACATTAAACTACAAAATAACAAAAACAAAGTCAATGTTTGAGCCAAAGATTGTGATTGTCATGCAATACCAAAGGACCTACAAACAAAGAGTGTACCGAGGCAGGGTTCGACTCTACATTTAGGGGAAAACGGTAACAAATGATCTAAGTGTGTCACACAATCTATTTTTCAGGATAACAAGAGATGGGAACATTATATTTAGACTTCAGAAAGAAAAAAAAATTTACAGATGTTTTTCAAACTGTAACTGCGGCTTTTCGTTTTCAAAACCTTAAAATAATAGACTAATATTGGTGGAAAAAACAGAACTTGAAAATCATATTTTTTTAATTTGACAGATTAAATAATTATATACAACTCGGATAGTTTTCTTTTCAAATAATTGCTGGCTAGCTAATTGCTCTTTTATTTTGTTGAGAATATCTAATTGACAAAAGATTCTTGTCAAATTTGCCCAGGTATGTCCGCATAGTAACACGAGGGAATTGAAAAGTCATTCTTAAATTCTAATTTTATGCATCTTATAAGTATCTTGGACAAGAAAATTTAATATACATATCCATAACGAAAACCAATTGCCATGTATAAACTCATATTTTGGAAAAAAAATTCATTGAACTCTAGGCAAGTAAGTCATCATCCTTCAATAGAGCTACATGTATCTAGTGACCAAAACCAAACATCGTTGGAGTAAAATAAACAGAGTTTCAAATTGGAGCCAAATGAGCAGAGTTTCAAATTGACGGTCCTTTGCCCATGCCATTGAATTATTAATTGCAGTAAAACTCTTCTATAAAAAATGATTAGTTGGCATACAAACAAAAAGCCCAACATGAGCCAATACTAGAGCTAATACAACAACATAATGTCATAAACATTGTTGAATGGTGACATAGATTTATGTGTAACTGCAGGCCCACGAAACGAGATTCTGACTTCCCAATCATTTACAACTACAGAGATGGCAAAGAAGAAAACCAATAAATTACATCAAAGAAAAAAAATATTACCGTGCTTAATCTTTTAAGAATTTGTCATTTCCAAATCAGCATCAATATACAAAAATAGCCATTGGATGTTTGGTCAATTTAGTTGTATGCAGCTTCTTGTTGAGCAGCGTCCTCATATTCAACCTAACACAGCAACATTCCTCATATCAAACTTCAATCTTTTTTCTTCAAAATTTGAGATACAATAGACTGTTATTCAGAATAACTATTTTGGAAATTTCAAGAGTATTCACAATAAACATGGATCTCTATGAAATTTAATCCTGACAAGAAATAATAATCTAGAGATATAATAAATCATAAACAAGCCTTCAATTAAAAACATGCTGTCAACTTTATAAGATGCCTATAAGTAATTTAACAGTAAGCAGGTATCTTGAAGGGCTCTATCCAGAAATAACTAAAGAACTATATTGTTACAAGAAATCTCATGTAGGAGGATTTAAACTAAAAGAACAATGCATCAATTACAAAATCAACAAAGTACATTTAGAAAACTTAAATTAATGTTCATTGATGGTTCTTCAAAACAAGCCCGTCCTAATAAGGCACCTATAACTATGATTAGGTGCCATAAAACTGTCAAAATTGTTGTAAATTGGTTATGTAGTCACATGGAGTCGAGACATTATTTGAATCAGAGTGCATGAGTAAATTAATATGGGTACAGTTATATTATATATAAATAGTCACTGGAAGATGTGGAAACTGAGATGAATGCATTCCCTGCCCCTGTACTGAAGTTACTGGTGACCATGCCTGGTTTTAATTCACTTTTTAACTGCAATATTTTAACTAACTAGGTAGAGGCTTTGAAGATGTGATTAACTTTTTATGTTTCTGCAACTCTCCAGGACAGGAGGACAAGCAATGTCAGAATGCGCATTTTTGGATGGCAAAAAAATCACCAGATTTTTGGGACAGCAGGAAATGGCAAGTAATATATAAACACTTTCCTCAGTTAAGGCTATCCTCAATCAATTTCACTTTTCTCACTGGATACTTTAAAATGCTTTAGAAATGGATTAACTTTCTACGTTTTTTCCAGGTCATTTTCATCCACAGCCATCCTCTGAAATTTTTACTATTCCTTGACTACCAAGTTATCTTCTTCCTTAGTTACCTAGGACATGCTTTTAAGCCAGTTCAATTCTTTTTATCTTGGTCACTTTATGATTGCCATCTTGATTGACATTTTTTTAGTTTTTGCAATCAATGCCATTCACAGACATGATGCCAGAAGCACATTGTATTCATGGTAGACCCTACTCCTAATGGACCAGATTCTCACAAACTATAGGACAACCTACTGCCAGAAATTTCCATAGTCACTCTTCTGCTACTGTCTTTGCTAAGTTTCACTTCCACTCATATCCTAACAAAAAGTTGAATAGGAAACGGTAGTTGCTTTAAATGTTGGAAACAACATTTTGAAGAATAATCCTTCTCTACCAAAAAACCATGCTCCAATACCCAGTACCCTTTTTTTCAGTTTTCTCGAGAACAAAATATCTAAAGCATGAGAGTTTACAAACCATATATTTTCTAGTCCACTAATCTAAAGCATGAATGCTCTATCAGTATGCAATGAATGAAAGCAAATTCAGAATTCGTTCAGTATTTGACGGCCACATTTGAGGTTAACTCTAAAGTCAACACTACAGACTTCTCTTATAAAAGTTCCTACTGAATTTCGTCACCAGCTTTAAAGTTGCTTTCCTAAAACAGTTATTAGTTTTTTCCAGCATCCCCTTGAAGGATAAACTGTTTAGAACAGGAAACATTCAAAGGAGTGATTAGATTCAAAAAGCAAGAAAATGGTCAGCAGAGACAAGAAATGTCGTTTTACTGGATAAAAGACTTCAAGACAGTTACCAAAAATTAGGTACCAATGCACTGGTAACACAAGTGCTCATTGTTAGTGCCCAATTTTCACAAGATCTTCCTACCACAGAAGCTTGTAAGTACAACAACGTAGTGTAATCCAAAAAAATTATCAGAAAATATGGTGGTTGTTTCGTCTAGCATGGGTTCATCTCAAGAACAACTCCAAATTTATGTGCTCTTCCCAAAAACACCTTTGGCATTTCTAGGTATGTTTTTGAGAAGCACTTAGAAATTCTGAGAAACCCTTTACATTTCCAAGGGGAATCAAACCAAACATCAGATCCAGAATTGAACTACTTTGGAAACAAAGGAGGTCTGAAGAATTAGTAACATTGAATCATATTATAGACTCAATTCCAACAAGTCCGATAAATTTGGGTCAAAATGTGGAGAACAAGTTTCACATTGTAAACCAAGGTTCAATTCCCAAAAGTTCCTTAACATAATGCAGTATTCATTTCAGGCACTTGAACGTTGGGGTGAAACTTATACCAATGTGTGGATCCAAGCCCATAGTGTCATTATCGAAGCAGACGTCAGTTGTCACTATGGATCCAAGCCAACTCTCATGTCCCTACATGCTTTGCCCTAACATTTTAGTCCAACCAAAATCGGGCAAACAATGAGGAATGTGGAGTTTCACATCATAACCCAATGACTCATTCCCACAGATCTTGAGTGAAGCCACTAGAAATTTAGAACACTTGGATCTACTGGTAAAGTATATGGCATGGGCCCACTAAGTTTAACAAAGACGATAGACAACATGGATGTGGGCTTACACAATCCCTACCTCTAGTTACCCCCATGGCAACACAAATTGAAACTTAAATGCTAAACCAATGCATACATGGGAGGGAGGGACATAAAACATGGAATTCACTAGAGTTGCTCAAGTTTTCTAAAGTGTAAGGTGCAGATGCATTCAATAGATATTTGAGTGCACATACACCATCTCGAATAAATTTATTTGGCTTTAATCAATTCATGCCAAAACCTAAACACAGCTGACTATAATGTTCTGTTTTTGTCTTCATTTCACGCCAAAACCTACAAACATAATTTTTAATATTTATAATGTTTTGGGTATAACAGAAAAATCGTGGAAACTAAGATATGCAGAACCAAAAGAAAACATTGTAGTTGAACAGGGAATCCTACCTCAAATCATATGAATTTAAAAGATGTTTTTTTAAAAAAAACAAAAAAAGCTTTTGAAGCCTTTTTGAGGGAGAGATGCCCAATTTACAGTTATTTAAAAGGAGATCCTAGAAACACAGCCAAGACATTTCATGTGACTGAAGACATTTCTGTACCCATCTCGAGTATGGGAGATGGGCCCTAGTCTTGGAGACGCATCCCAGGGAGTGGGAGACACATTTGCCTACTACCCTTGGTTTTAATTTTAATACTTCATATTATTGTTTATATAACTTTTGTTTTGTTTTTTAATTTCTTGACCTTTGTTATATTTTAATTTTTCAAATGTTAGGATTCTGATTCAATAAATTAGTTATAGTTTTAATTATTTTTTAATTTATTATTTTAATTTAAGTTTCTAACATTTAAAAATTTAAAATTTATATTTAAATTTAATGATTATAATTTATTTTTTAATTTTTGAAGTTTTACATCTCAAATTATGTAAAATTTAAATTTTAGTCATTACGTTTAATTTAGTGTTTTTAATTTTAATTTTTAATATTTTAACATTTCATATTTTACCTATATATTTGTCTTCTACAAGTACTTGTCTCCTATTTTTTTAAATGGCATACCAATACCAATACCAATCTCCTAGCCCTATGGTTAAAAACCCTAGCATTATGATGAAGTAAAATAGTGAGGAACAAAGAGTTTCAATTCCTAAGCCAAGGTCCTATTGATGCGTGTTTTGTGACTGCAACAAACATTAGAATAAAACATAGAGTATTCTATCCTCTCTTGAATAAAGCTTCTCAAACGTTGAACTATGTGATCGAATGAGACTGCTCCAAGGTTCCTTTTGTGTCAGGTCTTGACGTGCATAGGGATAGACTTAGTGAAATGATGTGATTTGTTGGTAATCACAAGGGGGACTTACATATCAGACTTAGTGTTTAGTGCTCAAGGAAGAAAGTCAGGGGTTTCGGTGGGATTCTGGAGTCTTGGATATGAATTCCCCTTTTTTTGGACTGGATTCTCAACTTCTGGCGGAAAAGATCTGAGTTCAACCATACTAACTTATACGGGTAACGAATGATTTCGCGATAGGCTCTTCTATAATCTACTCCTAAGGAAAATTCAAAGAAAATGAAAAAGATAGGGATAGTGGAAGGGAGTTTAGGGATCTAAATGACGGGAAAGACTACTACTGAAGATTGATGCTGGAACTACGCTTCTGCTTCGTCATGCGACAATAGCTAGGTAGAGATGGTGCGATCTTCTGGAGTAGCGGCAGGGATTTTCACAACGTCCTGACATGGAACATGAGACTGATCATTCAAGCACAATCGAAGTTAAGCTTGGGATTAGTTCAGACTAACCATACAAAGTGATTTGCAAGCCACAGATCACAAATGGTATGAACAAATTAGCATTCAATCATTCAACAATAGCGTTTTCCATCATATTAACTAACAAAGCTTGAAATAAAGGAAATAACTTGGAAAACTTTCAGATTTGCTTCAAGGAATCAATAAGACCATGTCAAACATCTAAAGAATCATATGAACACCAATATCCAATGCTTATATTCTTTCTTCAGAAGTCTGTATTACAACAATCCAACTGATCCTTGGAGTTTCAGCTCAGAAAAATAGTGCAGAAATGGAAACTAACTACTAGGGTGCTCTAGGAGCATCAGAATGATGGAAAAAAGAGAGAAGAGAGAGATCCCCTCAAATGAGGCCTCTCAGCCTTTATATAGGCAAGCCGAAATACATTAGGGCAAAAGGAAATCAAATTTCCTTGAAATGTGTGCCATGGGTCAAAAACCCTAGGAAAGGTAGGTGGGGTCGTCAGATTCCTCATGTAGGTGACTGCCACCTGTCCTGGACGTCAGAAGGTGAAAGGATGACCGCCATCTATCTTGGGTGTCCCAGCTGACTAGGACTCCTGGACAAGACTGTCCTGCCTATCTGGAACTTCCTCCTGCTCCTTAGTCTCTGCCTTGGTCAGGACGACTTCCAACTCTTCCATAGGGATACTGGGCATGTTTTCAATCCAGAACTCCATGACGGACGCGGTGGTGGCACAAGCAACAAGGATATTTTCCCAATCCACCCTCAGCTCCTGGATATTATTAATGAAGATCAAGAATGAGGATGTATCCTCAAGATGGGATTCCTGGGTAGGATAAGCAACTTTGAAGTATATGCTCCGCATCTTGCCTTTCAACTCCTCTAAGTCAATGACTCCATCCGGAGCTACCTCCAGATCAAACCAGGCCTCCAAGGATACAAGGATTTTGTCCTGGATTTCCTTCAACATGGCGTGGGCCTGGGAAGTGTCGCGTTCAATCTTCTCAAGGTTATCTCTCTTCATGACCAAGGCGGAATACCAGCTGAGGAAATCATATACTGAATTTGCATGTATTACTTTGTTCCTCACCAAGTCCGGCTTCGGAGTGTTCATCAGTGCCTTCAGTCTAGGGATAGTTTCCTCTCGGACGACTATGAATTGCTGACATGCATCCAGAATTGCTTGAACTCTATCCATGAGTGTTATAACTCTCCTGTTCACCTGGACAAGGTCTTCTATGAACTTATGGGCTCTATCCGAGACCTTCTCCATCCAACCTCTTGCTTTATGGCCAACTGTCCTCAAAACTTCAGCCTCAGCTAATGAATCCTTAGTTATGCTTAGAGGTTGGGCCGTTGCTCCTTGGGCAGACTGCGATGGGCCTATGAGCTGCTGGATATGCTGCCGCAGTTCCTCATTCTCTTGCTTCAAGTGGTTATTCTTTTCTTCCTCCTTCCTCAACCTTTCTCATATGGCGGCAACGAAATCCTCTAGCTCCTCCATTTCTTGATCCTCCGTGGTTGGTCCAAGGTTGACCTTCAAGATGTCAAAATCATCTGCACTGATGCCCTCCTTTGCTTCGGTTACCCTAGGAATTGCCACCTCTACTCGGCGGGATCCTGATTCATCCCTTGTGATCAGGGAAAACTTCTTCGCCTTCTTTGGATCTGCGGATTTCCCTATCCTGGCCAGAAAATCACCACGTTCGGTGGAAGGATCATTCTTCCTGATTGTCTTCTTCCGCAACCTGTCCTGTAACCAATTGGGTTTTGTGGATGGATTGACTTCCTTCTGTGGTTCCTATGGATCTTGACCAACTTGTGGTGTGGATGTCGATACTTCGCCGCAATTGAACTCCTCATTGAGGAATTCCAAATCAGGGTGATGGAGCATGTCCTCAAATCGGACTTCCCCTAGATTTCGCGATGAAAGGTTAGGCTGATTTCCCACCATCAGGCTGGGGGTCCGTTCCCGGGTGGAATCCATGGACTCATTATCTTCCTGATCAGCTTGCTCATTCGGGACCATTTCCTCCACGTGTCCTTTACCTTTAACTGTTTGCACATTCTCAAAGCGATCAACCTCAAGGACGGAAGAAGTGCTGGCAGAGTGAGGCCTGGATGCATTCTGCTCCTCCTGGTCAGCCTTCCTGATAGGTTCCTTCCAAGCCTTTACTCTCTTCGCTGGTGGATCTTCCGCAGTCCTGTTCCTTACTTCTTGTCTTCCTGTTCCTTATTCCTTCACAGGGGTTTCTTCGGTCATGTCCTCTTCGGAAGACTGAGAATCCAAGTCTCCCATCAGGTCGTAAGTCGGGCAGATGCCCCTCTTGTGCAATTTCTTCGTCTGCTGGTTTATCCATTTCTGTGTTGCAAGCATGGGTGTCATCAAATCATCTAAGTGGGTGACCTCCAGATCGGACCAAATCAAGCATGGAAGGGGCTTATCCTTCTCCTGTTCGAAGAATGGCTGGACTTGCCTTCCATCCTCCTTAACTTGATCCTGGAATGAAAAGATCCCGGTGGCCTTGATCATGTCAACTGAAAGCCGGGAACATGTCAACTGAACGGGTCAAAGTTCTCCCGCAAGGAATAAGTCACCAGGTTATAGAACTGCAGCTCCTCTTTGGATCTTTCTACGGCTTGGAGAGATGGGCATGCTTCGACCGCATCTTCCGTCTGGACTGGGTAGGCTACCCCGGCCTTCTTCTTCTTCTTCTGAACTTTGTCATAGACCGAGAGTTGCCTTGTCAATTCCAACAGGACCATCTTGTCCGACGGATATCTTGGCAGTCTATATGGGTAGGCCGAGAATCCTTGCACCCTGATGTATGTGAACTTCGGGAATTGGATGAACCAGGAGCCATAAGTCCTGATCAACTGCTTGGACTCGGGTGATAACCTTTGGTGAGTGCCTCCTTGGAGGGTCCTTGTGATGTGCATGGCGAATGTGTCATTAAACCTCCTGAAATGGTTTATGTTCTGGAGATGAAGCTGGGTGTAGCAATCATAGACCTTGACTTGCCCTTCTTGATTGCCGATACATCCCTTCCATTGCAGTACTCTATATTTGTTATTCCTTGCCAGCATATAGATCACATAGGAACTCATGTAAAAGGCCTTTGATTCCTCCAAGTTTCAGAACTGTGCATCAATACTGTCACTGAGCAGTCAAGCCCAATCAATCATCTTCGTCCCGGCAGTGACCTCCTCGATGTAGTAGAACATCCATGGCTCAAAGGTAGAGGACTGAGGACTTCTCATGATCCTGTTCAGCATGACGACAAGGTCTCCATGCTCTTGCTTGAAGTCGGATTTGAGGAGTGTCCTTGGCAACTTGGAACGGTGAGGTCTTTTCTTCTGCATCCATGACTTGTTTATGATCCCGAAACAGGTTGTCGGATCGGCCTGGAACATGTCGGTTGAATCCTCATTGCTTGTGTACTCGATGGGACTATAGACAGGTATGTTGAATGCCTCTGCAATCTTTTCCTTGGAGAAATAGGCCACCACTGTGTTGTTGCGATCGACAACCATCCTTCGTTCCGGATCATAGTGCATGAAACATTCCACGATCAGCTTGGGACAAAGAATGGTGGGCGGGAAGCGCGCGGCGGAGGCAACTCCGTTCTAGACGATCTTAGCTGCAAGCTGGGATGGAGGACACCTGTCTACTCCGTACATCCGCTTCCTTATTTCTTCCATGCTTGATGGATGGATGTTGGTGTCTCCCACATTTGCCCATTTTGAGATGATTCTGGACTCCGGGAGTGTCCCTCTAAGGGTAGCCTTCATTTGAGTTTGTCTTGAAGAGCTCGCCTTGGCACTTGCCATTCACCTATGGAATCAAGGAAAGAAATAGCAAAGTATAAGTTTTTAAAGGGGTAAGGATGGAGGCAGGATGAGGGTTCTTATTCCCACACATGGGAAGTTCGTACAACGAATTTATGCATGTGGGACTAAAACTTGATAAATACTAAGTACATAGGAAGGAGAAAACAATAACATTCTAAGTAAGAAGCATTATCCTATGTATTCACTTACCTCTCCTTGCACAAGGAACTTTTGACCTTTAATGGAATTTCTGATTTTTTTATGGATTTCTGACCTTCTAATGGATTTTCTGATTTTTATGCAGGAATTTCTGAGTTTTAAGGGATTTTCCACCAAGAAAGCTGCCTTAGGAATAGTCAGAAATATGAGTCTTGGAGAAGGATTCATCTTGGGAGGAAGCTGTCTTGGACTTGGATGATGAAGTCTGCCCTAGGAAGATAAATTTCTGCCTTTGAAAACTTCAGAAATCTGCCTTTAACCTACAGAAAATCTGCTCCTTTGAAGGATTTTGCTTTGGAAATGGTAAAATCTGCAACCTCCTTGGATGAATTTGTCCCTCTAGTGATGAAATCTGCCCTTGAATGAATATTTCTGCTCCTAGAAGGTGTATTTATGCTCTTGCTGCTTTGGAATTGTATTTGAATGATAAGAATGAGGTGAGCGCCCTCCTTTTATAGGCAACTTGACCTCTTATGCCACCTGGCCGACCTTCACTGGAGGAAAATACAAATAAAACAAAAGAAAACCCCTTGGCCGACCTTCACTGGCCGCCATAGTGTTTTGTCTTATTCTCCTCAGGCGGTGGTGCGGATTCCGAGGTGTCGGGGATTCCATGAGGTCGGGGAATTTCAGTTGTCCTGGAGTGTAGGTTCCAGATAGTCAGGGATCTTCAGTGGTCGGGGAATTTCAGTTGTCGGGGAATTTCAATTGTCAGGGATTCCTTGAGGTCGGGGATTACATGAAGTCGGGGATTCCTTGAGTGACTGGATTATGCGACCATGGATAACTTCTTCCTGAGCTTGGACTTCTCTCTCAGACTTTCTTCCAAGTCAAAATTTTGCCAAGTTTTGGACATCTTCTCCTTGATGAATTTCATTCAGATGGAAGGCTACAATTTTGCACTTATGAACAGGAATCCGTTCATGTTACATGTTCCGGAAGGAATTGGAATCCATCTGACACGTTTTCCTGCAGGTCCTAGAGTCCAATTGTTCAGTTCTATCCTCAGGCTGGGTCAGGAGAGTCATCCTACAATGCAGTGTCCAGGAGCGCATATTCCACTGGGTCCTAGATATTGCGACCAGGACGAAATTCCTCCAGGGGCGCAAAATCAACTTGCAACTGGATTTTGCGCTTCAGGACAAATTTCTTCCCTGAGTGCAAAATCCACCTACAGGTGAAAAGTGCGACCTAGATTATTTCTTGCTTGGGTTTTCGCTTTAAGGTCTTTGCTTATGTTTCAAGTGGGATTTGAGTTGTTTCAGTTGCTTCATAGAGGTTTGACCATTGGCACGAGATCCGGAACGAAGAGTTTCCCTCCATCCCATCAGGGAATTTCAATCTCCATGGCTAAATTCTCCTAACAGACAATGAATTCTTTCATTCAAGCACTTACAGAGAAGTCGGGGAATGATTTCCTGACCAACTGCATAGTCCAGACTGGATAGGATTCTGGAACTGGACACCCTAATCCTGGGGCGCATAATCCAGTAGGTACTGGATTATGCGACCAGGACAAAAATCTGTCCTGGTACTGGATTATGCGACCAGGGAGAAATTTCTTCCCTGGGTGCATATTCCAGTTGGTACTGGAATATGCAACCAAGAATGTTCTTGTTCAGCATTTCCACATTCTTCCTGAGGGGTGTTGGAACATCATTTGCTTCGAAATCATTCTAAGTCCCTGAAAACCCTGTTGATTGAGAATTCTCCGAGTTATGATCTGAGATTGAGTGAGTCTTAGATCGGGATCCGAAGGACATTCCTTGGATTGAACTTCCGGACTAAAGTTGTCAGGCCGGGAACGGAGTTCCATGGTGGGAAGATGAACATGCCAAGGAGTGATGGGTTTTATCGAATTCAAGACCTTGTCGGGACAAGAATCTGGATAGACCTTGGAACGGAAGTCAAGAAATGAATTCCTTTGGAACAGGACTCAGGGATAAAAACTTCCGGACAGGACTCCGGATTGGACTTTCGGATTGGGACTGGAGTCTGGAACAAGATTAGCACTGAGTTCCATGCCGGGAGTGGAGAGAGTCCATTTCTTAGGATGGAAAGATAAACTCCTTCCCGAGGATTTGTCCAAGATAGGTAGTTAGGGTTCCAAACTCATGCAGGAGGGATTCTCCGCGTTCACATCTTCAAGCATCCATGATCTATCTTGACTAGCAACATCATCCGATGTCATGAGGACAAGCCAGAAAGTCCGGGATCAGAGCAAGAATCCGGGCTAAGTCAAAAAAGAGGGGGACCCAGTTTGCAATTGGGGTTGATGTTGTAAAAGGTCACAACATGTCCCAATCCCAAAGGGATCTTGGGCACCTTGTAGTGGCCATGGAGACACTTTGATCTAAATTACACTATTTATCTAGCACAAAGCATTGAAGAAAATCAGAAAAAAGCAAGCACTATAGCATGTATGCATCACAAGGGGTTGAAGAAAATCAGCAGAAATAGACATGAATCTTTGAAGGAGCATGCGCAAGGGTTGTAGCGTGCTTATTTCTATTACAATATGTAATTGGTACCACTTCACGTGTGTAGGGAGGATACATTATTGTTACCAACCCATAGCAGTCATTGTAGTGTGCCATTAGCATCACAAGAGATTGTAGCTATTGCAGTTTCAGCACAACAGAAGTTGTTAAGCTGTTGCACACCAAAATGAAATTCATGATTGGGGGAGATTTGGTAGATCCCAAAATATAAGCTTTGTGGGACCAAAAGCTCTCCAAGAAGGGAGTTGTGATCTATGATAAATCCAGGAGTAGATAAGCTCGCTCACAGATGATAAACACTTAAGAAAAAATGGGAAAATCAGTCAAAAAATGTGGGTCGAATCTGCACCTGCAGAAATGGCTCAAGTCAATTCTGGATGCAGAAATGGCTCAAGTCAATTCTGGATGCAGAATTGACCCTCGACAAAAGAAAACAGAATGTGAAACAAACAGCCAATTCTTCACTTCCAATCCTGTTTGGAAGTCCTTCAATTCAACAAGAGGTATGAACAAACAGCAGCAAATATAAAGAATGATGAAGAGTATTGATAATTTAATCCATAGTGATCTATAAAAGAAGAGAATTAAAAGATGTATCATCTAGAAGTAGAGAGCTGAAGTGGAAGGGCTTGACAGAGAATGTAATACACTTGTACTTTCCATTTGAGCAATACACTCCGGAGTAGAAGAGCAATTGCCACTACCAACTAGGTTTTTAATCCCTTAGGAGAGAGGGTTTCGCAAGATAAAAATCTTGTGTTTGTATAGCTTATTTACATTTTAGCACTTCATTTCTTTATGAACAACTCTTTAATTTCTCCATATTAACACTGTTATTTGGATGTCCAAAGTAGAACAGTAATTTATTTTCTTGACTCCCTAATATCCAACTAATTTAAGGGGAAATTACAGATCAGGAGGCTGTACCATTTGGTCATACCAATGTGTGGAAGCTATATGGTTTATTATAAGAAATAGGGAGACGGAAAAGATATGTCAGCACAGTAATATCACTAAGGATGGACAACACCTAGCAGAAGATAACCCGTGGCACCTCAATTTACAAATTGAGGAGACAGAACAAGAGTTGATAGAGACAGCAGATGAAGACACAAAAAACTACTTTTATCAGCCTTTCAAAACTAATGAAGAGAACATTGAGGATGCAGAAAATCTTAAAATTGCAACCATAGCAGATTACTAAGAGGAGGCAGAGGCAAGGAAGACAAAACTATAGAGGATCTATTAAAAAATTATTAAGATCTATTCACAAAAAGTTTCATGGAGTTAAAAGAGATCAAAAAGGAAGCAAACGCTATGAAGATTCAGGTCAAGGATGACACCAAACTAACAGAGAAAAAACCTTATTAACTCAATCAAAATATCAAAAAAAGAACTAATAAAAAGGAACTGGACAAAATGTTTGCTGGCTCTGTTTTCACATGTAGAAGATGTAGAGTGGAAAAGTCCTATGGTATCCAAAACAAGATAGGCATGACTTTAGAGAATTGAATCCATATATGATCCATTTCCTATGCCATTCAAAAAAGAGGTCTTGGATATGGTGACTAAGCCATGAGATCTACTCATTTACTGATGGTTTCTCAAGATACCATCAAGTAATAATTCAAAAAGAAGATCAACCAAAGACTACATTTGCTATAGAATGGGGATCTTTTATCATTATGTATAATGTGGCACCACTGGGGTTGAAAAATGCCCTAGCAGTACTCAATAGAATATGGTCAATGCATTCAGGGATTTAACCCCTCCAAAGACACAAAAAGATGTGCGGATATTATTAATATTTGCAGGCTATTATAGAAAGTTTATTAGGAGTATATGGAAGTAACATCTCCACTTAAAGAGTTAGTTAAAGAAAATGACACATTTTGATGGAAATGGCAGTGTAATGAAGTGTTTTAAGTTATAGAAGCAAATATCTTTCTTGGGAATTTCTCAGCGTACCAATAGATACAAATATTTTCAATTTCTTGGGATATTATCAGGGAAAAACTGGGTAAATATCAAGAACCCAAAAATGCAGTGAAATTCAAAAAAAGAGAGAAATAACAGCTGTTTTATCCATTTAAAGCAATCCTAATTGCATAGAGATAACTATGTTCATTTTTGAAATAATGACAGCAACAATTGTCGTTGTCTCTTGGCAACAGATCTAACTGTCAATCAATAATGGCAGCTGGAATTCTTAACAGCTACTTACACCATACAAGGTGTATAACCCATTTATAAAAGTTCCCAAGAGGAATGATCAAAAATCACAGGTCTGATGCTTATATAGAAATAAATAAATAAATAAATAAAATTAAAAAACTATTTTATTGTGATATTACTGGTGATATATCGACAATAATATCACGATATATTGGTAAAAGTTTCAGTCAAAGTCACAGCCAAAGATATTTTGAAAAACAAGAGATATTTTCAAGAAAATGTCAAGAACCCTGCTGAGAAAAGCTATAACAGAATATATCGCGATATTTTATAGATATCTGCTTCTATGGTTTGAATTATTTGAGAACAAATTGGCAAAGGCACCAATATCGGTATTCCGTATTTCCAAACTGGACCTGACCTTTTCACATACATATTGACAACTTGAGAATTATAATTGTAGTGTTACTAGCACAGCCACAGGAAGAAAAATTGGGTCATTCCATCTTGCTTGTGAGTAGAAAACTAACTAAATCTGAGAGTAATTACACTACAACCAAAGGGCAGCATTAGCCATGGTGTACTTGTGGTAGAAATTTAGACATTATTTGTTCATTGCACCATTCGAGTTCTACACAGATCAAAAGAACTTCAAACAGGATACACAAATGGCTAGTGCTATTTCAAGAATCTGAATTCATGATTACAATGAAACTTGGTAAGGCTAACCAAGGAGCAAACTATATGTCTAGAATTGGAAATGGCGAGGATAAAGTACCAATTGATGAATCATCGGGTAACCTTCTATTCTACATGGATGTGATACTTTAAGAACTAGAGGTAATTGGGAAGTTTCTAGAGATAGGGGAATACAGAGAAGGTACAATAAGCAGGATAAGAGAAAGCTACCCATACATGCCTACCCTTCACATTGATAGAAGGTCAGCTATATAAAATGGGTCAAGGCAAAACTTTGATACAAGTTGTCTCTGCAGCACAAACATGATGTCATTTTGAGAGAGGCACATGAAGCAATTGTTGGGTGCTATATCGCATAAGACATGACTGAAAGAAATGTATTGATAGCAGGCCTATGCTGACTCATGTTATTTATACATGCTAATCCAGACATGTGACATTTTCCATGGAATGGGTAAATAGAATTCATGAGATGTGATGCTGCAAATGTTGCAATTAGTATTATGTCATTAGGTTATAATATAAAAAGAAGTTGGTATGTCAGATTATAGGTTAGAAAATATTTAAGTAGTCAGGAGTTATTTTCCGTATGCAGTTAAGTAGGGTAGTTGTTGGGTACAGGAAAGTCAATAGACTTTTCTAAAGCCAATGCATTGTAAATAAATATCATCCTAGAGAAATAAATATCATATAGCATTTTGTTTATAATATCTGCAATCATGGTGTAATCTAATTTCTGTGTATTTGCTCTACCAATTTCAACATGGTATCAGAGCATCCACACAATGTCTGGCCCATGAAGAAAGTTGCAGCAGAGGCGTAGGTATTATGGATCTCACATTCTGATAAAAGCTACCATCAATGCTCTTTACATCATCATCAACGCAGAGCGAGGGAGTTCTCAGCAAGTGCTGCGCTCAACTCAAATTCCTTGCTACCCAGGCATGTATAGGGGTAGTGTTTGAAGAGTTTGTCTGTAGTATACTTTTGCCCTATCTGCGTTGTTATTGCAAATTGCTCTAACACTTTGCCAGGACAGCAAAGATCAGCGTAGAAGCTGGGTTTTGATTTGTGTCAAATCAGCAAACAAATATTTCATATTTATTATTTTGTTTTAAAGATATGCATCCAGCAGTCACAGATATGTACCCAGCTTGTCTCACCAGCAAATAACAACACCAACATGTCGTAACGATTGGCTTCTGGCAAGGATAAAAGCATTGAAACAGTAAATGTGCAGGCTGTGGTATAACATGGGAAATTGGAATGCAGCACCATCCATGCAAAATAAACATTCAAAGGTTTGCCAACAGTTCGTTGACCATAATCAATCTAATTCTGTGGGAGTCATAGAAGGAAGTTTTTTGCTTCGAAGAAGGGTTGGTCCATGTGGTCAGCGTGGGTGTTTTCTGAAAGGATCAATCCCAGAAGTTGCTGCTAAGGTTAATGTTTTCTGACAGTTTGTCTAGTTTGAGTTTGAACCATATTTGTTTGTCATTGGTGGCATTTAAAACAGATGAGCAACATAGACTAGTTGGTAGTATTTGTTTGATTTACCACTAAGAGGTTGGTGACTCAAATTTAAAAGTTCCTTTATTTATATCAATTTTTGAAAAGTCGCATCTTTCACAGATAGAGTTAAATTAAGATTAAAGACAATAATAATTAAATTTGGCATAAATAGGGGAGTTGGTTGATAGGATTTTGTGAAGTCATTCAAATGCCCTCTTAAATGGGTCAAATATTCAAGTCCCTTTCCTTTCACCTTTTTTAATAAGGTGCACTTCAAATTGTCACCTATTGCTTAGAGTGAAAAATTGTACAAAGAAGTTATAAGGCTTTTTTTGTATTCACATAAAGGTCACCTTGTATGGGTGCATTATTGGTCAAAACTGACACCCTTCTCCTTTGAAAATTATTGTCATTGCAACTTCTTATACTATTGGAGAATGTGCTATTAATGTTATCAACGCCATCCATGCTACACATGACAAAGCTTCCAAAGACTCACATTCGACATCAAGCAAATAGAGCTTAAAGGAGTCAAAGAGGAGACTGGAGGATATAGAAGATTGGAGGAATCTTTTCTATCTCAAGCTAGCTTCTCACTTAGAGATAAAATGTTGCATCAAAGGTACCAATTCTTCATTTGCCTTGGCAACTTTACAATTGTGGATAAGGCCTGTGTGAATCCACAAACCTAATGATTTGTCTAGTCAAGCCCAGTCTTACCTCCATAAGTTTGTGCCTGTGTACACTGAGCATGTCTCAATCCACTAGTGAAGAATTGTATCATAAATAGCTGTGTTACACAGGGACGCATCCCCGGCCCTCAAACCCCCGTCCTCGTCCCCAATGGTGTTTCGGGTATGGGCGGATGGCAGGGGATGTCCCCTAGTCGTCCCCAAAAACCTTCAAAATTCTGAAACGTCCCCAATGGTGTTTCGGCTATGGGGGGATGGCAGGGGATGTCCCCTAGTCGTCCCCAAAAACCTTCAAAATTCTGAAACGTTTCAGAAACGCTTTGCAGGAACAGGAAATGCCGTGGGGACATCTGGCCATCCCCAAGGCAGTCAGGGAAATCTGAGAAGTCCCTCAACCATCTTGGGGATGGCCAAACATCCCCAATGGCAAGGCAACTTTTTATAATGTTTTTGTTTTTAAATTCTTTTGACATTAAAAAAATATTGTTTTAAAATTTCTTCATAAATCAGAAGAACTTCTTTAACTGTTAACTATTCTATAACTGTTTTAAGATTCCTTCATGAATATGAATTCATTCATAACATTAAAAGAAATAGTGTAACTGTAATTTAACTTATATCTTTAGCTATGAATCTGAATCGTGATATATTTATTGCTGTTATACTACTGTTGCTGCTGTCATGGCTGTCATGATTAATTTTATTGCTGTTATACTGTTGTCATGTCTTAATTTTGATGTCATGTTACTCAATATTAGTTAAACTTGTAGAAATTTGACTCGCTCTGTCTATATATGTATATATATACTGCCATCCAAAAAAAATGGCCCCTAGACTGCCATCCCCAAAACGCGTCCCTTGTCATCCCTATCCCCAAAACACCGTGGAACATAATTAAATACAACGTATGTCTCAGTTTGCAAGTGGTTGGTAGTTTGCAAGAGGAGTGTTGTTGTGGATAGCTGAGTATGTCTCAGGTCACAAGCAAAGTAATGTTCTTGTGGATAGTTGGGCATGTCTCGATTCACAAGCACTGTTGGATAGTCAGACTCAAGACATCCACTAATATGCTTGGTTTAATGTGTTTTGGGTGAGTTGGTAGATTTGGTGAGTTTTAGCAGGATAGAGCCGATATTGGAGCAACATTCACCCACCGCAAAAGGATTGCGCCAGCAACTCAGCCAAAAGAAACAAGCAACACAAAGAGACACACCCTTTATGCAACAAGGAGCAAGAGAAAAGGCACAAGAAAGAAAATATGCATTATGTATAGAACATGAAATAGATCAAAGTGTAACATGTATAGGGCATAGGTATTAGATAGGATATAGAACAAATATAAGCATAGTTCACCAACTCAGTGAGTTGCAGAGTACTCGCGAGTTTTTAACCCGCACGAATACCTGCAAGGTTAACTGGCCGAGTTTTTGCCAAAACTCGCAGCGAGTACTCGCCGAAACCCATGGCAAGTACTCGCCAAAACTCGGCGAGTCCATGACAGAGGCTCGCCGCGGCCTGTACACGCCTAAACCGCGGGAAAAACGCAGGTAAAACACTCAAAAAACATGTTTTTTGGTCTTTAAAAGACCCATTCGCCCCTCCTCACCACACACAACAGCAAGCAAGCATTCGACAGCAGATTGGGAAGAATTTGTAGGGGATTTGAAGAAGAAATTTCTGCAATTTCGGATTTGGATCGGGTGAGTTCAATTTTTTTTTCTCTTATTTTTCAAGCATTTAAATTTGTAAATCATTTATAATTGTTTTAGCATGTCAAATTTAGATATTATATTGGATTGGATTGAATTGATTGAATGCATCTAAATATGTGGATTGATTTTAATGTAAATGATTTATAGTCATTTTTTTTTCAATTTTATCAAATTTAGGGTTAGAAGATGGTATTTTTATCAATTTTTCAGTTTTCAATTTAAATGTAAATGATTTAGGGTTAAATGATTACACTTAATTTTTTTAAATGCATCTAAATTTTATGTTTAAAAAATATCATGTTCAACTTCAAATTGCTAAAAAAAAATTTAATCACTATCTTGTCGTTCTTATCGATATTGCAAGTTAATATATAAACACAATGGCATCCAGCTTTACATCTAGTTCTAACTCAACAAGTGCAAGTCGTCCCATTGGAACTAGACTTGTTGGAAGTCGTGACCCCACTTGGAAACATAGTGTAATGGGCTCAGTAGCAAAGTCTGTGATTTGTAACTATTGCCAAAAGAAGCTTAGTGGAGGCATCAATCGCCTCAAATACCATCTCGCAGGCATTCCTTGCCGCGATGCCAAGCCGTGTGGAGGAGGCCCAGAAGAGGTGAAACGAGAGATGATTGCCCTTCTTGCAGCACTAGATGAAAAGAAATTGGAGAGGGCGAAGGCACAAGCAGCCATACAAGAAGCCATTGCTCCTAATTTGTCAAGAGAATCTGATGTGGATACGCAAGGCATTGTGGGTTCTATTTGTGGTCCACACATACATATCGCATCGGTATCCATCTCAACCTCAGGTAGCTCGAGTCAAGCTCAAACACAGGGGTTTTTTCTGCCTAGAAATGTACTAGAAGCACAACCTTCAATGGTAGCTACAGGGTGGAAAAAGGAGGTGCACAAAGAAGCAGATAAGGCATGTGCAAATTTTTGATATTTCAACAACCTTCCCTTCAACGTGGCAAGGAGTCCATATTGGGAGTGTTTGGTGACAGCATTGACAGTTGTAGGGAAAGGGTACAAGGCTCCCCTTCCAAATCAGTTAAGTGGCAAGTTGCTCCAAGAGGCTATTGCAGATGCAAAACAAATTATGGAAGATCAAAAGAAGCAATGACACAACAGTTTGGATGCACAATTCTTTCAGATGGGTGGACAAATGGAAGGAATCGTACCCTCATCAACCTTTTAGTGGCTTCAAATGGTGAGTTAATTTTTTTGAAGTCAATTGATGCCTCCAACAAAATAAAGAATGCAGAAAATTTGAGCTTGATGTTGGAGGAGGTTGTTTGTAACATACACCCCTCCGTATATGTTTGCCTCTGACTGATTTTTTTCTGTTTTCTGTTATTTTGTTGTTTAGGGTTTTAGGGGTTGTTCTTGCATGTTTCGTTTTTGCATTGCATGTGTGAAATATGAAGTAGATGAACAAACCCAGAAAATATACAACTATTTTGCATAAACTAAAGACAACCCAGATCATAAAATGCAATAAAACTAATTATAATGAAATACCCACTTGGAAATCTTCAACTTGGTTTCATTGTCGAAACTGAACCAGCAAGTATTGACCCCAGAAATCACCAATGAATGTTTATAACCTAAGTTACCGAATTTGCCAGGTTTGTGGCCGGATCCCAGTCTGGTTCGAATCTGGTTCGGTTCACGTATGGGTGCGTGCAGGGTAAGGGCAAATCCTGATAGGTTCGCCATGACTGAACCCGGGAGCAGACCAGGGCGAACCGAAGCAGATCAAAGACGAAAAATTCGTTTTTCAAATATTTATTTTCGTTTTTCGCAATGGTGTATGATATATTTATTTCGATTTCCAGTATTCATTACAGACTACAGGTGCTCGCGAATATATCAGTTAAGGAATACGCCGATAGGAACAACTGACGAGTTCAGAAAATCTTCTGACATGAATTTTTTAAAGACGAGTTCAGAAAACCTTTCGGCGCGAATTTTTTTCGGGTTCAAAAAATCTTTCGGCGCGAATTTTTTTAGGGCTTCAGATAATTTTCGAAGCACTATAATCCTCACATATAAAAGCCTATCGGCTAATTATTATATGCTATATTATATTTATATTTTATAATATCCATAGTATGTATATTATTAATATATTATAATATAATATATTATTATAATATGTATAAATAATAAATATAATATAACAATATATCATATTATAATATATTAATAATATACATATAATATAAATTTATAATATTATACATAGTATTATTATATTATAATATTTATTATTTATTACATGTATAATATTATAAATATATATTATATGTATAATATTAATATATTATAATATTATATTAATATATTATTAGACATATTAAAATTTAATAATATACATATTATTATTATATTATAATATTTATAATATGTATAATATTAATACATTATAATATTGTAATATAATAATTAATATATTATTAGAGATTATATATATATATATAGTACGAACGAACCCAACCCCCAAAAGAATTTTGGTCGAATCCACGAACCGAACCCGCGTACCCGAACCCAAACCCGTACGAGAACTGGTAACTTAGTTTATGACAAAATCTTTTGTTGATAATATGGACTACTGTTACAAAATAGGCTTTGGACGCCTAGAATGAAGGTATTAGAGAGCTGAAAGAACAAGGGAAATGCTCCCCAAGAACCCACGTCCTAGCTATAGGTGTACGGCCTCCCTGGACTAATATGCAGCTCCAAAAAACCACTGAAACCTCCTTCAAAACCTTCGAATGATGTCTGAGATTGCTTGCTGAAGTTAGACAACCTGATGAGGAAGAAAAATACACCAGAAAACCCCCTCAAAAAACCATGGTATCAACATCAAGTGGTACAGCCTCCCTACCAGCAGTATGGCCTGCCTGGAAATGACTATGGCAGCCTTAAACTCCTTCAAAATGACAAAAATCTGCCAATAATATTGCTGTTCATTTCTGCAGATTACAAACTATTAAAAATATGACCATTTCACACACAATCAACTCCAAAATGTCTTCCTGGAATGCACAAATGGAACGCCTGTGTGAAGCTCCTCTAACCCCTTCCTGATGCAATCTCTCATACACGAGGAAAGGCGAATCTGCAAAGGTTTTCCTCTTTGCAAATCGATATTCGAACCAAAGAGCTGAGCTCAAACCCTAGAGTACGGGCAACTCAATGTGAGAGCAATATTTCATCAACATAGCATAACCAAATGAAGTCACTTTTTGGTCTTTCATTTGCCTTCCTCTTCCAACGCCCAAGGGAGGGACTTTTAATTTGTTTTATTTTTAAAACTTCACCTTGCACCACCATGAGGGGCGCCCATCCCTAGGAGTGTCACTTTCCAAGTTATGACTTAATATATAAAGTGACTTTATAATATAGCTTAAACTTATATTATATCTCATAAAACCATAAGTTAAATCTTTAATTTAACTTATCTTATATCCATTAGTGCTCTCGACATCTCGAACTACGAGTTATGTGCCAAGGACCATCCACGACTGCCCTACCAGAAATAGTAACTGCTTGGCTCACGACTTACTATAAATAGTAAGTCCCTGGAATGACTTCCTAACCACATCCATTAGCCTACGAAAGTCGAATTATAGGCTAACACTGATCCCCTGGAGTGATGAGCTAAGCGGGGGGCATTACAGTCCGCCCTTCCCAAGATTGCTTGTCCTCAAGCAACCTCAACTCTGGATGCTGCAATATCTGCTCACTCTACCAAGTGGCATCCTCAACTAATAGATTCTTCCACTTGAGCAAGTATTCTCTGATAACCCGTTTCCTCAAATGTCTTTCCCGGGTGTCAACGATAGCCTCTGGTACTAGGATCAACTTACCCTCCTCATCCAATGGTGGAAGCTCTGCAGAAGGAACTATATTGTGGCCAAGAGCTTTCTTCAGCCTAGAAACATAGAACACATTATGCACCCGGCTATCTGATGGAAGCTCAAGTTCATAAGCCACCTCACCCACTCGTCTGATAATCCTGAAAAGGACCATAAAATCTAGGTTTCAACTTCTCTGCTCCACTCTTCTTGAGAGTGGACTGCTTGTAGGGTTGGAGCCTCAAATACACCATGTCTCCATCCTCAAAACTTCTCTCTACTCGATGTTGATCAGCATACAACTTCTGTTAATTCTGTACCTATTGCATGTTCTCTTTAAGCTCCCTTAAGATGTCCTGACTATCCTGTAAGAGATCCTTTGCCTTAGGCACCCGACTATCACCAAGCAAGAGATCTGTGAAGCACAGGGCATTGTAACCATACAGTGCCCTGAAAGGAGTCATCTGAATAGACATGTGATGTGTAGTGTTGTAACAATACTCCCCTAGGTACAACCATCTGATCCAAGCCTTCTGCTGCCCCGAAACATAGTTGCATAGGTACCCCTCCAACCATTTGTTCACCACCATTGTTTGCCCATCTCTCTGCAGGTGGTAGCTAGTGCTAGGAGTCAACTCTGTACCACAAAGTCGGAATAACTCCTACCAAAATATACTCAGGAACTTGTTGTCCCTGTCACTGACTATGCTCTTAGGTACCCCATGCAACCTGAATATCTCCCTGAAGAACAGATTAGCCACCTGAGCAGCTGTAAAGGTTGCTGAAATAGCAAAGAAATGTGCAAATTTGGTGAGCCTGTCGACCACCACATATATACAGTCATTTCCCTGCACCTTAGGCAACCCTATAATAAAATCCATGGAGATGCATTCCCATTTCTGACTGGGAATAGGTAATGGTTGTAGTAACCCTGCTGGATAAGTATGCTCATGTTTATTCTGTTGGCAAATTGGACACTCATGAACATACTTATGCACTTCATCCTTAAGTCCTTTCCATGTGAACCTCTCCCGAATCTGTTTATATGTCTTGAAGAATCCAGGATGGCCAACCATGGGTGTCTCGTGGAAAGTTTTGATCACCTTATGCTTGAACTGTGAATTAGGCACCAAGAATATTCTGTCCTTATAAATAATTAAGTCATCCACCACAGAATATCTCTCATCAGTAGTAGTGCCCTCAATGACTACCGCTGCCCAAGAGTCCTTAGCATACTTTACCATAATCAGCTCTCTCCAATCAGCAGAGATCTCCCTAACTATGCATAAGTGAGGTCTACGTGATAAGGCATCTGCAACTATATTCTTCTTCCCTTTGACATATTCAATGTCAAAATCCTATGCCTGTAACCTGCTCACCCACTTCTGCTGCCTGTCATTCAGATCCTTCTGGTTCATGAAATATTTGATGTTATGATCTGTTTTGATTATAAATTTGCCTCCAACCAGATAAGGCCTGAATTTGGCCAATGCATGCATTATGGCCAACATCTCTCGGTCATACACCGAGTAACTCCTCTCAACACCTCGAAGTTTCTTGCTTTCAAACGCTATCCAATGCTTCTCCTGCATAAGCACTGCCCCAATTCCCTCTCTAGAAGCATCACACTACAACTCAAATGGCTTTGTGAAATCGGGAATCGCAAGCACGGGGCATGTAGACATTAAGTGCTTGAAATGATCAAAGCACTGCTGGGCTGATTCAAACCACTCAAAGGCTCCCTTCTTTGTCAAATCTGTCAAAGGTGTTGCTGTCTAAGAGAAGCCTTTTACAAACCTCCTGTAAAAACCACATAGACCAAAGAAGCCCTTAAGTTGTGTGAGGCTTGTAGGTGGGCGGGATCAACAATTGCCTTTATCCTATTTGGATCTACCCTGACACCATCTGCGCTAATAATGTGACCCAGATAGAGCAACACTGTCATGCCAAAGTCACACTTTGACTCTTCGGCAAAGAGGGACTCACTCTCCAAAATACTCAACACCTCCTCCAAATGTCTCAAGTGATCCTCCCAAGTCCTACTAAAAATCAATGTCATCGAAAAAAATCAATACATACTTCCGAAGTTGCTGTCTGAAAATCTGGTTCATGCAACTCTAAAAGGTAGCAGGTGCATTGGTCAAACCAAACGGCATCACCAAAAACTCAAAGTGGCCGTAGTGACATGTAAAAGCAGTTTTCTATACATCCTCTGCCCTCATGCAAATCTGATGGTACCCCAATCTGAGATCTATCTTAGAAAAATAACAAACACCATGCAACTCATCTATCAATTCATCAATCCTCGGGATAGGGTACCTATTTTTGATAGTTTTCTTATTTAAGGCTCTGTAGTCTATAAACATCCTGATTGTCCCATCCTAATTTTTGACAAGTACAACTGCAGAAGTAAATGGGCTCTTGCTAGGCCGAATGTGTCCCATCTCCAGAAGTTCTTTGATGTTTTCTCAATTTCATCCTTAAGCCTCTTTGGATGACGGTATTGAGTGATCATGATGGGTTTGGTCCCATCCTCTAACTCAATCACATGCTCTATGCCTCTATCAAGAGGCACTCCTGGTGGTATATATCCAAACACCTTGTTGTGCTTGGATAGTAACTTATGAATATCAGGATGATAACTATCCTTCTGTCGTGGTGGGGACTCTAGCATAATAAGGCACTCTGCTGCCCACTCTACCTGGTCATGTCTCAACAGCCTCTCCATTCTCTTCAGTGATCCTACTCAAGGTCCACCATCTGAAATAACCCTAAGGCATATTTTCCTCCCATTGTATTCAAACCTCATTTCCATCTTTTTAACATTCATGGTGAACTCCTCTAACTGGCTCATCCAATGTATGCCAAGTACCACATCAGTATCCCCAATGCCAACCACATAGAAGTCATCAACCAACTCATAGTCACCCATGATGTTCTTCAACCCTGATATCTTTCGGTTGCACTACATTTTGAATCCGTCGGCTACCATCACCTTTAAGCCTTCAAATTCCTCTGTTTTCAACCCCCTACGTGCTACCAACCCCTTGTCAATAAAATTATGAGTAGCTCCTGTGTCAATGAGGGTAATAATGTGTTGTCCACCAAGTACACCACACACCCTGAAAGAACCAACCTTCTGGAAACTAGATAGCTGAGCAATAATACCACCACTGCCAGTACTGTGCTGTGAAGCTCTCTCATCTCCACTATCTCCATGATCGGAAGGTTGATCAGAATCTGAATCGGATGCATCGGATTGGGTCTCCTCAGCTGAATAATACTCAATCAATTTGGCCTTAGCCTTATGTGGACAATTATGTGAGGGATCCCATGGTTCTTTGCAGTGAAAGCAAAGTTTCTTTCTCCGATACTTGTTGAATTGATCATCAGTCAACCCGTTTGACCTGTCCTTGTGCTGCTCAACATCTCTATGAAAGGATTTCTTCTCCTTCTCCTTCTCCCTCCTGTGTGGAAACCCCTTAGATTGAAATTTGCTTCTCCACACTAATGACTCCATGTCTCAGGGCTTTTTCATGGCCTCCTGGAGTGTAACAGGGTCAAAACGCTTCACCCAACCACGAAGTGGGTCTGACAATCCATCAATGAAGAGAATAACCAATCGGCACTCAGAAATATGCGAAATCATAACTAATAGGTCCTGGAACTCAGAAATGTAGGAGTCAACTAAACCACTCTGCCTCAACTATGCTAACTCCTTATACTGTAATTCTGGGTCCTTGTCAAACATGTCGATCAATCTAGCTGTAAACTCCACATATGAAGTAATCTGATCGTGACCCAGTGTGACCTTCCCGTTGCTCCACCACTTATGTGCTACACCCTCCAAGTGCAAAGCAACATAAGTAATGGCGTCCTCCTCAAGCATAGGACTAATCTATAAGTAGTTGTCCAATTTCTGGACCCAAGCTCTAGCAGTTGTTTTACCTAATCCATCAAAGTAGGGAAGTGTGTCATTTTGCTCACCTTTTCCTATAACTCTTGGTTCTAAGGTCTACCTCCTCTGCGAGGTCTATTTCTAATCCTAATGTCAGAGTACTCTGCAAAGGTCATCTCTGCCCTAAACTCTGCACTAGAAGCTCTCCAATCCCTCAGAATCTCCTCCTGAAACTCAATCTGTGTGGGATCCTGTTTAGGAACTTCGTTTCTGGGAGCAAAAATAAGTATACCAGGTCTGTCACCTGCTATAAACTGTGAAGCCCTCCTATGAGTAACTGAGGCCTCATCCTCATCATCTTTGAATCTGTGTCTATCCTCCTAGTTCCTATCCCCATTATTTATGTTCCCCCCAGTTCCTGTCACCATTGTGTCTATCACCCACATTATTTCTATTTCTATCCCCATCATTGTTTTTGTTCCTATCACCATCATTGTTTATGTTTCTATCACCGTCATTATTTTTGTTCCTGTCACCTCCAATGTACCTATTCTTGTCACGGTGATTATCCCTGTGATTCATTCCATCTCTCAATTGCACAAGGGTATGTGCTATCTCTGCGTGTGATTCCCTCAGCTCCTGTCGAGAATCCCTCAATTCTCGTTCTAGGGCCACCGAGCTCCTGGTGAGCACATTCAAGATCTCTCGCAAGCTAGGCTCCTCAACCTCCCTATCACCCATTTCTTCTGTATGTTCTGTAACTGGGGTTAGTTCACCTGAAAATGGGTCTATTCATGAAACTAGGGAATCGTCCTTAGTAGCGGCAACCTCTATCTCTGACTCAAATGGATCTACTATGGGTACTGGTTGCTCAGGTTCTTCTCACTGTGGTACCTCTCTTCCCTGTATCCTCACTGGGTTTTGTGTTCCTGGTCTTGGTCTGAAATTATATCTGTCTGTAGGCCACATACCTCAGTTGCAACTTTTGCATGTCATGTTTAACACCACAGGATGGCAAGATTTTCAGCTCTAATACCACTATAACATACACCCCTCTATATATGTTTGCCTCTGACTGATTTTTTTTGTGTTTTCTGTTATTTTGTTGTTTAGGGTTTTAGGGGTTATTCTTGCATGTTTGGTTTTTGCATTGCATGTGTGAAATATGAAGTAGATGAACAAACCCAAAAAATATACAACTATTTTGCATAAACTAAAGACAACCCAAATCGTAAAATGCAATAAAACTAATTATAATGAAATACCCACTTGGAAATCTTCAACTTGGTTTCATTGCCGAAACTGAACCAGCAAGTATTGACACCAGAAATCACCAATGAATGTTTATAACAAAATCTTCTATCGATAATATGGACTTCTGTTACAAAATAGGCCTTGGACACCTAGAATGGAGGTATTAGAGCGCTGAAAGAACAAGGGAAATGCTCCCCAAGAACCCACGTCCTAGCTACAGGTGTACGGCCTCCATGGACTAATATGCAGCTCCAAAAAACCACCGAAAACTCCTTCAAAACCTTCGAATGATGACTGAGATTGCTTGCTGAAGTTAGACAACCTGATGAGGAAGAAAAATACACCAGAAAACCCCCTCAAAAAACCATGGTATCAACATCAAGTGGTACGGCCTCCCTGCCAGTAGTACAGCCTGCCTAGAAATGACTATGGCAGCAAACTCTTTTAAAATGACAAAAATCTGCCAATAATATTGCTGTTTATTTCTGCAGATTACAAACTATTGAAAATATTACCATTTCACGCACAATCAACTCCAAAATGTCTTCCTAGAATGCACAAATGGAACCCCTGTGTGAAGCTCCTCTAACCCCTTCCTGATGCAATATCTCATACACGAGGAAAGGCAAATTTGCAAAGGTTTTCGTCTCTACAAATCGATATTCAAACCAAAGAGCCAAGCTCAAACCCTAGAGCACGGGCAACTCAATGTGAGAGCAATATTTCATCAACATAGCATAACCAAATGAAGTCACTTTTTGGTCTTTTATTTGCCTTCCTCTTCCAACGCCCAAGGGAGGGATTTTTAATTTGTTTTATTTTTAATTTGTTTTATTTTTAAAACATCACCTTGCACCACCATGAGGGGCGCCCATCCCTCGAAGTCTCACTTTTCAAGTTATGACTTAATATATCAAGTGACTTTATAATATAACTTAAAGTTATATTATATCTCATAAAACCATAAGTTAAATCTTTAATTTAATTTATCTTATATCCATTAGTGCTCTCGACATCTCGAACTACGAGTTATGTGCCAAGGACCATCCACGACTGCCCTACCAGAAATAGTAACTACTCGACTCACGACTTACTATAAATAGTAAGTCCCTGGAATGACTTCCTAACCACATCCATTAGCCTATGGAAGTCGAATTATAGGCTAACCTTGATCCCCTGGAGTGATGAGCTAAGTGGGGGACATTACATTGTTTCAGAGGTGGGCACACAAATTGTAGTCCAAGTTGTTACTAACAATGCAACGGCATATGTGGCAGCTGGAAGATTGCTTCAAGAGAGGCATCCAACATTTTTTTGGACCCCTTATGCAATTCATTGCCTTGACCTTCTTTGGGAGGACATAGGCAAAATTGATTAGGTGAGACTGATTGTAGAAGATGCTGGAAATACAACAAAATATCACTCATTGGTTCTAGCTTGATGAGAGTTCACACCAAGGGGAAAGAGCTTGTGTGATCGAGTGCTACAAGGTTTGCAACTAATTTTCTAACGTTGCAAAGTATTTTTGGTTTATTGAATGCCTTGAAGCGGATGTTTGTGAGTCCAGCATGGCTAGACTCAACTTATTCAAAGAAGGTCAATGGAGAGAGGATTGTAAAAATAGTTTTTAAAGATGTTTTTGCGAAGAGAGCTCTAGAGATTGTCAAGATAGCTTCAAACTTTCAATTGAATACTTTCTTTTTAAACTTTTAAAATATTTAGTTTCATTGTAAATTTGTAAGTACTAAGTTGTAACTTAAATTTGTTTGTACTTTGTACTTTGTAGGTATCAGAGCTGCTAGTGAGGGTTTTGCGCTTGGTGGATGTGGAGCAAAACCCAATGGGATATATTTATGAGGCCATGGATTGGGCCAAAGAGGCCATCCAAAACTACCACAGGGGGGATGCAAGTAGATTTACCCCTATTTGCGAGATCATTGATCGAAGGTGGAACAATCAACTCCACCAACCCATTCATGCAGTAGGGTACTACCTCAACTCCAATTTTTTCTTCTCTGATAGCTTCTCAGGTGTTAGTGGGGAGGTTATGGAGCGCCTATCCACATGCATTATGAGAATGGTACCTGAGATTGAGGAGAGAGACCTCATCATGTCTGAGTTGCAAAGTTATAAGCATAGTACTGGGAAGCTCTTTTCTTCACCAGTAATTGTGTGAGGAAGATCCACTCAAACACCAAGTAAGAAAAAGCGAAGTCTTATATCTTGCAAGTTATAAATTACAATTATTAATAGAATATTGTTTATTTACAAACTCTTGAATATCTTATTTGCAAGTTCTTGGTGGGAAGATTGGGGTGGATATACCCCAAATTTGCAAAGGCTAGCCCTCCGAATTTTGTCTCAACCTTGTAGTGCTTCTGGTTGTGAACGCAATTAGAGTTTGTTTGATGCCATTCACACGAAGAAACGTAACAAATTGACTCAACAATGCCTCAATGATCTAGTCTTTGTGCAATACAACCTTTAGCTTCACATAAGAAAGTTGGAAAACAAATCAGAGCAGCCTATTGATTTGGATGAGATTGATCCCTACAATGATTGGATTGCGCAGGATGATGAACCCTCCTTGTTTACAGAGGATGACATTGCTGATTTCAAGAGGTAAGCTATGGAGGATGTTGTTGCAGCAAAAGCAGGGGAGATTGGATTGTCATTGGATGACATTGATATGGCAAAGGAGTCATTGCCATCTAGCAATAGGGTGGATCCAAAATAGGCACAATCTTCTAGGCCAGGTAGTGAGTCACAACCGAGTGTGAGGACCATACCCTCTACCGCCCAATATTTCACTAGGTTGGGGAAGAGGAAATTGTAAAAACTTGTATGTAATTTATGACGATGATTTTCAAAGACAATCATCATAAATTCATAATAGTTATCACTTATCAGTTACCAGCTAGCTATTGTACCTGGCTTCACATGATGCGATTTTGTAATCCATATGTATTCAAGAATCAAATCAAATCTAATAGAAAACAGATCCTCATGGTTTCTTATACTCATTTGACATATTTTGTAATTGAATTTTGCAAAAAAAATGTGTTTTTTTAGAAATTTAAGTCTTTTTTTAAGTTGCAGAGTTTTTGCCGAGCCGGAAATTTTGGGCTTGCCGAGTACTCTCCGAGTCCGAGTCAGTCAACTATGGATATGAGTATGAATGTAAGAAAGGACAGCAAATGATATTGTATCATCTAAGTGTAACATCTTGTTGATAATATATATATATATATACACACCACAAATTGTTGGGACTCAATTATGATGTGTTATGGTGTATGTTATGGTTGTCAATAACTTTATTTTATTATCCGCACATGTTATTTCCTACCGCAACCTTTGGTAATCTACCGCACTCACTTTGACTCTCTTCTTGTCCCTAATGTTGGGCTATAAATACAACATTTCAAGTACCTAGGCACAGAATTTCTGATTTATGCCCATACTTGCCAACAATGAGTTGTGTATATCTCCTGGTTCATCAGATTTCCACATGGGTTGTTGTGTTCAGTCTGTGTAGTGTTCTCTTCTTTGTTCAGATTGATGTAATAAGGAGGCGAATGTTGGAATTAGTATTACATCATTCAGTTAGAATGTTGGAAGTAGTTGGGAATTATTTCCCGTATGCAATTGAGTAGGGTAGTTGTCAAGTATGGGAAAGTTGATAAGCTTTGATAAAGCTAATGCAATGTAAAAAAATATCATCCCAAAGAAATCAATATCATATAGCATTTTGTTTCTAATATCCGCAATCATGGTGTAATCTAACTTCTGTGTGTTTACTCTACCAATTTCAACAACTAAGGCCTATGCTTCCTCTAGCCCTATTTGAAAAGTCAACAATAGAGTTCTTTAAATCCATTAAGCCCGTGACAAGGACACAATCACAGTTTATAATAACAAGAATCAAATATCTTACAAGATGATCAGAGGCAATTGCAATAGAAGATTGCACCACAAATACTGCAACACTTTTCTGAAAAAATCACACAAGGTCCATGTGTCCAACAAACATGTTACATCACCATTGACCAGGAGAAATATTTTATAAATCAAATAGTGAAAGAGCTGCTGAAATACTTTCTGATAAGTCATAATTGAAGTAGTCCATATCATCCCCAAGCCAATAGTATTGGAGAACCCTTTAACAAGATTTTGGAGGTAGTGTTGACAAATGCATGTGGTATTAGAATAACAGATTGGGGCAACAAAATACTTGGTTCAAAAAGAACTTGTAATTACCTCTTGCCGTCAAGCACTCAAGCTATCCTACTAGTTGTTTGTAGGCCCTCAACATATCCTATTAGTTGTTTTAAACACTCGATCTATTCTATTAGTTGTGAACGATGCCAACTAGTCACAAGGGGCACACTACACCTTAAGATAGCATTTCCTTTTTAGTATTGATCAAGGATTGACCCAAGCTAGATCAACAAGGAAGCACTTGTTCTCAATCACTTATCTGAGCACTTATTCTAGCTGATACATCTATGATAGAAACAAATACAACAGATAAGTGAATGGTAGCACGTCTGGTCATATTACATATATAATAGCAATTCATTGGAGAACCTAGAGCTAAATTAATCAACTTGATTCTCTCTTCTCAAGAAGATTGCATCTCCTTTCCCACATATCTAAACTGCCAAATATTGCTTTGCTCAAATCTAATGGGACTATATTACATCCTATTTCACCAATGTAGCTAACAGTTATGGAGAACCTATACTTGCAGTAACCAAAGACTTGCACTTTAGTGTTCTTGTGCAAAGCCCAAACTTTTCAACCAATGCTTGAAATACCAAATTCCTTTGTGAACAGAATCAAAAAGAGTATCTACCTTCATGGTTCTCACTTGCACTTTGATGGGGAAAGCCGAAAGACCTCTCAAGCTCCTAATTGATCTTTGCTTCATCCTCTTTTACAACTGCCCATGCATTCTTGCCCTACTAGCTTTTCTTATCACCAGAGCTGCATTCTACTAGTTGTCCCTCAATCTCAGTGATACTACTGTTTTTGTTACAAAATAGTATGACCATATTATTACTGAATGAATTAGTTTACAAGATACAGCAATAGCTGTATATATAGAGAATACAAGGCTAAAGATAGCAAAAAGCAACAAAGCAGAAAGGATAGGCATTATCCTACAAAAGAGACCATTAATAGATAAACTATATTTAATACCCTCCCTTAAAGGTCAATCGGTCAACTACACCAAGATGCCCTCTAAATTTGATGAACTTATCCAGGCTCAGAGACTTGGTAAGAATATCAGCAGCTTGCTCCTCTGTAGGAACATACTGCAAAATAACGGATCCATCTTCGACAAGCTAACGAATGAAGTGACAATGAAGATCAATATGTTTTGTCTGTTCATGAAAGACAGGATTTTTTGCAAGTTTCAGCACCCCTTGATTGTCACAGTATAAGGGTGAAGGCCTAGTGTGAGATATGTTCATGTCCGAAAACATCCGTCGAAGCGATACTGCCTCACAAGCTGCTTTCACAACAGCCCTGTATTCCACTTTTGTTGAAGAGAGAGCCACTGTCTGCTGCTTCTTGCCTGTCCAGGTGACTGCTCCTGTGCCTAAACTGAAGACATACAGAACCTGTCCAATTCGAATCTGTAAAACCGATCAGCCGAGGATCTTTGACCCGGCCATACAGAATACCAAAGTCAGAAGTGCCTTGCACATATCTCAACACACGCTTTGTTGCAACCCAATGTTCAGCGTTGGGAGCTGACATGAAACGACAGATGTAGCTGACTGCATAACTAAGATCAAGTCGAGTGGCCGTAAGATAGATGAGACTGCCCACTAACTGCCTGAATGGGGATTCATTCTCTACAGGAGAGTTTGAATTCGCTGAGAGTTTCAGCCCTTTTTGCATAGGGGTAGAAGCAGGTTTGCAGTCTGTCATCCAGAATTTGTCCAACAAACTTCTGGCATACTTTGACTGAGAAATGAAAATGTGATCAGGGTGCTGCCAAACTTCAATACCTAGGAAATAGTGAAGAAGTCCCAAGTCGGTCATGTCAAATGTTTGACTGAGATCTCGTTTGATCCCCTGAATCAACTGCGCGGAGCTGCCGGTAATAATCAGATCATCGACATAGATAGCAATATAAAGACCGTCATCCGCATATTGTTGGACATACAGATTGGAATCCGGACTCCTCTGAAAACCACGATCCACGAGATACTTAACAATCTTGATGTACCATGCTCGGGGACCCTGTTTGAGGCCATAGAGAGCTTTCACTAGTTTGCACACCTAGTGTTCTTTGCCCGTAACTTTGAAGCCAAGAGGTTGTCATGTAAACTTCTTCCTGCAAATCGCCATTGAGGAAGGCACTCTTGACGTCGATTTGATGGACTTTCCACCCAAATTGGGCTGCCATAGCAAGGACAAGCCGAATAGTACTCATTCGAATAGTACTCATTTTGGCTGTAGGAGCAAAAGTCTCCTCATAGTCAACACCTTCTTTTTGGGAGTAACCTTTGGCAACTGTTAGCACAGTAAAAATTTGAAATTTTTACTATCTCCTTACTCCATCATATTTGAATAAATCCTGAAGAATATCCCAAAAAAAAAAAAACCATAATAAAAAAATTTTGTATCTCACGAGATGTCTATGGATGAGCAGTGCCAAATTTCATCAAAATCAATCCATCGGCAAGAGGTTGTGTTGCTTACACCGATACACAAGGAATCGTTTGAAAACAACCATCGGCGTGAAAATAGAGATCGGAAGAAGAATTGTGGAAGTCACCGATGGAGTAAGTAATACCGATGACTTTACATCGGCAAGAAAGGTAAGTGGTCATACCGATCGGTATGACAGATATCTATCGGATGACTTTTTAAAAGATGCCCCGACGGTATATATCATACCGATAAAGCATTTCAGCAAGAGTTTCACCGAACAGCATGCGGGGGTAACGAAACAAATAGCCATCGGCGAGAGGTAAGCTATCGGGATAGAAAACAAGTAAGCCTCCGATGATTAAGAGTCTTGGCGATAAGAAAGCCATCGGCGAGACTCACAGCGATACACCTCTATCGGGATAACTTGACATATCGGAACAAAAGAGCCAGGTCTTGCCGATTCACAAGTCACGGCGATCAAAAGGTGTCGGTGACACTTTACTAAACTTTGCCCGATGAAGGATATGAAAAGGGTCATCGGGGAGACCAAAAGCATCGGGAGGGCTTATTAATTTTACAGCGATGGTTTATGTTATACCGATGGAATAATCAATACTTATATATTGAGAGGTGATAAAGTCAAAAAGTCATCGGCAAAACAAATAATGTCGGAGTGAAAAAATTTAAATGTGCCGATCTTATACCTCTTGCCGATGGATCCCCGTGAGGTGCTATTAAAGAAAAGGAAAATAAATATTAAGAGGTGCGGATGTTACAGAATAAGAAACCCTAAACTCACGTATCGGCGTGACATTTGAAGTCGGAGCAAAAATTTTAATTCACGCCGATCTTAAGTTTCTTGCCGATGAACACCTTTTCGGGGAGACAATTGCTTTCGGCGGAGATTATTTAGATCACACCGATCCTATACATCTTGCCGATACCGTATGCTGGAAACCGTGAGGTAAAAGAATTATTAAAAGTGAGAATTTATTTCAAAAGGGAAATGAATATAGGGTGTGAATAAAAAATTAAATCACATGAGATTGTAGTAGAATAAAATATAAATTTCCTGTTTTCATGGAAGGGGTTATAAGGTAAAAAATTATTGAATGTTTTTATTCCGAAAGAGAAATGTTTTCTGAAGAGTTAATCAAATAGGTAATTATTTTACCTAAATAATATTTTTATGTGAGAATGCATAAGATAGCCAGTAAAACCAGAAGGGGTAATTATTTTCACATAAATGATTATTCTAGCCGAGTGAAGGTAAAAAAGCATACCAGCGAATATGATGGTGAAATTTACCAACAAAAGATTAAGATTTAAGTATTATTCTTTATTTTCTCACGAGAACACGGAGACAAGTTAAATTAATTAATCTATCTACGGAAGATAATTAATTAATTAATGGAAAGCTACACGGGACAGAGATGCAAAGGGTTGTAACCCTAAAAGTCACAACCCTAAATTTACAAGATATATATGAGAGATGGCAAATTGAGCAAAAGGAGGAATCGGTAGATCAGGATCAAGAGTAGATTAGGAAAAATATCAGTTAGATAACTGGATGGATTGACCAGTTGCCGGAATAAAATATTATGTTGTACATTGTAAAACCTTTCAAAATTGTATAGTGGAGAAAATGCACAAATTAATGATTTAATATTGGTGTCTATTGTTTGTTGAGCTGAGCAATTATTTGGTTGTCTCCATACTGTAATTTCTTTGTTATTTGAACCTGAGTTTCCAAGTTGATATTTCAGTTTCATCGAAACACACTTGCTGTTTTCGTGTAATCAAACTAATTGGTTTCCATTACAGATATAAAATCCTTTTGATTGATTACAGTAACCTGGAGGTAGCATTTGGATAGGTAAGAACAGCCTTATAATTGTCAAGATTGCCATACTGTCTCCAACTCGATATTGTCTTGTTATTCAAATTGAGCATCAACTCCATTTGTCAATACACATTTGCTGTCATTGTGTGATTCTTTTGATCGGTTCCTTCAAGCAAGGATTAAAAAATCCTTTCAATAAGTCATAGTAACCTGGTAAGATTCGAGTGGATCACTAAGTAGAGTCTGTCAGTCACATTCTTGCACGTTTATACAAGCTATAAACAAAACAAGTGCCAAACAATCAGAATTGTAACCAGTAAGTAAATCGTATATCATATATACTTTGACTCCATTAGCCCAATAGAAATAGGCACTGGTCATACCATTTCCATTTTAGAATTCCATAAAATCCTATTCAAACAAATACAACTCATATCTTAGTACTAGGAGTAGGAGTAGTTCAAAAGCTTTTATCTATTTCACATTTTATGCCATTGTGAGTAGATACCTAAATCCAATCAAATCATATAGGGTTAAGTCTGCTTTAGTTACAAAGGTACACCCGCCTAGGTTTGCAGGACCTGAAGTGTAGGGAGCAAATAGCTCTGTCAATTGGTTCAAAAACGTTGCAAATCCAAACATAGAGTCTAGCATCCTCTTAGGGTTAGCAACTTGCATTTTTGGGAACCAACAGCAACCAACCGAGCTTTATATTTGTCAAGAGTTCCATCAGCCTTGTACTTGTATACCCATTTGCATCCAATGAGCTACTGCCTAGGAGGGAGATCAGACAGAACCCAAGTATTATTCTTCAGAAGACTCCGATGCTCAGCATCCATAGCTTTCTCCCATTCAGGTACAGGTCATCCCACAATAATGGGTTACACTTTTTGGCCAAACTTGACATTGAAATATACATTTTGAACTAAATCTGCACTTTCTGACACCTATAGCTACTAAACCATTAAAAATTTGAAGATGATGCGAACTAGTGATTTGTGAGATTTTGTTTGTAGATTCTAAATATTTTTTTTTTTTTAAATTTGGAGTTAAATTGTAAAAAATTGTGTCTCCTTTGATAACTAGTTTTTAATAGTAAACAACATTTTTTTAAAGTGATGTGTATTCTGTAGCACATAATTTTTTTTCTACAAAAATTAAAATTCTGATTCTTTTGAATTTAGATTGGTAACACCGATATATAGGGCATGCATTTGATTTCATAATATTTTGTTGAATTTTTTTTTAATTAAGTTTTGAAGTCAAACCAATTATAATTTAAACATAGGCGTATTCTGTAAAACATAACTTTTTATGTATGTATCAAAATTCAATTTTTTATTTTTTGTTGAAACAAGGACATCAATACCTAGGGCATAGATATTTTTCAAAAAAAAAAATTCACTAATTTACTAATTTTCCATGTGTAGAACAGAGAACTTGATGTTCAGTGAAAAACCTACATTCACAAGAAATAAAAAATAAATATAATAATCAAATTAAATATATTTAAAATTATACTATTTGGGAAGCTTATAATAAGGACTACATACTTACAAAACATAAATTTTAAATAAATTCATTTGATCCCCCAAAAGGTAAATCAAAAGTGGTGTTTTATCAGCATTTTGATAGGTGTAGAGGAGACTCCATTATATGTATGGTTTAAAACTAGCGGGGTTCTATCCAAGGGGGTTTGATCAAACCCTCTTCAATTAAAATCCTTTAAATGGAACCTTTCAACGCTTAAATCATTATATTTTCTAAAAATATGTGATTTTAATAAAAATCAGGATGTCCCAGAAAGTGTAACCCATTATTGTGGTAGTACCCATACACCTTTAGCCTCAGAATAAGTTTGAGGTTCTAAGATGCTGTGGAGATTGGCCATGAGGGCAAAATTGACAGTATTTTGCTACTTACTCTTGTTCCGAGCAGAGCGACCTTCGATGAGTTCATTATCATGAAGATCACCAATTGTTTTGGCCCACCATTTAGGCTGGAGAGCAGATGATCCAACATCTGAAATAGGGGCAGCAGTATCTCCAAGAGAGGCAGGAACAAGATCAGGAGGATCTAGAGCGCCTGAGGAGGGACGGGTGCTTGACCACCAGGCAGAGGTATGGGTAAAACTACAGGAACCCTCCCATCAGGTGGAGCTAAAGGAATGCGAACATCTGAATCTGAAGCCTCCAAAAGTTGATCCTCAGTAGATGAAGTAGATAGCAAAAAAGGCCCGGTAGTCTCATCAATAACTACATCACGACTGAATATGAGACGATCAGTGTCTACATTAATCAGTCAGTAAGCCTTATGATTTTCACTATACCCAGTGAACATGAGTTTTTGGCTTTTGGAGTACAGTTTAGTGCGCATGGCATCTGGAATCCAAATATGAGCAGTGGAGCCAAAAATTTTCAGATGGTTGACGCGAGGCTTACGTCCATTTTCTGACGGCATAGGTGGCAAACCAGTTCAGAAGGTAGACAGCAGTGTAGACTGCTTCAACCCAGAACTTCTTAGGAACACTTCTATGTTTCAACATAGAATGTGCCATTTCTGAAATAGTGCGATTGTGCCAGTCAACAACACCATTCTGTTGAGGTGTGTAAAGTGTAGTAAGCTAACGTTTGATGCCACGTGCAGCATAGAAATGAGTAAATTTGGAGGAGCAAAACTCCCCCCCATTATCAGACCGAAGAGAGATGATTGGACAATCGGATTCTTTTTCTACCAAGGCTTTGAACTGCTGAAATATACAAAGCACATCGGATTTCTTTTTCAAGAAATACACCCACATCTTTCTGCTGAAATCATCAACAAAAAGCAAAAAATATTTGCACCCAATAACTGAAGGAGTGTTCATTGGTCCACATACATCAGCGTGAACTAGCTGCAAAACTTTGGATGCTCTCCATTTGTCACCATTAGAAAAAGGAGTCCTATGCTGTTTGCCAGCCTGACACGCGTCGCAGATGCTAGGAAGTTGAGTCTGTATGTCCGAAAGGCCACCAACCAAACTCTCTTGAGCTAACTGAGAGAGATAGTGCATGTTGAGGTGCCCATAACGTTGATGCCAGAGTTTACTAATGGAAGTGCTCTTGGCTGCTAAAGCTAGTTTGCGAGAATCACCAGAATCCACGAGTCTGTATAGACCATGATCCTCAAGAGCCTAAGCAACAGTGGTGCATGTCTCACGGTCCATTATACTGCATGAGTGCATGCTGAAGCCAATATCCAAATGCGGTGAATGTCACATGATCTGACTGACAGAGAGAAGATTCAGTTCCATGCCAGGTACAAAGTATACATCGAGAAATATTAAATGTCTCCTACCAGATTGTATTTGCATGGTGCCTTTTCCGACAACTGTTTACTCTTTGCCTCCTCCAAAGATTACAGAGTCTTTGAATGGCGTGTACTCAGTAAACCAGTCTTGCCCATGTGTGAAATGTCGAGAAGCACCCGAATCAATGTACCTGGCAGAGGTTTTGATATGGTCTGCAGGGCGTTTAGCCATAAAGGCGTACAACGCAGATTTCTCCTGTTTGGCAAAAGGGACCATCTTCATACTTTTCGAGGCACGAAAAGCAAAACAGTGGAAGATGGACAAGAACAGAAAAAATTAAAAATTTGGAAAGCACCAACAAACCCGAGCATGGTTGTCGAGACACAGATTGCAAGGAGTACAGACACCACGATCTTCGAGCTTATATACAAAAAATCAGGGTTGAAATCAGAGGTTGACAGATAAGTCATGATAAGTTGTAGACTGATCACAAACTACAGCCAAAGAAACAGGGCGAAATATCTGGTCAAAATCGGAGTGCTAGGGACGAACAAAGACTGGATGTATATGAGTGCTGGATGGGATTAATTTTCTTCAGACTGGAGCCTTTGATGATGACTGTAGATTGTAATGGCAACCCAAAACCTCCAAATCCCGATTTAAAAAGTCCGTTGCTAAACAGAATTGATCGTCCAAAAACAACAACGACCTCAAATCGTGAGTTTGAAACACAAGAATGCAAGAATAATCGGCCCTTGAGGACAGGAAAATTGGGAGCCAGAAACTCGAGTGGCGATCACGAAAAACGTTGATGCCCTCGATTTTTCGCGAGCCGTGATGCCCTCGACCTTTCACGCGCCAACAAAATCTTCAGAAGACGACTCCACAAACGTGGCCAAGATACAAAAACTGTCATGAAAAAAATATCAAAAAATGACCACAAACGCGGCCACAGAACAGTCGCAATTTAGAGAAGATACACAGCTTGCCACCCACGATTTTCAGAGGGTCGCAGATATAGACGGTGGCCAGAGCACCTCCCACAAGAATAGATCTGTCACAAAAAACAAATCACGACTCTCAGAAACGCGAACAGAAACTAGAGGAAGAAAAAAAAACGCGCGTACAAATCGCGAACTGAGTCTGAAGGAAGTAGCAAAGGTTTAAACTGCCAAAAATGCGACAAAAAGGAAGCGCCGACCCAGCAAAGCTTCCACAAACAGCGATTCAAAGGAAAGACGCGATCCGAAAACAAGATCACGAAAACATGCGACCAACACAGAAATGACTCAGGACCCGTACGTCGTACGAAAGTACGGATAGGCGCAGGAGGGAACCCGCTCTAATATCATGTTACAAAATAGTATGACCATATTATTATTGAATGAATTAGTTTACAAGATACAGCAATAGCTGTATATAAAGAGAATACAAGGCTAAAGATAGCAAAAAGCAACAAAGCAGAAATGTCATGTCCCTATTTCCGGCATGAATCAAGTGATTGAATATGGATTAGCCTACTCATCATTCCCAGAGGCTAATACCAATCTTGAGGGAATGAACCTGGTTTTTGACTAACCAAATGTGTTGTTTTTTGCAAGTACAAAGTCAAAAACTATCAACTTGTGACAAAACTAGCAAAATTGGCTAAGTCTGGAAGCCAAGTTAAGCAGGAACTTGACTCCTAAAGCTAGGGCGCATCTTCTGTCTGTCCGGCATCAAAAATGCGCCTAACTTTCATATCACCCTGTTTTGACTTCATCAAATGGTGGCACTTACTGTGGTGATGGAGTTGAGTCCTTCGAATGCTTTAAACACGGTGAAAACTATAAGGAACAATGACAAAAGGAACCCTAGGCGCAAATACCAGTTGGAATTTCTCAAAAGTGCGCCTAAGGGAAATAAGGTTCCAAATCACGTGCAATTGTTGGGCGCTCCCTTGAATGAGGTTGATTTTACCTCTAGAAGTGTCATCTACTGCAAACTTATGAAGGAAACTGCCAATTCAGCCTCTAGGCGCAAATTCCACATCAAATTTCCCAAATGTGCACCTAGATGAGGAAATGATGTTTTGGGTTAGCAAAGGCTGAGTAGATGTTGTGGGATTATGTTGAGAAGTGCAAGATTGAAGAATTGGACCTCAGAGTAGCTAGGCGCCCAAACTTATTGGTGCAACCACCAAATGCGCCTAGACTAGAGGATATCCAAATGGCGCCTAAGTGCATTTTGATGGAGAGTTTGACTGATGAAGATGATTGAGGTATAATGAATCCTCCGGAGAACATGGACAGGCATCCAAGTGAGTTGTAAGGTTTCAAAAGGTTCAACTAGAGCAAGGCGCACTTTGCCTTCCAACCTTCCCAAAACTGCGCCTAGAAACACAAGGCGCCCTTTTTCTCAAAATCACCTCAAATATGCGCCTAAAGGGAAAATGGGCTTCAAGACATCCTACATAGTCAAGGCGCTTGCATTGAAGAAGATGTTATCACTTCCGGAAGTCTCAAGCTCTGCAAATCATTGGTAGAATTGGCTAAGTTACACACTAGGTGCAAGTTCCATGTCACATTGACCAGATGAGCGCCTACCTTGTAGGTTGATGAAATGAACACTTTGGGGTTGCTTGGTTGAAAGAACATTGCTCCAAGAATGCAAAGGTGAGAGATGAAGTTCAAGGGAAGTTGTTATGATGCCTAGGTGCATCTTTGGGCAGAACACACCAATTTTGGTGCCTAGAAGGAGTTTCCAGACTGGGCACATATTTAGTCACACTCTGCCATTTCTAGCGCCTACTATCATTTCTTTCATTCAAGTGGTGTGTGGCACTAAAGAACTTCAAGTGTTGGAGATGATCAAGTTGGAGAAGAGTGGGCGCAATTTCCACCTCAAACCAACTCAAAATACGCCTAGAGGAGTTTGCTCACTTTGGGACTTTGAATTCGCAATGGTTTGTCAAAGACACCTTGGGGAGCAAGTAGACATCATTGGAAAGCCTTTCTCTAGCAAGGCGCAACTTCTAGCAGTCACCATCTCAATTGGCGCCTAGACACAAGTAGGGCACAGTTTTAGGATCCAGACACTCAAATTAGCGCCTAGGAAGAAAATGAGGTAGTTATAAGCTCCCATTGGTCGACAGATTGATGTTGGGATCCGTTCCAGCTCATGAGATAAGGTTACCACCTCATGATGACTTGTCAGGGGGAATATTCTCTTTGGATATGCTCCTTGGGAAACGTGCCTTGGTTCCTCCTTGTACGTTGGAAAGCGTGCCTTCATTGCCTTTGGAAGGCCTATAAAAGGAGGGGAGCTCTCTCTCATTTCAACATCTTATCTTTGGCGAATTTTCTCTCTGCAAAGCTTTATGCTTGTAATCTTGAGGCCTGCGAGTTTCAAGTAGTTGGGGTGATGCTCCCTCAACAGTGATAAGGTGATGCTCCCTTGTCAGGTTGTGAGGTGTTGACATACAGTTGACATCGTTGTGTTCAAGAGAAGTTGTTCATGTGTGAAGTCATTGTATACATCTAGGCTTCGAGGCCTTTCTTTGTAATCAATTGAATAAGATCGTATATTCATGCCATTGAGGGCATCATCTATTGTAATAAGACAATTGTATTGATTTGAATCAAGTGATAATACAAGTGCCCAACTTCAAGTTGATTCATGCAAGTTGTCATTGTTATCTTTCTTGAATGATGTTAAGTAGATTGAGCAATTGAAGAAATAAGTGCAAGTAAATTTGTTTATGTAGGAAAAAATTTTGTTAAGTATATTTGGGTATCTTACAGTGGTATCAGAGCTTGGATCCTACCAGTGTTTGGGGTTTTCATGCAAGAAGATGATCAACAAAGTGATAGAACAAGGAGATACATTGCGTGTGAACAAAGAAGGCAGTTCCAGTGGACTCATCCTTACCCACAACAGGATACTCTTTCAGGAGCAATTGCAGCTAGACACGCTGACATGGGTGAAAGAAGAAGTAGAAGTCCATCTGGTGATAATGAACGTGAAGCAAGGGAGATGTTCAGGAACATTGCTGATGGACAACAACAGACAGTGCAAATATTGCAACAAGTTCTACAGTCCCTTCAGAACATGAATCAAGGAGTAGGAGGTCAACAAGGTGAAGCAGCTAGACAAGAGCGACTTGATGATGATGATGATGCTAGTGCAATAGGCAGAAGAGTTCGCACACGGACTCCTACAGTTGATAGGCCTATAAGACCTAATTTCCTTCCACCACCACCTGAACAAGGCAATGAAGTTGATGAAGAGTTTGATGAGGAAGAGCAGAATAACTTTGAAGATGAAGTAGCACTCTTTGCAGATCTCTATGCCAGATTACCAGATCATGTTCGAGAAATGATGACTTTCGATGAATAATGCCAACAGAAGAGGGAAGATAGGGATAGGCGTGGTAGAGCTAAAGGCTATCGTCCTAGAAGGGATGATGATACAAAGGAGTATAAAGAAGCCTTGAATCGAGTTCCTATTCCTACCTTTGATGGAAGTGGTAAAATCAGTGCTAGAGCTTGGGTGAACAAGCTGGATACTTATTTCTCACTCAAGCCTATGACGGAGAAGAAGGCAATTCACTTCACTACAATGCACCTAGAAGAATTAGCTTATGAATGGTGGCATCATGGCCTAGTCTCTCAACATCATGACAGGATCAATACCTATGATGAGTTTGTAAGCAAGTTGATTCAAAGGTTCGATAGAAAAGACATTGAAGTATACTATCGCAACCTCGCCCAACTCAAGCAAGAAGGAAGGGTTGAGCAGTATGTGAATGAGTTCCAGAAGATAGCAGTGCTGGTACCTGACATGACCGACCGAAGAATCACAATGTTGTTCATTGAGGGATTGAACAATCAAGTTAGGCCGTTGGTGAAAGTGCAAAGACCAGCTAACTTGGAAGAAGCAATTGACTTTGCTCTTGATCTTGATACTACTCCCACATACCAGCCTAAGAGAAAGTTCTATAAAGGCGTTAGTTCCACGCAAAGGAAACCCTTATTTCCTCAAAGGAAGACTAAAGATACATCTGCAGCGGAAAGAGATGAACTAAGAAGGAAGAAACTCTGCTTCTCATGTAAACAACCTTGGGAACCAGGACACCTGTGCCTTGGCAAAGGTAAAGCTCATTTGATTGAGGTAATATCAGATGATGGAAGTGAAGTGGAGTCACAAAGTGATGAAGACGATGAAGAAGAAGTGTATGAACAAGCAATTCTTGACGTAGCCTCAGGAGGATCACATGATAAGATGACAATTGCTACACTCTCAGGAGTACCAAAGTATCATGCCTTTCGCATAAGAGGGGTTGTGATGGGGCAGAGAGTCACATGTCTAATTGATAGTGGCGCTACTCATAACTTCATTGATGAAGGGTTAGTTGCTAAGCAAGCTCTAACAGTTGAAGACTTTGAAGGATTCAGGGTAGCAATTGCCGATGGATTCATCCTGAGTTGCACACGGAGAGTCACTCAACTTCAAATACAAATGGGTAATGACTACACTCTGCAAGATGACTTCTATGTAGTAGGACTTGGGCAAATTGATGTTGTACTTGGAGTACAGTGGTTGCAATCTCTTGGATCATTTGTCTAGAATTTCCAGACAATGGAACTTGAATTCACACATGAGGGAAGAAAGATCAAACTGAGGTCATTGTCTGATGGAAATCCCAGAGTTGTTTCAGCCAAGCGTATGGAAGCTTTGATCAGGCATAACGACATTGAATGGGCAACACAAGTTTGCATCAAGGACAACCAGGTTCTCTCTATTGAATAGCCTTATCATGAGGATCCCAAAGCTATGATAGAAAAACATAGCAAAGTGTTTGGTGCTATACCACCAGACAAGGGTTTTGAACATGTGATTGAGTTGGAGGATGGGACAAAACCCATCAATATTGCACCCTATAGGCATCCAACGCATTTCAAAATTGAGATTGAGAAGACAATCAGAGAGTTGATCGAGATGGGGCATATTAGGCCATCTTCTAGTCCATTTGCATCATCAATAGTGCTCGTGAAGAAGGATGGAACAATGCGAATGTGCATTGATTATTGAGCGTTGAACCAGAAGACTATCAAGGATAGGTATCCCATACCTAGGATTGATGAACTACTAGATGAATTGCATGGAGCAATCTACTTCTCCAAGATAGATCTTCGATCTGGCTATCATCAGATACGTGTTCGAGAAGAAGATATTCTGAAAACTGCATTCATATGCCATTATGGTCACTATGAATTTTTGGTGATGCCTTTTGGGTTGACCAATGCTCCAGGTACTTTCCAATCCTGCATGAATCATGTTTTCAACAAGCAATTGAGGAAGTACCTGTTGGTTTTCTTCGACAATATTTTGATATATAGCAAGACATGGGAAGAACATCTCCAACACTTGGACGAAGTTTTGAGCATCATGGACAAAGAATCTTTGTATGCAAAGATGTCTAAGTGTGACTTTGGACTAAAGGAGATACTATACCTGGGTCATGTGATTGGAGCTAACGGCGTGAAAGTTCAAGAAGAGAAGATTGAAGCCATTCGCAATTGGCCAGTACCCAAAAATATTTCTGAATTGAGAGGTTTCCTTGGCCTCTGCAGCTATTACAGAAGATCTGTTAGGGGGTTCTCGCAGCTCTCTGCACCCTTGACGAATCTGACAAAGAAAGGTGCTTTCATCTGGTCAATGGAAGCTCAAGCTGCATTTGACAGATTGAAAGAAGTAATGAGTACAACACCAGTGCTGGCTTTGCCAGATTTTACTAAGTCTTTTGTCCTGGAATGTGATGCTTCTGGAGAAGGCATTGGAGCCGTTTTGATGCAAGAACATCATCCGATTGCATTCGAAAGTAGAAAACTGAAGGACACAGAGAGATTGTGCTCAACTTATGACAAGGAGATGCTGGCAATCATGCATGCTTTGGCTAAGTTCCGCCAGTATCTACTTGGAGCGAAGTTTGTGGTCAAGACAGATCACAACAGTTTGAAGTACTTCCTAGGGCAAAAGGATCTAAATGAAAGACAACAAAAGTGGGTTACTCAGATACAGGCGTATGACTTTGACATTGAATATGTTAAAGGTAAGAAGAATGTGGTAGCAGATGCCTTGTCTAGGAAACCTGCCATTTGTGCCCTGAGTGAAGTTTCAATTGATTGGAAGTCTCAGCTTCTAGTTGAGTACTCCAAATCAAAGTTTGCTTGTGAGATCATGGTTGGAATCATTCAGGATGATAGGTATAAGGTGGTTGATGACATCATCTATTATAAAGATAGAATTTTCCTAACTCCTGAAACGAAGCTCAAGCAGCAGATTTTGAAAACATGCCATAATACTCCACTTGCAGGACACCCTGGCTATTTCAAGAACTATAAGCAAATTAGAGAAAGATTCCCTTGGAAGGGTCTGAAAGAAGATGTTCTGCAGTATGTCAGGGAGTGTTTGACTTGTCAGCAGAACAAGTCAGAACATACTTTTCCAGCAGGATTACTCCAACCACTACCAATTCCAGAACATAAGTGGGAGAGTATTTCAATGGATTTCATCACAGGACTTCGAAAGGTGCAGGGAAAGGATTGTATCTATGTAGTTGTTCACAGGTTAACGAAGTATGCTCACTTCTTTGCAATACCAATTGAGTATTCAGCATTGCAAGTCGCTGAGTTATTCTTTCGAGAGGCTTTAGACTACATGGCCTTCATAAAACCATAGTCAATGATCGAGATAGCCGGTTCATCAGTGTCTTTTGGAGAGAGCTATTTTGACTAGCAGGTACTGACTTAACACCAAGCACAAGCTATCATCCTCAAACTGATGGGCAAACTGAAATTGTCAATAAACGGCTTGAGGGATACTTGAGAAATTCTGTATCTGATCATCAGCATGCTTGGATAAAGTGGTTACATCTTGGAGAATACTGTTACAACACCACTTTCCACATGTCAATTGGCATGTCTCCCTTTCATGCATTATATGGGTATGATGCAGTTTCCTTTATTGATTTGGCATTGGATGACAGTCGAGCTCCTCGAGCTAAAGAATTGATGCAGGACACACAAGACATCTTGTGAGTGCTCAAGGACAACTTACAAAGGGCTCAAAATCAACAGGAGTTATATGCCGACAAATATCGAGTTGAAAGAAGCTTTGAAGTTGGTGATATAGTGTTTGTGCGTCTTCAACCTTATAGGCAAAGTTCTTTGAAGAAAACAGGGGCCGAGAAGTTGAAACCCAGGTTCTATGGACCCTACAAGGTGTTGAGAAGACTCGGGGAAGTGGCATATTAACTTGGTCTGCCAGCAGGAAGCCGAATACACAATGTTTCATGTGTCGTGTCTCAAGAAGGCACTAGAGCAACATGTGGTTTCATCGGAAGAATTGCCACCACTAGATGAAGAAGAATGCTTGTACTTGAACTTGAGAGTGTGGTGGATATGAGGGAAAAGAAACTGCGCAACTGGAGCATAAGGGAATATTTGGTGAAGTGGAAAGGGTTGTCGATGGAGGATGCTACTTGGGAAGAAGAGAAGATTCTTGAGCATCCTAACCTTCAATTGCTTGAGGGCAAGCAATCCCGGGAAGGGGAGACTGTCATGTCCCCATTTTCGGCATGAATCAAGTGATTGAATATGGATTAGCCTACTCATCATTCCCGGAGGCTAATACCAATCTTGAAGGAATGAACCTGGTTTTTGACTAACCGAATGTGTTGTTTTGCAAGTACAAAGTCAAAAACTATCAACTTGTGACAAAACTAGCAAAATTGGCTAAGTCTAGAAGCCAAGTTAAGCAGGAACTTAACTCCTAAAGCCAGGGCGCATCTTTTGTCTGTCCGGCATCAAAAATGCGCCTAACTTTCATATCACCCTGTTTTGACTTCATCAAATGGTGGCGCTTACTGTGGTGATGGAGTTGAGTCCTTCGAATGCTTTAAACACGGTGAAAACTGTAGGGAAGAATGACAAAAGGAACCCTAGGCGCAAATACCAGTTGGAATTTCTCAAAAGTGCGCCTAAGGGAAATAAGGTTCCAAATCACATGCAATTGTTGAGCGCTCCCTTGAATGAGGTTGATTTTACCTCTAGAAGTGTCATCTACTGCAAACTTATGAAGGAAATTGCCAATTCAGCCTCTAGGCGCAAATTCCACATCAGATTTCCCAAATGTGCGCCTAGATGAGGAAATGATGTTTTGGGTTAGCAAAGGTTAAGTAGATGTTGTGGGATTATGTTGAGAAGTGCAAGATTGAAGAATTGGATCTCGGAGTAGCTAGGCGCCCAAACTTATTGGTGCAACCACCAAATGCACCTAGACTAAAGGATATCCAAATGGCGCCTAAGTGCATTTTGATGGAGAGTTTGATTGATGAAGATGATTGAGGTATAATGAATCCTCCGGAGAACATGGACAGGCATCCAAGTGAGTTGTAAGGTTTCAAAAGGTTCAACTAGAGCAATGCGCACTTTGCCTTCCAACCTTCCCAAAACTGCGCCTAGAAACACAAGGCGCACTTTTGTCGAAATCACCTCAAATATGCGCCTAAAGGGAAAATGGGCTTCAAGACACCCTACATAGTCAAGGTGCTTGCATTGAAGAAGATGTTATCACTTCCGGAAGTCTCAGGCTCTGCAAATCATTGGTAGAATTGGCTAAGTTACACACTAGGCGCAAGTTCCATGTCACATTGACCAAATGAGCACCTACCTTGTAGGTTGATGAAATGAACACTTTGGGGTTAATTGGTTGAAAGAACATTGCTCCAAGAATGCAAAGGTGAAAGATTAAGTTCAAGGGAAGTTGTTATGATGCCTAGGCGCATCTTTGGGCAGAACACACCAATTTTGGTGCCTAGAAGGAGTTTCCAGACTAAGCGCATATTTAGTCACACTCTGCCATTTCTAGCACCTACTATCATTTCTTTCATTCAAGTGGCGTGTGGCACTAAAGAACTTCAAGTGTTGGAGATGATCAAGTTGGAGAAGAGTAGGCGCAATTTCCACCTCAAACCAACTCAAAATACGCCTTGAGGAGTTTTCTCACTTTGGGACTTTGAATTCACAGTTGTTTGTCAAAGACACCTTGGGGAGCAAGTAGACATCATTGGAAAGCCTTTCTCTAGCAAGGCGCAACTTCTAGCAATCACCATCTCAATTGGTGCCTAGACACAAGTAGGGTGCAATTTTAGGATCCAGACACTCAAATTAGCGCCTAGGAAGAAAATGAGGTAGTTACAAGCTCCCATTGGTCGACAGATTGATGTTGGGATCCGTTCCAGCTCATGAGATAAGGTTACCACCTCATGATGAGTTGTCAGAGGGAATATTCTCTTTGGGTATGCTCCTTGGGAAACGTGCCTTGGTTCCTCGTATGTTGGAAAGCGTGCCTTCATTGCCTTTGGAAGGCCTATAAAAGGAGGGGAGCTCTCTCTCATTTCAACATCTTATCTTTGGCGAATTTTCTCTCTGCAAAGCTTTATGCTTGTAATCTTGAGGCCTGCGAGTTTCAAGTAGTTGGGGTGATGCTCCCTCAACAGTGATAAGGTGATGCTCCCTTGTCAAGTTGTGAGGTGTTGGCATACAGTTGACATCGTTGTGTTCAAGAGAAGTTGTTCATGTGTGAAGTCATTGTATACATCTAGGCTTCGAGGCTTTTCTTTGTAATCAATTGAATAAGATCGTATATTCATGCCATTGAGGGCATCATCTATTGTAATAAGACAATTGTATTGATTTGAATCAAGCGATAATACAAGTGCCCAACTTCAAGTTGATTCATGCAAGTTGTCATTGTTATCTTTCTTGAATAATGTTAAGTAGATTGAGCAATTGAAAAATTAAGTGCAAGTAAATTTGTTTAAGTAGGAAAAATTTGCAAGTTGTCATTGTTATCTTACAAGAAAGGATAAGCATTATCCGACGAGAGTGACCATTAATAGATAAACTATATTTAATAGTTTTATGACTGTTCCTCTTTTATTTATGTTGTGAATAATCTTGGAGATAGTGGAGATAAGACCCTTTCACACTTTGCATTTACTTTTGTTGTTTCATCTGCAAGATTCCACCTTTGAGGTATCAGCAATGGAGGTGAATTTGAGAGTTTCTTGACTTGAGCCTTCTTTTGATCCCTGACTAGACATTCTGAAGAGGGGTTTCTAGATTTAAGTAGATCGGTTATGGGGATGGAATGTTGATTTGACAGTCTTGAATCCTATCTATATCTTTAAGAGTCAATTCCATCAAGGACCTCAAATGGATTATCATGAAGAATGTGCAACTCAAACAACATGGGATCTTTGATTTTCCTAAAATAGACTTATTGGAATTTGTTAACCTCCTTAATAGATTTATCATTTTATTGGAAGCAGGATGTTATTTCTGCTGCCATTTGCATGTTTTCAACTGCCAAAGTACTATTTCCTTCATGAGTCGGCAATGTCAATTGCTAATTTGTATTATCTTGATGTTGTAAAGCTTGTTGACTTTCACATGGATACGGTAGGGAACACCCAGTCCAAGTGCCAAAGCTCATGGAAAAATCTATATCAAGAGGAGATACTCTCCTAGTCTATTGATTGTGCCCATTTAGTTCAACCCATTGTTTGCTTGTAGTTGGATCACTAGTTATGGACACTTGGAAGATATGCATTTTCTGGATGATAAGGGCACAGTTAAGGAGAAGAGTAGTTGTAAGGTAAAGTACTTGCCATGGGTGTCAAAGTGCATAGTCAATATAGATGAGGCTTACTCATCAAAATATATATATATATATATATATATGAGGCTGCCAACACATTACACGTTGTTGCTTTGGCTGCATCCAACCCAGAGTTTGGCACCAAGGGTATGGAGAACTAAAAGGATAGAAGAAGAATATGGTTATTGGTTTACCTTCATTCCAGATTGAAGAACAGGCATGTTCAGCCTGTTTAAAGGGGCCGGAAACTTAACAGGAAAGCATTCCCAAAGTAAATGGCATTGAGGGCCATTTCTTATCTCAAATTAATGAATGAATATGTTTGCAACTCAAGAAAGGTAAACAATTTGGATTCCAATGCAAGTAAAATCAATGTCCAGTGCCCTATACTTAATAACTTTTCTTGATGATTACAGTTGGAGGATGTGGATGTGTTTTCTCAAATGCAAGAGTAAGATATTTGGGAAATTCAAGTAGTTTAAAGCTACTATAGAGGTTGAATTCAATCAGAAAAATAAGTTACGATGTACTGATGATGGTGGTGAGTTTTGTAGCAAATAATTTCATGCTTTTTCACCAAAATAAGCAAAGACAATTTTTTGCACCTTCTATGCCACAACAAAATGGAGTTGTGGAGAGGGGGAACCAAGTAGTGATAGAAATAACTCAATGTATGCTCAGTGACAAGAGTATGTTTGTGGAGTTTTAGACGAAGCAGTAAACAAAGTTGTCTATAATCTTAACTGGAGCTCATCCAAAGGGTTGAAAAGGATTACACTGTAGGGAGCCTACTCAAACAAGACACCAAAGCTCAATTTCTTTAAAATATTTGGTTATACTGCATATATTCATGTTCCAAATCAAATAGCAGTATATCAGATTAAAATAACTACAAATTCGTTTCTGTTGGCTTGGTGGCAGTCAAAAGCATATAGACTCATGGAGATGTCAACAAGAAAGGTAACTACCACTAGGAATATTGATTTTGATGAGGGTGACAGTCTCTTCAAATCTCATTTTCAAATGAAACCAGCAGTAAAATCAAATTCTCCATGTAATTAAAGTCCTAATCACATGGCTTGAAGTTGAAATATATTCAGAATGTGCAGTAAGGATCAAGATGTTATTGGGGCTGAAATGCCTACTGGAGAGGCTGATTTGCCTCTTGAAAAAGAGATTAATGGCACTGATTTAGATTTGATCAAACCTGGTTCAATTAAGGAGGTTGCACCAATAAGGAGACCAAAGTGGCATCACGCTACATTAAAAGGTCTAGGGCAGGATGAGTTGGTATATCAAATGCTGCTTCAAGAAGAAAAAGAAATGTCAATAAGGCATATGAATCACACATTTGATGTTAACAATGAGTCAGTTTTTCAGCTAACCATATGAGTGAGCCTTCATCTTAAAAGAAAGCACAAAGAAAGTAGGAGTAAGAGGCAGCCATGAATGCTTAGCATAATACTTTGGTGCAAAAGAAAACTTGGGTGGTTACCAAATGCCACCAAGTAGAAAGGCAATTGGCTGCAAATGGGTTTATAAACCCATACTAAAGGTGGATGATTCACTAAACAAAAATAAGATATTTTTTCCCTGCCCTCCAATGAGCAGAATTGTACTTAATGTGAAGACTAAGAAGAAACATCTGTACCTACCACTAAACTGAAGACAATCAAGTTAATAACTCCCATAGCTTCTTATAGATTTGTTGGAAAATATTTATAATGGCTGTTAAAAGTGCCTTTTAGAATAGTGATTTAAAGGAAGCGTACATGATGCAAGGTTTTGTGGCTGTCGGCAAGACAAAACTTGTGTGCATGTTGGTGAAAGCACTCTATGCAGATGAAGAAAGTGCCAAGACCACAGTACATCAAAATTAATCAGTTTTTTATTATTCATTGAGATCCTAATCTTTATGTCAAAGGTTTGATGGATTAATAACCTTTCTTATTGTTTGTTCAGATAAATTAATCATCACTAGAATTGATACAAACAGTATTATCAACGTAAAATCGTATCCTTGTTCTACTTTTAACATGATAGGTTTGGTTCAAGTATACTATTGCTCATGGGTTTAATTCTTGATAACAGATGGAATGTTTACTTTTTAGTAAAAGCATGCAAGAGAACTTGAAAAATTTAAAATGACATATTGTGAATCAATGATGACCCTATTGAGGCTGGTTCAAAACTAACATCCTAAAATTAATTCTATTAAGCAGTTCGATGAATCATTTTATGAAAAATTGGTGACTAATATAATATATCTTTCTCCATAGACCTGATATTTCCTTGTTAGCTACGTTAGCAGATTTCACATTCTGTACAATTCTGCTCATTAGAGGGCAGGAAAAATATCTTAAGGTACATCAAAGGCACATTGGAATTTGTAATCTGTTTAAGTGTTTCTGATGATTTTCAAATTCAGCCAGCTCGCTTGATGAGAGCAAGTCAACAACAGGATATATCTTTAGTCATGGAACTGGTGTAATATTTTGGGTGAGCAAGAAATAAAGACTGATACTTTCTCTTCAACACAAGCAAATTAAAAGGTTATTGTTTTAGGTGCATGTGAAGCAGTTTCGCTTGGGAGGATCTTGACTGAAATTTACAATCACATCGAGAGAAGCCTACAAATATATTTTGTGATAATCAAGTGCTCAAACTAGTCAAAAATCTAGTTTTTCCTGCACATACCAAGCATATAAAGGTTCAGTCCATTTTATCCACTTTGGTGGTCTAAAAAGGTGCTACTAAGTTGATATATTATCCAACTCAAGATCAAGCAGAAGATATATTTAAAGAGATTTCTCTACATTGAAAATGTTTATTAAATTGAAGAATAAACTTTCATGATTTCATATCCAACTACTAATGAAGGGCACTAGAATAGTTAATAAATTGGTCATAAATGTAGGTCATGTGTACTTATAAAAAGTACGTTAACATAAGAAGTAAATACACAATATTAAAAAATAACATTGTAATTCTATTAATGTTTAGTAAAAAGGTCCATTAGTTGACCCTGTATATAAGGGTTAGTTGACAATTAGTTAGTTATATGTTGTTGTTTTATCATTGACTAGGACATTAATCAGAAGAAGAAGCTTTGGATATAATCTTGTTTGTTTTGCATCATACAATCTGTGCACCAAAGAAATCAGTTACAAGAGCCTGCAACTCTGCCATTGAAAGTGCAGTCTGCACCTTGCAGATTTATTTAGTAAGAGCAGTTCCATTCCTCTTTTATCGCCTATGTTATTTCTAGATATGGTGAATAAAGGGAATCAACCCAAAACTGGGGCACTGCAAAAAAATGAAAAAGCAACAACAGCAGCAGCAACAGGGTACATTCAGATCTTTATTGGGATTCTGACTACAAACAAATGGTGGCATCCAACAGCCCCAGAATTCTGTGATACATGTCCAATAAAATAACTATTTTAAGCTGTTCACTTTAATTTCCTCTGAGCAGAGATCAAGATTGATAAATGATAATTGTTGGAGAGTGTTTAATTTAACTGCCAGAAGACTGGGCAGTCAGAGCTTGCTTTGTAACTAATTTTTTTTCCATGCACCGAGAATATCCTGTTTGTGGAAACCTTGAAACATCAAGTCTTTGTCACACTTCAATTGACCTGATTATCTGTGTATATTTGCATGTAGTCCAAGATTCTAGAAATGAGCATTGGCACATTTTTAAGTGCTTGGTCAGTGAACTTTAGTCTGAATAATAATCTCAAATGCATTACCTCCTAGCCTTTTTTAAACAACAAGAATGGAGCTAAAAGACTGACAATTTTGTTTATATATATATTAAATTAATATCTTAGATATATTAATGGTCAATAATGTTTCTAATTCTGTATTTTAGATACTTCTGTATTTTTTAGTTATCTTTGTATTTTAGAAACATCTATTATGTTTCTTTTAGAACCATTCCTTGTAACTTTGTATATAAGAGCTTTGCTCTCATGTTAATAAGATTGATTCCATTATTTACCACAACATGGTATCAGAGCAGGTCGAGCGGGGAGCAGGAAAACTAATTTTTTTGAATTTATTTTCCCCCCTGTGATATGTCCGTACCTCGTACGGCACTGTACGTGGCCATACCATTATCTCTGATCAGCGGTTTTCTTCTTGTTTTTCCATCGATTTCTGGTCTGGGCGTCAAGCAAGGTGTTTTCTTCTGTGTCACAGTTCTTTTTGCATTGAAAACCCCTTGTAATGTCCCCCACTTAGCTCATCACTCTGGGAGGTCAGGGTTAGCCTATCACGGGACTCTCGTAGGCTAATGGTAGTTTTCAGGGAGTCAGTTGAGGACTTACTATTTATAGTAAGTCGTGATAGAGCCAGTTTCTATATTTAGCAGGGCAGTGCAGGACCCTGGGCACGAGATTCGGGAGTCGAATCTTCTGGAGATATGTTGATTAAAAATAAGTTAAATTAAAGATTTAACTTATTTATTTGGGGGTCACTTTAAGTTGTATTATAATTTAATGTTATAACCTTAAGTTATAACTTAAAGTTAAAAAAGTGTTATGTCTAGGGAGGAGCACCCATCTCATAAGGACACAAGGTGATATTTTAAAATTAAAAAATAAAAGTAATTTCCCTCTCATTCTTGGGCGTTGGGTTTGGAGGAGATTAAAAGAGCAAAAGAGACTTCATTTGGATATGCTGGCTTTAATGATATTTTGCTCTGTATTGAGTTTTGCCCGTGCTTGGGGTTTGGAGCTTGGCTCTTTGGTTTCTAATATCGATTTGCAGAGACGAGAACCTTTGCAGATTGCCTTTCCTTGTGTATGAGAGAGTACATCAGGAGAGGGTTTTGAGGAGGCTTCACACAGAGGCTTCATTTGTGCATTCAGGGAATCAATTTTCGAGATGAGTTGAGCATGGAAGGAGGACATTCGACTGAGACTGTGATTGCAGCTGTTAGTAGACAGATTTGAGAAGTTTATATGCTCTTTTCTTGCTGTTTCAGACCCTTACTTGCAGGCCGTACCATCCTTGCTGCTGGGCCGTACTACCCAAGAGGCCGTACTCTTCATTTAGGCAGATTTACACTTGATTTGGGCCTGATTTTGCATTCATTCTCATCGTGTGACTACTGCAGTAAGTTCTGAGCAGGAAGCAGAGATTTCTGGGTGGGTTTTAGTGCCAACTTCATTATTTATGCAGTCCCAACTTGGCCGTACTTCCTTGAGGTGACGTGGGTTTTGTGGAGAGTCAAAAAAACCTTCATTTGCATTGCTTCAATCTAGGCGTTTGGTGGTTGTAACCTTGCTGCTCCTGATTGAAATACAAATTCTTTCCATAATCTGAAGTTGTAAGCATTTTTCATAGTGATCTGTTGCTGGTCCGGCTATAGCATCCGGACGAAGTTGTGAACTGTGAAATGGGTATGTACTCATAATTCATATTTTGGCTAAATACAATCTGGGTTGGTGTTAGTTTGTTGATATCTATTCTACTTCTTCTGGGTTTTCAATATATGTTGCATTTTCTATGTTATTGTTGCAAAACCTATACATGCAAACACATGCAATAAAAACTTAAACTTAAAACCAGAAAAAACACAAAAAAAAAATCAATCAGTGGGAAACACATACAGTAGAGTGTATGTTACAGTGGTATCAGAGCAGAAAATCTTGCCATCCTGTGGGGTCAATATGACATGCAGTTGAAAAATGAGATATGCGACCGACAGACAAATATCCTTTTAGAAATACCAAGGCAAGACAAGGAACACAAGAAAGAGAAATACCACAGTTAGAAGAACTTGAGCAATCAGTACCTATAGACGATCCATTTGAGGAAGAGATTTTGGTTGCAACTACTTAAGAAGACTCCTTTGTTTCACGCACAGACCCATTCTCGGGAGAGTTACCACCAGTTACAGGGCCGACAGAGGAAATAGGTGACAAGGAGGTTGATGAGCCTAGTTTACGAGAGATTCTGAATGTGCTCACCAGGAGCTCAGTGGCTTTAGAGAGAGAGTTGAGGGATTCTCGGCGGGAGATGATGGAGACGCAGGCTGAGATTGGACATTCCCTCGCGCAGTTCCTGGATGGGTTGAATAACAGGGAGAATCACCGTGACAGGAACAGGTATAATGGTGATAGGAATAGAAACAATGACAGTGATAGGCATAGAAACCATAATGGTGACAGGAACCGGAACAATGACGGGGACAGGAACAGGGATAATGTGGGTGATAGACATAATGGCGACAGGAACCAAGGGAATAGGAATAACGAAGATAGAAACCATAATGGTGATAGATACAGGTTCAGAGATGATGAGGATGAGGCCTCAGTGACTCATAGGAGGGCTTCACAGTTTACAGCAGGTGACAAACCTGGCATCCCTATGTTCGCTCCCGGGAACCAAGTTCCTGAACAGGATCCCACACAGGCTGAGTTTCAAGAGGAGATTCTGAGGGATTGGAGAGCATCTAGTGCAGAGTTCAGAGTAGAGATGACTTTTGCAGAATACTCTGATATCAGGATTAAGAATAGACCTCGCAAAGGAGGTAGACCTCAGAACCAAGAATTACAAAAGAAGGTGAGTAAGATGACACTTCCCTATTTTGACAGATCAGGAAAGACCGCTGCTAGGGCTTGGGTACAGAAGTTGGATAGTTACCTGCAGATCAGTCCTATGCTTGAGGAGGATGCCATCACTTATGTTGCATTACATTTGGAGGGAGTGGCACACAAGTGGAGTAATGGGAAGGTTACTTTGGGGCACGATCAGATCACTTCATATGTAGAGTTTACAGCCCGTCTGATCGATAGGTTCGACAAGAAGGATCCAGAACTTCAGTTTAAGGAGTTAGCACAGCTTAAGCAGAGTGGATCGTTAGACTCCTATATCTTTGAGTTCCAGGACCTATCAGTTATGGTCCCAGATTTGTCTGAGCGCAGACTAGTGATTCTCTTCATTGATGGATTGTCAGACCCTCTTCGTGGTTGGGTTAAGGGTTTTGACCCTGCTACACTACAGGAGACCATGAAAAAGGCCCGAGATATGGAGCCATCAGTGTGGAGGAGTAAATTCCAGTCTAAGAGATTTTCTCACAGGAGGGACAGGTAGAAGGAAAGGAAACCATCTCACATAGATGTTGATCAGCACAAGGATAGATCCAACAGGTTAACAGATGAACAGTTGAATGAGTACAAAAGGAAGAAGTTGTGTTTTCATTGAAAGGAACCATGGGACCCTTCACATAGGTGCTCACATAAGGCGAAGGCCAAACTGATTGAGTACTATTCAGCTGAGGAGTCACATTCTGGGGGATCAGATACAGAGTCAGATCAGCATTCAGAGCACAGTGACAGTGGTGATGAGAGAACTTCACATCACAGTATTGAAATGGTGGTGTTATTGCCCAGTTCTCGAGTTTTCAGAAAGTTGGCTCTTTCAGGTTACAGGGTGTACTAGGTGGACAGCGTATTATCACCCTTCTTGATACGGAAGCCACTCATAACTTTATCGATGAGGGTTTAGTTGCTCGCAGGGGGCTAAAAACAGAAGAATTTGAAGCCTTTAAGGTGATGGTGGCCGACGGATTCAAAATGCACTGCACTAGGAAGATATCAGGACTAAAAATCATCATGGGTGACTATGAGCTAGTTGATGACTTCTATGTGGTTGGTATAGGGGAAACCAATGTAGTACTTGGCATGCATTGGATGAGCCAATTGGAGGAGTTTACCACTCATAACTTTATCGATGAGGGTTAAGTTGCTCACAGGGGGCTAAAAACAGAAGAATTTGAAGCCTGTAAGGTGATGGTGGCCGACGGATTCAAAATGCACTGCACTAGGAAGATATCAGGACTAAAAATCATGGGTGACTATGAGCTAGTTGATGACTTCTATGTGGTTGGTATAGGGGAAACCAATGTAGTACTTGGCATGTATTGGATGAGCCAATTGGAGGAGTTTACCACTCATAACTTTATCGATGAGGGTTAAGTTGCTCGCAGGGGGCTAAAAACAGAAGAATTTGAAGCCTTTAAGGTGATGGTGGCCGACGGATTCAAAATGCACTGCACTAGGAAGATATCAGGACTAAAAATCATCATGGGTGATTATGAGCTAGTTGATGACTTCTATGTGGTTAGTATAGGGGAAACCAATGTAGTACTTGGCATGCATTGGATGAGCCAATTGGAGGAGTTTACCATAAATCTGAAGAAAATGGAGATGCGATTTGAGTATAATGGGAGGAAAATATGCCTTAGAGGTATCTCAGATGGTGGACCTCGAGTTGTATCACTAAAAAGAATGGAGAGGCTCTTGAGGCATGATCAGGTTGAGTGGGCAGCAGAGTGCCTTATTATGCTAGAGTCCCCACCACGATAGAAGGATAGCTATCATCCTGATATTCAGAAGTTGCTAACCAAGCACAGTAAGGTGTTTGGGGATATACCACCTAGAGTGCCTCCTCATAGAGGCATAGAGCATGTCATCGAGTTGGAGGATGGGACTAAGCCCATCATGATCACGCCATACCGCCATCCAAAGAGGCTTAAGGATGAGATTGAAAAAACCATTAAGGAGCTTCTGGAGATGGGACATATTAGGCCTAGCAAAAGCCCATTTGCTTCTGCAGTTGTATTGGTCAAGAAGGATGAGCTACATGGTGCCTGTTACTTTTCTAAGATTGATTTGAGATCTGGATACCATCAAATTAGAATGCGGGCAAAGGACATTGAGAAGACAGCTTTTAGATGCCACTATGGTCATTTTGAGTTTTTAGTCATGCCTTTTGGTTTGACTAATGCACCTGCTACTTTCAAGAGTTGTATGAATCAAATTTTCAGGCAGCAGCTCAAGAAATTTGTTTTGATTTTCTTTGATGATATTCTGATATACAACAGGACTTGGGAGGACCACTTGAGACATCTAGAGGAGGTTTTGAGCATCTTGGAGAGTAATTCACTCTATGCCAAGGAATCTAAGTGTGATTTTGGTATGTCAGAGTTGCTTTACCTTGGCCACATTATCAGTGCAGGAGTTAGAGTGGATCCAGAGAAAATTAGAGCAATAATTGATTGGCCTCCACCCACAAACCTCACGCAACTTAAGGGGTTTTTCGGACTTTGTGAGTTTTACAGACGGTTTGTTAAGGGGTTCTCACAGATAGTAGCACCATTGACTAATCTAACGAAGAAGGGAGCCTTTGAATGGAATAACACAGCCCAGCAGTGCTTCGACAAGTTCAAGCACTTAATGTCTACATGTCCGATTTTAGCAATTTCGAACTTTGCTAAACCATTTGAGTTACAGTGTGATGCTTCTGGAGAGGGGATTAGGGTTGTGCTTATACAGGAGAAGCACCCGATAGCTTTCGAGAGCAGAAAACTTCGGGGTATGGAGAGAAGCTACTTGGTATATGACCGAGAGATGTTGGCCATTATGCATGCATTGGCCAAATTCAGGCAGTATTTGTTTGGGTGTAGATTTATAATCAGGACAGATCATAACAACATCAAATACTTCATGAACCAGAAAGACCTGAATGACAGACAACAAAAGTGGGTCAACAGGTTGCAGGCTTACGATTTTGACATAAAGTATGTCAAGGGGAAGAAAAATGTAGTTGCAGATGCTTTGTCCAGACGACCTCACTTGTGTTTGGTAGGGGAGATCTGTGCTGATTGGAAAGAAGAGATCATGGCAGAGTATGTTAAGGACTCTTGGGCTGCGGGAGTCGTTGAGGACATAATCAGAGACGAGACATATTCTGTGGTGAGTGATTTGATTATGTACAAAGATAGGATATACTTGGTGCCCAATTCACAGTTTAAGCAGAAGATTATCAAAACCTTCCATGACACACCAATGGCTGGCCATCCTAGATTCTTTAAGACATACAAACAGATTCGAGAGAGGTTTACATGGAAAGGACTAAAGGATGAAGTGCAGAAGTATGTTCATGAGTGTCCCATTTGCCAACAGAATAAGCATGAGCATACCTTTCCAGCGGGACTACTACAGCCATTACCCATTCCCGATTAGAAATGGGAATGTGTCTCCATGGATTTCATTACAGGGTTGCCAAAGGTACAGGGTAAGGATTGCATCTATGTGGTGGTTGATAGGCTCACCAAATTTGCACATTTCTTTGCTATTTCAGCAACCTATACAGCTACTCAAGTGGTTGATCTATTTTTCAAGGAGATATTCAGGTTACATGGGGTAACCAGGAGCATAGTCAGTGACAGGGACAACAGGTTCCTGAGTATATTTTGGTAGGAGTTGTTCAGATTGTGTGGTACAGAGTTGACTCCTAGCACTAGCTACCACCCGCAGACTGATGGACAAACAGAGGTGGTGAATAAATGGTTAGAGGGGTACCTGCGTAATTATGTTTCGGGGCAGCAGAAGGCCTGGATTAGATGGCTGCACCTAAGGGAGTACTGCTACAATACTACACATCACACGTCTATTCAAATGACTCCTTTCAGGGCACTATATTGTTATGATGCCCCATGCTTCACAGACCTCTTGCTTGGTGACAGTCGAGTGCCTAAGGCTAAGGATCTTTTGCAGGATAGCCAGGACATTCTTAGGGAGCTTAAGGAGAATATACAGCAGGCCCAGAATCAACAAAAGTTGTATGCTGATCAACACCAAGTGGAGAGGAGTTTTGAGGTTGGAGACATGGTGTATTTGAGGCTCCAACTCTACAGGCAGTCCACTCTCAAAAAGAGTGGAGCAGAGAAGTTCAAACCCAGGTTTTATGGTCCTTTCAGGATTGTCAGATGAGTGGGTGAGGTGGCTAATGAGCTTGAGCTTCCATCAGACAGTAGAGTACATAATGTGTTCCATGTTTCCAGGCTGAAGAAAGTTCTTGGCCACAACATAGTTCCCTTTGCAGAGCTTCCACCATTGGACGAGGAGGGTAAGTTGATCCTAGTACCAGAAGCTATCATTGACACCCGCGAGAGACATTTGCGGAAACGGGTTATTAAAGAAAACTTGGTCAAGTGGAAGAATCTACCAATTGAGGATGCAACATGGGAGGGTGAGCAGATTTTGCAGCATCCAGAAATGAGGTTGCTTGAGGACAAGCAATCTTGGGAAGGGCGGACTGTAATGTCCCCCACTTAGCTCATCACTCTGGGAGGTCAGGGTTAGCCTATCACGGGACTCCCATAGGCTAACGGTAGTGTTCAGGGAGTCAATTGAGGACTTACTATTTATAGTAAGTCGTGAAAGAGCCAATTTCTATATTTAGCAGGGCAGTGCAAGACCCTGGGCACGAGATTCGGGAGGCGAATCTTCTGGAGATATGTTGATTAAAAATAAGTTAAATTAAAGATTTAACTTATTTATTTGGGGGTCACTTTAAGTTGTATTATAATTTAATGTTATAACCTTAAGTTATAACTTAAAGTTAAAAAAGTGTTATGTCTAGGGAGGAGCGCCCATCTCATGAGGACACAAGGTGATATTTTAAAATAAAAAAATAAAAGTAATTTCCCTCTCATTCTTGGGCGTTGGGTTTGGAGGAGATTAAAAGAGCAAAAGAGACTTCATTTGGATATGCTGGCTTTAATGATATTTTGCTCTGTATTGAGTTTTGCCCGTGCTTGGGGTTTGGAGCTTGGCTCTTTGGTTTCTAATATCGATTTGCAGAGACGAGAACCTTTGCAGATTGCCTTTCCTTGCGTATGAGAGAGTACATCAGGAGAGGGTTTTGAGGAGGCTTCACACAGAGGCTTCATTTGTGCATTCAGGGAATCAATTTTCGAGATGAGTTGAGCATGGAAGGAGGACATTCGACTGAGACTGTGATTGCAGCTGTTAGTAGACAGATTTGAGAAGTTTATATGCTCTTTTCTTGCTGTTTCAGACCCTTACTTGCAGGCCGTACCATCCTTGCTGCTGGGCCGTACTACCCAAGAGGCCGTACTCTTCATTTAGGCAGATTTACACTTGATTTGGGCCTGATTTTGCATTCATTCTCATCGTGTGACTACTGCAGTAAGTTCTGAGCAGGAAGCAGAGATTTCTGGGTGGGTTTTAGTGCCAACATTATTTATGCAGTCCCAGCTTGGTCGTACTTCCTTGGGGTGACATGGGTTTTGTGGAGAGTCAAAAAAACCTTCATTCGCATTGCTTCAATCTAGGCGTTTGGAGGTCATAACCTTGCTGCTCCTGATTGAAATACAAATTCTTTCCATAATCTAAAGTTGTAAGCATTTTTCATGGTGATTTGTTGCTGGTCCGACTACAGCATCCGGACGAAGTTGTGAACTGTGAAATGGGTATGTACTCATAATTCATATTTTGGCTAAATACAATCTGGGTTGGTGTTAGTTTGTTGATGTCTATTCTACTTTTTCTGGGTTTTCCATATATGTTGCATTTTCTATGTTATTGTTGCAAAACCTATACATGCAAACACATGCAATAAAAACTTAAACTTCAAACCAGCAAAAACACAAAAAAAAAATCAATCAATGGGAAACACATACAGTAGGGTGTATGTTACACCCCTAATCGCGATTTTCAGGTTATCGTGATCTGTTGCCGACGTCCTTTGAAGAATTCGTGTTTTTTCGTCTGTAAACTCCTGGCTGTGTTTCTTCTCCGTGTTTGTTCGTGTTTTGGGAGTTCTTCATTTGGAGACTCGGCTTCACGTCTTTCTTGTGGCCGACATCCTTCTATGATCACGATTTCCTCTTTCCAAACGCGATATCCTCTTTCCGAGGACTTACATTTCTCTTCTTTTTGGTCGCGGATCTTTTGGTGGTTCCGTTTCCTTTATGGGCACCGTGTTCTTTTCTTTGAAATCAAGTGTTCCGATTCTGAGGTCCCTTTTTTGGCGGATTTTTTACCTTCTATTCTGCAAGCAACGTTTCCTCGGCTAGATTTGCGACTTCTGAAAACCCAGCTCACGATCTATTCTGGGCGCCGTATATTCTTTTCTAGTCGCTCCTCATCTCTGGTCGTTGTGTTTTGGTGCTCGCAATTGGTGGGCGTTTTATTTTGTGGCGATTGAATTTAAATCTGGGCTTCAGTGAAGCTTCCTGCCCACGATTTCATGGACATGATCTCTTGCAGGAATTAATCTCCTGTGGTCGGTATTTAAATATACCTTTTGGTCGACGCTTGCTCCTAGTCAACGATCCATTCAAGGATTTGTCACCATTCAAAATTTGCAGGACTCTATTTGATCGGGCTTTGCTCTTTTGACCGGCGGTTTTTTTTTTACTTTGATCTATGAAGAGTTGTTTGGGGCAGCGACTAGTAATTTTCAGTTTTTTTTTTGTGAAGCACCTAGCGCCAATAACTTTGGCGGGTTCTAAAGAAAACTTAGTTAATTTTTTTGCAGTTGAAAGTCTCTATCACTTCTGTGGTCGCCGGTTTGGTCTTGACCCATATGTTTGGTCGTTGTTTTACTATGAGCAGCACTCCCAAACCCTAAAGTCGTGATTTTTTTTAAGTCCGCGTACCCAGCACCAGGCCTGTCATTTTATTTTCCGTAATCTCAACATCCGTGCCTCAAAATCCGTGTTCAAATTTGTGAGCCTGCATTCTCTGTCTCGAGATCCGTGCCTCATAACCTATGTAAGGGTTATGTTTTCTCGGATTCTGTGCCTCGTAACGCCAGCTTACCACACCTTACACCCCTCAGCAGAATGGTGTCGTTGAGCGTCGGAATCGCACCATTACTAAGATGGCACGTTCCATGCTAGAGCATAGAAGTGTTCCTAAGAAATTATGGGCTAAAGCCGTCTATACTGCTATCTTCTAAACCGGTCTCCTACCTATGCTGTCAAAAAGATAACTCCTAAAGAAGCCTAGTCTAGACGTAAGCCTCGGGTCAACCATCTAAAAGATTTTGGCTCTACCGCTCATGTTTGGATTTCAGATGCCAAGCACACCAAGTTGGACTCCAAAAGCCAGAAACTCGTGTTCATTGGTTACAGTGAAAATCATAAGGCCTACAGACTGATTGATGTAGACACTGATCGTCTCATATTCAGTCGTGATGTAGTGGTTGATGAGACTACTAGGCCCTTTCTTCTGTCTACTCCTTCTGTTATCCCTAAGGACCAGCCTTTGAAGGCTTCAGATGTGGGTGTTCGCCTTCCCCTAGCTCCACCTAATGGGAGGGATTCTGCAGTTGTGCCAGCAACTCAGCCTATTGTTCCACGACTCGCCCCGCCTCAGGATATTCTGGATCCTCCTGATCTTGTTCCAGCCACACCAGGTGATGTTGTTGCACCTGTTTCAGATGTTGGTACATCTACTCTTCGGCCTAAATGGTGGGCCAAAACAATTGGTGATCTTCATGATAATGAACTCATTAAGGGTAGATTTGCTCGAAAGAAGAGCAAGCAGCAAAATACTGTCAATTTTGCTCTTACGGCCAACCTTAACAGCATCTCGGAGCCTTAGACATATTCAAAGGCTAAAGGCATACCTAAGTGGGAATAGGCTATGGACGCTGAACATCATAGCCTTCTGAAGAACAACACTTGGGTCCTCTCTAATCTTCCACCTGGGAAGAAGCCCATTGGCTGCAAATGGGTGTACAAAGTTAAGTACAAGGCTGACAGAACCCTGGATAAGTATAAGGCTCGATTGGTAGCCAAAAGGTTCTCACAGAAAGAGGGCATTGACTATGAGGAGACTTTTGCTCCCACAACCAAGATGAGTACCATTTGGCGTGTCTTCGCTATGGCAGCCCAGTTTGGATGGGAAGTCCATCAAATGAACGTCAAGAGTGCCTTCCTCAATGGAGATTTGCAGGAAGAAGTTTACATGACGCAACCTCCTGGCTTCAAGGTTGCTGGTAAAGAACACCAGGTGTGCAAACTGGTGAAAGCTCTCTATGGCCTAAAACAGGCTCCACAGGCATGGTACATCAAGATTGATAAGTACCTCGTGGATCATGGTTTTCAGCGGAGTCCTTCTGATTCCAATCTGTATGTCAAACAATTTGGTGATGACATTCTTTACATTATTGTCTATGTTGATGATCTAATCATTACTGGCAACTCGGAGCAGGTGATTGAGGACATCAAACATGATCTAAGTCAAACATTTGACATGACAGATTTGGGACTTCTACATTATTGCCTAGGTGTTGAGGTTTGGCAGACAACTGATAGCATTTTCATCTCTCGGTCCAAGTATGCTAGAAGTTTGTTGGACAAGTTCCAGATGACAGATTGCAAACCTGCATCCACACCTCTGGAGAAAGGGCTCAAGCTATCAGCCAATTCAGACTCCCCTATGGAGAATGAATCCGCATTCAGGCAACTCGTGGGCAACCTCATCTATCTCAATGCCACTAGACCTGATCTCAATTTTGCAGTGAGCTACATCTCTCACTTCATGACAGCCCCTAAATTTGAACATTGGGTTGCAGCGAAGCGTGTGCTGCGAAATGTGAAAGGCACTTCCGACTTTGGCATTCTATATGGAAGATGCAAAAATCCTCAGCTAATCGGTTTTACAGACTCAGATTGGGCAGGCTCTGTTGATGACAGGAAGTCTACTTTTGGGTATGTTTTCAGTTTGGGCACAGGTGCAGTCACATGGACCAGCAAGAAGCAACAAGCAGTGGCTCACTCCTCGATAGAAGCTGAATATTGGGAAGCTGTTAAAGCAGCGTGTGAGGTAGTTTGGCTTCAAAGGATGCTTTCAGACATGCAAATGTCTCCAACAGGGCCTTCAACCTTGTATTGTGACAATCAAGGCGTGCTGAAACTTGCCAAAAATCCAGTCTTCCATGAAAGGACAAAGCATGTTGACCTTCATTGTCATTTCATCCGACAGCTTGTCGAAAACGGATCCGTGGTGTTGCAGTATGTCCCAACTGAGGACCAGACTACAGATATTCTCACCAAGTCTCTGAGCTCAGATAAGTTTGTCAGATTTAGGATGCACCTTACTGTAGTTGATAGATTGACCATTAAGGGAGGGTATTAAAATAATATCTTAAATATATTAATAGTTAATAATGTTTCTAATTATGTATTGTAGATACTTCTGTATTTTTTAGTTATCTTTGTATTTTAGAAACATCTGTTATGTTTCTTTTAGAAATATTCCTTGTAACTTTGTATATAAGAGCTTTGCTCTCATGTTAATAAGATTGATTCCATTATTTACCACAACTATATATATATATAATAACTATTCCCCTGCCATCCCCTTGTTGTGCCCAAAATTTAGGAATTTTTTTCCATCCCCACATCCCCCCATCCCAGAAACTCAGAGAAACACTGGTTATCTCTCCCTTTATGTATTCACACGTTATATTTTCTGATTGACTCAAAGAACAGAATAACAACCCTTTCTCTCTCCATTTTTTGAGATTGTATCATATATCTTGTTTCTCTCTAACTTGGCACGTTATATGTATTTCATTTGATAAAAAGACAGCTGGAACAATGGCAAGGCATTCAACAAAAGAATGCAAATAGTAAGGATGTGGATGATCAGAATATTTAGTGATAACACATGGTATGTACTATGGCAAGCTGCAATACAATAAATATTTAAATCTTAACTCAAACTTTATATATAAAGTATTTCATGCTCTTTAAGAAATTGATCACGGGACATTTTGCAGATTACCTCCACATAAGGTCTTGCTTTCCTCTTCAACTTTGTTTTAAAATTATCTGTGTCAATCTTTCTTTGAGCCGACCCTGACGCTGTCCGTGACTTCTTTGTCTTCACACCCCCAGCCATATTCACATCTTCAGCATCTTCATCCATGTCATCTGTGTAAATGTTTTGTAGAAGATTAAGAGAAATAGTAATTCAAATAAAATCAGCAAATATTGAAGAAAATAGTCATTTTACACAATGCCAATTTTTATTTTATCTTCACATTTATTCTTGATCGATATTTGCATTTATTATTAATAATTATTGTTTTCCCAAATTATTTTGATAAAATAGAGCAAATTTTTATTTTCCTTAGCACACAAATCTAAAATGGCAACAGTTCTATTATATGTATAATTCTGCTAATACTCCTCAAACTTTCCACCTTCATCTGAAATTGATGGACCTTCATCATCAACACCAGCAACAACAAAGTCTTCCATGTCATCTTCTTCCATTTCATAGTCTTCCACATACTCTACTTCAGGCTCTGGATCCTATTAAACAAAAGTAACATAAAGAAGATTTTACTGAACAAAAAACAGAAGCAGCACCATGCATCAGAATGATAGTCAAAAGATGCAAAAGCAACTATATAATCTGGAGCAATCAGACAATGGACCTACTGCAGAGACACCATCAAACATAAGATAAAAGTTTACAACAATATAGCGCTACAAACCTCCTCGGCATTGTCCTCTTCCTCACTAGCTGCCTGCATTTCCTCCATTTCTAGGACCTTTTCATATTCTTTAACAGGGAAATTGTATATGTCACCATAAGTGCCACTTTGTAACCTTTCTATTAGTTCTTTCTCTATGGCCTGATCAAGATTCAAAATCATGAGTGAACTAATAAAAAAGAGTACAAAGATATCCACATGAGAAAGGACAATCTAGGTAGCCTACTCTATCTAGAACGGCTGCAATTTCAGCTTTTGCTTCTCTCCTAGCTTCTCTCTTCCTCTGCTTGGTAGGCATTGTCATGACTTTCTCCCTGAAAGACAAGAACAATAAGGCATAAGAAACTACCATTTCAACCTACAAATACTTTGTTAAAACCATTTTTCACTAGCCTGTATATATAAGCATGCAAGTTCCCTCACAACGAAGAGGTACTAAAACAAAATTACTTCAATATCTTAGAAGGTGACAAAATCCAGAATGTTTATGCTTCAATGTGCTATGGTAACAAAGGGTATAGCATATCAATTATCACGGGTACACTCAAGGTGGTCACTAAATGGAAGACGAATTTGAAAGAAATTATTAGGTATAGCTCATTTACAGTGTTTACGGTCAACTTTGAGGTTTGAATTGCGTATTATCCTTGTTAGTTGCAAATGTGAAACAGAAAGGCCAGAAACAATATAATTAAAACAATATACCAAATAACGTCACAATGTAAGAATAAAATGGAAGCCATAAAAAATGGTTTTGAAGGAAACCTGCATAATACAATTAAACTTTCCTACTGGAATCCAATGCAAAAAAAACACCAAGATAGGCAAGCTACACCAAACTCAATCAATAGATATTCATATATAAAATCTCTAATAGATTTCAATCACATCAACTCTGCAAGACAATTCTCAAGATCTATATTCCAACACATTCTAGCATGCATTAGTTCCTTTAATTTTGTATACATTAAGCAGTAGCAGTGATCGCAAAAGCCAAAGCAGTATTCATTTGTGGGACTTGAGAATTTGAAGGCATCTAATAACTATTGACAGGAATCTGAGCATCACTAATTTGTGGTGTCTGACAAGACTTTCACAAGTGTCTGAAAACCCATTCACAAGCATCTAAGGACCCATTGGATGGCTTCTAAAAAACCCATTTGTTGGCACCTGAAAACTGTTAAGAGTTTTTACCTTGAGTTGCTCAGCTAGTGTTCTCACAGTGATGGTACACCAGTACAACAGCAGATCCAGACCTGTGTGCATCAGAGAGATCAGCATGGAGAGGACGTAGTTATATAGAAGAATAAGGCCCGGATACGTAGGGAATTGTCTTTGAGATTAGCACCCAGTTAACTCTTTGAGACTTAAGTGATTGTGGACGTAACTTAGTCTCAACTACTTTGATCTATATTTCAACACATTCTAGCATGCACTACTTCCCACGTTACCAGGTTCTTGCAGTATTGGACCTGTCGCAGGACCAAACAGATTTTGGTTCAAGAGTGGGGCCTGGTTTGCATAGGAGACAGCCAAGGCATGCCCCTGCCACCCCAGGTACATCTCTGACGTGCCTAGGCGCTCCCAACCGCACCCACAGTCCCGGCAGTGTTTTATGACTAGAAAAGTGTTTTTTAAACATTAAAAATACATTTTATTAACCTAAAAAACCCTAAAACGTGAATGACAACCCTATAAGTGACTGCTATCATTCATTTCACAATCACAAAGCACAAAATAACCAATGTCATTTCAATTTGCCTTTTTTGTATTTGTGAAGCTTGCTGGTTTTTTTTTAAAGGTAAAGGATTGCAAAGCTGTCAAACATTTGCTAACTGCTATGAGAGGGAACTATCTTGCACAAAGGAGATTTATCAATCAAATGTAAGTATTTTGTGAGATTCTTTCAAGTTTTGAAGAATTTTTTCAAGTTTTTTTTTTTTTAAATTAGTATGTTTAAGATTTTTTTTTTTTTAACATTTTGAATTTTTTTTAAATTATTTTTTGTTTTTATTAAGCTTATATGTATTGTAGGCTTGTATTTTTGTTTTTTTTTTTTTCTTTTCTAAATTCATGTACTCTAGGTTTACATTTTCAGTTTTTTTTTTTTTTTAACAGCAATCTATTTAGAATGGTTGCTAGTTCAAGTTCAGTGGCCCCAGAGGTACTTAGACAATTCAAATATGATCAAGCATCACCTCTATGGAAATATGTTATAATGATTGAACAATTTCCAAGAGATGGGGCTTTCTTTGGCATTATAGTCATTGCAAGGTTGAGTTTAACAGCTCGTATAGTCGAGTGAAAGCTCACCTATGTGCTATGACCAACCATGGAATCAAAGATTGTCAGAGACAAAACAAGGGGTTGCCAAAGAAACAAATTATGACATATATTAATGTTAGAAATTAGGATCTTAGGATACTAATCATTATAAACAAAATATAAAATAAATATTAATGAGAATTATACAAGCATAGATTTAACACATTACACAAGATATACATGGAAAAAACCCTTTCAGGCAAAAAACCCCATAAAACATCATTTTATTAAAACACTTACAAAAAATAGTCTATTAAGAAATAGATTGAACATGAGATTATACTCCTCTACATACTTCCACAAGGCCAATAATACCTTTTGTGCATAGTGATATAATTCACTATAAAACTCCAAATTCCCTTACCTCTCAAATGAGAGAGAACCTCCTTAAATATAGGAGAAGGGGTGGCAAAATACCTGAAGGGGTATTAGTCACACCTATTCAACGCAACCATTTGTAAATAATTAATAATCTAATAGTTATTAGATGATTAATTATTAAATGGTATATGCTTTATAACATATGGTTTTATAAACTTATATTAAAACAATATATAAATGTTATAAGGGTATGTCCCCTAATAACATTATGTTCTAACACTCACCCTTAATGCTAATAGGGGGCATCACATGTCAATTTCTATTAAAAAAAATGAAGTACCCCAGTAATGTAGGTCTTCTTTGACAGTGATAATTGGGACACAAATATATGTCAAAATGAAAAACATGCATTTCAAACTACATGAAAGTCATCTTGTCACAATTTATAATCCAAATGTTTTAAAACACGATGCTTAAACGAAGTCTTATGATATTTTTATTGGAGCCCGAAACTCCTCGAACCGAACCCCCCCCCTCCCCCCCCCCCCCAAGTTCATTACATAGTGCCCGTAGGTCTTCTAATACAATGTTTTTACAAGTGGAAGATTTACAAAGAGAAGAATTTTCAATATGCCCATAGGGCTTACATATAATGCCTAGAGGTCTTATGTTATGCCTGTTAGGTCTTACATCCAAGGATTTAGCCACTCTGAGGTGTTAAAATGCCTAAGGTCTTATTTTATGCCTTGGGTCTTACATCTAGAGGTGTCATTGTCATGCACACTCCCCCTCAAAGGCAACTCCTTACGACCAAGCATTGATTTGAATTTGGAGAATTTGAAACTGCACAGAGGTTTGATGCTATATTGCATATATGATTTCTTTTGTGATTACTAAGAACCTAGCTCAGTTCTTCTTGATCATAGTATATCTACCATCTGATAATCAGTCTTGTAGAATTGGAGAATAATATTATGATTAGGGCACACTTTGACTGCAACTAGGCCTCTATTGACAGGTCTTTAAATCACATTATAAATTCAGTTTGTTCAACGAATGCAAAGAATGTAGATTTTTATAGAACATTGGAAGGACTGAATTGTTCTTTCAAAACTTGATATATTCGATAATATAGTTATAAATTTTACCATTTCCGAGTGTATTTGAAGTCTTGTTAGCATCATGTTGCTGATGCTATATATGGAGTAATTCTCTATCATCTTGGCAAAGGCTCTTTATATTGCATATACAAGGTCTTGTGAAACTTTAGAGAGAAAATGTTTTTGCCATTTATTAAGACTCTCAGTTATTGGTCTCATGAAGAATATCATAAGCACTATTGAGAGCTACACGGTAACATATGCTAGCTTTTTATTGTGTTCGAAGAGAGTAAGTGTTTTTAAGATTATAGATTTTTCAAGCCTTACTTGGGTGTTCCTACTTTTGTTGTTTATGAGGTGTTATACATATTCATAACCCTTATCTATACTTTTGTAATTTTTGTTGATATTGAAACTGGAAGTTTATGTGTATTGAAACTTTGAACTCGGATTTTGGTGTATGATGTGTATTGAACTTCAATTTTGATCTTTATATGAAGGAAATCAGTAATATGGTTCATAAATTCAGTAATATGCATGTTTTTAAAGCATATTTTTTAAAATTAATATATTTTTTAATGTTCAATAAATTCGCCGAGCTTTTCTCCGAGTTTTTAAAATTTTTGGGTCAGCCAAGTAATTGCCGAGTCCGAGTTTTTAAACTATGGTTCTAAGCAAACCCAGTAATAAAAATTTTGGATGAATCATATACTCCTAACACACTAATATTTTGGAATACACTCACTCAAGAAATATGCATTGGAACACTTATAGAAGTCATTAGAACCCTTGGTCGTGATTTGAATATAAATGAATTAATGAAAGAAATATATTAAATGCACATCCCATGTTTGGACTATAGTGCAAATTTTGTTCATCTTCAGTCATCACATTTTCATTTTAGTGCATTTGTCTAATGTTTATCTTATTGCATAGAGTGAACTGTTTTTCTCTTCCTTGTGCAGATAGATCTATTGAGAGAGTTGTGATGCTTGCCAAGTTATTGCCAAGTTTTTCTCCGAGTTTTTAAAAATTTTGGGTCAGCCAAGTAATTGCCAAGTCCGAGTTTTTAAACTATGGTTCTAAGCAAACACATAAATAAAGATTTTGGATGAATCATATATCCCTAACACACTAAAATTGTGGAATACATTCACTCAAGAAATATGCATTGGAACACTTATAGAAGTCATTAGAACCCTTGGTCATGAATTGAATATAAATGGATTAATGAAAGATATAAATTAAATGCACATCCCATGTTTGGACTGCAGTGCAAATTTTGTTCATCTTCAGTCATCACATTGTCTAATTTTTGTTTTAGTGCAATTGTCTAATTTTTATCTTATTGCATAGAGTGAACTCTTTTTGTCTTCCTTGTGGAGATCGATCTATCGAGAGAGTTGTGATGCTTGCCATTTCATGCCTCTTAGTCTAAGGGAACAATCAATCAACTTAATATTTTTCCAGCAATTACTTTCAAATAAAACAGGCATACTGCTTATTTAGTATACTAAAAGGATATCTTCACAACAATATTCCCAACAACCATATCGGACATGAAAAAGATAAATACCTGACTTTTAAAGCAAGTTTCCTCCTACGTATTAAATATTGTGTCATCTTTGTCAGCCGCTGTTTGTTCTTGTGAACAAGAAATTTTGGCCAATATTGCTGCCCATCCAAAGAACAGGCAACTAATAAAAAAGCGTACTCCACTAACCAGACAATTCTGCTCTGTAATTCTTTTGTTCTTTGTGATGAAATATAAGAGCAATGATTTCAAAAGAAGAAAGAATCTAATTGTGAAATTCTAGATGCATTTGTGGAGTAAGATAAAAATTCAGTATATATTGAAAAAAAAGCTGCAGAATTGCCTTCTCATAAAGACATTTGAAATAGACACACAACCCAACTGATAGGATACGTACCAAAAACTTGTCAATCGTTTCCAGTGCTTTCTCATAATTTCTTGGAAGTTTAACCCTTTCCCATAATTTGTTTGGCATGTGAGCTCTTTCAATCGACTTCATGTACAAATAGAGAACCCCTGCAAAAGAATGCAATACAGTAACCATGTCCTTCATCACAAGCTGACCGAACTGCCAGTTCATCAAATTGATATGGAATAACGTATAGTTGAATAGAAAAAATGCAAAACAAGATACAAAATAATGTTACAAACAACTTGGCAATGGCAATGGCATTGGGGCATTTTTTAGGAAATTTGTGTGACTGTGGAACTATTACAAACAGACCTCTAAGGTACATTGTCCAAATAAACTACAAATGATCAGAGTTACAGGTAACACAGCATTCAAAGTCACAAAGCAGGAAACATGATTTCAGAGAGTTGAAAATTGTGACAATTGATTGGTCAATGCTGCTAGACGAAATAGCGCTTAAAGATTAATTCATGGCATCAATCTAAATGGAAGGTCAGTTCAGCAGTCTATCTCGCAGGGGCTTTGAATCTGAGGCAAATTCCATGGAACTCATGCCACTAACAGTAATAAGAAAACAATGGCCTTCAAAAAGTAGCCAGACAAACACTAACATAATTCATAAATATATTATAATAATTCACAAATATAGTCCCATTGAATGGAATTATCCCAAATGTTAAAGCACTGGGGCTTTCAAAGTGGATCCCTGGGTTCATATCTCAAGGGACCAGGATGAGGTGTTGACTGGGGGTAAAATTCATAAAATATATTTCTGATCAAATGGGATGGGCACAAGTGGGAAAATTATTAGGGTTTTCATAGTGGAACCCTGCATCCATATCTTTAGGTGTGGCCAAACCTAGCGAACAAGACCAGTACTGGGTTACTTTAACAAAAAAGCCTAGCTACAAGGTCACTCAGCAAGGGGAACTTAGAAAACCAGAAAAAAGAAACAAGAAATGTATTTTATACCCTCATGTTCCCGAATAGTCGCATATCTGCTGTTGGCAAGTGGGCATGAGCTCCTGTTACAAAGCCCAGTAACATTGTACTCGTTTCGACAAAAATTCTGTGTTTGGGTTCTGTTTCAAAAAATACTGATTTAGAAATAGCTCCAGCAATCAACCTCATTTTTGTGCCAATACAAATTCGGCTATAATAAGCGTCCAAAAGAATAACGCCCAAGCAGCTACTAAAACCCCCGTAATTCCATGCTTTCAAAAGATTTAATTTCTCAAAGCAAGGAAAATCGAATTTATAGTCATGATGATACTTAAATTCACTGGAAAAGTCATTAAAACCATCCCCATTCTGCGGTTTTGAAAACATCAAAAAACTCCTAGCTTCTATTAAGTACGAAAAAGGGAGATATTACCACTTACTTGACCATAAAGCTGCAATGGCTGTGGCGAATGATCTGCCATATTACCTCGTCGTGCTGCATAGCGGCTGCTGTCTACAATCTGAAATACCTGAATATCCCCACTATCTTTGATTGTAAAATACAACGAAAACTCTCTTGCCCTCAAATATTTTTAAATGTATGCACTATATCTCGACCGCCTGTTTTCTCTGTATGTAGAAGCCAGATTATGAGCGAAAAACAATTTGTGTGAAATAATTCGCTCGGAAAAAGAATTAATTTTTGTTCCGCGAGAATTAATATGGGAGAAGGCTTAAACCTCAAAAACCCTACGAGGGTTTCGGAACTTGCAACCCAAGGAGTTTTGGGTGCCAGAGAAATAGGACGTAGTGTTCGTAGTTTTTGCATATTTTGTAGAATAGAATAGAATAGAAGAATTTTAATGTAAATTTAAAATTTTTATTACTACTTATCTAGTTATTAATCTATTGATTGTAAATCAATCAAAAGATAAGATTATTTTTCTTGTCGACAAATTTGATTTAAATTTCTACTTTTTTTATAACAAGATGACAAAGTTTTAACAAAAAATTATTGAAAAATGATTTATCTCTATTGTGATTGGCTCAAAAAAATGACCTCTTCTTTCTCCGAGAGTGCAACAAAAAGCTATAAATGTGGAGAGAATTTCTGTTTGAGGAGAGGATGTGGCAAATAAACAAATTATCAACACAAATCTTGTCTCCCACTAGTTAAGTCATGCCTAAATGGATGGGGATAATTATGGCAAAAAATCATCAGTTTTTTAGAATTTAATTTTTTGCTTCATTACCTAAACTTCAAAATTACTTTTTGTCAAAGGTACAAAGTTATAATATTAATAATACTATTAAAAATATTATAATTATTATAGAATTATGTAATAATATAAATATTACCTTTCCACCCATTAATTAGTAAATAATATTCAAGATGATAAATTTTTAACAAAAAATTATTGAGTTATTTATAAATTAGTAAATTGTTTGATGTTGTCGTTTTAAAGTTAGTTATCTTTGTGAAATTATGTTTACTGTTGTTCATTTTTTTCATTTCGTGTATTTGGGATGTTTACTATTGTTCATGTCTTTTCTTTTTCCTGTATTTAGGATTGATTCCCACAATGTGACTGTGTATGGTAAACACTTTCTTGATGGAGGCAAGTTGAGTAGATCTTAAAGGTGATCATTTATGTCTTCCATGATATGTATCAAGATAAGTTGTAGACTCTTGTCGGTACTTCGTCAGGGTACATTGAATCACGACCTCACAAAGTAAAGAAGCGAGTGGAAGCATTGCAAGATCTACAGGTATTGATATGTTTAGATTTTTATTTTCTATATAAATAATGTTCTTGTGAAGTGTGTTTATGACTTTTTTGTTGTCAATAAAGGGTAAACATAGGGAGACACGCGAAATTTTTTGAAGAGAAAGTTGTGTTGGAGGCTAAGTATCAAAAACTTTATGAACCTTTCTACAAGAAGGTTTTTTTTTGTGTATTATGTGTTCTTTTAAGTTTTCAAAATTGAAAGTTTCATATATTCCCCGATTTCTACCTTTTCTAAGGAAGTGCTAGTTTTTCTGGCTAACGTTGTATATTGTTATCTTTGAAAATTTCAACAGTTTTGGTCTAATTGATTGAAACTTGCTTATATTATTCTACTAATATTGCTTATACTTGATGCTATTGTTTGCTTGTTGTGTATTGTTAAACCATTAAAAATTTCGATAGGTTTAGTCCAATAGATTGAAACTTACTAATTCGTATAAATTTATATAGGTATTTTGTTAATATTAGTTAACCATAAAGATTGACAATGAAAGTCAGGTACTTTTCATTATATAAGATTGTACCTGATGTTGATGTTTGCTTCTACTTTATTTTTATTAGTTGCAGATTTGGGGTTAGACAAGGCATGATTCATCATACACTTGATAGTCTTTTTGTTTTAGGATTCCTATATGACCTAATCTGTTGTGTTCCATAATGTCTTTCCTTGTTATGACCTTGATTTTATCACCACTACATATGCTGTGCATTCCAATAAATATTGTGAGACTATTTTTTTTCATTGGCATGGCAACTTTTATTCATTTTGGCAGAAAAGGGAGTTCCTAAATTTTGGCTAACTGCCATGAAGAAGAATGATGTTTTGGCAATGCAAGTAGGATGTTGCTCCTTTTCCCTGTATCCAATACACAACTTGGCTATTCCAATCTATATTACCTACCTTTGAATACAGTGAGTTAGCTGACTTGTTTTTTAATAAACAGATTACAAAACGTGATGAAGGTGCCTTGAAGTTTTTGAAGGATATACAATGTTCTCGTCTTGACAGTGACAAGGATGAGAAGGGCTTCAAGTTGGAATTCTTCTTCAATGAGAACCCTTATTTTAAGAACAGTGTGGTAAGTACCCACATTTTAGTGTCTATCGACACTGCCCATTTCTAATTTATTTTTCACTTTCTTAAATTCTGTTTAAATTATTGTTCCAGTTCATGTTTATATTCAATACATTCTCAAGTTATTGTTAATATATTTCCTTTATATAATGCATAGTTAACAAAGATATACTACATGGAAGATGAAAATGAACCTATCTTAGAATGTGCACTAGGGTAAGTCTAATGCGAACATATCTTTTTTGCCAATTAAATGATGTGATTTTCTTAGTTCATGTAATGATGTTATTTCGCATGCAGAACTAAAATTGATTGGTTACTTGGTAAGAACCTAACTTGAAAGGCCATGAAGAAGAAACCTATGAAGGGAGCAAAGAATGCAAAACCAATGACCAAAATCGAGCAATGCCCAAGCTTTTCAATTTCTTTGATCCACCAAATGTCCCTGAAGATGATGATGTTGATGATGATGCTGTGAGTATTGATGAGTGATCTGTTTTGCTTGTTGTGCTCTGTAGTTTTCAATGAACACACTTTTTACCATCCTGTATTTGTGTTTTGATAAGTTTATGGGGTGGTTGATAGGCTAAGGAATTGTAAGATGTGATGAAGCAAGATTATGAGATTGGGTTTGTTCTTGATCTATTGCTAAGTGTTTTAGTTTATCTACCTTTTAGGTATCAATTTTCATTGATTTTATGTGTTTTTTGCAGATCTACAATTAAGGATAAAATTATCCCCCATGCAGTTTCTTAGTTCACTAGGGAAGCAGATGATGGTGATGAATATATATTCGAAGATGATGATGATGATGAAGATGATGATGAGAGTGAGGAAGAGGATGGAGATCACGAAGGGGAATAAAATGGTTACAAAATTGTTAAGACAATTTGCTCATTTATGTTATATTCAGAAAGTTCATTGCTCGTTCCTCCAATACGGCTAGATTGAACATTTGTTTTTCTCTTGCTGGCAATGCAGCAGAGTGGATTCAAAATCTAGCCTAGATTCAAGTTAAGTATTTGTTGAGGGTTTGGCAGTTTCCAAGTCTGTGGGGCGGTATTGGTTACGGAGTTTTCTTTTCAAGAGAGTCTGATTAGGAATAGGATTAATTTAGAGTCAAATTTTTTTGGTGGTTTGAATTTAGAAGCAGCCACTTGAGTGCAAGCAATAATAAAGACATTATCAATAGGTGATTAAGTGCAATTGTGTTTTTATAAGTGTTGCTATGGAAGAGAGTATATTTCTAGGTATGTTCAGAGATAGTTCCTCCATATTTCAGAACAATGCTTTACAAGTTTGAGACTTTTGTTGTATCAAGAATGTTTGAGGGCTTTTATCATGTGTATTTTTGTTTATGTATTTGTCAATTTTGAATATTACGATCAAGTTGTTGGATTCTCTGGGGTTTTGTTTTGCATTTCCCTCTGATCTCTTGTTCCTTTGGCATATGAAAAAAATATAACTCCAAAAAGCAAGTAGTTTGGTTCTTTAAAAAGATTATAAACTCTGGAAAGCAAAGTTGTTCTCTGCATTTAGCACTGCCAATGTTACGAGGCCAAACATGTATCTAAAGTAAAATTGAAAACCAAAGTACACATCTAAAATGGATTAAAAAATAAAAAACCAAAGCACAAAGACTGATAGAACTAAAAAATTGAGTGAGGGCCATCAATGAGACTTCCATTCTTGTTCTATCAATATCTATACTTCTTGTTGATGATGTATTAACAGTGTACTCCCCTTTTCGCGACTTCGAAGGGACTTATAATTGTCTCCCTTTGATGTGTCAATGTGTCTTCGATCTGCCCTTCTCTGGCTATCAGGAACATTAAAATATGTCTCTGTTCTCCTCTAGATGTGTAGGTTGACTACAATTCAGTAATTCTCATAAATGAAATTGTTCATTACTTAATTTCTTGTTGTGTTTGACAAAGTTGGTAATCAAACAGTTAGAAGTAAAAGTATAAAGTATAGAGGACACCTTTTGTAGATGAAACAAAATTAGTATTTCAAATGTATACATCTCAAATTAACAATCAAAACCCATTTGTTGGCATTCAAAACCCTATCTTTTATCATCAAGATCACAGATTGCAGCTTCACAAAACCATTTGTTTGCATTCAAAACCCTATCTTTTATCATCAAGATCACATATCGCAGTTTCACTTATACTAATTGAACTTAGACTTTAGCCAGAAAAATAAGAAACATTTCCCCGCCCTCAGCGTCGATCAAACCACTGATCTCCACATGAAACAAAATAGAAAACTCAGATCTTTAATGCCATTATGCAGCAATTTCGAAGAAACTCTAAGATATCGAAGTGAGACAATTTCGAGTGTCTTTGATGACTCCGATAAAGAAATAAAACCATACCATTCAAATGAATATCGAAGGAAGATGAAGATATCGATGAGAGCAAAGTTACATTCTCTTCGATACAACGAAAAGCACTCTCTATTTTGAGCATATGCTTCATTTATTACAGTTACATGTAACCACATCTCGAGACATATAGTCATGTTTTTATATACAACAACAATTTGTTGGTGTATCTATTTGAACAATTATAACCACTAGCATGAGCTCTCAATTATTTGTTCTCAACTTTTTATATGAATCATTGATCCCAATTTCATTGCACCAAGACTAACACAAGGTTACCCACCAATTCCATCTATTTCAAAAATATTCAAGATTGAGGCACTTTGTTGAAAAGTCCATAAGCCTTCATTAAAAACACCAATTGCCTAATTCTTGAAAGAGATTGATCCCATTGTGGCAGTTTGTCCAACCCTCAAAAAAATTGGGTAAAAAATCAAGGGCAATACTGATTAGTCATGCATATGCTCCTATGATGAATGTGTAGATCTAGATTTGTTTTCAAGATGCTATAGTTATTTATTCTTTTATGTTGGATAAATATTAAAAATTACCAACAAATTAATATGTTTGATTAAATAATGAGTGACTAAATTAAAATATTGTTGTGATATAAATAATTATATATTATTATTATTATTATATTATGTAATATTATATTATTATTTTCATATTAATATGATAGTTTAATTTGTATTGAATAAAACAATATAATTCTTAAAAATAATAATATTAAAAATAATAATAATAACAATAATATTTCTACGAGATTATTGAGTTTACATATGAATGGAATTATGATTATTGTTTTTATATTTATGTTATATAATAGTAAACTGTTTATTTTAAAGTTAGTTATCTTTCTTAAAACAAATCCATGATATAGTATTCAACTACTTGATTTACTTTTTCCATTGCAACTTAGCTATACAACAAATATTTAATCTAACATATAAATTACAACTAAAACATAAACTACATTTACAACACTACAAAGCAGGTACTCACCACTACGTGGCACTTGTTTTTATTTGAAGAGTTTTGTTTGTTTGTTTTTATTTGGATATCATCTATAAGATGGTTTTGTTACATGATATAGGAGCATGAGTCTATGTTGATACCTCTTCAATTAAGAGTCAAGGACTAAGGGGTAGTCATTCGCTGATACGTCTTTGGCTAAGAGAGAAGAACTAAGGAGTATTCATTTCGCAAAAGTCGTCGGGGGCACAATCCCAACCTCACCCTTATATTTCATACCTCCACGAGTTTTGAACCTTGGTGGATGGTGTAATCCCAACCTCATCCCTTATATTTCATACCTCCAAGAGTTTTGAACCTTGGTGGATAGTGTAATCCCATCCTCATCCCATATATTTCATATCTCCATGAGTTTTGAACCTTGGTGAATAGTGTAATCCCATCCTCATCCCTTATATTTCATACCTCCATGAGTTTTGAACCTTGGTGGATGGAGTAATCAAGGAACATTTTGCTAAAGTTGTCTGGGGTACAATCCTGACCTCATCCCTTATATTTCATACCTCCACAGGTTTTGAACCTTGGTGGATGGCGTAATCAACGAACATAACATCACCCTCACCAATTGTGCTCAACCAATTAAGCTACAACCCTTTGGTTTTAATTTTACTTTTGAAAAACTAATATTTATTATTTTGATATTTCTTTTCTTTTATTTTTACTTTGAAAAGTGTAGTAAATATTATATATTTATTACTTTTTAAATTTATGTTTATTATTAAATATTAATTATTTGACGTCTATAGCTGGAGGTAAAAATATTTTATTTGAAATCTGTGTAAAAGATGTCAAGAGATACCATTCTTTGGATGCCTATTCCTTAGATCACAAATCCACTCAAAAATAGACTTTATAAAGATAGGTATGCTAATATATAACAAATTAGCATATTACTACACTTAAAATGTTTGAGCCCACCAAGGATCAAGCCTTGTTGAGTGCAAGGCCCCCAACACCATAAGGGATGAGGTCGAGACCGTGCCCTGAGCAAATTTGGCATAATGGATACCCCTCAGTCCTTGGCTCTCAGCCGAAGAAGTTCATCCTAAGACTCGTGCTCCTGAATCAGGTAGCAAAAATGAATTTATGGATGACCTCCATAAAAAAATGTTTGAGTAAATTTGTCATAACCCTATTTTTCAATAATTACATATGAATTTAAATATTATTATTTAATTCTTTGTTGACTAATTTCACCTTGTGTGTGTGATAGGGACACTCCCTCACTCTCTCGACAGAGAGAGTATCATCAAGACAGAGGGTGTTTAGCCGACTAAAGGTGAATTGTGTTGAAGGGGATATGTGCACACACCACTTAGTCAAGATTGCATTACATTTAGATTAAATTACATTAGAATAATTCTTTAACTGGTTGCTAATAGTCGCAATAGATTTATTAATTGCATTATTTTTGCATTTTGAGGATTAGAATTAAGTTTAATATTCAGTCACATTAAATATTAATTTCTTTATTTCAATTAATCATCCAGAAAAGGTTCTCTTATTTCATTATTATTTGCTTGAGTAATTGTTTTCTATTTTCGCCACAAGGATGAAGTGGTAGTTACAAGAGGGAATCTTGTGAAATATTTCTTTTGCAATTTTAGAAAAGATAATAAGGTGGAGTTAATGAGATTTATTGCTTTTTCCTATTTAATTTTCATATGAAATGGAAGGAGTTATGACAACTTGATTGCCTTTTCTATTATTAAAGGAGGATTTATGAATGCTTATCTTTTAAAAAAAGAGGAGTGGAAGAGAAATTGGGGGATTCATTCTTTCTTCATGTAAAAAAAAACAAAAAACACATTATGAGAGGGAAGAAATGTTGCATATGGGTTGTCATTGATGTCAACAGTGGTATGGAGTGCTGCAATGTGGAAGAGTGTAAGTGATGTCAAAGGGAGATTGCATCAGTATGGTGATCAATGAAGACATTATAGAATAAGTGATCAGAAGTATTGTGAAGCAAAGAGCAAAGGGATGAATATATGCTATGTAGCCAAAGGAGTAGATTAAGAAAGAAGGAAAAAGGAGATGGATCAGTATCATCTATACACGATCATATCGTATCTTCTAAAGTTCTTATGTAAGTTTACAACCCTTGATATATTTATGTTTAAAGTTTGTGATGAGTAGAGTTGGGGTCTTGCTGAATGATGATGATATGAACTCATGATACTTATCGCATGATAAAGAAAATTGTAAAAGATTGAAGGAAATTTGTCTAAGTATAGTACAAGTCAGGGAAGGAGTCATATACTCACAAAAAGGTACCGCATTCTACCACAGTTGAAAGTAAGGGCCTGTGGATTGGACTAATGGCTAGATATTGCACTCAAGTACCTATGTTTTAGGTTTGAGGTCATGAAGCTTACCTCAAGATGTTTTGGAGACAGAAGTATGAAAATGGTGTTGAAACAGGGTAAGTGCAGTCATAGGGAGACAGGAGAATTCTCCACACTTCTCCACAAATAAAGATATGATGTTGTATCTTGGAGGATAGGTAGATATGAGTCAAAGGTATGTGTGCTTCAAGTTTTAGGTGATAATATGTACTGCAATTGCTTCTCCGGAGTCATCTGTGTGAAGACATGCCTTGATGCTAATTGAAGTAAGCAAAGGAAGATAACTAAGGCCACTGCAGTTAACTGCATAATGGTAATTGGCCTTGTTGATTGAGTGATAAGCTCATAAGGCTGGTTGGTATGTGTTGTTCAAGTTTTAAATGATTGTGTTCACCGCAAGTATGGTTTTCATTATTTTATCTTAAGACTGTGTAAGTAGAGGTTGTTAAGGACACCGACATTAGAGATCAAGTGTTTGCGCTAGCATGAAATATCTTGAGATGATAAGAGAAGTGTACATGAATGTTTTGCAAGTTATATAATATTTAGTATGTGGTCTGTATAGTGTAATTTTGTCTCCTATGGTACCGCTTTGGGCCTAAAGCCAAATACAGGGAAGGATAAGTGTTTGCGGAGCTGTCTTGGTGTATAATGAAGATTTTGTTGTGTGTGTGGAGTGTGCACCATCTTGGAAGAGGGTGCTAAAGTAAATTAGGACCTAATTATACTTTGTTCTTGAACCACACTTGATTTCCACTTACTGCAAATGTTTTAGAGCCGACTCTTGTGGCCACTACACGTTTCATGTTACTTGTTTCATCTTGACCAACCAAGGAGAAAGATCTTGATGCTTGTGGAGGATATAAATGTAAAATTAAAAGTGCCAAGCGAAGCATGCATATGTACTATGTGAAATCCCTTTGATATTGTGCGAACAAACATATTGCAGATGCAGACATCATGATGAAATGTGGAAAGGACCAATTTATGTAATATAATATTTTTGTGGAGGTAGTTGTTGGTGATGTGATGGTTGAGAGGTTTTCTGAAGTTGTTTTATTGTGGTAGAGGTTGATATTGTAAGAATGCATAGGTGAGATAACTATGCAGAGGCTGAAGTGATCAACATTATGGTTTGTGAGAAGAACATTGAGTCAGATAAGTTTTGTGTTTTAGATTGAAGGATAGTTGTGTAAAGATTGTAAATGTTGTAACTATTCAGGGAGTTGCAACTTCCTTTGAGTTGTAGCCCATAAATAATATTGTAATCTTGTTTTATTTGTGAGGCTGGATTTGGACAATAGATCCAAGCAACTTGCTCATTGTGGTTTTTCCCTTCTAGGGTTTTCTATGTAAATATGGTGAAAAGGATGTGTGCTTCAGTGTACTTGTGCTTCTTATGTTTTAAGTGCTTATGATAGGTTAAATATTGTTGGAAGAAAAGAATTTGAGGAAGTATTGATTCACCCCCCCTCTAAGTACCTATGTCTGTAACAAGAAAATGTGGAGGAGAATTTCATTAGTTATTGTATAAGCTTCAATGAAGTATGCAAGGGAAGGATAACAAGTCAAGGCAAGGAGAATGATTCCAAGGAAGGAGATCACCATCAAAGTCGAGGTCTTAATCATCAATCTGCCTGTATGTTCCTAAATTATTTCAATGTGTCTTACCATACTAGATTATGGATGTGGGTATCTAGATTACCTTGCTTTAAGTTTTAAATCCTTTGAAACTAATCAATTTTGTGCATGGCATTCATAATCTCCACATTCCATTTAGGCATTTTGAGAAATAGTTCAGAAATATGCATGGCAACCAAGGTTCTTGCAAAGTTACAAAATCTTAGAAAAGTTCCCCGGACCATATTGCCCGATGGTTCTTCTTCTTCTTCTTCTTCTTCTTCTTCTTTATTTTTGGAGATGATCTGCATGCTATTAAATTGCTTGATTTGTTTGTTTTATTTCTTCAAACAACATCTTCAATAATCCCTGCAAGAAAACTATCTCAATTTGAAGGCTATAGTTCATCATCTCTCTCAAAGAGCTTCTTTATTTTGCATGGTCCTCCTCTATCATGGTTGCGATCCATTTGAGGCGTTGTAAATATTTCTAAACTGATATTAATCATGTGAACCTCAAGCATACATAAATCACAACCACACAACCACCATAGGTTTTATTGGCAACTTAGGGTAATGTTTAGTGTGTCCTTATGATAGCCAACGTCAGCTAGATGGTGAGCCTGTATAGCGCATTGTACTTATCCTGCAATCATTGCATTCCATGAGATGAAATCTCTTTGAGGAAATTTGCCAAACAGTTCATGTACCTTCACTAAGGTTTCACTTTTTACATATATGCCTACCAAAGCTTTTCCAACATTAATATATAACAAATCATAGGTAAATGTCAGTGCTCACAATCTTCAGTTATCATGGCGCCTGTAGTCACTTATTAGATAAAACTTTCCTCATTGTTGTCATACTCGAAGGCATAGATACTATCTTTAACATCTTAGTAGTACAACGAGACTCTGACTTTGACATTAGATCCTCTACCATAAAGCGTTTGGACTGTTTTCTTATATTTATACTTATTGTATATTGGCGTTAGATATTCATTTATTTCCATGTATATACTTACCAAAAAAAAAGGCAATAGATATTTCATTTAACGTTAGATTTATATCTACCATTTAGTGTTTGATCTTCATTAAATTTCACAAGTTCAACTACCTTATAGGGTCATCCCACAATAATGGGTTACACTTTTTGGCCAAACTTGACATTGAAATCAACATTTTGAACTAAATCTTCACTTTCTGATACCTGTAGCCGCTAAACTGTTAGGAATTTGAAGATGATGCGAAGTAGTGATTTGTGAGATTTTGTTTGTAGATTCTAAATATATATTTAAAAAAAAATTGGAGTTAACTTGCAAAATTTTTGCGTCTCTATTAATAACTAGTTTTTAATACTAAACAACATTTTTTTAAAGTGATGTGTATTCGGTACTACATAACCTTTTTTCTACAAACGATAAATTTCTAATTCTTTTGAATTTAGATTGGTAACACCGATATATAGGACATGCATTTGGTTTCATAATGTTTTGTTGAATATTTTTTTTAATTAAGTTTTGAAGTCAAACCAATTATAATTTAGACAGGCGTATTCCGTAAAACATAACTTTTTCTGTATGTATCAAAATTCAATTTTTTTTTGAAACAAGGACATCAATACCTAGGGCATAGATATTTTTCAAATTTGTTTTTCACTAATTTACTAATTTTCCATGTGTGTAGAACAAAGAACTTGATGTTCGGTGAAAAACCTACATTCACAAGAAATAAAAAATAAATATAATAATCAAATTAAATATATTTAAAATTATACTTTTTGGGAAGCTTATAATAAGGACTACATACTTACAAAACATAAATTTTAAATGAATTCATTTGATCACCCAAAAGGTAAATCAAAAGTGGTTTTTTATCAGCATTTTGATGAGTGTAGAGGAGACTCCATTATAGGTATGGTTTAAAACTAGAGGGGTTCTATCCAAGGGGGTTTGATCAAACCCTCTTCAATTAAAATCCTTTAAATGGAACCTCTCAAGGCTTAAATCATTATATTTTCTAAAAATATGTGATTTCAGCAAAAATTAGGATGTCCCAGAAAGTGTAACCCATTATTGTGGCAACACCCTATAATATTGTTTATAATTTAATGTATAAAATTGCCAAATATTGGCATTAAGTATTCATACAAATATATGCTTCCAGCTACCATATATTGACATAAAAATCTATATAATTTATTTGTTTTTACTTGCCATACATTGGCATAAGTATTTGGGACTGTTTCCTTTTTATTACTAGAAGATATGTTTTGCTTTATGAATTAGAGTTTAAACAATTGAAATCAAGTGCAAGTAATTTAGGCAATAATGTATTTATGCATTTATGAAAAGCTAGTTAAAATATAATAAGTAGAGAATGGTTTAGAAGGATAAATGCGAATGTTTTGTTAGTAAATAGGGTTCATAGAAATGTTATTTTGGTGAAATCTATTTTAGATAGGTTGTTATAGATTGAAATGCTACATGTAATGATCTAGTTTTTATCAAATGTTGTTGGTAAAATAATTGGTTTTGATTTTAATAGTAATGGTTTTTAAATTACATGAAACAATATTGTAAGTGGCCACTTGTAGAATAAAGCATTACTATCTTGGCATGACAATACTATATACCTTTTCTTAAACTCATACTAGAAGTTGGAGATATAGCTATATTTCATAAGACATAGTAAATTTTTTGTGCATAGTTATATAGTTAAACTGAGTTTATATTATTTCTTAAACTAGGGTACACTTAAATAGTTATGCAACTTGGCTTATAAAACTGGTCTCTCAAATTATATGAGTGTTGACTATTAGATGTAGTATGGATGAATGTGTATATGTTGCATCTATAAATTGTTTCTATTATTTCTGTATGGTAAGAAAAAGAGCATGGACATGTGTTGAATATGGAACAACAAAGAAGGGTAGGTTTCTTTTTATAACCTATTTGCCCATCAACGGCTTAAAAGGCACTTTGGCCAAAGCTTGTCAGTCAAATTAGTAATTGTTACTATTTGATGTTTTATTTTACTCCCTACCATATCATGATATTAGATCAGTATATGCATTTGACACATGCTATAAAGATGATAGATATATCATGTTGCACTGTATTCCTTAACGCATGTCAGCTTTAGTTTGCTAGACCCCTCACGAAGGGTCAGGTTTCTCCATTCAAGAGAAAGATCAAGGAGGCATGAGCCTCGTGGCTGGGCGGTAAATTGCTTTGATGATTCTCTCTCTTCGTCAGTTCCAGTGTTGAAGATATGGTATGGTATCGAAGACATTGTATAGTGTGACTTTCTTTTGTGTGAACCTATATGGCTAGATATTGTAAAGGCATAGTCTGTTTTATTAAGCTATTTGATTAGCTAATGTAATGAATCTTATTTGATTATATTGATGAAAGTATTTTCATGAGTTGTATTATTTATGGGAAATTTTTAATTCTCCCCTTTTCTGCACTATTTTATGAAAATTATATTATTTTATTCTAGTTATTTGGATGGGTTCTTACCAAATTTATATGGAAGTTAAATACATATATCACCTATATTTTATAAAAAAAAATTTTGGTGGCTAATAATATTGAAAAAATATTAATCTAGATAACGATTTCAGAAAAAATAAACAAATAAATAAATTTATGGCCAAATCCTTTAAACTTTAATTAAACAATATCAAACTATTTAAATATTTATTGAGCATAAGGAACCAAAAAAACCCTAATATTTTCACTCCTTTTGCCTTTTTCTTTTTTTTTTCACTCATTTTTATTTTTAATTTATTAGTCCCTGCCTTAGCAGAGGACTATTGTTTTCACTCAACAAAATGTGCATTAGTTTGCTTTGGGCTCTATGCAATATGAAAAATATTGAGCACAAAGCTACGGTCTGAATTTTTTATTTTTTTTGGCCTGGCGGTTGCCATTTTTCATTGGGGCTTTATTATACCCTTGGTATTTTATTCTTCACTGTTTGATGTTTCAAATATTTTTTTTATTGCCACTAGTTGTTGGCGTTTTCTTGTTTTGCATGAAATTGGAGGGTTCACGCAATGGCATGTGGCCTGTAGAAGGACAGGTGTTGTGTTTGGTGGGAAAAATGTGTTGGGTTGCAGAGGTATTCAAAATAGGTGTTCGTAGTTTGTGAGTGGGCGTCTTCCAAAAAATGGGGGAAAAAAGTATTTTTACATAATGGGTCCAGTAAAGAATTTTATGTGGCTGTTGCTGTTGCGTAGAGAAAATCTCAGTGAGTTTTTTTCGTTTTCGTTTCTTCCATACATTTTTTAGGTATTTCTCTTCTCCAAAAATGGCGAGTGTCACACTTTTAGTGTATTACAGGTGTTGATGGTATTTTTATTAGTGCATAAATATGAGTGTGTTTTGCATTTTTATTATTGGTTCGTTAGCAATCAGTAGCAAGAAAAAACCAAGCCGTTGAAACCAAGCAATTTTTCCCCCTTCTGTTGTAGCAGTCAGAGTTGCCTTGGCTTTAGAGGCTTTTGGGTGGAAATGATTTCTATGGTTAAAAAACCCTATTTTTTGAGTTAGAAAATGTCAGTCCGTAGGGTTTTCAAGACCCTAATGCACTAATCTTTGATGATTTATGTGTTGTTTTCACTACCCATTTGTCAAGTGAGAGAATATATAAAAAGATAATGTCACCAAACAAAAATAGGCATTGGCATAAATGGAGCCATACAAAAGCTCTATGGTGCAGATTATGTTTTTCTAGACGTTTAAAGCCCCAATGTAATTTGGACCCAGGTGGAGATTTAATAATTTTGATATCTAACCCTTCAAGCTTTTCTGACTACCTCTGATTAGGAGTATTTTCCTCATCGTTTTCCTGTATGGAAATGCAGTTGTTTAGTAGTGTAAATTGTCGTTTCAGATTTTTGCAAATTAACATGTAGTGATGACATCATAAGATCGGATAGAAGCCCACATGTTCGTAGGCTATGCTGTTTATTTTCGATGACTCTGAGCATGCTCTTCTGCATTCTAAAAGCTGACAAAAGCAAGGTATTTTTTGTTTTGTTTTTGTTTATTGAATGATTTTAATGTTGTCTGAAATAGAAGTTTCAAAGATTAATTTCGTCAATTTGGTTTTCAAATATTTTCCAAGTTTTACTAGTAAACATCAAATCTCTTTACTATATTTTCCCTGGGCTCTGGTTTATGTTTAATCTCTTTATGCCAAATTTTTAAGGTTCTGGTTTTGGGAAAATTAGATTAATAACCTCTTTATCTTCTAGGCTACTAGTCACTTGTGTTGCATTGCCTTGTATTGTAAATACAATTACAAAATCTAAGGGAATTGTGAGATTTCCACTAGGCACTTGCGCAAGGCCTCGTAACTTTTGCTCAACCTCAATCATTAGGAGCAATTGTGGTTAGCATAAACTAAACATATCTTCAGGGATGCTGGTGTCTTTGGGCATTTTTTTCATATGCCTCCATATCTTTAGACATTTTTCCAGATGCCTCCCCTGGTTTTTTATTTAATCTACCCTTCTTGGGCTATCTTGAAGTCTTTGGGCATTTTTCTAGATGCCTCCTCTGGTCATTCATTTACTGTACCCTCCCCGGGCTTTCTCTTCCATTGATCCTTCACATGCACTTCCTGTCTATTTTTGTTAATATAGTTTTTGCAGTTCCTTTAGTGGATATTAAAAACTAATAATGATTTTTCCTTTGTGAACTACGTTGAGCATTAGGTGCTTAAAGTGGGTTTTGATCTCTCAACAACTCTATGCTCATCAATTCTACTTATGCTTGCCATGGTTTATCAAATTCTCTATCTATTTCATCCCAATATGTTCTAGACTTCCAACATTAACAAATTCCTCATTGGTTAAATTCAATGAAGTGTCCAAAAACACAAACCTTTCCTATGTGTGGTTGCTATTTGTTGCCAGTTTTGCATAAGATTTAAATCTGGAAAATTGATTTTTTTCCTTTTTCTTCTTTCCTTGGTATTAATGAAGTTGGTTTCCACTGAGTGGAAATGGCTCAAAACAAGATGTAACCTTACCAAAATTTTAAAATAAAATTCCCTCTCATATAGTTGTGGTTAAATTAGAAATTGCTATTATATTGTATACCGAGTAAAAGATATCTCCAGGTCATTTAATGGTTACATATATCTTTATGTTTTGATAATGGATAATATGTTTTTTTGGGATAATATATGTTTTTTTTTAAATTATTGCATTGATAAGTTTTGCTTTAAGAAATTAGTTTGTTATTGGGATATAGGAGTGGATATGCTATAAGTCCGATTCACCATAATTCATTTGGAATGTGTTTTGTTCTCCTCTTATATTTAAGCTTAACTTTAATATTAGCAATGCCTTGTTTTTACAACTAAGATTTGTTGTAAATGGCAAATTCTGGTAATGATACTTGTGAGCGCATATGAGGATAAAATTTAGATCTTCAAAGAAAATGGTAGCTTCCACTTTCTATATCTTCTGTGCCCTCTATATACTTCGTCACACGCGGCCCTTGCTACTCTTTTTTTGCTTGCTTGTCATTTTTTATCCTCACGTCCATAAACCCAAAAACTTCCTCCAAAACTCATTTGAATTCTTGCCCAAAGCATATGAGCACCAAAAACTCGACGATTGATGAGGACAACTAGGTAGTTGAATGGTTTCAAACCCAAATGGTAGGCATAAATTTTAAATTTCAAAATTGTGGCATAGGAATAAATGTTGTTTACTAGCTTGGGCATGATGCCCTGCATCAGCTATGCAAAAGTTTATTATGTGCATGAGTGATAGATTCAATACTTGTGTTCACAACATATATTTTTTTGTTGGATGCCCCATCCTATATAAATATAATGTATATTATAAACATTCACACTTTACGAAAAATTTTAATGTCTAAAACATAACACGCACCACTAAAGCAATAATAAATTCTTAGGATAAATGCCACACATAATAATATTCAATTGACAAAACACCACTCTTTCTTTTTTAATGAGAATCATTATGTACAATGGTATGGAAATAGGTTTGTAATATGGTGAGGCTTAAACATCACACGCATTTGCAATCAAATGTATTAGTAGGAGTTATTTCTCTTTACTTGAAATAAATCAAAATCCATGTCCTTGTAGAAGTACTTCATTTTGATTCAAAAATGCCTTGCATATACTCAAAGTTGGTTTGTTTTGTTGGTTTATAGTTTGATGTAGAAGGTTGATTGAATTTAAGCTTATCTACTAATTGGTTGTATTAGTGTGCAATCACTATATTTTAGGTAAAGTTGGCGACTGTATAAGAAATTAGTTGATCATCTTTATAATATTAAGATGATTTAAATTGATATATAGTATGTTAGGCAAGGTTATACTTATTAATATCTAAATAATAAATTGTTTATGAAGATTACCATTTAATTTCTTGATGTAAAACGTTTCCTTCATATTTAGAGTTAAATATATTATGAGGTTATCATCATAAAGGCTTAAAACTAGGAAACACTTTGATAGGTGATAAATTGATTTTTGTGTTTGAATAGAGAGAATTATGTACCTCGAAATTTGCAATCCTCATATTCTACATACACAGTTTCCCTGACTTAAAAAACTACTTTATATTGCTTTACTGATGTCTTTGCATGTTTGGATTTACCAGCACAGAGACATGTTATTCCATTGATTATCTCATTTATGCCATAACACATGGTATATCATGTATTGTATTTGTTATAGATGTTGTTGAAGGAGCGGAGTGAAGAAAGAGGGATGGTTGCCCTGAATAATGTCCAAATGATTGGGAACAAATCTGGTTTATTGGCATATGTATAGACCGTGCAGCTGCAGAAATCCAATAGCAGTGATAAATTGATAATTGGACAAATTAAATGCTAAGAGTGTCATACCAAAAATAAATCCATAGCCTTTACAGAGATATTACCTGGCCTCTCAAATTAGAATTGCTTATTTATGTGTAACACTATACCTACCAATGGATATGATTTCTTGTCATAAGCATATGCTACATTTAATAAGAGTTGTTGTTAATATCTTTACAGTGATAAGGGTTAGTCTATAAAAACTGACATCATGGTATTAATAATCATTATGCAATGGTGCTTCTTGAATCCATATTTCATCAATTTTGTATTCAATCAACTATAGTTCATTTGTCGATTGGTTTGTTAACATTAATATTTAAAATGTACATAAATGCAATTTGTGTTTGGATATTAGTCTTAATTCTTGATTCGCCCTTTAGTACTACTAAACCTCCTCCATGCATTTTCCTTATATCTAATATAGCCCACTTAGCGTGATCAACAGAAACTAAGAACAAATGGTAAGTTTGGTGTGATTAATCAATTGTGCATAATCTCAACAAGAAATGTAAACAACTAGAATTTAACCCTAAAGTTACATGTATGACTATGTGGCTAAGCATGGGATATTATTGTAGAGCACTGTCTTTAGTTCGTTCTTTGCATGTCAAACAATCACTTCAATACACACTTTAATTGTCAAAGCATCACCCTTTTCTATTGTTAAATAGGTTTGTACAATTGTTTCTTCAATACATGCTCATGCAGTCAAAATAAATTCCTTCCAGGTCTCTTTTTAAGTAGTAATTGTTGTGTTCCAAGCACTATAAAGTTGAACTATCATAAAACTGTCGAATTACAAGAAGTGCTTCAACTTATACACATCACTGATGCATTTGCTGCCACCATGACTGTTACTCTTCTCTGGTCTTGCTTTTCACAGCTTAAATCACCCATCCTCAAGGAGTGCTCATCAAAACTGCACATATATGAACTAGCTGCAAATCCCACCATTAAAGTATTTGTGCACTCTAATTTACAAGAATCATCATGTCTACTCTCTCTTCCTATTGATCTTGAACATGCAAAGATTTTCTCTAAAAATTTAAGACCCAATCCCCCTCAAGCTATTCAGAAATTATCTTTACAATTTTGTTCTTCTTCACTTCTTGATTGTGTAACCATTTTTCTTATCACACATTTGAATTCCTTGTCTTTTCCTCTATCTGTGCATGTATGTTCTAAGATCTTGATTTTCACTGATATACCAACATTTGCCCATGGATCAATTTTGTTTCCTTACCATATTCAATTAAATCCTATACTTTTTCTCCATTACATCCCTTCATTCTAAGCAGGCTTTGTGACCATATACATTTCTTTCAAACACTGCTTTTCATATAGTTACTTGCATTTTCCAAATCTGATTAACTTTTACACATTTATTTTTTCCCCATATTCTTCTCTCACTCTACACTGACAGCATTTGGCAGGGACTCCCGTTGCTACACAACTAAATTGGCTTGCTCTGCAAATCAATTTCCCGTATCTTTCCTAACCATCTGTCTATCCCTTGTGATCAATTAATACATTTAATTTATCACTTTGACCTTACAACACTATCCCTCATTAATCAAATAAATATTCCTAATATTTATTTGGTTCAATTCTCCTTTTCCCTAATCCTCATCAATTAGATAAATCATGGTTATCTAATTGATCTAGCCTACTAATTGACCTACCCTAGCCTACATCATCCTAGTCCTAGGATCAATTAAGCAAAACCTCTGTTTAATTAGTCCTAACCTCTCATGTGGGTGGTCAAACCTAGTTTAACACCCTTCCCCACATCCCTCAAATTAAAAATTGAAATAAGTCACACATCACATTTACTTCGCTTACAAGCCCATACTTATTCATTACCTCTTATCCCCAAAATGAATTCTTAATTCATTTCCCATTCCCCAAATGAATTTTTAATTCATTTCACATTCTTTCACACCCATACCTCATTTATCACCCCTCTTCCCAAAAATGAATAAAAGATTCACTTTTATTCATAGCCCTTGATCTCATCTTTCAATCCTCACCCTCCATCCTCCTCTCAGAAAATCTATAAATGAAACCCTCTCCAAGCCATTTGAGAGAGACTTCTCCATGCATCAAACCTCTGCCAAAATCACTCCACAATCTCCTCATCATACCATCCTAATGTCAAAATCTTGCCTCAATCCCATCTAATCTATCAATCCCCATCTCATTTACATTGTGTTGAGCATTTGAGCAATCCACATTAGTCATTCTAATCTTGGGTAAAATCAGAGGAGACAATCGGGTGCAACTCCTTCCCGCTTGGATTTGTGAGTCAAAAGGAAGGTATAATCGTTTGTTATTTGCATTTGATTCATATTTAATCTTCATTTTGATTTCACTTATTACAGTATCTATATTTATATTTTGGATATAGTTATAGTTTATGTTTTATTTAATTATGTCAATAACTATAGTTTTAATTTTTTTAGTGTTAATTTTTTTAAAATGTTTGTGGGCTCTATTTTAATTTTTACTAACACTGACTCATAAAGTCTCTAATTACATTGATTTTTTTATTTAAATTAAACTATATAATAATAAAAATTTACTACACTATTCTATAAAATGGCTAGTAAAATTAAATAAATAAAAAATTGCTACATTGTTCTATAAAAAATTTACTACCCTAATTTATAAAAAGGGTTACTAAAATCAAAAATCAAATATACAACACAATTAATAGAGAAATGGAGTGTCTTTGCAGTTTTACATATTTTGTAGAATAGAATATAATAGAAGAATTTTAACATGAATTTAATATATTTGTATTAGTTTTATTTTTATTTGAAGATTTTTTTTTTTTTTGGGGGGGGGGGGGGGGAGATATCATTCACAAGGTTGTTTTCTACCTAATATAGGAGTATGAATCTATGCTAATACCTCTTCAACTGAGAGCCAAGGACTAAGGGGTATTCATTTCATGAAAGTTGCTTAGGGAATATTCCTGACCTCACCCCTTATATTTCATACCTCCATGGATTTTGAACCTTGGTGGATGGCGTAATTAAGGAACATGACATCACCCTCATCAATTGAGATAGAACCCTTTGGTTTTGATTTTACTTTTGAGAAAACTACGATTTATTATTTTGATATTTCTTTGCTTTTGTTTTTACTTTGAAAAGTGTAGTAAATATTATATACTTATTACTTTTTAATTTATGTTTATTATTAGATATTAATTATTTGAGGTGTGTAGCATGGTTTTTGAGGCAAAAATATTTTATTTGAAGTCTATTTAAAATATGTCAAGGGATATCGTTCTAAACACCTATTCCTTAAATCACACATTGTTGCTTCTTCACAATGTAATTTCTTTCACTATCAATAGAAATTATGAGTTTTTCCGAGGAAAAAAATCCACTCTAAAATAGACTTTCTAAAGATAGTATAATAATATATAACAGATTAGCATATTACTACACTTAAAATTTTAGAGTAAATTTATATGGAAGTTAAAGACAGATATCATCTATATTTTATAAAATTATTTATTGTCGGCTAATAGTATTGAAAAATAATAATCTAGATAATGATTTAATAAATTTTATTTTTATGGCCAAATCCTTTAAATTTTAATTAAACAATATCAAACTATTTAAATATTTATTGAGCATAAGGAATCTAAAAAAACCCTAATATTTTAAGATTCTTACCTTAACAATTCATCCTTTCTTTCACTCATTTTACCTTTTTCCACTTTTTTTTCTTATTTTTTAATTTATTTAATTTGATTTCTTTTTCTTTTTTGTTTATAAACCTAGTTTAGGTCCAGGGAAAAAAATGGGCAAAGCCCTTAGTCCATACAATGATCATATGTTATCAACCACAAAGCATAATATATCTACCGGCCCTTACTGCCTAATAATCAAAATGGCCAAAGCCCATAAACTATGCCACCCTACACTGACCAGAGTTTAAAGTTTAATAAAAATAGCAACAACATATTTATGGTCAAGGCAAATTACACAGGCCCGAACGCCCCATCACATATTGTATTACAATTTTTTCATACCACATAGTTCTTCAACATAGGAACCCCCTCCCCTTTGCTATCATCTTCAGTGTCACAACATTTAGAGAACAGGGGAATGACATTTTTTGGGAGCTCCACCTTCAGTTTCTTCACAATCTCTTCCACCATGAGTTGTAAGAAAAATTGTCTTTTCTTGATTCCATGAAGATGCTCCATCATACAATCATGATAAGACTCAGCTTGTCGAACCACATCCCTTCCGTTAACCATTACACTGCTCAAATGGCACTTACTAGCAACATAAGCCATCAGTAGCAACACCAATTCACACAACTCTAAGATGAATGTCATGCAACAGGTAAAACAAGCCAAAAAATCACCAAATACTTGTCCTTCACGCCAAGCGTCATACATTCCAATGAATGCCCACATGCATAGCCAACATCTACCAATTGTCATTCCTACTTCTCACTCGCTTGTTAAAAAGAGTTCCCCTCTCCCTTTCTATTAATCATGACTTCTAGAAATTTCCATTTCGAACCTCTTATCGGGTGGTAATCATTAGGTTGAAAGCCTTCCCTATGTGAGGAACACATGATAGAATTATATAGATTAAGGGCATAGATTAAAAAGACTACCATGAAATCAATCTTGTCGATGATAGAATTATATAGATTAAGGGCATAGATTAAAAAGACTACCATGAAATCAATCTTGTCCATTGATTGTTTTTCAAAATATCATAAATGATAAAAACAAAAAATTCCTTTGACCTTTTATCACTTTGACAATTGATCCAATTAATTTACTATCTGCCTAAAAATGAGTGAGCAGAACGACTCAATTGTCATGCGTTTTCTTAATCCACTAATAGAAAGAATTTAATAAGGGTCATGCATTTTTTGGCCGATAGGTCATTCTATATGTGCACACATCTTGTAACTGCCAAAAATTTGGTAGTCCCACTACTTTTGTCATCCACATCATCTACAAATTTTTTAAAAAAATTAAAAAAGAGGGAGTCCCACTCCACAAATTTAAATTCTGTAAGTGGCATGGAAAGTCTATGATGGTGGAGCTGCCATGCCACACAGGCAAATAAAGGTTTGAGGCTGTCGGCGCCAAATAAAGAAAACTCATTAAATTTTATCCTCCATGCATTGGACAATTAAGAAATGGTACAACCCACCACTAACTAAAGAAAACTCATTAAATTTTATCCTCCATGCATTGGACAATTAAGAAATGGTACAACCCACCACTAACTAGATTTGAAGCTATTAAAACTCAAGTGAGCATATCTAATTGCAAGATTTAGGAGAGACAACAAGTAGAGGCCGAGCTCTGATATCAATTCCACAGGAATCACACACCAAGGTTTGTTTTGACTGCTTCCTTCTCTTCCTTAAATTTTTCATTATGATGAAAACATTTGCTTTGCAATGGATTTTGTATGCTCGAATACTTCATATGCTCAAACTCCATCCTTAACTCGCTGTATTGTGCTTGTCCTGTGCTTGTCCTCTGCATTTACAGGGAGATTCAGTTCGTTAGCCTTGTGGCATGCAAATTTGTTTTTTGAAACCACACAATTTAAGGTATGTGAAAGAGTATGCAAATGATAAATAAAAATGGAAACAAACATTTATATATCAAATATTTATTCTTCATCAATTTAGTTATATAATCCACTTATAACTACTGCTCAAATTATAGGCAAATTTGAATTTATAAAGAGAATCAAATTTACCAGCCCACTTGAAAATCAATGGATCTTTGAGTTCTAGCTATATCTGTGGATTTATTGGTAAGGGGTATTGTCCAATTCATAAGAACAACCAAACCAATCCAACCTTTTTTCTTTGCCTGTATTTACAAAAGAACAATAGCATGGAAAAATTCTACCTTGATTGAAAAAAGAAACTGAAATTGATCTTATACTAATATCCACAAAAGAGAAAACAAGGTCAAAGATCAAAGTTCATCCAAAGAAAGAAGAATCAGTATGCAAGAACATGGTGTAAAAGGGAGTAACTTTTAAAGCCAAAAGTAAGAGAACACCAGTAATCTCTATAAAGAGACATCTTGTAACTATTGTCTAATTAGTGAATTCAGAAGTAATATACAGACAGTCCTACAGTCAATAAATACAAAAAACTGTAAATTTTCTGCCTATGTTATAGTTCTGGTGTGGCATTTATTTTTATTTTTTTCGCTGTTTAGTTACGCTGTGTAATATTCAATTTCAATACTATATGCTGTAAGTGGAATTTTTTCTGTTGTAAGTGGATATTTGTTTAGCCATCAAGTATTTTGCCAAATTTGATTACTTTGTCTTAGTAAAGTATTTATATAATTTAGAATAAAATATTAATTTAGAAGGAATATTATCTTTGTTGATTATTAAAATTATAATTTAAGATTTTTATCAAGATTAGGAAATAACATTACTTGTGAATATGATTTATATTTAAGAATATGATTTCATCTTGATCTTATATATATAATTGTCTTTATCTATTTTCTTAAATGCATTAGTATTAGTTTTGTATTTTATTATTATTATAATTTTATATAGATAAGTGTTCCTGTTAAATAGAACTTTAAATTAGAAGCTAAATTTTAAATCTTCTTTATTTAGAAACCAATCTAAATTTTACTTTTAGTACTCCTTGTTAACTATGATTTTAAATCATTGATCAAGTCATCATATCTCTTTATCTCTTATTAAATAACTAAATTAATTAGTTCTTTCTAAAATTTAATATCTTCTATACTTTTTCATTAGCTACCCCTTATTAATATATTAGAAGTAAAAAAATCTGTTACTAAGTGTAAACCATATTGTCTTATATTATTCTATTTAAGAATAGAAATAAAGATATATATGATTGTTTACTTATAAAAGATTTAGAATAGAATAGAAAGATTCTATCCAATAAATATATGAATTTCTTTGTAATATCATTAAAAAGAAATTATTTTAGAATGGAAGAATATTCTTACATATAAAAATGGATTTATTTTGTAGTTATTTTTTCACTTAAACTTAATTAGTTATGTCTCTGTATATTTCCTAATTACTCTTAATAAGACTCATTTATATTAACCTCATTCTATTTATGGTCAAATTGTTCATTATATATATATATATATATAAACATGCTCTTATTTAAGAGCCCGTTCTTCATATCTTGAACCTGCACCAACATAAAAGAGTAAATGCACCAAAACCCTACAAAGAAAACAAGAAAAAAATACAACTATACTCATGCTTGAAAATGAATTGTATAAATGTAGGAGTATGAATGGTAATTTAGATAGGTATTCTATGCTTTTGTAGCCATTCTTCATACCCTAAACCTGCACCAACACAAAAAAAAAATGCACCAATGTAAGTAACTTCTATGTTTTTGTATCTATTTTCATACCCTAAACCTGCACCAACACAAAAAGTAAATGCACCAGAAAACAAGAAAAAAAAAATACAAACATACTATGCTTTAAAATGAATTGAATAAATGTAAGGGGTATGAATGGTAATTTAGATAGGTATTTTCAATTTAGAATATTCTAATTTGAATTATATGTTACGTTTCATTCTTTCCTCTATTTTTATGGAAATAGAAAATTCTAATTAAATATTATTAAATTATTATTTATTAATCAAAGTGTGGAGAAATTATTGGGCATGAATCTTTCTTTACACAAATAAATATTGTTGAGTGAGGTCATTAATAATAGGAATTCTTAGTTACCTAAGAATTAAATAATTTATTTTAACCATGAATTGTTTATTCAATTATTTGTGAAAAATTATGGAATTGAGTTATTGAATTTGAAGAAATAGTTAGGTTAAGTGTTTTTAAAAGTTTCAATAGAGGAATATAATATTCATAAATAATTTATTTTAATCATCAATTGTTTAAGATTTAGGATTTTATATTAAATTAATAAAATTTTCTTTCAATATAGGAATATAATATTCATAAATATGTGTATTTAATTTACTTGTGTAAGATTTAGGATTTTATATTACATTAATAAAATTTTGATGTGTAGGAAGTGTGTAAATCATTTAAATTTTGAATAATTTAAGTCTTATTATTTTGAGTCTTGAATATGCATTAATTTAGGAGGTCTATTAATATATAGAATATAATAGATAAGCTCTCTTTTAATTTATTCTTTTTTTTCTCTTTTATTTAAAAATCTACATTGCCTTTATTTTTTTAAAAACAAAAAAATTGCTTTATCTTTTTTTAGTAATTTGTTTTTTTAATAGTTTAAGTCTTTTATTATTTTAAGTCTTGGATAGTGATTATAGGGATATATAAATGAATTTTTTTAAAAGTCTTTTAGAGAATTTTTTATTTAGAAAAATATAAATGATTATAGGGAAAATGATATTATGATAAATTTTAGTATATTTATATTAATATTATAATTTTTTTTAGTTCTTTAAAAAAAAATAGTATAGTTAAGATTTAAATTTAATCTTAGTTTGAAATTAGTTTTTATTTAATTCTATGAAATTACAACTAAAAATTCATTTAATTTAGTTTACAATTATTTTCAAATCTTTTAAATTATGTAATATTAATTTTGGTTTGAAAATTTTTACAGATACTTTTTGAAATTGAGTTCAACAAATCAAAGGTAAATGTTTCTAATCTACAATTTATTTGTAAATTTATTTATATTATTTTTTTTATAAATTGGACCTTTATATTGCATTTAATTTATTTTAATAATTATTATAAAATTTTTAATTATATATATATATATATATATATATATATATATATATATATATATATATATATATATATGGTTTTAGTTATCATTTCATTTTTTATAATTTATTTAGTTATAAAAAATTTAGTTTACTTAAGATTTAAATAATCTTAAATATAAGCATAGATTTAGTTTGAAATTAGTTTTTATTTAAAAAATATTTTAAATTTAAAATAAGTTTAGTTCAAATTTAAATTTAAATTTTATTTAATTCTAAATATAAAATAAATTTTACTATAACGTAGTAAATTTTAATTTTACTTTAATATTACTAAAAGTACTTTTTAAAAATATATCTTTTATACACTGAAGTTACTTACTTTTTAAAATTGTTTTAGGTTGGTTTATTGAATATATATCTTTTATGCACTATTTAGATACTTCTTTAAATTGCAATTTATTTTACGTTGATTTATTGTGTTTAGACAGTTTTTTAATTGTTTTCTTTTTGCAAATCAATATAAGTTAATATTTTGTTACACTTTTGTAACAAATAAGTAGTGTTCGGTGAAAACGATGCCTCTGATTCACATTTACGGGTAATGCCGTCATGTTGAATTACAGCATATACTACCTAATAAAGCTGCAACAACGACGTCTATGGCATCGACCCTATAAATCGTCGGGGAGAAATAAAGTATTTAAATTATTTTAAAAAAATATAAATTCCTCCGTTCAATACCCATTCGTCTCTATTGTAAGACGTAAATCTTGATAGTAAGAAATTCCAAGTATAAAAGGAACTTACACCTATGTACAAGGATTTCTTACTAAGCAGGTGTCATTGATAGAGCGAATCTCTTTCATGTACTAACTTGGTACCACGTATTGTTCTCTTTTGAGTACCTTAAGGTCTCTCTCACGTACAGTCGCGTATATGGAGAGGACTAACTTCTTCCACGTACTAACGGGTATATTAGAAGGGTGGGTATATGTAAAGGTTCGGTATATTGGACTAATAGTATAAAGAGAGGGAAACCTTTTTGGAGAGATAAGGAACACTTATATTTAAAATGACTTCAAATGTTAAAAAAAAAATAAAAAACATACGTGTTCATTATCAACTGTATGATCACATTTAATGAATGACTTGCTTGAATCTTGCAACAAACTACTTTTCTGTTGCTTATATTTCTCTCAAAAAATACACAAAAAAAAAAAAAAAACCATTTTGAAAACCCTTATGATATTATGATTCACTCAATGAATTCGTTTGTGTCCTAATTATTAGCTTAATGTGATTTACATGTAGTGTTAGTTGATAAGAGTTGTAGTCATATGTGGAAGTAATATAAGATAGCCCCCATATACAAAATTTTAGGAATTTTTTGTGAATCTTTTACAAATATTCTTTTAAATATAAAGATTTACAATCTTTAAAAACTATAATAACTTTAATATGCTTATTACTTGCACCGACAGGAGTTGCCAAGTCTTTGAGTGGTCAATCATTAGCTACTCTACAAGAAGATGTCAAGCATATCCGATATATTCTCATTGATGAAATGAGTTTTATAGGCCCAAAATTGTTTGTTGATATCAACATGCACTTGAAACAATTATTTCCATCACATGGCACAAAAGATTTTGGTGGAAGGTCAATTATCCTTGTTGGTGATCTTGCCCAGTTACCTCCTGTGCGAGACATACCACTATATACAGGTCTCACTTATTGTATTACTATCTTTACTGAATTTTATTGGTGTAAATGTTTTGTTTCTTAATATATTTTGAAAAAATGTACTTTCTATGTTTACAGGTAGCACTTATGGTAAAGCATTGTGAACTACATTCCAAACAGTTGTGACTTTGGACACAATTTTTCGACAACAAGGGTATGATCCAGAACAAGTTAGATTTAGAGAAATATTAACAAACATTAGGAATGCAATTGCAAGATATGATGATTGGAAACTCCTTATGGGTCGAACAAATGACTCAATAAGTCTTGAGGAGCATATAATATTTGATGCATCTATGCATTTATATGCCACAAACAATATGGTTCTGCTCCATAATAAAAACATGCTAAAGTCACTCAACATGCCGATTGCACGTAGTGTGTCTACATACACCCGACGTATAGAATCACATGATGCTGATGATGATAACTTGGATAGGGTGGTTCTATTATGTGTTGGCCAACGTGTGATGTTGGTATGCAATTTGTGGGTAAATGCTGGATTAGTTAATGGAGCACTTGGTACTATAAAAAATATAGTTTATCATCAAGGTACTCAACCACCAGAGTTGCCATTATGTGTGATTGTGGAATTTGATAATTATGTGGGTGTGCCTTGGGATGTTAACAACCCAAAGTTTGTCCCTATTTCACCTGTTACAAGAGGCAATCGTAAACAAATCCCCCTCAAAATGGCATGGGCTTTAACAATACAGAAATCACAAGGGTTAACATTAGATAGAGCAACAATAAATATTGGTAATGTAGAGAGCGCTAGTTTAACATTCACTGCTATCTCTCGAGTCAAATCTCTCAAAACTTTGAGAATATCACCACCATTCTCATTTGAACGATACAGTAAGATAGAAAATGCAAATTATGTTAAGAATAGGAAAGATGAATAGCATCAATTGCAATCATTGTCTCTAAGTTGATCATTGAGAGAACATCCAATAAATTTTCAATTTATTTGTTGTTCATTTATATAAATGAATATTGTGTTGTTAACAATAATGTTATGGTCTTTATACTTGCATAATAATTTTTCTTGCAATTATGCTCAGGTAATAATAATTGTATAAAATAAAATATTTCATGTGATTTTATTTTATATAGCTTACCATTTAATATTATATTCAATGTGATTTATTAAAAATTACATTCAAAATATTGATATATGTTTATGTTGTTATTATACATTTTTCTGTTGTCTTTATTTCTCTTTAAAATTCTTGTGATATTAAATATATTATATAAGTTGTAGATATAGCATAATAAGGCAATCATAAAGGGGACAAGAAATTTCAACAAAGGTGAAAAGATCTTGCAATTACTAAATATATGGTTTTTTTATGATTTAGTTTTATAATGGCACATTCATGATTTAGTTCATGTGGTTATTCATTTAATACCATTTCATAATTTTTATTTGCAAAAAATAATTTTCTTATAGTATTTATAGCTTTCTCCACCAACTATTACTTTTAATGATTTTTCTAGAAAAAATATAAATATATACTATTTAAGGATAGGCCTATAAATATTTGTGTCTATCGACCATTTGATAGCACCTTTGGTACTTTTACTAGTCTTAAACCTTCTGATACCTTGTTGGATAGCTCAAACGGAGCTAATGAACAACATGCAAAACAAAAGGAAAAAAAATATTAAACAAAAGCCATTCTGGCAATCTCGCGACCTGCACAAACACATGAAGAATAAATAATAGAGCTGTAGAGCTGATGTCCATAGCTTCATTCTTCCTCTGCATTCGTTTGACCTGCTTGGAGGATAAGAAAAAAACAACAGAAAATAGGGTAACTGTGGGCAGACGTGGTAGATTTAGGGTTCTATTTGAGCCCTAAAACGAAGGGATGAGATCTAATCTCATCCAAGGGCTGCGCTTTTGCTGGGCCACTCACCCCTTCTAAAGAATAAAATAGATATTAAAAAAAAAAAACATAACCTACTGGGCCTTAAAATTACCTAATGAAAATTAATATTCACCTTATTTTCCTTTAATTTAAAGTAACGTCTAGCATTAGGGCAAGTTTTAAGATATATGTAAAGTAAAGCTTACTTTACTAAGGAATAAATTTGTTGTTTATTTTCAACTTAGTTGGTTCGGAGTTACTCTTGATATATATATATATATATATATATATATATATATATATATATATATATATATATATATATATATATATATATATATATATATATATATATATATATATATATATATATATATATATATATATAAGTGTAAGAAACATGATTTATAAGTAGAAATGATTTAAAATATATTGAATTAACTCTCTTTTGGTAGTAATTACATATGTGATTAAAGTCAATTTTATAAGGTGGATGGTTCACTTTTACCTCTTGTTTCTATGGCTATACAATATAGACAATTACTTTACATTCACTCTATGGGAGATCATTTATCCCTATAGATCATTTACTTGGTAAGGAATTCACATGATAATAATTTTACCCAACTATGTTTGTTCACAATATGTAATACAAAAAGAAATTTACTAATATAAGTGAAATAAGACAATAGTTAATGTAATGAAATTTCAATAAAAATTGATAAAATAATTTAGTGAATTAAATAACTTATAAATTAATAGATAATAAAAAATATTTTATAATTCCTTTAGAAAGTTTTCAGCCCATTGAACCTATAGGTCCAATTGCTAGTTTATACAGTTGTATCTATATTTATATTTGGCTATAGTTATAGTTTATGTTTTATTTCATTATGTCACTTACTATAGTTTTAATTTTTTAGTGTTAATTCTTTTAAATATTTGTCGGCTCTATTTTAGTTTTTACTAACATGGTCATGACATGATAGTTCTTGCCTTATTGCCACTTAGAACGTCTCTTAGCATAATTACATTAAATTTTTTATTTAAATTAAAGTATATAATAATAATAATAATTTACTACACTATTCTATAAAAATGGTTAGTAAAATCAAATACAATAAAAATTTGCTACATTGTTCAATGAAAATTTTACTACCCTATTCTATAAAAAGGGTTAGTAAAATCAAAAATCAAATATACAACGCAAATAATTTTTGTGTGCCGATAGTTATTGAAACACATCAAATTATTACCTAAACAATATTAAAAAAATCCATAAAGTTGCACGTATTTCCAAATGTGAAAGGTGGAGATTTAATCCATAAAGTTGCACGTATTTCATGCAACTTAGAATGCATGTACACTCTCCCATATGATATCTCCAAAGTGAACTGAGAGGTCATCTTTACGGGAATGAGGACGGTTGTAGGAGGGCGACAACGAATGACAAAACCCTATGCAGACGGTAACGAGAATGGTTGCAGGAGGGCGACGATTCACAAGAAGGCGATGGTCTGTGGTGTTCTAAAGATGGGAAATACTATGTAGGCCCTGTTCTCAAGTCAAGTCAAAGGCAAGAGCAAGAGCAAGAGCAAGACCCAGGTTAGTGGGCCAGGGGGCCATTTCTTTTATCTCCTTTTCCTATTTGTTGGCTGCATGTTTGTGGCTTTTCCAACAATAAAACAAATCCTAGTGCATAAACAAAAGAAAGAATCAAACAAAATCTCAGTCAGAACTGCACCAAAAGCAAAAGTAAAAGACAATAAAACATTGAGACCAGGGGCACTCCAAACTCGCGGGGAAGGAAACCCTTTTCACAAGACGTAATAACCAAAAGCAACTTCAAAAATTAGAAATAGGGACCTCTGAGTAATCATGAGAATGAAAAAGAACCTACGGTTATTAGGCACACAAAGGAACATACAAATAGAAAAAGGAAAGTTGGCCAATGCTATGTCAACAAAATAGAAAGGTAGTGGAAATGCGAGGGTTAGGGAAACCCACATGGACCCACAAGCAAGTATGTTAATCTCATATGGTATTAACATGTCTTGCACCTCAGAGAACCCAATGGACTCTTCGTTTATCATGGCAAGAGCTCTAGAAGCTTTGTTGCAACAGTCGCTAAAACAAGAACATTGTCAGACTGTAGTGGTAGACACAGGTGAAAATTTGACATATGTCAATGTGAAACAGTACAAGCGGATCCTACAATGTAGGCAAGCCAAAATAACAAGGAAACTAAAATGGTTGGGGAACAGAAAATTTGTTGCTATACTTCCCAAAGTAACATGCAGCACTCCAACAATGCCAAGGGTGATCAAAACCATAACAAACTCGCTAGTGGTGGAGCAAGAAGTGCAATTTGGGACAAATGAGACAGTGGAACAACAGATTGAGGGGCTAAATCGGAAGGACATAAAGCATCTAGACTGCAGTAGCAAGGGAGAAGAAGAGAGGCGACACAATCCTTATAGTCCCATGTCGACTCCCTTAATGTGGTCATCAGAGCTTTATGTTACAGAGTTAATGGCCCTGAAAGGAAGAATGATTAAACTTGAAGCAAGAGATCAGGTGAAAGAAGCAAAATTTCAAGAGTTCTTAGAATCCAACCTAAAGTTGTCATAGGAAAACCAGGCCCTTAGGGACCAAGTAAACAAGTTACAACACGCATTGGAGTTCGGGCAACAACAGATTTTGACATTAAAACATGATATAAATCAAGTCAACAACAGCAATACAAGTCAAACAGTGGTAGAAAATGATATTCTCCATATCAAGAAAATCCAATCAGTCCTCGCAAGCATGGAAGTCAAAGAAACCAAATTAAAGGAGGAACTTGAGGAGGCTAAGTCTTGGACTCAAGTAGTAAAAGGGGAGATAGGGACACAAACAGATCTCATAAAAAAGCAAGCTAAATTGTAAATGTGGGAAGAAAAGGACAGACAAGATAGGGAAACAAACATAATAATAAAAGGGATGAAAAAATATGGAGAAGGAGAAGCAACCAGCAGGGTCGTAAGAGAATTCTTACTAGACAAACTTTAATGGGCAGGTTATATACAACAAGCAAACATAATTGGTCAAAGGACAAAGGGAGAAAAAGGCAGAAATATAAGGGTGACATTGAAAAATTGAGAAGATAAGAACATGATTTTAAGAAACAAAAGGTCTATCAAAGGTACACATTTTTTTATAGATGAAGATTTAACCCCAACACAACTAGAGGAAAGGAGGAAGGAGTGGGAGAAGGTTGTAGCAACAAGAAATGTAGGAAAGGAGGCATGGTTGTATAGAGGCAAATACCAAATTAATGACAACATCATCCATGATAAATAGGAAGACGGGCCCCCCCAGAACCACCTCGCATTGGTAGGCTGGAACTGTAGAGGCTACCCCTTGAGGAGGGGTCCTGGCTTAGGGCCCATAGGAGAGGGAAATGATGTCATAATCCTCCTTGAAACTCATGAGCATGAGGGATGCAAAGTCCCAGAATTTGAAGGTTACACCAAGTGTTCAGTTTGGAATGAGGTAACTAAAAATGGCAAAGGGCATGGGGGAGTGACAATCCTAATAAAGAAGGAATGGGATAGAATCATAAGACTGGAAAAGGACATAAATAATCAGTATATATGGATAAGGATTATAAATCAAAAGTTAATAATTTGGCTTGGAGCGTGCTACTTTGCTCCATATGGCTCTAAAATGTACAAGAAAAAGAACTTGGATAGGGAAGATCCATATGGAGGACTCAAAAAGGACATAACGACATATTGTGCTACATGCAAGATCATGTTAATTGGGGACTTTAATGTAAGAACAATGAATAATCAAGCTCTTTAACTTGAAATGGAGGAGGGTCAAAATAACAACTCGCTATGGCTTGAAGAAAAAGAGAACCAAAAGTGGGAAAGGGTTTCCCAAGATACAAAAGGTGGTGTTTCACTTTTTGGAGCAGAAATGTTAGGGATGTGCAGCCTCCATGATTTGATTATTTGTAATGGCATAAGAGTGTGGCCGAGCTCAAGAGACATGACATGCCATACCATACCTACAATGGGCAAAGCGTGGTAGACTACATCATTTGTTCACAGAATGTCATATTTAAGATAAAGGAGATGGAAATTAGAGCTTGTCCTACAAAAATGAAGTCTGATCACAACCCCATTTATGTAAAGTTTTGTACGTGAAAAGGTGAACAATAGGGTAGCAATCCTCAAATAGGGTAAAAAGCTGATGGGCAAGGCAATATTCATTTGACTAGAGAGAACCGGGACATCTTTAAATCAATGATTGATAAACAACTGTAGGAAAGAAAGAATATTGGCTACCCCACAAAAAACATGGCATAATAGATAATGAACAGTTGATGGCTTTAATTAACAAAGCTCTCTCAACATGCAAGAGATCCAAGGCTAGAAGAGCCCCCCAAAACAACTTTCCACCGAATCCTTGGTACGATGAGGAATGTAAAACAACAAAAAGAACGTTGAAAATATCTAGAAGAGAGAAAGCAAATAAGAAAATGTATGAGAAATTAGCGAGGTTGAAAAAAGAAGAATACATGGAAGTTAGGATAAAAGAGTTGATTTCTCTTGGAAGGACAAATCTAAGAGGCTTTTGGAGAGAATTGTAGTAGATTAGTAGCAAGGTTGAGAGTAACATCAATAATATGCAATGGCTGCAATATGCTAAGACACTGTACAAAAGAGACCAGGATAAAACCACCTCGCCAATAATCAACAATGGGACCAAACTCTTCTCCACAAAGGACATTACAAAAGGAATTAAGAGGTTAGCAGTAGGAAAAGCTAAGGACATAGATGGTTTACAAGCAAAACACCTGAAATGGGGATCAGAAGCCTTAGCACCACACATCAAGAGGATATTTAATAGGGTGATTCAACATGGTTTCCCAACAAACTGGACAAGTGTGGTCATTCCTCTTCACAAGAGCGGGGATGTCAACAACCCATTAAACTACCACACTATTATGATCAATCCGCTCTTTGGAAAACTCTTTGGAAGCACGGTGGAACAAAGAATTAGCACTTGGGCAGAAAAGGAGGGCAAGAGAGTGAAAGGGCAAGCAGGTTTTAGATCTAAGCACTCCACAATTGATCACAGTGTCACCCTTAGACATATGATTGAAAAAATCTGGGACAAGCAAGGAGGTGAAGTCTTTTGCTATTTTGTTGACTTTAAAAAGGCTTTCGACATGGTACCTAGAAGCAAGATTTGGAGTAGAATGGAAGAGTTAGGAATACCAAAAGAATATAGGGTAGCGGTTCACATACTTTACGATCATGTCCGAGCCAAGATCAGAACAAAGGATGGTTTTTCAGAATGTTTTAGAAGCAACATCGGAGTCAAGCAGGGGTGTTCATTGTCCCCAACTCTTTTCGGGCTATAGATAGACAAGTTAGAGGAGTGGTTAAACAAGATGGGTGATGCGGGCATCCATTTAGCCAATTATGTGGTGAAGTTACTGCTATATGTTGATGACCTTACATTGATGGCAAAAACGACATATGGTTTGCAAGAACACATAAAAGCTCTTGAATTATTTTTCTAGGAGGTGGGAATGCAAGTGAACATAACTAAAACCAAGATCATGGTCTTCACTTTGAGAAGAACTAAGAAGAAAATAAATTTTGAGTTCAAAGGTAGTTCCCTCGAGGTGGTAGATGAATACAAGTACTCGGGCCTTGATTTCTAGAATATTCTCAGCTGGGAGACTTGCAGAACAAAAAGAATACAAGGAGGTTGGAAAGCATTATACATGCTGCAAAACAGATGTAGATCAGCGGAGTTATGGGACTAGAAAACAAAGTGGAGTTCCTTATGAGATTATCTTAGCTGAAGCAGGAGCTTTTTCAATTGAGGTGATGGCAATAATCCCTCTTAGGTTATTTGAAGAGAGTCGAAAACTTGGAGGAACACCGCTGGCCCAAGATCGCAGCAGAGGAAAAGTTAAATAGAAGGAAAAACACATGGATGAAGCAAAATGTGATGAGGTATAAACAACCTCATGTTTATAACAAGACATATAACCTGTCTGTCTTGCCCAATCATCCTAACCATGCCAATTTGTTTATTTTTAGAAGCAATATTTATCTATTTTTGATAAAATGATGTATAAATCTTTATTTTCCAATTGATTGAAATTAGCCACTAATGTTGACATAATTGAGTGTAGAGTTGTGTAATTATGCAGGGTTGCATGTATGGCCTAACAGAAGGAGTGGACTTCAAAGCAGATAAAGTCAGAGCGTCGGAATTTGAGGGTGCTAGAAATCTAGGCATACATAATCATAGTTTTTGTTAGAAATTATGTTATTTTCTATTCGGCATGCTTAAGACTCTACGACTCCACTTAGAGACTTTAATGTATTTAATTTCATAGACCTCCAGTTAGTTTTTAATTCTTGTTTTCTTTAAAGACTTCTTCAATGGCATTTACCCGCCATCTGAAATTTAGGATTTTGGAGTAGTACAATATATATATATATATATATATATATATATATATATATATATATATATATATATATATATATATATATATATATATATATATATATATATATATATATATATATATATATATGTAGTTGATCAAAACAAGGATATGTTATGATGTGTTATGAATGAAAACAATCTCTTTTGAAGTGATAATCTATAGCTATGTTCTATGATACCTTTATGAATGAATATTGTCAGTTCTATTCTAAATAATCTTTTCTGAGCAATGGAAGTAATATGAATGGAATTTACTTTGGAGCTGTTGAAGTACTTAATGTGATTTGAATCAATAATAGGATCTCCCAAGAGCTGGCCACTCAAGGGATTATAGAATAGATAAGTATTTTTATTATTGGTGTTGTTATTTCTATTTTGTGAATGTTCTGTTTAGATTAATGTCACTTCATGTTTAGCTTTGTTATGTGTTCCTGCAGGTTGTGATATTTAAGTTAATGATCTTTGAAATTATGTTCATTTGAAATTTTTGGAGCATCCACTTCATTCATAAATCTGTTGTTAGTTATTAGTTCAAAGTTTCAAATGTGTTTTTAGTTAACAAGTTAGTTGTCTTTTCAAATCCATAGTCAGAATTGCATGTGTGAATTTCTAGATTAAAGTTTATATGCTTTTTAGATTAAAGATTCCAATGCTTTCTATCTTAAAGTTTGCATGCTTTCTAATTTAAATTTTGTTTTAAGATTTTCAAAAATTTAGAAAAACTGCTACTAAGCGAGACATCCAAAAATATCCCCTATTGCATACAACCTTGGACACCACCCGGTCGACATAATTGACATATTTTTAACTAAATTGTTAGGACCTTATGACAACCTGTCACTTTTTGGTGCCATTATTGGGGAGCTTCTTTACTAGTGTTAATAGGAGACTGCTTGGATACCTCTTTTAGAAAAAAATATAGTTGTTAGACTTCTTTTTCTGCATGGTCAGGAAACGAGGTCCACACGGAAGATTCATACCAAGAACCCCCCAATAGTAGTTCCAACCATAAACAGGGAGGTAGAAGTCTCAGCTGAAGAACTTAGTTATGAATTGATTGATTAGGATCAACCTAAGACCTCCCAAAATACCCCAGAAACTTAGCCATCAGACCAAACCTTTGACGAGGAAAATGTTCAACCATCAGACCAAATCTTTGAGGAGGAAAACATTCCTTTTAACATCATGGCTGATAACAATGATAACCATTTCAATGGAAGGAGAACAAATGAAAGAGATGGTGATAACCCACGAAGAGCAGTACAGACATTTACTTATCCTATTGCTCTCAACAAAAGATGATGGTGCACCCGTGAAAAACATTTCACCTTCTATCTTACCAACCTTCAAAGGGTTATCCTCCAAAGATCTTGATCAGTTCCTTTTTTAGTTTAAAGTCATGTGTCAGACATATGACTACAAAAATGATATCCAGAAACTTAAACTTTTCCCCTCCACCCTGAGAGACTCTGCAATGCATTGGTTCATGGGATTAGTTTCAGGATCAATAACCTTGTGGGACAAAATGGAAACTGTCTTTTTAGACAAACATCAAAGCTACTGCAGAGTTAGTGATAGGAAAGAGGAATTGTTCAAACTAAGGCAAAAAGAAGATGAGAGTCTGGAAGATTACCTTGATAGGTTCATCTTTTTAACCAAACAATGTGGCAAAGAGGCCATAAGCCCAAAAATCTTGAAGACCATATTTCTTAAGGGACTTGATGAGGATGCTAGGAGAAGGCTAGATTTAATGGGAAAATGAGATGTGTCCCAACTTGACACTAGTAGAAAAACATAAATAAATGACTAAAAAAACTACCAAAAATTGCTCACGTGATCAGTAATTTGGTCACATGACCATTGGTAGTTTATTGTCGGTCATTTATCTCGCGACCAAATATATGACCAAACAAATTTTAGTCATTAATTTGGTAGTATATTTAGTCATCAATTTGGTAGTATATTTAGTCATTGTAATCATTAATTGTCGTCAATTGGTAGTATATTTAGTCATTTATTTGGTCACTGATTTCTGCAGCCATGGGAGTTGTGTATGTATGCAGGTTCAAACAAGAGAAAACAACCATTAAATACCTATTGTTGTTTGATTGATGTAATGATTTGGCATAATAAAGTGAATTATTATTTTGTTGCAATCTCGTATGGTTGTAAATTCAGTCTTTGTGTTTTGTGTTTGAGTGAATAGCAGAGGGATGTCTTTGCATCACAAAATTAAAATTGAAATAATATATTTGGAGAAATGTTATTACAATATTAATCGTTTACAATATTCAAAATGAGAACCAATATTATTAGAAATGGTAGTTATGATAAATGTCACTAATTTTTCTTTTTATATATGACTCAAATTTAAAGTCATCTAAAATGTCTTAAATTATCATGATCATTCTTAGAGACACTAAGCAAATAGTTAAAAGAACTATGCAAAGAGTAGTTGTATTTAATGAGAGAGGGGTTAAATACATTTAGGTTTATCATTATAAAACTTATAATCCATAAAATCTATAAATTTAATTGAGTGAGTGATTTAATGTATTTCATTTGATTATAATTTATTGTTTTATTCTTGAAATGAAGCCTATTTATCCTAACATTTTATATTTCTTCAATATAAACATCATGAAGCTAATTGGAATTATTCAAACATTATATATGTATATAAAATCCAACAAATAAATTGATATTTGTAAACTCTTCTCAACAATGTAACTTTTTCTTATTTTAAATAAATAATAGAATAGATGGAAAATTGGTATTAGGGTTCAAAGAAGTTTAAGAATTTTTTTTTTAAAAAATGCCACGGGCGGCAGGGCTGAACCCTGCCACCATGTTTTGGCCAAAGTCGTAACTTATAGGGAGCCACAGTCCCATTGGATGGCCATCGCCTCCCTTGGGCTTAAAGCCCTAAAAATTAAATTAAAAAATAATAATAATAATAAAACAACTTTGCCTCCTTTCATCGGCTACCTGCTTCGTGGCTCTCTTCGTTCTGTCACAGAAAACAAAACAAAAAAAATACTTCCAGCTTCAACCAAATTAAAAGAAAAAAACACAGAAAAAATAAAAAAAATTGTGTTGGGGCTCATGTCTCTCCTTGTATTTTCTTGTTTGCACAACTCTACCTGTTGGTTGCCCTGTAAAATCTATTTGGACAATATCGTTGCTGGTGGAGGACCCTGAAAGCAACATGCACGCTGCAATAGACATCGTCAACGCCATGGCTGTGGCTGCCGGTGGAAGAGGATGATTGTGGTTTCCTTTGTATGTCGTCACCAAAACCGATCCGTCTTCCGCACACCTTTGAACCTGTATTCATATTCAAACATGGGATTTTCAGTCTTAGATGATAGACATTAGATTTTTGGATTGATGGAGAAAAAGTAAAAAGTATTGTTAGACGACCAACCTGTTTGCGGACTGGGCATCTGGTGGCCATGGTGCATCGGTAGTATGCCCTGGGACACGAATTACCGTTGGCAATCTTCTGCCTGTACTTCCTCCATTGGCACCCATTGCTTATCTGTGGGAAATAAAAAATTAGACTTTGATCTCTTTTGTAAAACACACGAGAATCTGATTCGGATAGGGTTATAAGTAACTTACCATGGGAGCTTCAGATTTGGCTCGAATCGAAACACGAGCTTTTCTGATGGTTGCATTGGTCTGATCAACGGCGGTGGCATTCTTGGTAGAGAACTATATCACCCTCAGGAATACCATATTAGGGTTTTCTTTTAGGGTTTCAACGAGAAGCGCCAAAATGAAATGGAGGTGGGTGCCAAAATGAAATGAAATGAAAATTTGGTGCCCATATTATTAAATATAATATAATATTATAATATTAATAATATAATATAAATATAATATTATATTATATTATATTAAAATATAATAATTATATTATTTTATAATATAATAATTATATTATTTTATAATATAATATAATATTATAATATATAATATAAATATAATATTGTAATATTAATAATATAATATAATAATATAATATTATATAATATTAATATTATAATATCTATATTATATAACATTATATTATTGTATAATATATATTATTATTAGTTGATAGGCTTTTATATAGGAGCATTATAGTGCTCGGAATTGTCTCACGCCGTAAAAAAATTCACGTCGGGACATTTTCTTAACTCTTTGGTTGTTCTCTACGAAAAGGGTTTAAAAAATAACTCAGGCGAGCATATCAAATTGCAAGATTTGAGGTGAGCTGAAGGAAAGTGCGAACAAAAAACAAAAGAATCACCTTCCGAGGAATCAATCCAAGGTCATGGAGGAAATCTTCTTTTTTAAAAAGAGGTATTTGCATAGTTGTTTGTTATTTTAGCATAAAAACTAATATCTGTTTGTTGCAATTTCATTATGCACATAAAAACTAAAACCCCATTAAACACTCGCTTGCGTCCCACTCGCACATCACTTCATGAGGGCCACCTGTGCACATATTATCTGGGTAGATTTGTATCCACTCAATCACAAAAATTATGGCCTCTAGCACCTTGTATGCTGCTTCCTGCTCTATGCTGTCCAACGCTGATTTTGCGTAATCATCTAGTTTTGCATTAATTGACAGAAATAGAAGCCAGACACATACAACAAAACAAAGCTCTGACCATATAACATTATGAATCTCACAGAGACAGAAATGCTCAGATCCTCGGTATTCCCTGCTAAGTCGACGAAAGGCAAATGCAAATGTTATTTGTAAGGAGTGAAACTCCATTATATACAAAAATATCATCACTTTCTATAAGAGATTGAATATAATTTTCCATCCCCATCTGTTGTCATTTGACATCACTAAAGCTTCATATAGACCATATTCATACTATCTCCCAGCAGGCCTATAGAGCCTCTTATGTCCATCATCCTAAACAAACTCCTACTATCTCCCAGTAGGCCTATAGAGCTTATGTCCATCATCCTAAACAAACTCCTTGAATCCCAAACATGAAACCCTAAACCCTAAACCTGAAACCCTAAACCCTAAAACCTAAACCCTAAACCCTAAACCCTAAACACTAAACCCTACACCCTAAACCCTAAACACTAAACCCTAAACCCTAAACCTGAAACCCTAAACCCTAAACCCAAAACCCAAAACACTAAACCCTAAACCCTAAACCCAAAACCTGAAACACTAAACCCTAAACCCTAAACGCTCAACACTAAACCCTAAACTCAGAGCCCTAAACACTAAACCCTTAACCCTTAACCCTAAACCCTAAACCCTAAACACTAATCCCTAAACCTAAAACTCGAAACCCTAAACCCTAAACCCTTGACCCTAAACCCTAAACCTTAAACCCTAAACACTAAACCCTAAACCCTAAACACTAAACCCAAAACCCTAAACATGAAACCTGAAACCCTAAACCCTAAACCTAAAACCCTAAACCCTAAACCCTAAACACTATACCCTAAACACTAAACCCTAAACCCTAAACCCAAAACCCCAAACCCTGAACCCTAAACTCTAAACCCTAAACACTAAACCCTAAACCCTAAACCCTAACTGGAAACCCTAAACTCTAAACCCTAAACCCTAAACCCTAAATCTTAAACCTAAAACCCCAAACACTAAACCCTAAACCCTAAACTCGAAACCTGAAACCTGAAACCCTAAACCCTAAACCCTAAACTCGAAACCTGAAACCCGAAACCCTAAACACTAAAACCTAAACCCTAAACCCGAAACTTGAAACCCGAAACCCTAAACCCAAAACCCTAAACCTTAAACCCTAAACACTAAACCCTAAACCCTAGAACTAAAGTGAACTAAACTCATGCATGACAAGGTAAAAACTTATATTATAATTTTAATTATAAAATTATGAAATTATATTACAATATAAATATTCATTATTATAATATTTAAATAATTTGAAATATTATTAAATTATATTTAACTTAAATTATATAATTACTTTGTTATATAAGTTATAAATTATACAACTTAAGTTATTAAATTATATAATTTAAATTAATTTAACTTAAATTTTACTTGTGCATATTGGACTTGCAAAATTAAATAATTTATCAATATTATAGTATATTTAAAAGTTTTATAATTAATAATTTTGTCTTTATTTTATTTGTATCTATCTAGTTTGTCTATTTTCTTGTCTTATTTTTAATTTTTTTTTGTATATTTACTATTGTATGATTTGTCTTTTTTCTTCTTAATCCTCTGTTCAATCCTTTCTCTCCCTTTATTCCTTTGGTCTAAGCGGACATTTATTGCCTTGCCTTGTATTGTCTTTGAATTCATGGATTATGATCAAATTGGAAAGAAAAAAGAATAGAGGAGTAATAGTCATTTATTTAGTTATTTTTATTTGTTTGACCAATTATTTAGTTATGTTTTTTGCCCGATGACCAAATTAGTCATTTATAGCTGTGTTGCAAAAAGTTTTAGTCACGTGACTAAAATTTTTAGTCACCTAGTCATTTATTTGCCATATTTCTACTAGTGTGAACTCGGTGATATTGCTGAGTTATGCAAGAATTTCTCCCGTACTCGTGGAGGTATTCGTAAGTCTAGTCTTTTGAGGGGCTCAAATGAAATTGGTAAACTGCGAGAGGAAATAACAAATTTAAAAATTGACATTCTTGTTTAGCTAAACACCACTTTGGATGGAATACAGGCCAAAACACATAATCCTGAGGCCTTATCCATCTACTGCCCTAGATGTCAGAACAAACATCTATTAAGAGAGCGTCCGTTGGACAAAGCTGACAATTGTCAAATTTGTGAAAAGAGTCATGCCACTGACCAATGTGAGATCATGAATGTTGGCAAGAGACACTGCTAGGCATGATAAGTGTTGTCATTGATGGCAACCAAGTCTCTCTACACATCCACATTACATAATTTGCCCAGACCAGAAATCAGATTGAAGACTTGTCTAAGTCCAGGAAGTCAAGAACAGAGTGTGTGACAAGGTTCGGTATCTTGGTCCTGATCTCCTCGGGAGTAGATCAAAGTTTGCTAGGGATTTGAAGGAGTCATAAGCATTGTCAAGAAAATCTAAATCTAGAATTTTGGCCTCCAGTGATGAAGGAGTCAATAGTTATTAGCATGTGAGTATCGGGTTAACAGTTTGACAGAATAGACAAAAGAAGAACAAGCCGACATTGTAATAAATCTTGGTTTCGGATGTATGGAAGTTGTTGGTTGGACAAGTTGTGTTGATTAGTGATAGTAGCCGACCTGACTAATGATTTGTGAGTGCAAGTTTTGGTCCGCGTCTCAAGTTATGCATGGATCTAGCCGACAGAGTAGAGTATTCAATAAAGTTCCAAGTGTTCTTGAAGCCGACTGAAAAGTAATTAAAGATCAGGACGCGGATATATATAGCCGATGGATTTGGATGATTTTAGTGTGTGTGTGATGCGAATATGGAGTAAAGGTGAAAAGAGCAGAGATCTAAGATTCAGATGAAGGCAGAGTAGTAAACAGGGCAGAGTGAAGATGAAATGTGTAAGATCAATGTTTTGTGCTTAACCGGAATTGAACTCATGCATTAGTAGATGCTTCTCATCAGTTCAAAATCTTTGTTATTCTCTTGTAATCAGTTGTAGGTAGTGAGCCTCTATTTGAGCAGTGAGCCTAAATTTATGTGCATTCTCATTTGTAAAAATATTTTTAACAGGGTATTAATTTTTGTGGGTTAACCCCCACCGTTGTTTTTCCCTTAACCGGGTTTCCATGCTAAAAATCTTGGTGTCAAGTGTGTTATTTATGCTTCTGCTCATGTGTCATTGATTCATGCTTTAATGTTTATTTAATTGTAAGTTATAAAAGAAGATTAAAGGCATAAAAGTTTAAATTGTGTGACAATTGATTCACCCCCCCTCAGTTGTCTAGACTAATTCTAACAATTGGTATCAGAGCGAGGTTCCTTTAAGAAGCCTAACAACTTAAGGAAAGATCTTAGGAGTTTTAATGGGTTCACTCAAAGATCAACTTTAGTTGGCCCTAAAAAATCTCATTCAGTCTAAAGCAAAAATTAGTAATCCAAGAGGTGAACTTAAAGATGCTGATGATACAATTGAAATGTTCAAAGACAAATTAAAAAAATCCATGGAAAGGGAAAAGGAGCTACTTCTGCAATTATCCAGTTTAACTGAAGAAAATGGCATGAATGAAGCTTTGGAAGAAAAGACAAGGGAATGTGAGAAGCTGTCAAAAGAAGTTGCTATTCTAAAAATTGAGATGGAATCTAGGGCAATGAGGCTAACCAAAGAAATTGAGCAAAGGAAGAAGACTGAAGAAGACCTGAATCAAACTCTAAAAGAAAGAACTGATGAATGTTACAGATTAGACAGTATAGTTGGCCATCTAAAGTCTGATCTACAAGAAAGTAGAGATTATGAAAGAGATCTTGAAAGACAAATTGTCATTCTTAGACATGACCTAGAAGTTGCAAATGAATATAAGGAGAAGTTCAAGATAAGTTCAACTAAACTTGAAGCAATACTTGAGGGTCAGAAAAAGGTTGATGACAAGCATGGTCTTGGATATGAGAAAGGTGAAAGCTTCAGATCTGGACAAAGAAACTCTCAACCAGGGAATGAGAGAAACAAGCCTAGAAGACCTCCGGTAAGATAGCCTAATGCTCAAAGATATCCATCATTTAATGGAAATTGTTTCAATTGCAATAAATTTGGTCATAAAGCTACTTAGTGCAGAAGCAAAGCAAATCAAAATGGTCCATCCTTCTCTGGTCAATGCTTCAAGTATAAGAGGTATGGTCATAGATAAAATGAATGCAGAAGTATGATAATGAATAGTGTTAACAATAGAGGAATTGGCAATTCTTTCAATGGTTGTTGTTTTGCTTGCAATGGGTTTGGACACATGGCTAATCAGTACAGATCAAGAAGAAAACAAGTTCATAAGAAAGGAAATGTTGTGTGCTTTAATTGCAATAAATCTGGTCATATTGCAAGATTCTGCAGAAGCAAGAACAATGAAAGAAGAGGTCTAGTAAACAGAAAACTGGATGAGCAGAGACAAGACAAAGGGAAAAGAAAAATTGATGAGAATGAGATCCAAAATGAAATGAGCAAGACATGGGTCAAGAAAATAATTGTGAACCATAGTAATGGGTCCGCACCAGATTCCGGTGTTGATAATTCCTCCAGAAATTGAATTAGGAGCATTGGCTCAGGGGGAGCTACATTAAAAATCAAATCCCCCAACCAATAAGTGGGTGCCTGAATGTGGAACAGTGAGAAGAGAGATCTTGGATTGTTTCAAATCATTTGGAAGGATTTCTGGAAGAAAAGAGGTGGATATGGAAAATTGCGGAGTAATTCATGAGAAACTATTCAACAAACAAAGTAATTGGATGTATTAGGGCAGAGCATTTATTACGAAGACAAATTAAGCATTGAGAAGCATAAAAAGATCATTCATTCCTCATTTTAGATCACTTTGCATCAGAACAAAGCAAGAAGAGAAGGAGTGAATGAACTCAGAGCTGAGAATTCTCAAGAATTGAAGCGCGAAGAGGAACTCTAAGCAAAACCCTAATCTGCGGAATAAGGTATTTCTATTTTCTGTGAAATCTCTTGAATTCTCAATCTCTACAAATGGCTACACCTTTAGTTGTTGATGTCATTGAAAGGCCCTATCCTAAATTTAAGAAGTATCCTTACAAATCTATTGAAGTCAAGTTGCTAGGTGCTTTTTTGGGTGTTCCATATGGGGTTTTACATGTTGAAGACATTAGGGCATACATTCATTGCAATGTAGAAGAATTTGGGAATCTGAAATTGCTGGAGTTGTTTAAGAGCCATCTAAAGGATGACAATTACCAACTGAAACTTGAATTTGAAGCCCTAGAAAGCAAACATTTTCTGCAAATTATTGAATTTCTGTCATTTGATGAGAGTGAACGGGTTTGTTATGTGTTAAGCTGAATGCATGATGAATTTATATGGCTACTGAAACCATTTAAGATCACCAAAGATGTTATCAAAATTTTGACTAGATTAAACTCAACCGGTGGACTACCCATGTTAAAATCTGTCAAAAATCAAACTGTCACTGATGCAACCGATGTGAAATTTGATAAATGAGCCATGACAATCAATGACATTTTAGAACCGGATGTCAAGTTTGCTTCCATTGTAATCGAGTATAAGATTTATCACTCAAGCAGAGAAAACTCTGTCTCTGGAACAACTATACATGCAGCATATAAAATGCTGAAAGAGAATGTAGACTATGACCTCTGTGAGCTACTATGGGTTCAACTGTTTGAAAATTTAAACAAAATCAAGAAAGATAAGAAAAATTCCTTCAAGTATGGTTCCTTGATTACATGCTTATTTTTCTATTTTATGAATGAAGTGCCTGGAGTGCAAAGTGTGCACTGGACAAATGATAGGCTAGTGGCAATCCAGATAAGAGATCATTTATATAGCCTTGGAGATTCAGGTACACAAAAGACTGCAATCTGGGGGTATTTCAAAAAAATTTAGAGTCTAATGCATGCAAGGGAAAGAATCCCTAAGTCAGTTGTAGAAAAGTATGAGAATGAGATATGTTTTATGGTTGACACAGATCAATGTCTGATGGAAGCTGTAGAACCTAGAACAGTATGGATTCTGCCAATGGGATATGAGGTTGATGAGAAAGTTTTAGAAATGTATGCTCAACATCTCCTGAGAAAATCAAAAGACACATCTGTGAAAAGGTTTGGAACATACAAGGAGATAAGTCTAAAGTTGCATGTGGAGCTCAGATGGCCAGAGACCAAAAGGAAAGTACAATGGCAAGTTGAAAGGTATGCTCAGAGCATTGGCCTAACCAAGGAGGTAGTGAAGCAAAATAGAGAAAGAATTGAAAAGGCTGAAAGAGAAAAACAGGACAAGAAACAAGAAGATGCTCCAATGGAACCATCCTCCACTTCAAGGAAAACAAGAAGCTCTGCAACTGTCTCAGAACAATCCAAGTCTATTCCCATTAAGACACCGGAAGCCACACCATCCGGTGAAGGAGGAAAGAGGAAGAAAACCAAGGCCACAAGAACCTACAAAAGCACAAAAGATGATAAGGAAATAGAAAAAAATGAAGAAGTTAAAGAGATAAGATCAAAGAAATCCAAGACTTCAAAGGCCCCTAAGAACCAACCCTCCAGAAGCAAAAAGGCAAGTAAAAGGCAAGAGACTGGTAAGGTTGCTATGACTGTTGAACAAATTGTAAAATCAATTATGGTTCATGGGAATCTAAAGCCTATCATGATATATTATGATAGTTTTGATGAAGCAAATAAGAAAATCTTGGAGGATGCCACCATTTTGTACTTGAATAAATTCAGTAGAGCTCTATTGGAAATTCTGCAAGAAATTCCCAAAAGCTTAAGGAAAATACTAGAAATGAGGAAGGAGGCCGCCAAGGACAAAGACATAGAACTCAGAGAATATGTTCTTTCCACCCTGTGTCCAGTAATGACTAGAAGAGAAGCTGATAAAATCCTCAAGGAAGTTAAGGAGAAATTCAGAAGCAAGATCCGTATGAATAAGTTAATGCTTGGTGAAACTGAGGAAGTTGTAAAGGAAATAGAAGAAATTTTGAGAAAAGCCCTTGACAAAGATAAATATTATATTGTTTCAAAGGAATAAGAAGCTCCAAAAGAAGAGATTGAAAAGGGAAATGATGACCAAGGTAATACTCTAAATCCTCTGAATTAAACCTATGAGGAGACAGATGATGGAATTGATTCATCAATTCTAATTGCTGTAGAAGTAAACATCAATGAGAAACAAACAAAGATTGATGACTCCTCTATTCTAGGAGAGAAGCAAATAAACAAAGTAGATATAGAAATGGTGGACCAAATTGATGATGCGGGTGATACTCTAACCCCTCCTGACCAATCAGAAAAGGAAGATAATGCTGAGAATACTGCTGCCACACTAGATCCTCTGGAACAGGTTTTAGATGGTGAGGACAAAGGAGAGAATCCCACTGTAGATGATATAGAGAAAGGTGAAGCAGAGAAAAAGAAAGAAGAGAGTAAGGATGAGAAAATAGAAGAAGATGGTGCAAATGTTGAAGCAACCAAACAAGATAGTCCGGAGAAAACTCAAGAAGAGGAAAGTGTTCCAGAAATTGTTGTAAGAGACACTGCAGATGCAGTGAAAAGTCTTCTAGATAAAGAGATGCTTGAGTTTGATGAACCTGAATTACTCCAAGAACCATTTAATCTAGATGCTCTCTCTCTAGTACAAGTGATGAAGATTGCATCCTTCACTCAAGCCAAGGCCAGAGAGAAGCTGTTAAACTTTCACATGGAGGACAGTGAACTATTAAGGCTTGCAACCAGAGTCTTGGAGAAGATATTTCCAGCTTGTCAAAAAAGTCCATTGGATTCCCCCTCTAGTCACCTAAAGAATCTTGTAAATGTTGTAAGTACACATCTTGAGTCTTTTGAAAAATCTGCGGATGCGAAAGTTTAGAAGGAATTTTTGGATAAGAAATTTAGTGAAGTACATAATCTAATAGGAAATGATAGGATGATACTCAACATTAGCATGAGGAGTCTTCAGAATGCTATAAATGATGGAAGTGATATGTACAAATTATGTCTATCATGGCCCAAAGTTAGTGAAGATATTGGGAAGAAGATAAAGGAGCAAGAACATAAATTGTCAAATCTTTCTCAAATTTTTGATCCTCTAACAGTTTTGCCTATAAGTCAAGAATGTCAAGTAATTAGCTTGACGGATGAGATAAAGAGGCTTGTTAAAGAAAAAGGTAACATTATGAAGAGAATGTGTGAGCTTAGGGAATTGATTGCCCCCAAGTTAGAAACCATGTTTAATGCCTTATCAGAAGCTCAGACTGCACTTCAGACAAGTAATCCCCTGGATTTGACTAAGGCAAAAGCATATTCATTTTTGTTGAGTGGACACATCTCAATTTTGGATGGAATGAAGGCAACTTGGGCCTCAGAACTTGTGTAATTGAAAAACAGTTTTGCAGACATTCTCAAGTTCATGCGAATAGAACTTAGTGACTAGTTGTACATATGCGACACTATACACAGATTTTTTTGGAGAATTTTGGCTTGTGGACCCCACCCTTTGCCATTGATGTCAAAGGGGGAGTGAAGATTAGTGAAAAATGAGGAATCCAACAAAGGGGGAGCACCAAAAAGTAGTGTGAACAATAGTATGGAGCACAAGCAAAGGGGGAGTTATTCCAACACTTAGTCATTTTTCACTAAGTGTTGCCATCAATGCCAAAGGGGGGGATTGTTGGCAAGAGACACTGCTAGGCATGATAAGTGTTGTCATTGATGGCAACCAAGTCTTTCTACACATCCACATTACATAATTTGCCCAGACTGGAAATTAGATTGAAGATCTGTCTAAGTCCAGGAAGTCAAGAATAGAGTGTGTGACAGGGTCTAGTATCTTGGTCCAGATCTCCTCAGGATTAGATTAGAGTTTGCTGCAGATCTGAGGGAGTCATAAGCATTGTCAGGAAAATCTAAATCTAGAAATTTGGCCTCCGGTGATGAAGGAGTCAATAGTTATTAGCATCTGAGTATCGGGTTAACAGTTTGACAGAACAAATAGAAGAAGAACAGACCGACATTGTAATTGATCTTGGTTCTAGATGTATGGAATTTTTTGGTTGGACAAGTTGTGTTGATCAGTCATAGTAGCCGACCTGACTAATAATTTGTGAGTGCAAGTTTTGGTCTGCGTCTTAAGTTATGCATGGATCTAGCCAACAGAGCAGAGTATTCAATAAAGTTCCAAGTGTTCTTGAAGCTGACTGAAAAGTAATTAAAGATCAGGACGTGGATATATATAGCCAATGGATTTGGATGATTTTAGTGTGTGTGATGCGAATATGGAGTAAAGGCGAAAAGAGCAGAGATATAAGATTCAGATGAAGGTAGGGCAGTAAACAGGGTAGAGTGAAGATGAAATGTGTAGGATTAGTGTTTTGTGCTTAACTAGAATTGAACTCATGCATTAGTAGATGCTTCTCATTAGTTCAAAATCTCTGTTATTCTCTTGTAATCATTTGTAGGTAGTGAGTCTCTATTTGAACAGTGAGCTCTGGACAGTGAGCCCGAATGCATGTGCATTCTCATTTGTAAAAATACTTTTAACACCGTATTAATTTTTATGGGTTAACCCCCACCGTGGTTTTTCCCTTAACCAAGTTTCCACGCTAAAAATCTTGGTGTCAAGTGTGTTATTTATGCTTCTGCTCATGTGTCATTGATTCATGCTTTAATGTTTATTTGATTGTAAGTTATAAAAGAAGATTAAAGGTAGAAAAGTTTAAATTGTGTGACAACTGATTCACCCCCCCTCAGTTGTCTAGACTAATTCCAACACTGAATGCAATAAAAAATTCCAAGAAAAGGTCATCTCACACTAAAGAAGAGATCAATTTTTTGGGTCAAAGACCTGGAGGGAATTTCTCCTATGGCCAAAATTCAAATCCCTCCTGGTGACCTCCAAATAACTGGAATAATAGTGAATGGGTGGCACCATGACCTCCAGCACCACCTAATTGGGGACCTTACCCTTGGGGACCACTTGAATGGGAAATTAGTCATGGGGAAATCCTTAATGGCCAAATTAGACTCAACAACAATGGTATCCTCAAAATCCTACCCCTCAATGGAATCAGACTCTGAATCAATTCTATCACGGATTGAGGAGGATGACCAATCCATAGCAGAACCTCTTGCCACACCCCAAAGCACTCAACAAAATGAGCAGGTCAGCCAACCACAACTCCTAGCGCAACATGTCCCTAATCCAAAGAATAACCATCAAACCACACCAATGTATTCCACAAACTAGGAAAACATGGCTGGAGTTTACACTATCTATTGTGGAAACTTGCAATTGAGGTTAGGAAAAACACTCCAGCAGCCTACCATAGTTGAGATCCTTGATGAACCAAATGGAGAGTCTGCTAAAGGAACATAGACACCTTCCATACCTTCAGATAAAAACCCAGCAAGTAACCAAGAAAAGCTTCCTCAACAATCCTCACCTAAAACTCTTGAGTTACCTCAGGAAGTGGTGTAGTCATGGTAGGAGGGTTCATAGAATGAACTATTTGGACTATGCAGCAAGAGTAAACACAACGGAAACAACTCAATGAAATGAAGCAAATGCATATTCAATCATTCATTATATCATAGAATTCAAAATAGAGATCCACTAGCAATATGTGGGCTTACAACTAGGGCTCACAGGCTTGACTACATACATGTGCAAGATAAAGCTTTGAAGCTCCTTCGCACAAAATCTAAACTATCAGATCTTTCTTATGTGAATAGTTGCTTTCCTAATGATCTATTACATCAATATATATCATTTCCAGACCAATAGATTCCTCCACGTCGACCAAGGAAGGTCACAACTCCAATGAAGAGATTTAATGTGTTCACAGATAGGTCAGACCTAAATGCATAGAACACTTCCTCAAATGAATGGAACAACATGTGGACCCTCAGGGAACGTTGGCCACGAACCAAAGGACATTGAATGATGTGTCATTAAGATCCACAAGTCAAGGAACAATCCACAAGCCTTCTCCTTTAGCTGTTTGTCTGAGAGTGTCAGGGTGCTCTGCTATGAGAAAACAGTTGATCTTCTGATAGCGATATCTTTCTGGTAATTGATCCAAATGCTCTGAATTATTGATATGATGTAGATGAATGAATGTAGATGTTAAGTCCAGTTCCACAAGGTGTGAAATGCCAATACCGGACCACAAGCTGAAAGTTGCTTTTGACTGAACTGGAAAATGAAAAGAAACAAACTGAAATGCAAATGTTTTGGGTTGATGCAAGATTTCTCTTGAACTAGGGATGCTCCTGCATTAGACATATGAGGTTATTGAAAAATTGAGTCCCTGACTTTGTTGGGGCTAAGGGAGAACCAAGACGGTCCACCTCAGCTTGAGAAATCCATGATGAATCTTCTTCCGGTCTACCTTTCCACTTCACAAGAAATTCTTTGTATTGTTTTCCTCTAGTGTTGCATCCAACTCTGTTGTCCAAAATGTCTTCAATCTGTTCTGGTGCTTGTTGTGGTAACTGCTTCTTCAAGTCTTCTTCCATGTTATCACTGAACTTTGCTTCATGATACTAATATAAATCTACAATGTTGAAAATAGGTGATATACCCAATGTCTTCGATAACTTTATTTCATATGCATTTCCTGAATCAAATTTCTTGAGTATCTTACAAGGTCCAAATTTCTTCATCTTCAACTTGTTATATGTCCCAACTAGAAATCTTTCTTTTCTTAAGTACACCATCACTTCATCTCTGACTTCAAATTCCTTATGTCTTCTCTTCTCATCTGCTTTTTCCTTGTATTTACTGTTCATATCCTCCAAATGTTTCTTCACCTAATTATGCACTATCTTCATATGATCTTCAAATTCTTCTACTTCTATACTTCTCTTTTCCTCTGTATTGATGTCTCTCAATTCTACAACTCCTCTAGGATTCACTCCAGTCACAATCTCAAAAGGTGTTCTTTCGGTACTCCTATTTTCTAAATTGTTGTATGCAAACTTTGCTTGTGAAAGAATCAAATCCCAACTTCCTGTCTTAACTCCAACCAAACATCTCAACAAGTTTCCCAAACTCCTATTCACTACCTCTGTCTGTCCATCTGTCTGTGGCTGAAAAGTTGAACTAAACTTCAATTCTGTCTTCATCTTCTTCCAAAGTGTCTTCCAAAAATATCTAACAAACTTTGTATCTCTATCTAAAACTATACTCTTAGGTAATCCATGCAATCTCACAATCTCCTTGAAAAATAAGTTAGCTACATACACGACATCAGTTGTCTTCTTACAAGGTATGAAATGAGTCATCTTTGAAAATATGTCAACCACTACAAATATTGAATCATGTCCTCTTTGTGTCTTAGGCAATCCCATCACAAAATCCATGCTTATGTCTTCCCAAGGTCTCTCCAGTACTGTCAAAGGTTTATACAATCTAGTATTCTGACTACTCCCTTTTGCAACTTGACAAACTCTACAACTCTGCACAAATCTCTGAACATCCTTATGTATATGAGGCCAAAAGTAATTTTCACTCATCAAAGCCACTATCTTGTCAATGCCAAAATGTCCTGCCAATCCATCACTATGCTTCTCCTTTATCAAATTATCCCTCATTGAACTTTTAGGTATGCACAACTGACTTCCTTTGAATAACATATCTTCTTGAATTAAATAGTCCAACCACTTACTCCTATCTGTCACAACAGGCTCCTTACACGCTCTCCAAGGTTCTGCAAAATCAGTGTCTCCCTCATACATGTTCTTCAATTCCTCAAAATCCAACGCTTCAACTCATCTCTGTCAACAAGTTTCTTCTTCTACTCAATGCATCAACAACTTTGTTTGATTTTCCACTCCTATGCTTCAACACAAAATTATAACTCTACATGAACTCTACCCATCTCATATGTCTCTGATTCAACTTACCTTGATTGTTCAAACATTGCAAAGCTTGATGATTTGTATACAACACAAATTCCTTAGGCAACAAATAATGTCTCCACTTCTTCAAGGCTTGATTTATGGCATAGAACTCTTGATCATAAACTGAATATCTTCTCCTTGTATCATTCAACTTCTCACTGAAATATGCTACAGGTCTACCTTCTTGACTTAACACTACTCCAATTGCATTTCCACTTGCATCACCATCAACTTGAAATACCTTATTGATATCTGATAATGATAAATAGGTTGCTCTGTCACTTTCTGCTTCAACAACTTGAAACTTTTATTTGCTCCTAATGTCCACTTAAAATCCTTTCTGTCACCTCTCATTGTCTCTGTCATAGGGTTACAAATTGAACTAAAATTTTAAATGAACTTTTGATAGAAACTAGCCAATCCATGAAATGATCTACCTTCTCCAATGCTCTCTAGTGTAGGCCATTCAACAATTGCTCTTCCTTTCTTAGGGTCCATCTTCAATCCTTCTGCAGAAATCACAAATCCCAAATATACCAACTCTTCCTTCATGAAACTACACTTCTTGATATTTATCAGCAATTTCTCTTCTCTTAGTCTCTACAAAACTTGTCTAATATGCCACAAATGTTCCTCTTTTGTGTTACTAAAAATTAGAATATCATTCAAGTATACAATCACAAACTTACCCAAGAATTTCTTCAGAACTTCATTCATCAATCTCATGAAAGTACTTGGTGCATTTGTCAATCCAAAGGGCATCACTAACCACTCATACAATCCTTCATTTGTCTTAAAAGCAGTTTTCCATTCATCTCCTTCTCTGATTATGATATGATGGTATCCACTCTTCAAGTCTATCTTTGTGAAATATTTTGCTCCACTCAAACAATCCATGATATCATCCATCCTAGGTAAAGGAAATCTATACTTAACTGTGATCTTGTTTATTGCTCTAGAATCATTACACATTCTCCATTCTCCATCCTTCTTCGGTGCTAACACTGCAGGTATTGCATAAGGACTCAAGCTTTCTCTGATCAAAACTTTCTTCAACAACTCTTGTATCTGTCTATTCAATTCTTCATTCTCTGTCGGTGTCATCCGGTGTGCTGCTTTGTTAGGCAAACTTGCTCCCGGTATAAGATCCATGTGATGACTAATACTCCTTATAGGTGGTAATCCTACAGGTACATTATCTAATATAATGTTCATACTCTGCCAGCAATTCTCTTATCTCCTTCGGTTCAGTCTCTTTCTTTAATGCTTTAGGCATTTTAGGAATCAAGGCATAACACATATTCTCATGTCTCAAACCATCCAGAAATTTTCTTCCATCTACCAAATAGATTCTAGCATTCCCACATACTACATCTTCAGGATAATTTTCCAAAGGAATCAAAGTAATTCTCTTTCCATTTGTTGTTATAGTGTATGTATTCTTTCTCCCATCATGTATAGATTTTCTATCATACTGCCAAGGTCTACCCAACAAGATATGAAAAACATCCATAGACACAATATCACACAAGACTTCATCATGATAAGATCCAATATGAAATTTCCCTAAACATTGTTCACTCACCAGTACCTTATGATCATCCTGAATCCATGCTATCTGATATGGCTTAGGGTGTTTCAATCTCTCCAACTTCAGCTTAGTCACCATCTCTTCTGAAACTAGGTTATCTGAACTACCACTATCAATCACAACTTTACAACACTTACCTCCTGATTTCCATCTTGTCCTGAACAAACTCTTCCTTTGTGATGGTTCCTTATTTGCCTCTATTTGAAATAGTGCTCTCCTCATCACCAATGATTCTTCATTCTCCGGATTGCTAACTGAATTAGGTGATCCAATAGGTTCTTCTTCAATATAGGCTGATCTTCCACTATTTTCTGTCCTCTTACTTGTACTACCTTGATTACACTCAAATGCTTTGTGTCCTTCACCTCCACACTTGAAACAAGTACCTCTAAATGTCTTCTTATCAAATCCTCTTCCTTCTCTCCTGTATCCTTCATTCCGGTATGAATTATAGATACCTCTTGATGAAAATTTATGTCATGTCTCTGGTAAGCATTGTTATCTCTATCATCCTTCTTAACTATGCTTTCAAACTTTCTCTACTCTGTAAATGGTCGATCATATCTGAAAAATGTTCTTCCTCTCTGAAATTTACCTCCTCTGCCTCTCTGTGTCTAATCATGTCTCTTATTCATCTTCTCTTCAAATTTCAAGGCAAACTGATATGCTTCTTCCAAGGATGTCATCCTCACCAAGCTTAGCTCTTCTTGAATGTTCAATCTTAGTCCATTGATGTATCTAGCCACTTTCTCCTTGCTTGATTCACTATGTCCTATCCTTATGATCATTTTATGAAATTCTTTAGTGTACTCCTTCACAGACTTCTCCTTTTGTCTCAGGTTTTGCAATCTCTTCAATAGCTCCAATTCATAGTCAGCAGGTATAAACTAATTTTTCAACTTTGTTACCATCCTATCCCATTTTATAATCTTTTCTTTCCCTCTTCTATTTCTTCCCAACTAAATTTCTTTCCACCATATAGAAACATGTCCCTTCAAGTTTGTCTTTGCAAATTTCACCTTCTCGGAATCTTCAATTTCCTCATATTCAATGTATTCTTCCATGTCATTTATCCAGTCAATCAATTCTTCAAGGTTCAAATTACCAGTATAGTTCGGTACATCAACTCTAGGTCTCTTTCCAATCTTTGAAATAGCTCTCAACATCTTTACCTGATCTGATTCTTCTTCTTCATCACCTCCTAGGGTTTCACCAGTTTGTTCAACAGATTGAAATTCCTCTTTAGCATTGCTTTCAACATTAGGTCTAGGTGTCCATCCCCTTCGCCTATCTTCCTCAACAACATCCAAACAAATTTGCATTGTTCTCATCAATTCCATCATCTCATCCATTCTATTAGCCATTATACCAATAGGAGGAACTCTTCGTGGTGGCATCTTCCTAGGATCAAGTGCAAACTGCCTCAATTCGGTGATTGGGCTACAAATGACAACTGCCTCTCAATCGGCAATCAGTTGCACACAAGTAACCTACCTCAGATTGGCGATCTGCTTACAACAAGATCTTACAGAATCCCCTTTGCCAATTCACTCCAAAGAATCAAACTTTCGCTCTGATACCACTTGGTGTAGTCACGGTAGGAGGGTTCACATAATGAACTGTTCGTACCGTGCAACAAGAGTAAACACAACAGAAACAACTCAAAAAAATGAAGCAAATGTAGATTCAGTCATTTAGTATATCATAGAATTAAAAATAGAGATCCGCTGGCAATATGCGGGCTTACAACTAGGGCTCACAGACCTGACTACATACATGCACAAGATAAAGCTTTGAAGCTCCTTCGCACAAAATCTAAACTATCAGATCTTTCTTATGTGAATAGATGCTTTCCTAAGGATCTATTACATCAATATATATCATTTCTAGACCAATAGATTCCTCTCCGTCGGCCAAAGAAGGTCACAAATCCAATGAAGAGATGTAATGTGTTCGCAGATAGGTTGGACCTAAATGCATAGAACACTTCCTTAAATGAATGGAACAACGTGCGGACCCTCAAGGAAGGTTGACCATGAACCAAAGGACATTGAATGATATGTCATTAAGATCCACAAGTCAAGGAACGATCCACAAGCCTTCTCCTTTAGCTGATTGTCTGAGACTGTCAGGGTGCTCTGTTATGAGAAAACAGTTGATCTTCTGATAGCGATATCTTTCTAGTAACTGATCCAAATGCTCTGAATTCTTGATATGATGTAGATGAATGAATGTAGATGTTAAGTCCAAATCCATAAGGTGTGAAATGCCAATATCAGACCACAAGCTAAAAACTACTTCTGACTGAACTGCCTAAACTGAACTGGAAAATGAAAAGAAACAAACTAAAATGCAAATGTTTTTGGTTGATGCAAGATTGCTCTTTGTTGTTTTATGGAGCCTAATCAGACTCGGAGGTTAAATTTACCCCACTTTTGACAGTGCAGTTTCCCCCCAAATTCCTACAGGGTCAAGGGGTAGCGCCCTTGGCGCGCTCCCTGTCGCGATACAGGTTGGGGTCGAGGGGCAACGCCCCTGAAACCTCACACAGTTTTTTATTATTTTATAAAGGCACTGGGAGTTCTTTTTCATTGGCTGACATAAGAAAACCCTATTTTTGTAACCGATAAAAAGATTGATAAAAGCGGCTAAGGGTTAGGGTTTCTATTGATGTATTGTAGCATTTGCAACAATATTGAGTTGCAGGGATTGTTGGTTGTAATCAGTTTGATTTACTGGATAATAATATTGGACTCTCTGTTTGGTGGATGTAGCCCGAGTTTGGGTGAACCACGTTAAAACTTGTCTCTCGCTGTTATTATTTCTGTGTGTTTCCATTCCTTTGTTTAATCTTTTTTGCATTTAATTGATATCTTCTGTCGGCTAACCCTAACACTCTTGAACCAGGGATGCTCCTGCATCGAGACTGTTGGTGCCCACCTAGGGTTAGGGTTTTGAGGTGAGTCTGCAAGCTTGTATATTTTAAATCCTCAAAATACCTTAGGTTTTATTTCCCTTTGGCCTTCTACGTTGTATCTTCTATTTTGTTGTTGACCTCCTGTAGCAAGTTCCTGGTTGCTTAAGTTACATTTTAATGCGTTTGCGCTCATTTGTTGACTGGCCCCTATGCATTGCTTTACCGCTTTATCCCATCACATTTATGAAAAGATGCTAAGTTTAAAATCACTTTATGTAGCGGTGAAATCTGTTGAATGTATGTGTCTTTGTATGTACAAGTCCAAATATACATTGGCGGGCTTGCAAAAATTTCAATTGGCCTTTGAAAATGGTACAAAAATGGTTGTATGCATCTTTGTATGCATATCGGGTTTGAAATAGGTGCATATACATTGAGGAATCTTTCACAAATTCCTAGAATATTCTACAGTTGTATGTTGAGCTTGCTTGTATATCGTGTTTGTATGTTTAGACATACAACAGCTATAGACAAATGAAAAGATACAAGGGGTCTTGTACATTCAGCAATATACAAAGCAGGAGATACATTTGGTGGGACCTTCAGGTATACAAAGGAGATTGTATATGTTCCCAACATACAATTGAAACATACAATGGATATATGCAAGTGGTGGGCTCCATAAGGTTGTATATGCATTTGCTTGTAGGTTTGCACATACAAAGGGAATTGTATGTATGTTCAAATGTATGTTCGCATATACAAAAGCAGATGCAAAGCGAACGTGACAAGAAGGTTAACTGCATTGGCAAGGTGTATGAAGTCCACGGTTGTATGTTGGGCTTGCATGTTCCCAATGCACATTCGAACATACAAGCAGAAGATACAAGTAAAACATACAAGCGAGAGTGGTCAAAAAGTCAACAGTTTCAAATGCATGGTGGGGCTCGCAGGTTGTATGTTTCGCATTGTATATGCCGACATACCGAGATTGAAGATGCAAGACCCAGATCTCAAAGTAGTTCCAATATGCCTCATAATCATTTGAGATCCGCTGAATGTATATTGCATGTTGTATGTCGCAATATACAAGGGGAATATGCAAAAGCGATATGCAAGCCAGACCCGATTCAGGGATCAATTTTAGCGAGTTCAGCACTGGCGTCCGCGGCTTGCATATATATGGCATTTGTATATGCAGGTATACAAAGGGAGTAGGATACAAGTCAGATTTCAAGGTGATACCAATCTGCTTTATAAAAATTTGAAATCCTCAGGTTGTATATTGCACTTGTATGTGCAATATGCAAAACAATGCTGCAAGGAAGGAGTTGAAAACCAAACCCGAATATGTTTGCATTTTGTTCTATAAGGTTTTGGGGTCCAACTTGTATGTTTGTGATTGTATGTATCTACAATCTTACATACAATTGCATGTAAGTGGCGATAAGGGGCAAAATGCATGTTTGTGATGGGAAAAGTCAGCGATGGCAAGGAAGCATCTACGTGGCACATTCTCATTGGTTAACGACTTGCCTGTTTGATTTGAGCTGTAGATTTGGGAGATGTAGAGAAATATCGACAGCTATATTCGAATAAAAGGTTTTCTTCACGATTGCAATGGTGTTCTTGGCAGGAAGGCTTCCAGAGCACGCGGTTTACTGCATTTTCGCAGGACATCGGTAGGTTGACCATTGATTGCAGAATTACAGAGGCATGGGTTGATGATGGACGTGCCACCTACCAGTTTTAAGAGAAAAATCCCCAAACAATGGCACAAGGTTCGAGTTCAACTACTCCTCGCCTCTCCTTCTGCTTGCTGCATTGATGTTTTGGGCACCATTTTTGTGGTGCACTATATCTAACAAATTTTTGAATTTTGCCCAGTAATTAATTGCTGAGGGCACATGCATAAATTTATTGGTTTCATGTTGTTTTATATGAGTAATGCTTCATTGCATGTATGTGTTATTTGTCTCCAAATTGAATGTTTTCTTCTTCTAAATCTAAATAGCTAAGGGGTGTTTAAGATTCTAGGACATGGGTTCGCTATGTTGAATGCTTAGTCTTTTACTTTTGCTCAAGGAGTAGATTAAATGTTTTGGGTTAAGTGTTGGGAAGAAATATATTGCAGTGAGAATGTTTGTAAGCAGAGATAACTGAATACCCAGTTTTGGGAAGTATATGTAAGGCAGACACTAAAAATCCCCTTGAAATCTAGTCATTGATATATGTTTATGGTAACCATTCACATGTGTATGTCTATTGATTTCGAGCCCTGAGATAGGCACCGATCCAGTCTTGTATTGAGGTTACAACCAAGGTCCTAGTTTTGCATCCAAATACCAAAAATCAAACTCAAACTTTAAATACAAACCTTTAGGACATTTAGAAGTAGTTTTAGGACCAAAATCCTCTGATTCACAATTGAGCATAGGCCCAAAGTTAGCCCCTTTGCACTTATTTCACAATTTTGGTCTGCATAAGAGAGGATTTATCTGCTTTGTGTCAACATCCCAATAAGTTCATGTGCATATCTGATGGATGTTGAATAGGGAATACCCCCTTGGTTCTGCAGAGCCTAAAGAAGAAGAGGAGATATTTATAGAGTCTATCTCCTGTACTGTTGGCCCTTGGCCTGGAAATCTTGTTGATCAATGATGGCTATTTTGTAGGGATAACTGGGAAACATCCAGTTAGATTAAACACTAATAGGGACGAAGTTGTCCAATGTTCAATAGATCTTCTAAAGAAGGATTCCACCTTGAAAAAGAGACCTCAAGCACCTTTTCCGGAGCACCTCAAAGAAACCCACCTGAAAAACCCTCCAAAAATGACCTTATCCACTGAAACCACATTATTACAAGAAATTAAATGACTCCATATCGAGATTCCATTATTATAGGTGATTAAAGAAATTCCCAAACTAAACCAGCTAGTTAAACAGTTGTGCATAAAAACACCAAGAAGGAAAAAGAAACAGATTAACTCCATGCACATAAATGGATACTTAGTTGACCTTTTGGCTGGAAAAATCTCAACCCCAAAATATGGTGCATGACCCAGGCAATCCACTCATAATAGTGACCATCAACGAGGTAGCAATACCTAATGCACTCGTGGACTTGGGAGTAGCCATTAATGCCATGACGATGGATGTTATGGAAAAACTAGGACTCACTGATCTACCTCCCACAACCACCATATTGCAAATGGCAAATCAATTCATAGCTTTTCCGAAAGGTGTCTTAGAGAATGTTCCTATCAAGGTTAACAATTGGGAATACCCAGTGGATTTCCAAGTAATCTAGCCCCTCACACCCAAGGATAGTTGCCCATTAATACTGGGTAGACCTTGGTTGCCTATAGTTGCAGCCAAAATTGATTGCAGAGTAGGAGGAATGACCATTTCAAATGGCCCTAATAGCAAACACTTATTCCTGTATTCCCCTGCTCAACCTGCTACACATAAACAAGTTTGGGTGGATGAACCAAATGGTTGTGACAAACAAGAGAATGTAGCCTCACTTGCTATGGTAGTCATCAAACAACACGATGAAGAATTAGAAGATGAATTGGAGAACAACATGCAAGATCTTGCTGTAGATTCAGGTGATGAAGAAATTTTAGAAGTAGAAGAAATTTTAGGACACCCGATCCACACTGATGATATCGAACATGATTACAGCAACTTCACAGCACTACCTTGTCCTTTGGCTAATATCATTCTGAAAACAATCACTTCTTTGAAGATATTGCCAAACTCCACAAAACTATACCGCATAACTGTCCTCTTAACAGCTTAACAAGAGAAGTTCATACTATCACCTCCAACTACCCCAGAACTAAAACTATCATGTTACTACTAGAAAAGACCTTAAATATTAACAACTGGTTGACAGAATCAGATGAACTCAAGTTATTTAATGTTTTGGTAAATAGATCCAAAGATTTTTCTTGGGATTATACAGACATGAGAGGAATACACCCAAGTGTTTGTACCTATAACATCTATATTGAAGATGTTTGACCTATATATCAACCACAACAAAGACTCAACCCTACTCTCAAAGACATTGTTAAAATAGAGATTGAGAAACTCCTGCAAGTAGGATTCATCTATCCCATCTCTGACAACAAATGGGTTTCACATTTAGTGGTAGTCCTAAATAAAAATGGGAAGTGGAGAGTGTGAGTTGATTATAGAGAGCTCAATAAAGCCACCTATAGAGATTACTTTCCTTTACCTTTCATAGACCAGGTCTTGGATAATCTAGCAGGAAGAAAGTATTTCTCATTTTTGGACGGATTCAGTGGGTATAACCAAATATAAGTAGCAATAGAGGACCAGGACAAAATGAATTTTACTTGTCCATGGGGAACATTCTCATATCGAATTCTTCCCTTTGGGCTATGTAATGCTCCTGCAACATTTCAGATAACTATTCTAGACATCTTTGCTGAGCTTGTAATGATTGTGTGGAAGTCTATATGGACGACTTTACAATGTATGGTTCCACTTTTGATGAAGCTCTTAAAAATTTGGATAAGGTGTTGCAGCGATGTGAGGACCATCAGCTATCCCTGAGTCACGAAAAATGTTTAATAATGGTAGAACAAGGGATAGTGTTGGGACACCACATCTCTGCTGAAGGGATAAAAGTGGATCCTAAGAAAATCGAAGTGATACAACAACTAGAGACTCCAAAGAACCAAACTGACGTCAGAAGTTTCTTAGGACATGCTGGATATTACCGAAGATTCATAGAAAACTTCAGCAATATTGTAGCCCCCATGTTCTCCCTTCTCCAAAAGGATATAGACTTTGTTTGGACAACATAATGTCAAACATCATTTGAGATCATTAAGGAGAAACTCATTTCTGCTCCAGTCCTACATGGACCTAACTGGAACCTTCCTTTCCATATTTACGCAGATGCTTCCAATGATGCTATTAGAGCAGTTATAGGTCAGGAAGATGACATTGGAGGGAAATATGCCATCTATTTCATTAGTAAGAATTTGACTCCCACATATTGAAATTACACCATTATGGAGAAAGAATTCTTAGTTGTGGTTCATGCAATCAATAAATTTTGACATTACATTATAGGGTATAAAGTAACTATGTTTACAAACCATTTACCTATCAAATACTTGATGAACAAACCTGTAGTAAATGGAAGAATAATCAGATGGTTATTACTTCTCCAAGAATTCAATGTGACCATCATTGATAAACCTAGAAAGTTCAACATAGTCGCGGACTTCTTATCCCAGATCAAACAAGACAATGGAGGTTGTGCTCCTGTACAAGATGAATTCCCAGATGAAAATTTATTTGCCATCTCTATTAAAACCCCATAGTTTGTAGACATCACCAACTATCTTGCCACTTCTGAGTTTCCACCAAATTTTATGTCAAAACAAAAGAAATGTCTCATTTGGGAAAGTGCTAAGTTCAAATGGATTAATGGTATGTTATTCCGATGTGGCTCTAATCTGGTTTTACGATGTTGTATCAGATCAGATGAAACATACATCATCCTCAGACCCTGCCATGATGATCCCTTTGGAGGTCATTACTCCACCAAGAGGACGTCCCATAAATCTTAGGTGCAGGATAATATTGGCCCTCTATGCATAAAGATGTAAAAAACTATGTTCTTCGGTATGATGAATGCCAATGAGTAGGAAGACCCACGACATCCAATGAGATGCCTCTATAGCCATAGGTATTTTTTGAACCATTTGAAAAGTGGGGATTGGATTTCATCGGGCCCATAGATCCTCCTTGATAGGGTAAATAATACATTATGGTCTATACTAACTATCTGACTAAGTGGGCATAAGTCCAAGCGCTAAGAGTTGCTAGGGAAGAACAAGTCACAAACTTCCTGTATAACAGGATTTTTCTCAAATTTGGAGCCCCTAGATCAATTGTCATAGATCAAGGACCCCAATTTATGTCCAAAGTTTTGCTAGCCTTTACTGATCATTTCCAGGTCATCCATAAGAAGTTGTCTCCTTATCACCCACAAGCAAACGGTCAAGTGGATGTCACTAATAGGGAGCTTGAAAACATTTTGACAAAAATAGTTTCATCAGGAAGAAGAGACTGGGCCAGAAAATTACCTGAAGCTGTTTGGGCCTATAATACAATCTGGAAATTAATTACCCGTCTTACTCCTTATGAGTTAGTCTTTGGGAAGAAACCTCTTTTACCCATTGAATTTGAACTTCAAATGCTTAGAATGACAATAGAGGTAGGCCTTGACCTTGATCGAGCCCATGTTGAAAGAGTCCTACAACTTAGTGAACTAGATGAACTCCGTGTGGAAGCCATTCACCAGACCGAGTTAGTTTAGCAACAATGGAAGGCCTGGCATGATAAACATACAAAAGAAAGAGAGTTCCATAACGGGGATTGGGTACTATTATTTGATTCCAGATATAAAGATCAGAAAGGTAAACTAAGAACTCATTAGCTGGGTCCATATGAGATTTCTGAAGTATTTCCAAATGGAGCAGTGCAGCTTAAACCCATCAACGGTGACACTTGAACTCTCTTAGTCAACGGTCATCAATTACGAATCTACCACAAACCTATTAACAAGGAAGAATTTATGCGAATGGTAGAAATGTAAGGAAAAACCCAATGTATTGACTCTGCTTCGGTAGAGGCAGTCTAATTAAGTGAGTAAAAAAATATAAATTAAAAAAATTAAAAAATTAAAAAATTAAAATGGTGTGTATGTATTCATGATTATTTCAGAGCATTCTTATTGTATCTTCATCTTTGTGCTTGTCTAAATTTCATCATTGTTTACAGGACTTCATCTTGGAAGAAGTACCATGTTCTGGGGCATCTTTTAGTGATGCTCTAGAACTTTGTTCTTTCATTCAGGATGCATCTTTCAGTGATGCTTTGGAACTTGTTCCTTCATTTTGTTCCCGCATTCTAGCGCATCTTTCAATGATGCTCCAAAACTTTGTTCTTTCATTTCGACTGCATCTTTTAGCGATGCTCTGGAACTTGTTCCTTGATTTTGTTCTTGCATTCCAGTGCATCTTTTAGTGATGCTCCGGAACTTTGTTCTTTCATTCCAATTGTATCTTTCAGTGATGCTTAGAACTTGTTCCTTCATTTTATTCTTTCATTCCGGTGCATCTTTCAGCAATGCTCCGGAACTTCGTTCTTTCACTCCGGTTGCATCTTTCAACGATGCTCCAGAACTTTGTTCTTTCACTCCAACTACATCTTTCAGTGATGCTCAGAACTTCATTCTTTCACTCCGGCCACAACTTTCAGCGATGCTTCAGAACTTTGTTCTTTCATTCCAACTGCATCTTTCAACGATGCTCTGGAACTTGTTCATTAATTTTATTCTCGCATTCCAGTGCATCTTTCAGCGATGCTCCAAAACTTTGTTCTTTCATTCTGGATGCATCTTTCAACGATGCTTCGGAACTTGTTCCTTCATTTTAATCCTACATTCTAGCTGCATCTTTTAGCGATGCTTCATAACTTCATTCTTTCATTTTGGCTGCATCTTTTAACAATGCTTCAGAACTTCATTCTTTCACTCTGACTGCATCTTTTAGTGATGCTCCAAAACTTCATTCTTTCACTCCGGCTACATCTTTCAATGATGCTCTAAAACTTCATTCTTTCACTCTGGCTACATCTTTCAGCGATGCTCTAAAATTTTGTTCTTGCACTTCGACTACATCTTTCAGTGATGCTCTGGAACCTTGCTTCATACTTCGTATAATCCTTCCATGGGCATCTTTTCTGATGTTCTAAATTCTTGATTCCCCTTCTTTGCAAATGCTCTGACATCCTCAAAAACATACCCATTACCATCACTAAATTTTCCATACCAATGCCACCTTAGAAATTCACGCCCTATATTGCCATCTCTCACCATAATAAATGTTATTATTGTGAAAATTTATCATCATAATAATTAGAACACTTTTAGTCACCCCATCTTCATTAATAATAAATCCATTACACCCCTTTACCATCCCATTCGAATCTAATAACACCACCGTCTATGATGCCATTATGTCAACATAAATGAGGTGACTTTCAAATCAATAATGGAACATAAGGTATGTACATCTTTTGTCTTAAGTAGCTAAATTATTATGAAGAAAATTAAATAAATTGGCATGTTCCCCCTCTTTTCCAAATTTAGTAAATTGTGCAAACTCTACCTTCACTAAAAGAGGTGGCGGCTCATTCATTCCATTCCATGCAAGGTAATAATTAGATACAGAGTCGCTGAATGTCATGAATTAATCCGTGTCCTATCGACATTATCAGAGTACAAGTGGCCATAAAATTGAGTTTCACTTAATCTGCATATCAGTTTGTTTGAAACAGTCTCACCTTGGTGTGCCATGACATTCAATAGACACTCAACAAAATTGCCAGCAGGGGATAGAATGGGAGGAGCAAAGAACGAATCAAAGCCAACTTTAGCAAATAAATTATTGGCACTTAGTAATATTTTAGAACTATTTCAAAGGGTGGGATGGCTAGAGTTCATGAAAAAGTTTGAGGGGCATAATATACAACTGGTTAAAGAGTTCATAGAGAACTTCTCAAATGGACAGTCAATTGTGTGAGGAAAGAAATTTAAGGTAAGTCCCCAAACTATTTCTAGCTTATCTAGTATTAAAAATGAGGGCTTGAATCTATCATAAACTACAAATATTTCTTACCATAAATTGATAGAGCTTTTCTTAAGGGAAGGGGAACCTCAACCTTTATTAGTTGTAAATACTTGGGGGCAGAATAAAGGGTTTCAAAGAATGTCTATTGCAGAGCTATGGAGAACGATGGTAGCCTAGATAATTAAGTATTTCACATGTGAAGAGCAATGTGCTACCCTAGTCGGTCATCCCTTCTGTTTGCTCATTCACCTACGCCATGGTGCTGAAAACCTAGAATTGAGGGTTAATCTTCCCGCCTTCTTGAGTGATTCCCTTATCCACATGATAGAAAGGTTCAAAATTGGGTCTGGGTCATTAAAACACCATGGCGTAATTTCTTTAATTTACAAGCATCAACTCCTCAAAAAGAGAAACACAGATGAGAAATGACAAAAATTTCTCAAGAAATTTGAAACGCCAGCACCCTCAATACATTTTGAGAGAGGTGAGTCATCCGATTTAGTGGTGGAGAACCCTAGGGAACCTTCCCCTATACCCCCACCTACCAGGGAAGCTTCTGAAGGCGAAGCGCCAGAAAATCTTTCAAACCCTGCAGAACCCAAGGAGCAACCTAAACCACATAATGTTCCAGAAACTCCAAAAAAATAAGAAAATGTGGACTCAGTGGATTGTGAGGATGAAAATAGTCAGCCAAAAAAAAGGAAAAGAGGCCTAAAATGAAATTGCAGAGACCTCCCCCTCTAAGAAGAAGTAAAAGATTGGCTACTGATTTTAGCTGTGTCACGGCTTGTGTCACGGCTTGTGACCAACCACATATACCTAAGAAGAAAAGACATGATAGGCAGCCAAGTGAAAACCCAGTCCAGTCGAATGAAAATCAAACCTTGGGAAGTAGTGATGCCCCTAAATCTAAGAAGGAGGTTGATCCACCTAAGAAGGATCAAAAGGAAATAGGAGAACAAGTCCCAAATTATGTACTTATTGAAGAAGAAGAGGCTTAAGAGAATGAACTTGTGGAAATAATTTCTCCCACTCAGCAGCCATTAGATGGACATAAAATTGGCACAATCCCTCAAGTTGGATAGTCATCCCCTCTAAATACTGTCAATGACATAGAACAAGGTCTACTAGAAGTGAATGATGAAGGACATGTGCCTGAAAATGATACAGATATTTTTATTTCCCCCTCTTTCCAATAATACAGACAATGCAAAATGTGATCACATAAAGGTGGAATTGGAAGAATTAAAAGAACTTGTACAGATGAAAAATAAACTTTAGCAAAATGAGGAACAAGTAGCTAGACAATAGTAGGAGATAGACACAGATAAAACTTTTGTAGAAGAAAGATCAGGAAATCAGAAAATTTGACTGTCAATTTGGAACAATTCCTTAAATCATTTGTGGAGGAACAGGAGAAGTAGAAATTAGAACTTAATATAGCCCTTAGTAAAAATGTGGAGCTAGAACAGGAATTACAGGAAATTAGTGTTAAGCCAACCATGGAATCAAAAGAGTTACAAACTAAACCAACCAAAATGGAGTGGTTTCAAGTTCATATTCCTCCCATGTTGGCCAAGTGGATGGAAAGGTGCTATTTGTTAGACTTAGGGCACACAACTAAGAGGGGGGGTGAATCAGTTGTGTAAAAACTTTCTTTAATTTCCACACTTAAATCTTCTTGGTGATTAGCAGTATATTAAACATGAAACTTAATGCATTCAAATCAAAAGCAAAAATTCATCAACACATAAGACACCAAGATTTTGACGTGGAAAACCCAGTTAAGGGAAAAACCATGGGGTGATTAACCCAAGAATGTATTCTCTGTTAGAAGAATAGAAAGATCAAAATGGCACATGCCAATTAGGGCTCACTGCCTGAGCACACTGTTCACAAGAGGCTCACTGCCTACAAGAGACACACTGTCTACAAAGAAATAAGTATTACATACATGAACTGGAGTATAGCATCTTTACTATGCTTGAATTAGTTCCATTAAGCTCAATACACCTGCTCTGCCTTTCACTCTGCTTTTCGCTACCACATCCTCATGTCCACAAGACACCCTTTGAAATGACTTCTTAATCCCTTAGTCATACACTACATCAACTTAGGAACAATCATCTAAGTCGGAAAACACCTACAAGCACATCCACAAGACGTGTAATACATCTGGTCGGCCAGTCTTAGGAAGAACACCAACATCCGGTGGTTATTCTTCAAATACGAACTTTAACTTCAATGTGGACCACCAACATGAATTGGAATCGATCCACAGATCACCACAAGCTTTCCTGAATCACCAACAACATCCACACTTCATTTGCTTACTGGAATCCTTCTCTCCTTCATCCGAAACCTCAAGAACACAGTCTGTCATCACTGTCACAAAGGAATAGGCTCTTCCAGACCTTCAAGCCACAAACCAATCTACTTGACACTTCACAAGGACGTCCCCAACACTTCCTCCAATCCGCAGAATGGGATAATGCATTACCGGACCTCACCGGACCTATCTGTGTCACTATGTCACCTCTGGACACCTACCGGAGCTGGTTCTACTTGAGCGACTATAACTTCTTCAGATCTTCATGTGGACCTCTAAAATCTTGACTGGAGCATCTCAAGACTTATATCTACAAACCCTTTAAATCGTACCCTCTTATCCTCAACCTATCTTGGACTTTTACCTTGTTGTCATCACTATTCTTCACTGTTCCTGATTGAGACTAATTTTCTCAATATCCTTAGCAGATAGCTCATCCAATCCTCCTCATTAATGCAACATGAGTATGTTGACATCAATGACAAGACCGGTTAGACCCATACTTGCAACAATCTCCCCCTTTGTCATTAATGGCAACATATGATGTGAAAAACCATCAAGACAAGAACTTCTCCTTACTGTCACAACTCCCCCTATCAACAACAACTATTCACATGTCTTCTCTTCCTTTACTGCTCCCCCTTTGATCATCAACCACTTGTTTTTCACATGTCTTCTCTCCCCCTTTGACATCAATGGCAAAGGGCTTATACTTGCAACTTCAGAATCACACCTGTTGCTCCCCCTGAGTAGCAGCTCCCTATCATCAATCTGGATCACAAGATATGACTGTGGTATCCACTGGAGTGATGCACATCAGTGCATCCTAGTTCATCACTGGAGGGGCAATAACCCCTAACTTCTCGCTGAGATACTCAAAAGAGTCCTTGGGAAGAGGTTTATTAAAAATATCTGCAATCTGATCCTTGGAGGGCACAAACTCTAGTCTGACTTCATCCTTGTTTACTTGCTCTCTCAGAAAGTGAAACTTGATAGATATATGCTTAGTCTTAGAATGCAACACCGGATTCTTAGAAATGTTTATTGCACTTGATTTATCACAGAAAATTGTGATAGGCTCCTCATACTCTACTTTAATATATCTTAGCATCTACTTCATCCACAAAACTTGAGTGCAACTACCTGCTGCTGCAATGTATTCTGCTTCAGTTGTAGACAGGGATATTGCCTCTTATTTCTTACTTAGCCAAGAAACCAATCTCTTTCCCAAAAAGAAAGCTCCACCACTGGTACTCTTCCGGTCATCCACATCTCCTGCCCAATCAGCATCTGTATATGCATGAAGTGAGAATTCATGATCTCTAGGATACCACAGACCATACTCAACCGTCCCTTTTAGGTATCTAAAGATCCTTTTGATTTCCATGACATGAGATTCTTTGGGATCAGTCTGGAATCTTGCAACAAGACCAACAGCCTGCATTATATTTGGTCTAGTTTGAGTGAGGTACAACAACCCTCCAATCATTGATCTGTACTTTGTCTAGTCTGCCTTAGGAGAGTCATCATCTTTGCTCAACTTACATCCAGTTGCCATGGGAGTATTCATTGGCTTTGAGTCTTCCATTCTAAATTTCCTTAACAATTCTTTCACATATTTGGTCTGAGAAATAAAGATTCCTTTCTTTGTTTGAGTAATTTGTAGACCCAAGAAGAAATTCATTTCACCAAGCATTGACATCTCAAACTCACTTTTCATTTGATTTGCAAAAGCTCTGCACATACTGTCTCTTCCTCCAAAGATGATATCATCAACAAATACTTCAACAATCAAGATGTTTTCATGATCAATTTTGAAATATAAGTTACTGTTAGCAGTACCTTTGTTGAAACCAATCTTCAAAAGATGTTTGTCCAATCTTTCATACCACGCTCCTGGGGCTTGCTTTAGTCCATACAGTGCCTTCTTCAACTTGCAGACCATATCACCATGCTCAGATAATTGAAATCCATCCGATTGTTCAATGTACACTTCTTCTTCTAAGTCACCATTCAAGAAAGTAGACTTGACATGCATCTGATACACCTTGAAATCCTTAAAGGCAGTGAATGCAAGAAATAATTTGACTACTTCAATTCTTGCCACCAGAGCAAAAGTTTCTTCAAAATCAATTCCTTCTATTTGGGAGTAGCCCTTGCAGACCAATCTGGCTTTATTTCTGATTACTTCACCAACTTCATTTAGTTTGTTCTGGAAGACCCATTTGGTTCCAATCACATTCTTGTTTCTAGGTCTGGGAACAAGATCCCAAGTGTGATTTTTCTCAATTTGCATCAATTCTTCCTTCATTGCTTTGGTCTAGTTTTCATCATTGCAGGCTTCATTTATTGTCTTAGGTTCAATCTTTGAAATCATACAATATTCATCTGAATTTTGAGCAATTTTCCTTCTAGTTTGCACACCTTTACTTTTGTCACCAATGATCTGATCTTCAGAGTGGTTCAGTCTTACATACCTTGGAACTTTGGGAGTTTCTTGCACTTCTGCTTCTTGATCAGGCTCATTCAAACTTGTCTCTTCTTCCTGATTTACCGGATCAATTTGAATCTAACTTTCAGAAGAGTATTGAACTCCTTGAACCAGAACACCATTCTGATCATCTTCATCATATTCATAAAACCTTGAGGGTTTCTCTATTCCCTCATCAACCTTCACATTTGCACTTTCTATCATCTTTCTTAGTCTCTTGTTATAACACCGGTATGCTTTGCTTTGAGTAGAGTAACCCAAGAATATCCCTTCATCACTTCTAGCATCAAACTTGCCTAGATCTTCATCTCTTTTGATGTAACATTTGCTACCAAAGAATCTGAAATATCTTATAGTAGGAGTAATGCCAAACCAGAGTTCATAAGGGGTCTTACCGATATTGCTTCTGATTTGAACTCGATTGAGAGTATAGACTGCAGTGCTGACAGCTTCTCTCCAATAGATCTGAGGAACATTTGCTTCCATCATCATGGTCCTAGATGCTTCTTGGATGGTCCGGTTCTTCCTCTCCACTACATTCTGCTGAGGAGTCCTAGGAGTAGACAACTGTCTCCTAATCCCATGTTTCTCACAGAACTCTATGAACTCACCGGATGTGAATTCTCCACCCCTATCAGACCTTAGACATTTCAACTTTAGTCCTATTTCATTCTCCACCATAGCCTTGAATATTTTAAATTTTTCAAGAGCTTTTGATTTCTCCTTTAGAAAGGTTACCCACATCATCCGGGAATAGTCATCAATTAGCAGCATAAAGTATCTATCACCTTGAATACTCCTGGTTCTTGCTGGACCACAAAGATCAGTGTGAACTAGGTCTAATAATCTGGTAGAAGATAGTTCCTTACTTTTGAAAGTGACTCTGCTCATCTTACCCAACTGACATTCCTTGCAGAAGCTATTAGTAGGTTTCACCAATTTTGGAAGATCTCTTACAGCCTGAGTATTGCTTATCTTGATGATATTATCAAAATTCACATGACACATCCTTCTATGCCATAACCAACTCTGATCAACTTGAACAAATAAGAAACTTTTACCAGTACCAACCAAATGGAAGATATTACCTTTAGTTTGAGAACCGGATGCAATCTCTATTCTGGAACTTTCAAAGATTTTGCATTTTCCATCCTTGAATCGGAGATCATAGCCTTTGTCTACCAACTGTCCAACACTGAGAAGATTGTGCTTCAAACCTTCAACATACAGTACATTACCAGTTTTGTTTCTTCCATCAAAAGAAATAGTTCCTCTTCCTCTGATTCTACCAGCAGAATTGTCACCAAACTTTACCACTCCTCCTTCATACCTTTCCAAATCTGCAAACTTATTTTTGTCACCTGTCATATGGTGAGAGCAACCACTGTTAATGACCCAATCATCCTTCTCTTCAATTTGGGCAGCTAGAGCTCTTTCCACAGTCTTAAGATTGACAGATACAGAGGATATTGGATCTTCTTCCTTGATGGCAATGAACACCCATTCATTTCTAGATTTGTTTCCTATCTCTGATTCATCATCTATTACTCCTTCATTATCATCATCTTCATGTACATAGTAACAGTTCTTTTGGAACCTCGGCTTGTTAAGATTTTGCCTTGAAAATCTTTCCGGACACCTTGAGGCAAAATGACCAATCTTATTGCAGTTAAAACACTTAAAAGGTAATTTTCCTTCATACTTACCAGATCCTCTTGGCAACTTCTTTGCAATAAGGGCTTCAAGTTGAGCAGTTTCTACTTCTTCTTCCAAATCTTTTCTTGCTTTTTCATACCAAGACAATTTCTTTGAAGAATTCTCTCCCAGATCAAGCCTTTGTTTACCTTTAACAGAGGCACTGGATTTGAATGCAGATTCAGTCTTGGGGGGTTCATCTCCAAACTCTATCATTTCAAATGTAGCCAATTTCCCAGCCAATTGATCTCTTGTGACAGTTGTATGAGCTTTGAATTCTTCAATGGCAGCAACCTTGATTTTGTAAGAAGCAGGGAGGGATCTGAGAATTTTACCAACAATCTCATATTCATCCAAGACACCACCAGCATTTCTAATTCCACAAACCAGCTCATTCACTCTTGGCATAAAAGTGGTAATATTTTCATCATCTCTCATCTTCAGTTTTTCAAATTTCCCTTTTAGACTCTGTAACCTTGCACATTTAACATACTAGTCTCCTTCATGCAAAAGTTCCAGTTTATTCCAAATCTCAAAGGTAGTTGGCAGGTCAATAACATTTGAGAGTTCTGAGTCAGATAATGCGCTTAAAAGAGCCTCTTTGGTCCGCAGATTGTTTTCAGCATCTGTAATTTCATTTAGGGTTGTCGGACCACCCTGTGGAGGTACATATGCTTTTGTAACTATGGACCAGTATGCAAATCCCATACATTGCAAGTGACATTTCATGCGACCTTTTCAAAGAGCAAAGTTGGTTCCATCAAACTTCGGACTATCCTTCTTGTAAGACGACATCCTGGATCTCCTCAAGTGGTTAATCTCCTTTTAGAGGAACTTAGCTCTGATACCAATTGTTAGACTTAGGGCACACAATTGAGAGGGGGGGTGAATTAGTTGTGTAAAAACTTTCTTTAATTTCCACACTTAAATCTTCTTGGTGATTAGCAGTATATTAAACATGAAACTTAATGCATTCAAATCAAAAGCAGAAACTCATCAACACATAAGACACCAAGATTTTGACGTGGAAAACCCGGTTAAGGGAAAAACCACGGGGTGATTAACCCAAGAATGTATTCTCTATTAGAAGAATAGAAAGATCAAAATGGCACCTGCCAATTAGGGCTCACTACCGAGCACACTGCTCACAAGAGGCTCACTACCTACAAGAGACACACTGTCTACAAAGAAATAAGTATTACATACATGAACTAGAGTATAGCATCTTTACTATGCTTGAATCAGTTCCATTAAGCTCAATACACCTGCTCTGCCTTTCGCTCTGCTTTTCACTACCACATCCTCATCTCCACAAGACACCCTTTGAAATGACTTCTCAATCCCTTATTTATACACTACATCGACTTAGGAACAATCATCTAAGTCGGCAAACACCTACAAGCACATCCGCAAGACGTGTAATACATCCGGTCGGCCAGTCTTAGGAAGAACACCAACATCCGGTGGTTATTCTTCAAATACGAACTTTAAATTCAATGTGGACCACCAACATGAACTGGAACCGATCCACAGATCACCACAAGCTTTCCTTAATCACCAACAACATCCGCACTTCATCTGCTTACTAGAATTCTTCTCTCCTTCATCTGGAACCTCAAGAACACAGTCTGTCATCACTGTCACAAAGGAATAGGTTCTTCCGGACCTTCAAGCCACAAACTAATCTACTTGATACTTCACAAGGATGTCCCCAACACTTCCTCCAATCCACAAAATGGGATAATGCATTACCGGACCTCACCGGACCTATCTGTGTCACTCTGTCACCTCTGGACACCTGCCAGAGCTGGTTCTACTTGAGCGACCATAACTTCTTCAGGTCTTCATGCGAACCTCTGAAACCTTGACTGGAGCATCTCAAGACTTATATCTACAAACCCTTTAAACCGCACCCTCTTATCCTCAATCTATCTTAGACTTTTACCTTGTTGTCATCACTGTTCTTCACTGTTCTTGATTGAGACTAATTTTCTCAATATCCTCAGCACACAGCTCATCCAATCCTCGTCATTAATGCAACATGAGTATGTTGACATCAATGACAAGACCGGTTAGACCCATACTTGCAACACTATTTCCTAAGACAAGCTGGGGCAAAAAATGCCAGACTTAAGAAGGAAATGGTATTGTTGAAGGAATCCTATGATAGACTCTATCAAGCTAAAACTGATGCATGCAAAATTAGAGAATTGTTATTAGCTTGTAGGAAGCCATCCAGATTATATTCTATGTTCCTCAATGAATAGTTATTGAGATGGAAACTTTTGAGAATTTTTTGCAACTTGCCCCATGATCCAGATGACAAACAATTCCTAGCAGCATTCAAAGAGGCACCCCTGTTCAGTAGAATCTACTAGGTGATTTTTTCATACATAATTTGTTTATAGAAAAATACAGTGATAAATTCCTTAACCTTTTTGTGGGAGAAGTACAGCTCAGAGCCTTCATGTCTAATCTGTAAAATCAACTCCATTGGTAGGATAGGACCAGAGAATATCTTCAGGCAGAGAGAACTATAGGGCTCCACATGAGATACCCTAACCGTAAGCCCTTTGCCTTCAAAGATCAATTCTGTAGGACTAAAAGTTATGAAGCTAAGAAGGAAAAGTATAATGAAAGTATCAGGATTTGTTTTGAAGATTTCAAAGTTAATAGGCCACAATTAATAGACAGAGTATGGAGTGCCTGTGAGGAGCAATATACTCCCTTGCCTATGTATCTAAAATGAATGGGAGATTATTTCTCCAACCAATCTCATATGGTCCTATAAAAGAGCAGAAGCTTTGACAAAAATACTACAACTCAAGACCAAGTGGATAGGAATGCGATACAAACCTCCATTGGTTCTTCAGCCACCCCTACAATTTTAGTAATTGCAGAGCAAGATCCCAGGGACTTACATGCATGGCAGATGAGGATAAAATTGAACAAAGGCTTTCTTAAGTACCTTGATCATTTAAATGAGGAGGCAGAGGACATGTATGATCTCAGCTCAAAATATGATGAATGGAATAGAAAGAGGGATGCAGAAAGACAGAGGGCTCATCAAAGAGCAGGAGGACCTACTTAGGCCTAGGAAGGGGAGGGTGATGAGCTATAAACAACCTCATGTTTATAACAAGCCATATAACCTGTTTGTCTTGCTCAATCACCCTGACCATGCCAATTTGTTTATTTTTAGAAACAATATTTATCTATTTCTGATAAAATGATGTATAAATCTTTATTTTCCAATTGATTGAAATTAGCCACTAATGTTGACATAATTGCGTGTAGAGATGTGTAATTATGCAGGGTTGCAAGTATGGCCTAACGAAAGGAGTGGACTTCAAAGCAGCTGAAGTTAGAGCGCCGAAATTTGAGGGCGCTAGAAATTTAGGCATACATAATCATAGATTTTGTTAGCAATTCTGATATTTTTTGTTGGGCATACTTAAGACTCTACGGCTCCACTCAGAGCCTTTAATGTATTTAATTTCATAGACCTCCAGTTAGTTTTTAATTCTATTTTTCTTTAAAGACTTCTTTAATGGCATTTACCCACTATCTAAAATTTAGGATTTTGGAGTACTACAGTATATATATGTAGTTTCTCAAAACAAGGATATGTTATGCTGTGTTATGAATGAAAACAATCTCTTTTGAAGTGATAATCCTGTAGCTATGTTCTATGATACCTTTATGAATGAATATCGCCAGTTCTATTATGAGTAATCTTTTCTGAGCAATGTAAGTAATATGAATGGAATTTACTTTGGAGCTGTTGAAGTACTAAATGTGATTTGAATCGATAATAGGATCTCCCAAGAGTTGGTCACTAAAGGGATTATAGAATATATAAGTATTTTTATTATTGGTGTTGTTATTTCTATTTTGTGAATGTTCTGTTTAGATTAATGTCACTTCATGTTTAGCTTTGTTATGTGTTCCTGCAGGTTGTGGTATTTAAGTTAATAATCTTTGAAATTCTATTCATTTGAAATTTCTGGAGCATCCACTTCATTCATAAATCTGTTGTTAGTTATTAGATCAAAGTTTCTAATGTGTTTTCAGTTAACAAGTTAGTTGTCTTTTCAAATCCATAGTTAGAATCACCTGTGTGAATTTCTAGATTAAAGTTTATATGCTTTTTAGATTAAAGATTCCAATGCTTTCTAGCTTAGATTTTGCATGCTTTCTAATTTAGATTTTGTTTTAAGATTTTCAAAAATTCAAAAAATTGTTACTAAGTGAGATGTCCAAAAATATCCCTTATTGCATACTGTATACACCTAAAAATGGCTAAGTCAAATTAAATAAATATTTTAATATTTATTTGAATTCTCATTCTCCTATCAATTATATAAATATCCCAATTTATTTAAATGACTCACATCGCTCCAATAATTAAATAAAATCAATTTATTAATTAAATTCCCTAATTCTTCTATAGTCTCATTTAATTAAATAATTCTAAATTATTTAATTAATCCTAAATTCCTTTATCCTAAGTCCTAATTCCATAAATCCACATCACCATTCCACCTCATTCTTCCACCTCACCTTTCCACCTCACCATGTGTGGAATAATTAGCTAATATTCCCTCATCCACATGTCCTATTTTTCCTCCAGTCAAATTAGTTAACTCATCAATCAAATCTGTTAACTAATTAGTCAATTGAGTTCACTGATCAATCTATTCTGTTGATTCCCCAATCAACCTAGTTAACTGATCAACCATCTCAGTTAACTCTTCAATCTATTCTGTTAACTCCCATAACTCATGAAAGGAGCTTGGACACTTGCCCTCTCCTAATTCGTGCACATTCCCTCAATCTTCCTCAACCGTACACCTCATAGGTAATTCCTCTAGTCATGGATCTATTAACACTTGGATTTGGTCTTCCCTCAGCCTATATAATCAAGGTCTTCACACCCATTTGAATCCATCTAAGCTTTAGCAATATTCCTCTACATGAATCATACCAGCGTACCTTTGGCAAAGTTATCCCCATTTGCATTTACACAACCTCACTATCATAATCGTCATTCCATCACGTCTCCATCAATCCATCTCCATTAGTATTGCATTGTAGTGTGATCTCCATTGCATTGTCCACCTACAGCCGTTCCACTCTTGTCATCTTCAATAGCAAGGAAGTACACACTTCTTAGAGCTCCATTACCATCAAGATCAAGAAGAGATAGGCGAACAATGGAAGCATAGAGGTAAAACGGTCTTCAAACGTATAATCTTTGTTTACTTGTATTTACATCAATTTCCATTGAGTTATTGGATACTTAGTTGTTTTAAACTGTTATTCACACTTTCCACTAACATTTCTGGTGCCCAATGTGGGGCCACTGCCCTGATTTAACCTCCATTTGAGTTTTTTTGTGAAGCCGCTGTCGTAATAGGTTGATTCTGCGCATCCATGTTCTAGTTCTACGCATTCACAACTTCCTGCTGTGCATCCGTATTTCTGCGCATCCACAAGATAGCACTGCGCATCCAAGAGACAGTACTGTGCATCCACGAGACAACATTGCACATCCACAAGACATCACTATGCATCCAAGAGATAGTACCGCGCATCCATGAGATAGCATTGCGCATCCACGAGACAACACTGCGCATCCATGAGACAACACTACGCATTCGCTACTTCTGTGCTTACATTGAACACATCTGCGCATTCATTAATTCTTTTTGCGCATATGTGTTTTTGCGCAAACACTGAGCAATCCTGTGCATTCACCTTCTATTTCCGCGCATTTAAATGTTGTTAGAAAGATTGTAATGTTTCACAAAGATTTCTGTACTAACATCTTCTCACAGGTGTAGGAGCATTATTTAGTCATTTAGCTGCATCCTTAGGTCATCTGGATCTAATTAAGGGATAGTAATCTACTATATTCATGCAAATTTCCACCTAGATTAAAATAGGAAGAAGGAAACTGATTTGTTGCATACAACTCGAACATAGTCCCAATCTAGGTGGCTAAAACATAACAAATCTTTTTGTTCTTTCTATCTTGCATCACAATCTCTCATCTAGCTTAACTTAGGGGAAAGTAACTTATTTTTATTCTACAACAAACAAATCTTCACATAGATCTATTTAAGGGATAAAATGAACCATCTTTTCAAAGTTATTGCTATCTAGTCAAATCGATTGTGCTTGGTAGATTAACACATTTAGTTTCTTTATTTTTAACTAAGGAGATAAAGAACCAATGTTCTCTGTGTTTTCAGAATGATGATAGGACTATGCTCTCCCCTTTTTTGGGTGACCAAAATGCCAAACTCATCATTTTGCATGTATAACCTTTAGAAGAGGCCTGCCCTTGGAATTCCTTCCTTCCAAGTGGGACGACCTTAAGTGATAACGGGCTAAAGCCAAGCCACTTCCAAGTCACTCTAAATAAATTCTGTTTGTGATGAAAGTTGCAAGCAACGAGTGCCGCTGTGTTACACCGACAAATGTTTCCCCCAAAATCCTATGGAGCGTAACCTCTGCAGGCTGGGAAGCCTCCTTATCAGAGCTAATTGTTGCATGTGTAACCACCCAAACAGATGTCCATACTAAAAGGCCATTATTTTTAGAATGCCAAAAACCCCTATTTGGTGACATAGGAGGAGAATCCTCTGGAGCCATCCAATGTCATACACTCATTTAGTGTGGAGACAGAAAAGTTCAACTCTTTGGAGGAACTGTAACTTGGTATGCGTGAAAAGTGAGTGTCGTGGAGGGGAGCCGGTGCTACCAAGTTATTATCTGTCACACCTTTATGTAAGTGCCTGGGGTAAAATCCAAGTTGGAACTCATCAAATACTGTCCTTGCCAACCTTAGGATTGTGCTTGCTTGTTGGTAAAAAAATTATAATAACAAACATGGAATCTTCTTGTCTGATGTGTTTTCTTGCACCAAATTGACACAAATCATCAGCAAAAATACCAGACTTGCTTCGAGAAACATTTTGAAAACAAGCCAAAATTAAAAAAACTGAAACAAAAAAAAACAAACCCTCTGCAGATCTGCGCATTCAACCCATCTTGCTGCGTATTTGCCAAATATTACTGCGCATTTGATCCTACTATGTTTTCACACCGTCTTGATGTGCATTTGAATAGTATTGTTGTGCATACACTCTTCCTGCGCATATACAACACAGTCCTGCACATATAGAGCTGCGCATCCACAGCACAGAACTGCGCATTTACTGAATATTCTTGCGCATCTGACACTGTGCATCCAAAATAGAGAGCACTTCCCAACATTTTGAGGAGAAAATAGATTCATTTTAGGATACCCATTATTGCATAGATTTCATTTGAGAAGTCAAGAAAACCATAAGAATCAATTTTCATACCCATTTTCCCAAAACTTGTCACCATGCCATAATGCACCTAGTTGTCCAAACCAAAGATATCAAACGATCCAAAACAAGATTCCCACTAAGCTGTCATTAAGATCCTCCAAGTTCAAAATAAAAATCTAGATAGTTTCATAATAGGATAAATCATCCTTCACCTCACAACTATGCTAGTGTAATCTTGATAAAAGAAGTAGTCTATACCAGTAGTGGTGATCAACTTTCCCTACTTTGACTACCTTTTAGCTCAAGAGCGTTTGAACAATAGTAGATCAAAATTTGAACCTTAGGAAAATCTTGTCATCTCAACCACACCAAGAACATCCATTCACATTCACAAGTATTTTCATCCAACATTCACCCACATCCAAACGTTTTTATGGTTGCAACTAGATCTCAATCTAAACAAAAGCAAAACATGGGTTCCCTTCACAATAGTGGGCATAATTATGATGATGAGGAAATTAGTCAAGAGGAAATCCTTCAACAACTTCAAGACCCAAGATTTCAAAAGGTAATGGATAGGGTAGTTGTCATGGATCCTCATAAGTATTTTCTCATGTTAGCTTAACAAGGAGCTAAATTGCCCTCTGATTTTGATCTCTCCAATCTAAGAGAGAACAATGCCTCCAATGAAGCCAAGTCATTGAAAGATAGCTCTAAACTAGACAAAGATACTCCCAAAATTGATAAAAACGCTTCTAATTCAGAGAAGGCTAAGGATACAATCAATCCCTTGGATATATTGACAATACAAATCCAAGCCTTACAGCAACAGCTCACAGACATTCAAACCAGAGCATCCACGAAACACTACTCTCTAGAGGATATTTCACCATATCCTTTTGATAAGACCTTGATCATGATACCTTTCCCCTCAAAATTTGAGGTGCCAAAATTTGATAAATATTGAGGGAAAGGTGATCTAAGGGATCATATCAGAGAATTTAGTGTAGCATGTCTTGAAGTCGCACACAACGAAACATATCTCATGCGACTATTCCCAAGAAGCTTGGGAGGACAACCTATGGAATGGTTCTCTTGCCTACCTCCTGGCATCTGAACCTTCAACGAACTAGTGGATAAGTTTGTCACTCACTTCTCCTACAACATTGAGCATGAAATCTCAATGTTAGATCTTTGTAACACTAAACAAAAGGCTAGAGAATCCTTTGCCTCTTTCTTACAAAGATGGAGACAACTAGCCAGCAAATGTCCATATCATATGCTAGAAAAATAAATGCTTGAAATGTTCATCCACAACCTAAACGCCGATCTAAGCTATCAAATATCAATCCAATGTCCTACTTTTAGTAAGGTCATTGAAATGGGTTTACTCATGAAAAAGCTTTGATAACAAAGGGGCAAATAAAACTTTACAAGGACACCCCTAGTGCAAATGTTAACACGGATAAGCCACGATTTTGGACCAAAAATAAGAACATCATGAATGATGGGGTGGTTGATGCTAAAAATGTGATGCCAAAGCAACCGATTTTCAACTTATCAAACCCAAGAAACAAACCATAAAACACTGAATCACGGTCTACAAACTTTCCTCCTCAAAGAAAGTTCACACCTCTAGGGGAAACACTAGAATCCACCCTACGGAAGCTAATATCAAACAATCTTATAATGCTTCCAACGACATGGGAATACGAACCAAAAGTTAAACCTCCTTGGTGGAAAGACACAGACTTCTGGGAATACCATGGAAGCAAAGGCCATAAGACCAACAATTGTCAAAAACTAAAGCACACCATTCAAGACTTGTTGGATAAAAAATGGATATCACTTGATGGGCATGCTTCTAATGATGATCATATAGCATTCAAGAATCCACTCCCCAACTATGAGAAGGGAGATTCTTCAAATCAAAACAAAAGTGGGGCTAACAACGCCAACTATACAAATGTGTCATATGACTATGTTGTTAGCCACATTTCAGAAAGTGATTCACATATCAATGTGATCACTATAAATAAAACCCTTGATTGTAATGTAACCACTCACAGTGCAAAGTTTACTCTTAAGGGAGCTATGTCCAAACTATCCTCTACATCCAACCAGTACAACGTCCTGGATCAACTTCACAAGACACCTGCACATATTTCCATTTTGGAACTTTTACGCCTGTCCTCATCCCACAAATCCATCCTCGAACAGGCTCTTTCGGAAACCACCATCCCAACAAATCTAACCGAAGAGCAGTTTCAGACCATGGTAGGTCATCTAACCACACCTCATTTCCTATCATTCATGGAAAAGGATGACATGTCAATCACCCAACCACACAATGCATCTCTCCACATCGAAGCCTTCATCCACAAGCATAAAATAAAAAGGGTTCTAATTGATGGAGGAGCGGGTTTAAATATTTGCACCTTAAAGCTAATCCTTGCATTGGGGTTTTTGGAGAATGCTATCAATCCTAAAAAGCAAATCACCATCAAAGCTTACAATGAAGAGGAAAGAACTTCAAAGGAAACCATTGTTTTACCTATCAGAGTGGGACCTGTAGTAAAGGATGCGATGTGTCAAGTGCTTGACATGGAGCTTGCATATAATATTCTCCTTGGAAGACCTTGGATACATGCAATGAAGGCGGTGCCATCAACCTATCACCAGTTTATCAAGTTCCCCCATGACGGCCAAGAAATCACCATCCGAGGTGATCCCAATCCATTTCAATATTGCAACTCCATACAATCTAAACCTGATGTTGTAATTCCCAATAACCGTGCCTACACTTCATCCTCATCCCGTGTTGACCCAACTTCACTCCCTTCCACATCCAAGGCACCTGAAATCAACCTCAAGCTCAAAGACAAGGGTGTCGGTGAAGATACAATCGTACAATCCTTTTGCTTAGCGCAACTACCTATATCCCCCAGATCCTATGGAAAGCTAGCCATGAGCAAACCCAAGGCATTAGAAACTCCTAAAGGCTCGTTTGTAAAATGGGGAAGCCTTGAAGATGAGAGCAATGAGAAAGACATCGTACAATGGTTATATAAGGATGAAGATAGTCTATCCAAGCCACAAGACCATCAATCCACATTGCAAACTGAACAGTATGGTCAAGGATTCTTAATACTACAAAGAATGGGATATGAAGGTCATGGGCCTATAGGATTGAGGAAAGAAGGTATCATTCAACCTATCCAACCTTCTTCATTAACAGCCTAAGACACTACAGGGCTAGGTTATAGAGGCAAAGCAAAGACCAAAGGAACAAACAAGCATAAAGGCAAACAACCAGAAACATCTACTACTAATCTAGTAGAGCAGATTCACCAACTACAAGGATGGAGTGAGACAGATTCCAATGAGTATGAATGAGATAGTCTCTCTAAAATATCTTCTGATGAAAAAGATGTTGATGTGGTCCATGAATATGTCCCTATCCATGCAACTCATGAATGACAAAGTTCAAGGTCTAGATCTCTAGAGTCCGATCTGCATAATAATGATAGTGAGTTTTATGAGGAAAGAATGATGCCACACTTGACATATCAACTTATGGAGAGTACCATCGCAGGCATTGTCGATGCTTACAATAACTACACTAACTCCTCCATCTTGACCATCACTAGCCTCGAACTAGACCAATCCGATGACTTGTTACCACTATTGCATCCAGAACTCATAGATTGGGATTTGCAAGACTCTACACCTGAGCTAGATACCTTTTAGAATGATGAGGCCATCATCGATTTTCTATTTTCTAGAACTTAGAGACCATATACCTGTAGGGGATCACAAAGTTGGCTATGCCATAGAACTCAATGACATGGCTTATTTTGGAGAGAGTTCCAAGCCTTTTAGTCTCAAATATTTAAAAATGAAAGATAGATCTAACGGTGAAAACCACTCTGTGGCAGTGTTAGATCGTGAAAATAGTTAAAATATAAAAGATGTGTCCAACAATGAAAACCTCTCTGAGGTGCCGAAGGATGAAAGGCTTGACACTCTTCCCAATCTAGCACATCAGGAGAGATCCTCAATCTCGATGGAACCAACAGAATAGATCAACATCAACACAGGCGAAAATCTAAAGATGATCCATATGGCAAAATATTTAACTGCACAAGAGAAGCTAGATTTCTGAAAATTCTTCAAAAAGAAACAAATCAACTTTGCTTGGTCATACGTGGATATGCCGTGTCTAGATCCAAACCTTATAATGCATCACTTATCGCTAGCTCCAGGAGCTAAGCCAGTTAAACAAAAACTAAGGAAGATGCACCCGCATATTGCGCTCATGGTAAAAGAACTCAAGAAGTTGCTAGATGTTGGGTTTATCAGACCAATAGACTATCCAGAGTGGATTTCAAATATATTTCTTATCACCAAACTAGATGGAAGAGTTCGATTGTGTAAGAGGCTTGTCCCAAAGATGACTTCCCTCTGCCTAACATCGACATCATTGTAGATCTAACAACAGGGCACACCATGTTTTCATTAATGGATGGATTCTCTGGCTATAACCAAATCAAGATAGTGCCAGAGGATTAGCATAAAACAACATTCACATGTCCATGGGGTACCTATTGTTGGTGCATCATGCCATTTGGGCTAAAGAATGCGGGGGCAACATATTAGCGGGCAATGACAACAATCTTTCATGACATGATGCATACCATCATGGAAGATTATGTAGATGACATTCTAGCCAAATCAAAAACCAGAGAAGGGCATCTCCAAGTCCTGGACAAGATCTTCATAAGACTAGAGCAATTTAATATACAGTTAAATCCAAAAAACTGTGTTTTCAAAGTCACATACGGTAAACTCCTTGGATATATCGTATCAGCTAATAGAATAGAGGTGGACCCAGCCAAGGTCAAAGCAATCATGGAAATGCTACTACCTAAGAATCTGAGTTAATTGCTGTCTCTACAAGGGAAGTTGCAGTCCATCAGAAGGTTTATCTCTCAGCTAGCAGACAAGTGTCACCCATTCACGCATCTCCTACACAAAAACATTCCTTTCAAATTGGATGACATGTGTGAGCAATCATTTCATCATCTAAAGGAGTATTTGATGAATCCACCTATCTTAATGCCGCTAATTCAAGGAAATCCATTGCTACTCTAAATTTTAGCCACACCAACAGCTCTTGGACCGCTGCTAGCAACAGAACCACAAAGGAAAAGAACAAGCAATCTATTACATTATCCAAACACTAGTAGATTACAAGCTACAATATACACCAAATGAAAGAGCATGCCTCGCTGTGGTCTTTGCTTGACAAATTGGAGACATTACATGCTATCACATTCCATCAAGCTAGTAGCGAAGATCGATCCATTGAAATACTTTCTCAACAAAGCTACCCTAACAGGTAGAATATCAAAATGGGTCATCATACTCAGTGAATTTGACATCGAATATGTAGATAGATGAGCAATAAAGGGGTAAGTGATTGCAGATCAGCTAGTAGATGCACCTTTAACAGATGACAACCCAGTAAGCTTTGAATTTCCAGATGAGTCTATCTTTCACATAACAACAACAACCTGGAAACTCTACTTCGACGGCTCATATACTCAGCATGGGTCTGAAGCAGGTATCTTGTTGATCACACCTAATGGAGACACCATTCCCAAGTCGTACAGACTACTCTTACCATGTACTAACAATGTGGCAGAGTATGAAGCCGTAGTCATTGGTATCAAGTTGGCAGTAGAATGGAAAATCACAGAACTTCATGTGTATGGAGACTCGCAACTTGTCATCAACCAAGTAAATGATGACTATCAAACAAAGGATGAGAAGTTAATACCATACAAACATATGGTAGACGACTTCAAAGAATACTTTGTTGTGATATCTTTTGAGCATATACCAAGGTTGGAGAACAAAGCAATAGACGCCATGGCAATGATTGCATCTCTCCTCAATATCCCTAAAAACTAATCACGTTATGAGTTCTTGGTAGAGCCAGTGTCCCATCCTGCGTATGACACCCCTGAATCCCACATCATATGCCACATAGTAGGATTTGATTCTCTCCTATACGGAAAAATATTTACATATCTGAAAGAGAATACCCTACCTCCTGGTCTATCAAGTAACCAAAAGAGAACCTTCATCCTCCAAACATCCCATTATACCATGATCTCCAATACCCTGTATCGACGAGGACTAGATGGTACTCTCCTGAGATGTCTCAACAGTAAGGAATATCAAATTGCCCTAAGCGAAGTTCATGACGGTATATACGGGACCCGCTCTAGTGGTCCTACTCTGGCTAAGAAACTCATACACATGGGATACTACTGGCCAACTATGGAAAAAAACTCGTATCATTTCGTGAAGAGGTGCAAGAAATGCCAAATCCACGGGAACCTAATACATGCACCAACACATGAGCTGCAACCTTTAATGACTCCTTGGCCTTTTTGTCAATGGGGACTCAACTTAGTGGGCAAGATACACCCTCCATCATCCAGCAACCATAATTCATAATCACCGCCACTGAGTACTTTACAAAGTGGATTGAAGTCGTACCCCTCGTCAATGTTGCAGGGAAACAAATCACCTCTTTCATCCTGAATTACATCATTTGCCGCTATGGCATCCTTGTATCCATTATCACTGATAATGGAAGACCATTTAAAAACCAAGATGTCAAAGAGATATGTGACAAATTATGCATCCAACATCGCTTTTCCACCCCATATTACCCCCAAGGAAACAACTAGGCAGAGGCATCAAATAAAACTATCTTTAAAATCTTGAAAAAGACTGTTAATGGTAATGGCCACGATTGGCACATCCAATTGAATCTTGCATTATGGGCCTACCGCACAAGTATCTGCACACCCACAGGTGCAATGCTATATTCCCTCGTCTATGGCTTTGAATCCATATTACCCATTGAAGTTGAGATCCCACCCTTGTGAGTATCATTAAAAGGCCTCATATCTGATAAAGAGTACATAGTTTCTAGACTTTAAGAGTTAGAGCTACTTGAAGAAAGAAGACAACATGCCTTTAACCATCTCAAGGCTTATCAACAAAGGAAGTCCAGGAGTTACAATCACAGAGTCAAACCTCAGGTATTTCAAGTTGGTGACCTAGTCCTTAGAGAGAACCACATGAATCAGCAAGACAGAGAGAAGAAAGGTAAGTTCAAATCCAACTAGCTGGGTCCTTATGTCATCATTGTTGCTTATGAATCAGGTGCTTATCAATTGGCTACATCAGAAGGTGAATTGTTCGATGATCCCATCAACAACATGCATCTCTGCAAGTTCTACACCTAAACCCCAATGCAAGGGAGTAAAAAAAAAAGAAAAATAGCAAAAAAATAAAAAAATGAAAAAACAACAAGAAAAATCGTCCTTTGGTGAAAACCTGGTAAACAGGTGCCTCAGATAAATACCATGATGAAAACCTAGCAAACAGGTGTCATGTGTATTTTAGCTATCGTGCAAATAAAAGCAAGTGGTGAAAACCTGGTAAACATGCGCTACTTGTGATAAACTGCCTCCTCCATCTTTTTCAACCTTGTTCCTCATTCATCCCTCCTAACCGCATCGACCCAATCACATCAAGATACCTACCATGGCTTGTTGTTCGCTCGTCCTTACCGCCTTCTCCCATTAGGTTGTCGATCCACACTTGCTTCCATCTTGTCATCCATCCTGCACCAATCCATTGAACCATTGTCCAACTACGTCGCCTCTGAGCTATCACATAGGCAAGACCACCATTGATGTGCCCCCAAGGCTCCTTTCCCATCCATTCTATCCCATGTCACCTATCCTTTGGTCCATTAGAATCTGCACCATTTCCCATCGCCTAGGTCCTATGTTCACATAGTCCACACCTCGAACTACGTTGCCTCTGCGTCATCACATAGGCAAAGCCATTTATCAATGAGCCCTCGAGGCACTAGGTCAGTCCCTTAGGGCCCGTTTCTTCATGTCTATTGTCAGTTCATCCACAATAAATCAATCCATTACTTGATTGGGGGCAAATCTTCAACCTAGTTAGAGAATTGGATTCTTGAATGTCACGCCCCTCAGAGGATAATAATAAGGATCGCGATACTATCGCTAGACAACACACAACATTACAAACACACTTTTTCAACAAAACACTTGATGCAAGAAGCTAGACCTGTAAACATGACATAATGGGCCTCCACCACCATGATGATTGTATCTATTTTCGTTGCAAGAAAACATAACTATGGTAAGAAAATTTGTGCTTATTAAAAAGGTTTAAGTCATAGAGTCTTGATTTTTGTTATTATGTCTTTTTATGCTACTCAAGGATGTCAAAAACTAGAGGAGCTATTATGGGGGCATAATTATCTTATTTGTTTGTTGTTTGTGGATCAATCTTTAGTAATGTGATGACTTTGTCTAATGACATGATCATCAAAAGATCATTGAGGACGTTCTAGGTCTAAACATGAAACACGACAATCCTTGTCTGTTGACACATGTAGGCATACTCAGGTCATCTAGATTCAATTTTGACTAGATGCTTGTATTCACTTGCTAAATCAAAATCCATGTAAGAGATACTCAGGTCATCTCAGTTTAATTATACCTAGATGCTTGTATTTTCTTACAACATTTTAAAAGTTCAATGATGAAACAAAGTACTTCAAATACTTGCATATACGAAGATGACAATCCACAAATCCATACATATCACATTGCATTTCTTTTGACGAAATTCCAAGCGTCAAAAGATCCATTTATCCAGGTCATTTCTTCCAACTTGTCCATTTATCCCAGTTCTTAAATCCATTTCTTCTAAGTGTTCTTTTATTTTATGATTGAGTATACTTGGACAACAAAAACAATCCATATCACATATTGCATGTCATAAATAGGTGTGTACATCAGTAGTTCATTATCATTTAGGTGCATTAGTAAACTTAAAACATTTAGATCATGATAGTTATGTCATTTATCCACATAAATTGCATAGTATTTCACATCAAAAAACCACAAAAACATAGATATGACAGTGTTTGCATATTAGATCATCATCCATACATAAGACAATTAAAGCATCATATGTTGCATCTAAACTCATTAGGTCATCATAAACGGTCAACATATAGGATCATCAACATGCACATAAGTCATATTAAACCATCATATAGCTCCTAGATAACATCATGTCACAATAAATATCAAGTGCATAATAGAATCACATAAACATGTTAGAAGCATCGCATATAACCATAATCATAATAAACCATCATATAGAGGCATCCATCCATAAATGCATATCGATAGTTCATAGAAGCACATGCATGTAGTAAGTTGAACTCATGTAGATCATTATCATATATCAAAATAATAATACCAGTCCGCGTATACAATGATATAAAAAACATAAGTACATCTCGAATGTCCATAATATGGTGTATACAAAAATCCCACTGTCAAACCAATACATGTCCCGATAAAAGCATCTAGGAGGCACTGCCTCCTGAAGGCACTAGCTACGGTGGCTGCTGAGGCTACGGTGGCTACTAAGGTTGATGTGGCTACTGTGACTACCCATCCCTACCCCCACCTGATGTCTCTGCAACTGAGGTCACCTTGTGTGGCCCCATCACCCCTCTGCTCTCTATAAAAGTCCTCCGCGACCTATTGCGATAGCTAGGTCAGAAACTGCCTGCTTGCCACTCTGAGGGCACGACCTGCTCATATAACCCTCGCCAGTAGAATATCTCCTGGCCGTCCTGGACCATCTTTACCACTATTTGTCTTATCGGCCCCTGTGCTACAGTCTATTGCACTTGCTCTAGTAACCCCTCTTCCCTGGTATACCGCTAAATCATGGTATCTCTCTCTAACCTAGCTATCTGTAGCTCACCCTGTAGCTAGGTGATCTATCCTTGCATCTAGCCCATTTGAGCCTGCATCTGGCTCATCTGAGCCTACATCTGACCCATCTGGGCCTGCTGTTGTGCCATCTGCATCTGCTGCTGAGCCACCTGGGCTCGTAGGGCAGCCAACTCCTCGTCATCCTGTCCCTGTCCTTGTGGCTGCACAGGAGGCTACATCTAACCCAACTGTACCTGTTGGGCGAGATCCATGTCAACCTGTTGTCTAACCCTCCTACCATCTCCGTCATCTCCATCATCGTTGTCATCACCACCACCTCCTCCACCGCCTCTGCCATGATCACTGCCTCCTCCTCCACCACCTCCGCCATCATCACCATCAACCCTACCACCTCTACCACCTTGTCCACCCTATCATTACCGTGGACCCTCCTCATCCTCGTCCTGATCATCTTGTCTCGGGGCTCTCTCTCCAGGTCCGGAGTAGCGAGGAAATGGATGTGTTGCAAAACAAGTTGCGTAATCCTTTATCATACCCGTGTCTACAACTATCCTCCTCATAGACCATGGATGATATGGAAGCTATAAAAATTCTACTTAAGCCTGCTCAAATGAAGCACCAGGACCCCATCGTGGACGCTCCTTATGCATCCTAGTAAAGATGGCATTCCCCTAGGGCATCCCCTGGATCCTACCAAATTGTCAGTACACACGAGAAACGATGTGCCTCTCAAGAATATAGGGAGTCCTCCCTATCAGCCACCTAGTCTGAAAGCAAAATGGTAGCTCTGATGCGTCATCCTCCCATACCTTGCAATCTAAGTAGGTGCGCCAAATAACCTGATCCACATTGTCAAATGCATGCCTCCAATACTCTAGCTTCCCCAGCTTGGGCTGGGAAAGACTCTCTTGGAACATATATGAATACGGCTGATCTCTACCTCGAGGAGCCATACCTATAGGTCATGTGATAGCAATGTGGCACCAAGCCCATATCTGTAGCAATGACACTCCACAGGATAAACTGACTACACCATCGTATACAAACTGATGAAAGTCATGGTAGAGGTGTGCAAGCAAGCAAGGACCCCAAGCAAACTGAGTCCCCTCAGTAACAATCCACTCTAGAGTCCTCCCCCATCCAACCACAAACCCATGTGATCTCCTATTGGGGCACACTATCCCTCCGATCAACTGAGCAACTAGGACAGAAAAGGCTCATAGTAGGTGAGCATGTCTGCCCAGCTAATCTTTGTCCCCTCAATGGTGTCATCATCAAACAACTCGCGACACTCATCTAATCTAGCCCCTGTCTGAGACTCATACTCAACAAGCTCTCCATCTATCAGAATGTGCAGGATCTGATGGACATCCTCCAGTGTCACTGTAATCTCCCCGGTAGGAAGATGAAATGTCCCATCCTCACTGTGATAAAGTTCTGACAGTGCAGTCAGCAGGCCAAGATTCACCTGAATCTCAGGCATAAAGCAAACATTTGACAAACCCATTGATCCCAGTACTAGATGGTCAAGCTTGGTCAAGTACGACCTCAGAAGCTGTGTCACCTGAAACTGCTCCCATGTCATGAGTATGTCATTCAGCTCCTCTTGCAAGCAGCCAAACACTCATTAACCAAACCAGATCAACTAAATTGCAAACCTATCAATCAAGTATCAAATACTTAGCTAGATTTTATCAAGATATCTATCCTATCATCGGTCCTGAGATTCTATCAATCTCAACGATGAGTTATCATTTGGCAAACATTGCTTTCGATGCCAACTTTATCAAATTGCCTAAGTATTTTTGCTTTCTAAATCAAATGCGTAGTTCTACTATTTGTTTGCGCAGATTCACAACATATGTGTAGAATCCCTTTGCATATGCGCAACATCATGACAAATGCGTAGATTCAGACCACATTTGCGTAGCATCATAACACATGCGCATGTTCATAATGAATGCGCAACAATAATTTAAATGTCAAATACCCTTTGTGTATGCGCAAAACTGTCATTCATTTATAAAAATCCATCAAATGTGCAGATTCCTCACATTTGCATAGAATCGAAATGATTGCGCCGATTCAAGAGGTAAATTTGCAGCATCATTCCTTTTACACATTCATACTACCTAAGTTTGACCTAGACTTTTGACCATCATAAATGCACCTAAACTAAAATTGAAAGCTTACTTACCGATAGACCGTACATTGCTGGACGGTTGAACCATTGGATCCTCTCGAAGCGGTGTAGCTCAACTGGAACCTGCTGCATTGTCACTGTCTCTCCTCACCACCTGAGCTCTAATCTCCTATAAGTTCTCCAACAAAGACAAGTGTGCAAATGACTAGGAATGTGACCCCACACTCCTATTTGTAGCGCATTTAACCCTAAGGGGAGGTGTTTAACCTTGTGCATGCTAGGGCACATTCTTCATCCCATTTTTTTCCGCGTCGACCAATTTCTTCTCCAGTCCATCCTGTCAACCTATCTCATCATGAGATTGTTTGTCATCTTGTCATCACATTCTTCCCGTCCAATCTCCCGATGGGGGATCCTATCATTGTCAACCTAAACCAGGGGCAAACTGGGGCATGTATCAATCGCAAAAAAAAATTATTCTTTGAAACAACGTGATAAAACATATTGCATCAAAGAGGGGCAAAATGTATACACCTAAAAATAGCTAAGTCGAATTAAATAAATATTTTAATATTTATTTCAATTCTCATTCTCCTATCAATTAAATAAACATCCCATTTTATTTAAATGATTCACATTCCTCCAATAATTAAATAAAATAAATTTATTTAATTAAATTCCCTAATTCTTCTATAGTCTCATATAATTAAATAATTCTAAATTATTTAATTAATCCTAAATTCCTCTATCCTAAGTCCTAATTCCATAAATCCACATCACCTTTCCACCTCACCATTCCACCTCATTCTTCCACCTCACCATGTTGCACACATAATTAAATATTTTAATATTTAATTATCTAATATTCCCTCACCCACATGTCCTATTTCTCCTCCAGTCAAATTAGTTAACTCATCAATCAAATTTATTAACTAATTAGTCAATCAAGTTCATTGATCAATCTATTATGTTGACTCCCCAATCAACCTAGTTAACTGATCAATCATCTCAGTTAAGTCTTCAATCTATTCTATTAACTCCCATAACTCATGAAAGGAGCTTGCCCTCTCCTAATTTGTACACATTCCCTCAAGCTTCCTTAACCATACACCTCACAGGTAATTCCTCCAGTCATGGATTTATTGACACTTGGATTTGGTCTTCCCTCAGCCTATATAAGCAAGGTCTTCACACCCATTTGAATCCATCTAAGCTTTAGCAATCTTACTCTATAGGAATCATACCAATGTGCCTTTGGAAAATTTATCCCCATTTGCAATTACACAACCTCATTATCATAATCATCATTCCATCATGTCTCCACCAATCCATCTCCATTAGTATTACATTGTAGTGTGATCTCCATTGCATTGTCCACCTACATCCGTTCTACTCTTATCATCTTCAACAGCAAGGAACTACACACTTCTGAGAGCTCCATTACCATCAAGATCAAGAAGAGATAGGCAAACAATGGAAGCATAGAGGTAAAACGGTCTTCGAAGGTATAATCTTTGTTTACTTGTATTTACATCAATTTCCATTGAGTTATTGGATACTTAGTTGTTTTAAACTATTATTCACATTTTCCACTAACACATACAACCTTGGACACTACCCGGTTGACATAATTGACATATTTTTTAACTAAAGTGTTAGGACCTTAGGACAACTTGTCAAAATGTAAAGTGGGTGAATAAGTGGGGCATTAGCATGCACGAATGTCCAAACACAAACACGGAAATTAAAAATTATGTTAGAGAGAAATACAAGGTAGCCATGTGGGCTAGACAACTTGGGTGAAAAAGAGAGCATTATGTCAAATATTTTAACCCCATGTGTGACCACAAGACAAAATACTGCATAGATGCAGATATCATGTGGAAAGATAAAATGTGAATGGCCCAACTTAGAACTAGCTCACACCATCTTAGATGTGAAATGGGAAGGTGGCTAACACCCAAAGAAGAATGGGCAGATAGGATTTGTCGTCCATGTACATTAGGTTTAGTACAAAATGACATTACATCATGGAATGTAAGGTGTATGAGGACATCCAGATCAACTACACTGATGTGCTAAAGGTATGGTCTCTAACGGCCTTGTTTGAAGAGGAGAGGGTAGTTAAAGAGACATATTTCTTGTGCATTATTCATAGCAAAAGAAAGGGGATCAACAGTGCAATGGAGAGCAACTAGAAGTAATTGGGGGGCTATCTGTGGGTCCTTTGTTTCCTTGTTTGAAGTGGCTTGTTTTCCCTTTGGGTCCCATAGACCGCAGTCTTGTGGATGACATTAAAAGCAATCACTCATTCATTCATTACCATTAATATTTTAAAGTTGGATAGAAAACTATGTGATGGAGTGGTGTAATTATTCAAGATAGTATATTTTATTACATGAATTCAACAATATATGACATGTAATCACAATATTAATAGTAACAACACCGCTTTGGACTTTAGACCATTAAAACTTGCATTAAAGCAACTTAAATTGTACAACACATTAATTCTACTTATAAATAGACTGATATGTGGTAATATCTACAACTAATTACATATTGAACTACTTTATATCATTATGTATTCTTCTTCAACAAACTTGCTATAGTTGTTGGAGCTTGCACATCTAATAGATAAGGTTAAATTTATTGTTTACCTCCATGTTTTTTGTGCTATTAATTTCTTTGTTATGCTACATCTTAGTAAATGGAGGCATTGATCACCATTTGGTAAAAAAATCACCAAAAGTTTATTTGTATGTCAACTAATAAGAGTAGCAATGCATATTTTAATTTAAGTATTGGGATGTGATTAATAAAAAAAACCACTTTAACGCTAAAGGCATTCCTTTGTTTGTTTAAGTATGCATAGTTAATTTTGAAATATGTGGTAGTGAACCAGTTCGTCATTTAAAATAGTTTTGGTCAAATGAATGGGGGACCATTAACTTGTGATGCCAAAGAGGAAATTCTTTATTTAGAATATTTGTGCTAGGATTTTAGATCCAAAATATTGGTGTAAAATTGCATTAATCACTATTTGGGGAAAAAATGTAGGCTTATTTTTATATCAGCTAATAATAGTAGTAATGCATATTTTAAGTATTGGAATGTGATTAATAAAATTTTCTTTAACTATAAAGGTGTTCCTTTTTTTTAATTATGCATAGTTAATTTTGAAAGATTTGGTATTAGTGGGTTAGCGGAAGTCAAGCAGTTCATCATTTAAAATAGTTTTTGATAAAATGATTGGGGGATGGTTAATTTGTGATGCTAAAGAGGAAATTATTTATTTGGATGGTTTATGTTGGGATTTTGGACCCAAAAATGTTATTGTAAAATTACATTAATCAACATTTGGTCAAGAAAAAAGTCAACAAGCTTAACTGTATATCAACTAACAATAGTTGTAATGCATATTTTAAGTATTTGGATGTGATTAATAAAAAAATTATCTTTGACTACAAAGGCATTCTTTTTTTAAGTATGCATAGTTTAATTTTGAAAGATTTGGTATTAGTGAGTTAGTGGTAGTCAAGCAAATCATCATTTAAAATGGTTTTAATTAGATGAATGGGGGACCATTAATTTGTGATGTCAAAGAGGTGTAGACACCTAAATTACACCACTTCCTAACATCGTATGTACTTAAACATTACACCTTAATATTATTTTAACATCACATTAACACATCTCCATTGTCATACTATCTTACCATTACCATTTTTCATCACTAATTAATTAAATAATTCATATTGTTTAGTTAATTAGACTAATATCCACCTATTCTTCTAAAATAAATAAATAAATATATTTTTATTCTATCATATATCTTCCATTATTTATTTCTATTTCTAACTAGTATGCAACTGGTTAAATAAATAAACTCATTAATTACTCACTAATATCTTATCATATCTTCTTCATGATATATCATCATCCTTATCCTATTTTTTTCTAAAATCTTATCTTTATCCATCTTCAAATCTTATTATTATCCCTCCATCCACAATAAAAAATCTATAAATTCATCATCATCCTCTATCAAATGGGGGAATGAAGAATGCAAATACATGGGTATACACTGGAAAAATCTTGCACAAACTTGTTAGAAACCACATTCATTGAATCATTGAGCACAACTACCATTTTCTAGCGCAACAAGGTTGCATTGGTGAGATCTTTTATTGTTTTCACTCTTTTGTATACAACTTTAACTCAATCGGAGGAAGTATTAAATATGAAATAGTTTTTATTGTTTGTATTACTCTGGTTTCTATTTGTTTTGTTGGGAAAGGTGTGTTGTACACCTTACACAACCTTGGATAATATGTATAATGTAAAATGTAATACTTGATTGTGGTGCATCCTAGAGATGTGAACATCATCATGGGTTAGGCATTCTTAGGGCCACTTGCAAGTTGTATGTAACATTGGGATAAATATTTAATGCGGGTTACATAGTGGAAAAATATTAACTATTGGAAAACTTAGTACCAAAAAGTAAATGAGGGGGACATGGTTTATGAGCTCATGGTTTTAAGGGACATGGTAATGTAATACCACTTAGTGGTTTTTTGCAAGCTTATTTTCTACAAAAACAAGCACTTGAGTAGTTGTTGGGGTTGGCTTGTCATTAATATTGAGCATATGTGAGAAGAGGAAGCATGGATTAGGATATTGGTTACATGATTCTCATTTGCTTGTTCACGTGGAGTGTGATTAGGGGGCGTGATGATTCAAAAGTATTCATGGAGGCAATGTATTATAATTTTAGTTCATGAGATAATACAATGGGTTTGAATGCTTTTGGAGGTTGGGTTTTCCCCTCATGGAGGGTTTTCCCAGGGTATATCTTGTGTCATCTTGATGGTATGTTTGCCTATTCTTTTGCTTGTGGATTTTGAATACTTGTTTGCATGTTTATCTCTCACAGGGTTATGTGGAAATTATCTATTATGGCTACGAATTTCCTTTCATGTTTCATATTTTAGCATTTACACTTTGGCATGACAAGTGTACATGATGAGAAAGCACAAGCATCCTATCAACTAGGATCTGCCACCTTCATCCAATTAGGCTTTCTTATGGATGGGATAGTAGAAAGTTCTAATAGTTCTTGGAAACACAGTAATGGGCTAACATCATGCTTCAAAAACAAGTATCTTATCATAAACAAGATATGTAAAAGCATGAAATCTCAAGGAAAAGGATTGGGTCTCTATGAGAAAGTCATCCTAGAGCCTATCCCATTCTACATCAATCATGGTCAAGGCATCAACTACAAATCTTCTAACAGGCAATCTAACGGTGTTATTGATACATCAACAATCACTAAGACAACTAAATCTAATGAAAGCATCGATATAGGGACCATTCATATCCCCTACAACAAGCCTGATATCGGCAATCCTTCCACATCCACCGTCTATACCATCAAACCTTATCCTCCACATCCTCAACCCATCGATTAGGATTGGTGCAGTTATGGCTAGGAGGGTCCACAAAGTAAATAGTCTGGACTGTGCAACAAGAGTAAACAAAATAGAAACAACTCAAAGATAGGATGCAAATGCAGATTCAGTCACTCAGTATATCATAGATTCAAAATGCAAACAGGTCGGCAACATGTGGACTGACAATTAGGGCTCATAGGCTTGATTCCTCAGTTACAATATATGCTCAAGATACAACTTTGAAGTGCTTTTACAAAAGAATTCGAACTATCAAACTTGTGGACTATGCTAACTACCTTCCTAGGCATCTATTACATGAATATATATCATCTCCAGAATACAAGATTCCTTTGTGTTAGCCAAGGATGATTACAAACTTTGATGAAAGAGATGTAACATATGTACATGGATAGGTTAGACCTAAATAGATGGGAATCCTCCGCAAATGAATGGAATAGCATGTGGATCTCAGGAAAGGTTGGCCACAAACCAAATTTCCTTGAATGATGTGTCATTTAGCTCCGCAAGTCGTGAAATGCTCTGTAGGTATTCTTCTTTAGTTGATTGTCTGAGACTGTTAGGGTGCTCTGCTATGAGAAAATAGTTGATCTTCTAACAGCGATATCTTTCTAGAAACTAATCCAAATGATCTAAAATTTGGATATGATGTGCATGAAGGTGTCTAGATGCTATGTCCAACTCTGCAAGGTTTGAAATTAAACTGTGGTAGAATGTAGACCAAAATACTGAAACTGTTACTGACTAAAATGAATTGGAAAATGAAAAGAAAAAAAATGAATGCAAATATTTTTGGTTGATGCAAGATTGCTCTTGAACCAGGGATGCTCTTTCATCATACATCCAGGGTTGTTGAAAAAGTGAGTCCCTCACTTTGTTGGGGCTAGAGAAAAACCAAGACGGTCCACCTCAGCCTGAGAAATCCAAGAGGAGTCTTCTTCCGGTCTGCTTTTCCACTTCACAAGATATTCATTGTATTGTCTTCCTCTGGTGTTGCATCCAACTCTGTTGTTTGAGATGTCCTCAATCTACTCCAGTGCTTGTTGTGGTAACTACTTCTTCAAGTCTTCTTCAATGATTTCACTGAACTCTACTTCATGATACTGGTATAGGTCTGTAATGTTGAAAATAGGTGATATACCCAATGTCTCTGATAACTCCACTTCATATGAATTTCCTGAATCAAACTTTCTGAGTATCCTACATGGTCCAAACTTCTTCATCTTCAACTTGTTATAAGTCCCAATTGGAAATCTTTCTTTTCTCAAATATATCATCACTTCATCTCCAACTGCAAATTCTTTGTGTCTCCTCTTCTCATTTGCTTTCTCTTTATATTTACTGTTCAACTCCTCCAAATGATTCTTAACCTGATTATGCACTGTCTCCA